>JAUMJJ010000238.1:0-600000 GCA_033556795.1 Tapera naevia | reverse complement strand
CTACCTGCTCAAGGCAATTCTTAAACTTCAAGTGGATTCGTAAAGACTTTCTTAGAGCCATGGCTGCCCTTATCATGACAACTCAAATATTCGGTGTTCCTGACAAGATTGTTCATGAGATCAAATGTGGGTTGGGAAGCAGGATGGTGAGGCGCTTGCCAAAATAAACTCGTTTAAAGCTAGAAAGGTCATTTACCTTTTGGGCTGCTGGAAGCAGCAGACTGTGACAAGCTGTAGATGAAATCCAAGAGTGTGCCTATGCAGCTCTTCCCCTCCAGACTAGCTCTTTGAACAAGGTATCTGAAGTAGGGCATCTTCCTTGCCTATCAAAAAGATGGAGTCACTGTGGACTGCTTTGGAGTCTATGGATGCAGTGTTACTCTCATCCTGTGCTGTGGGATTGAGCAACCTTGGAAGGCAGATGTTTTTTGAAGTGTGCAGGAATAGAAACTGAGGGACTGCAACCCAACTGTGACCGGTGTCCTGTGATGGAGACAGGCAGCAACTCTTCCTCTCTATCTTGCCCTTGTGGACGTTTTTGGACCTGTAGGAGGTCCCGTAGGTCATGGTTGCAGTGACAAGGGACTGTGTGAGTATCAAATAACTTTATTGGGGTTTACACCAAACCTTGAGAGGATTTAAGTTCTTAGATGGTGTTGAGACTCTGTGCTAAGTGTGACGTTGGAGCTCAAACCATGGAGTTGGGACTCCAGCCTTTATCACTCAGGTCTTTGGTGTTGCTCTCTGCTGAGCAGCACATGGACCCAAGGGGAACAGGAGAGGTTGGCAGTGGGAGTAAACCAGTGCTGCTGCCTGGGAAATTCAGTATATGCCTCTTCAGGATGAGTCATGACACCTCCCAGGCTCCAATAACTCTGCTGAGGAGCTCCCAATTAACATGGCAACAGTGATGACACTGTAGCTACCTAAGGTTAGGACACATGAATCCTACCCAAGAACAAAAAGGGCTATTACTGTTCTGCCTCTTGTTGTTGAGATGTGTTTTGCAACTCTTGTAGGAAGCATCTGCTCATGCTGACATTTCTACTTTGCTGGTGGCAGTTCTGTCCCCAGTGTCAGTGTGCAGATGTCAGTGTCCAGCACTGGGCAGACATGTGTGCATAGCTGGTGCTGTCACAAAAGCAGATGTGATTTGGAAAGGTTCATGTTGGAAAAGTTAGAAAACAGAAGAGGAAATAATAAAGTCATGGAATAGTTTGGGTTGGAAGGGACCTTAAATATCATACAGTTCCAACCTCCATGCTGCACCTTCCATGGTATTGGGCTGCTCAAAACCTCATCCAGTCTAGTCCTGAACACCTCCAGGGATGGGGCATCCACGACTTCTCTGGGCAACCTGTGCCAGGGCTTCACCACCCTCACAGGAAAACATTTTTTTCCTAAGATCTCACCTAAATATCCCCTCTTTCAGCTGAAAACTCTTCCCTCTTGTCCTGTTCCTGCAATTCCTGGTCAAGAGCCCTCTCCAGCTTTCCCAGAGCCCCTTTCTGTATTGGAAGGTTGCTCTAAGGTTTCCAAAGAGATTTCTCTCCTCCAGGCTGCACAATCCTGACTCTCTCAGCCTGTCCTCATATAGGAGCTGCTCCAGGCCTTGGATCACCTTTGTGGCCTCCCCTGGACTCGCTCTAACAGATCCGTTTCCTTCCTGTGCTGCGGATTCCAGAACTGAATGCAGAGGTGAGGTCTCACAAGAGCAGAGTAGAGCGACACAAAAAACGTGGTTCAACCAAATATGAAATCAATCAATATGAAAACTATGGGTTTTTTTGGAAGTCATTTAAGGTCCATTAGTTTAAAAAACCCTATTATCCAATACCTTTGTAGCTCAATTGCATCCTTGGAACTGTTTCTGTTTGAACTAAACTCTCTCCCTTAAGTAATGTAATTTTTCTCTTTGTTTGGGTTTTTTTTTCTTGATGGGAGACTAAAGTAATAAAATCACAGCAATTTTCTGGAATGAGCTGAACTTGAAGAGCTACTTCAATAAACTTGAATCAGCTGGTTTTAGCCCGAAGCTGAGCTGAAATACATGACCTGATCCTAACAAAAAAACATTATGAAAGCTCAGGCCTCATTCAAAAAGCTTGTCCAACTCTTTAATATAAGGAAAGGACTCCATGCAGGAAGTGGTGTGGGAATACGTGTTCCCTTCTTGGGTGTTGCTCCTTTGAATGCTGCATGACCCGTTACTCAGACAGCATTTCTTAGCCCACTGGGGTCTGTCTGTGATCCAGCATTATCTTTTGCAATTATCTAGAGGGAAATATAAAGTTTCTGGTAAAGTCTTTCAGATGGTGCAATTCTGGCAGAGAGGTCAAGTATGGACACGACAGCTATACGAGGTGATTGTGATGACTTGGTAGACAATCTTCTCTTGGTTGTGTTAACAAAGCCAAGGGCAAGTTTATACTTCTAAAGAACTTACGAAAGGAGACAGCATCTTAAAAAGCACCAGCTCTAGGAAGGCTTGGGATTAAGAGCAGATAACAAACTGCATGTACACAAACTATTGTAAATAGCAGAAATTCCATCAACTGTCCTCTATGCCTGTGGTGGCTGGACAACTGATGAGGACAAAGCGTGTGGCAAAGGATGCCTAAGGTGAACAAGACTTTGAACTGGAAAGACAGTTAAGTCCTGGGCCAGACTGTGGGTGGGTGAAGTGGTCTGGGGAATCTACATCCTGAAGGACTGTGATATCTTGCAGGAACAAATTGTCCTCCAAGAAATCAGATGGGCTTTCCCGAATCCCTAGGGCTTGGAGCTTTCTGGCTTTGCTTTCTGAGAAAGATGAACTTTTCAGCTTGGAATTCTTTTCCTGTCCCTGTAGAAATGAGAGGTGTATGTGGGTGCTCTTGCGTGAAAACTGGTGTAGCCAACTCAAGTGTTAGGGTAAAATTTGTGAGGCTGGGAATATCATACAATTCTTATTCTTGCTGGATAATTAAGAGTATGTCTCTTTTTTTTAGGAATCTTTTCTTGGAATGCTCAAATTATTCAGGTGTGAGTTGTTTATGTTTTCTGCTGCATTCTTTAAAATATCTTAATATGTCTTTCTATTTCCTTACTGAATGTAAGAAATCTTTTTGACTATGCCCATACCAGTAAATTAGATGTGTCTGGGATAGTTCTTGGGCTCTGAAGCCAACTGGCGCAGGGTAGCCCATGTCCTTGCTGTCAGGCTCTCTTTTCCTCTGGAACAGAGTGACTGCATCCTGACTGGCCGCTGGGGATGGTCCCGGGCTCAGGCTAGCTCCTCTTCAGGCATTTTTGCAAGAACTCACATCAGCCTTCAGGAACTGGGGAGGGGTTCTTGATCAAGGATTGCAGGGATGGGATGAGGTGGAACAGTTTTGAGCTGAAAGAGGGGAGATTTAGATGAGATCTTAGGAAGAAATATTTTCCTGTGAGGGTGATGAGGCCCTGGCACAGGTTGCCCAGGGAAGTAGTGGTTGCCCCATCCCTGGAGGTGTCCAAGAACAGGTTGGATGGGTCTTTGAGCAACCTGATCCAGTGGAAGGTGTCCCTATGCATAGCAGAGTTGTTGGAACTGGATGGACTTTAAGGTTCCTTCCAACTCAAACCATTCTATGATTCTAAACGCATAATATGACCTGGTCTGAACCCGTGTCAGGGGTGCTGTGAGAGTTTAAATGTGTAGATGGTTTTGTTCCTGTGCCTGGAAATGCTCCCTGACACTGTTTAATTTGCTAGTGCAGATGTAGCCTTTGTATGCTAGCAGGACCTAACTCTCTCTGGTGGGATGTGACTGCTGTGATAAATAGTGATTGATGTGAAGGCAAAGGATGCAGAAAACTGCCTTGTCATGCTGTGGTGTTAGGACTTGTCCTATGTTTCCTGATCAACTCATTCAGGCACTGGAGTTACAAAAGGTGGGTAAGAAGCAACCGCTGTCTCTTCTCAGTATTGACACAGATGTATTTCTCAGTCATGAACAGGGAAAGGAAATATTAGCGTGCATCTTTTCTTGAAATTACCACTTCTGTGGGTTTTTTTTGTTTCTTGGGTCAGGCCCTTGGCTGATCTGAATCACAGGAGAGTTACCAATGTCAGGAAATTACGTTAGTTTCTACCAACTATGATTCTAGCCAAGGTTGTGCAGTCACTCCCAGTTTGCTTGTACTGTGGAGGGTGGTAAGGAGCAGCTTTGAGAATGTATGAGTTGCACCAGGGGAGGTTTAGGTTGGATATTAGGAAAAATGTTTTACTGAAAGAGTGGTGAAGCATTTCCCAGGGAAGTGATGAAGTCACCATCCCTGGAGAACTTCAAAAAACATGTAGATACGGCACTTTGGCACATAGTTTAGCAGGCATGGTGGTGTTGGGTTGATGGTTAGACTTGATGATAGAGGTTTTTTCCAACCTAAATGTTTCTTGATTTTTGTGATTCAATGATTCTATTTTGAATGCCATAGATGTTACAAAAGAAAAAATGAAATAGTCTCTCATGATGTCTTCTGTCTGGAGCTTCCAGACTCTGGTTTCATATAGTTATGACAGAAAATTGTAGTCCTACAGTTTCGGTAAGACATATACAAAGGTCATGTTCAAAGGACATAACAGTGACCAACCTAGGACTTGGAGCTTTTCTCTAGTGGGTTTCCAGCCCGGCAGTACTCATCTAGCAGGAGCTCTGAATACAACCTTGCTCTATTTCATAGTGAGAACATTCCGTAGTGAGGACATTCCCAATACCATGCTATGGGGTGCTGCCAGCTGCAACGTCTGATTGTCCTCTATGTCTCAGCAGAGCAGCCAACAACTTGGGACACAGCATCTCCTTTAAGGCAGCCACATGAGCCTAGGATGGGAATCTCTGAAGGGAAATGGGTTTTGCAGCTCCACCTTTTCAGTTCATCAAGATTTTCTTCCTCCCCGAAGGATGATCCTGGGGGATCTAGGGAAGCATCTGGATCTACAGGATGTTTAGGAACTTAACTTGGGTTAAAGCAATGCGATTTACAGACATTTCTTTAGGGTGCTGGTACCCAATTCTGTAGGACCAAAACCACCAAGAAGTACAGACACAGGCTCAGATCCTTGAAGTATACGAACATTACAGGAATGAGTCCAAGAGAAAGCTATAAAATAGATGACTAGATAATTTCTGACAGTAGTAGAAGACCTGAGAGCTTAAGGGCTCTTCACCTAGGAACTTATTAAATGCCAGGCCTATTAGCTGTCATTACTACTTCTACTATTTTTGGATACGTAGAAATGTTCAGAAAAACAAAGACCTTTCGGAAGCACTGTTGAAGTTGGAAGTGTGGCTGCATATTGCTGTCTATGTGTTGAGTGTGATCAAGCTCTCACTCGCATCAGGAGAAGCAAGTTTGTTCTGAGAAGCCTCAGTGGCATCTATGCTGACTGGATAGTGAGCTGAGATGAACATTTGGTCCTAGGGCACAAATAAATACATAGCAGGACTTTTATTTTCAACATTCCTCCACTTTAGACCTCTAATTCTGAGGTGCAGTTGTGGGCCATGATCTGTTTCCAATGAGATTTCACATATTTTCATGAAAAAGGTATACAGCTCTTTAATTACTTCTGCAGATGAGACATGCAGGCCAAATACATTTGTTGGATATTTTCCTTTGTCTCAGATAGTTGAGATTAAGGAAAGGACACTGGTATTTGGAACTGGAACAATTAAGCTCTAACTTTCCTATTCTGTATGTAATTTTCATACCAGTACAAATACTCAGATTTCAGATATAGAATCATAGAATGGTTTCAGTTGGAAGGGACCTTATAACTCACCCAGTTCCAACTCCCCTGCCATGGGCATAGACAACTCCCAAGAGACCAGGCTGCTCAAGACCCTATCCAACCTGGCTTTGAACACCTCCGGGGAGAGGGCAGCCACAGCTTCCCTGGGCAACCTGTGCCAGGGCCTCACCACCCTCATTGTGAAGAATTTCTTCCTAATGTCTCATCTAAATCTTCCCCCTTCCAATGTAAAGCCATTCCCCTTGTCCTGTCACTCCATATCCATGTAAAAAATCCCTCCCCAGATTTCCTGTAGCCCCTTTGGGTACTGGAAGGCCACTATAAGGTCTCCCTGGAACATTTTCTTCTCCAGGCTGAACAACACCAAATCTCTCATCCTGTCCTCATAGCAGAGGTTCTCCAGCCCTCAGATCATCTTAATGGCCTCCTCTGGACCTCTTCCATATCCTTCTTATGTTGGGAATTCTAGAACTGGATACAACACTCAAGATATGTGGTACCGTAACAGGAACAACACCTAAAATACTATTTCCTGAATAGAGGCATTGATATTCAACAGGGTCTTGCTTGCCTGCATTTATAGAGCAGTTTCAAAAGGACTTTCTTCTGAATCTCTTCTGCCATCATCGACACATTCGTGCAACTGTGCTTGACTTAAATATGTTTCCCTGGTGTGAATCCAAGTTAACCTAGGAGTTAGATGGAATTGCTTAGGTTTCATCCCAATACAGGAGAACACAAGGGACAGGCAGGCTTTTGTGGTCTAAGGCAATTTAGAGCTGGTGAAATGGCTAACGGAGGTGAAAGCTGGGACCCTGTTTCAATCACGTTTATGATGGAGGAAAAGTGCTGCCTGTCAGTAGAATGAGATCCTTTCCAGACCTGCATACCCAAAGCAGAAGAATTTCCATGTTCTCTGTGGAGCTATGCCAGGATGGAAATGGTGAATTCAGGCTCTGGGACCTGTGCTTTGTAACCATGATACCCTTTCCTTAAGAGTGCCATTGTCTAGGGCATACAAGAAGCTTTGGAGAGAGAACATCTAGTGATGGAGAAGACCTGTAACCATAAGTTTTTGTTCCACTCACTGCAACTGATGCTCAGCTGCTCTGTTCTGAGAGGCACGGTAGTGAATGTAGTGCTTAGGTGGATCTCTGAATGTCCAAAGAGTGAACAGAGAAGTAATGGCACCATTTTTTCTTGTAGCTCAGTATGGCCATGTTGGCCTTCCATTTGGGGAAATGAAAGGACTTGTTCGAGGTCATATAGGAGAGCTGAGAACAGACCTTACCCTCTGGGCTCCCACTTCAAGGTGTTGGCTATCAGACCTGGCCTCTGACAATGGCTTATGAGATGATTCCCCAGTTCTCCTTCATGAGGTTGCTCTGACTCATCTGCACCAAGCAGACACAACTTCCTTGGTCCTGTTCCCACAGCAACAACTGTTGCCTTTGGCTGTGATTCAAAAAGACTTCTAAGTACTAAAGTCCCACAGCAACCAGCAGAAATTGAAGGCCGAAATGCATTTTTGAATCTGGGTCTCTGTCTCTGCTCTGAGAAGCTGTCTTGTTTCTGCTGGAGCTAATTTGGCTAGTGAGAGGCTCTGAAGGTTTGGAGATGCTGGGTTTTTTGGTTATAAGATAAGAGTATCTAGCTGTTGTGTCTACCAGCTGGTTAACCAGGCAGCCAGACTCAATCAAATAGCTGTGGTTTATCCTACTCAGTGCAACTCTGGGTCATTGAAACAAACTCAATGTTATTTTTCTTTCCCGTGTAGCTTCTCCAATGTAAAACTAATTTTAGTAGTTACAGGGAACATTCTGGCTTTGAAAACTCTCTACTTAATCAACACATGTTCCCCTATTTTTTTTGGTTACTGTTTTCATGATAGCAAGCTCTTGGTCTGACAGACTAATGGATGAACCAGGCGAGGTCCATGCGATTCCATATATCATTCCTGGCACAGAGGTATCTGATTCCCATGTGCAGCATTGCGCAGTGGATGTGAAGCCTCTTTACCTTTCACAAAGCTTCATTTCATTCAGTTTTTGGGACAAGAGGTAATAGTTTTAAGCTGAAAGAGGGGAGATTTAGATGAGACCTTAGGAAGGAATATTTTCCTGTGAAGGCGGTGAGGCACTGGCACAGGTTGCCCAGGGAAGCCATGGATGCCCCATCCCTGGCGGTGTTCAAGGCCAGGCTGAGAACCCTGATCAAGTGAGAGGTGTCCCTGCCCATGGCTAGGGGTTGGAACTGGATGATCTTTAAGGTCCCTTCCAACCCAAATCATTCTGTGATTCTATGATTTTATGATTCACACCATCAGGAAACAAGCAGTGGGTTTTGACAAGTGGCTCAACGACAGGCATGTTTTCATCCACTGATGAAATAGGATCTTGACATCGAGCCAAGCTTGCTGTGTTGTATGTCTTTTCAGAAAAGGGAGATCAAGTTTTAGATTTTTGTTTCAAGACGACAGTCTTGTATAGAAAACTTGCCACAAATTAAATGATGAGAAAGCATTAATAGATTATTGGCTCCCCACTGTAAATATGAGGGCTTCTTTTGTTTGCTTCAGCCAGCAATGTAAATAATGAGGGCTTAAATGTTCCTTTCCTGTGCTGGGGGAGTGATGGTTCAGAGAGCACAAACTATGAAAAGGAAAAGGTGAAGTGACTCTAACATTTGAAGCTGCAGGATCTGCTGGGCCCCAAACAGAGGACTGGAAACCTGCCCATCTCTGACTAATATATATGTAGTTGTTTATTCCTCCCCTGAATCAGGACCTCCCTCAGGAGCTGCTACAGATAAGATTTGCAGGAATGCTTCTTGGTAACACTGTCTTGCCACCAACCAGCCCTACCCAGTGCTGCAAAGTCATTCCATGGAGCACTTGGCTCAGGTTTCTTCTGGGGTCCTTGCGGCTCCCTGTTATAATAAATTTCTTCATTTTTGTTTGTTCTCAGTTCAATATGTCTGAAATATGTGAGGACCATGTTGCAGCCTGCTGGACAGCTAATTTTGCAGTGTATTGTGAGGTGTGCTGTGAGGGTGTAGGGAGGTGTTTGCAATGGTTGGATGGTTGTGGAGGCTGAAAAGAGGCCAAACTTGAGAGAGACTCATCTATGTAGTGCACAGGGAGCATAACATCCTTACAGTTGTGCCTGGGTTTCACCTTGGAGGACACTGGTTCATCCTACAGAGAGAAAGGGACAAGCTACGTAGAGCCTTGAGCAGCCTGATGCAGTGGGAGGTGTCCCTGCCCTGGTAGATGGTTTGAACTGGGTGGACTTTAAGGTGCCTTCTAACCTAAACTATTCAAAGGTTCCAAGCTAACATCTGTGGTAGGGATGACCAGAGGACCATGACCTAGGGGAAAACTGGTTTGCTAAGCCATTGATGGTTTAGATATTCCTAATGGGTGCCTAGAGCTGGCAGGGATCTCAAGGGACTGTCTCAAGACTGTGGCCTGCCAAGCTGGCATTTGGACTGCCCTACGAACCCAGCTGCAGCAACATGCGTGGGCTGCAAACGCATCTGAGAAGCAGAATAAATCAGCCTCCACGGAGCCTCTCCTTCTCTGGGTGGCTCCTCTGAACCTACCTTAGGTGTCACAGAATGGGGCAGGTTCCCCCTAGGGATTTCTGGGAAGAGGAGCTGTTTCCAAAAGTACCTGAGGGATAACCCTTTGTTTCTACTGTCTGTCAGCGTGAAGCAGGGTGAGGAGCAGAAAGGGCTGTTCCAAATTTTGGCAACTGTCTCTCTTCATTCTGGGCATGGATCTTGCCTATTACATCTCTTATCTCATGTGTGTTATATTTCCCCTCATGGAGTATAGCTGGGGCAGGAGGTTTATAAGCAGGAAGGCATTTCCCCTCCCTGAGCATGGCTTGGGAAAGGGGGAGGGAGAGAGGAGGTGATTTTGTGGCTGACAGACCAAGGGAATCCAATGTGCCAAGCTGCATCTGTGGTTCCTGAGAAATCAATTAGTGAGGGAGGGGTCGGGTGGTTGGCAAACCACACAGTTGAAAGGAAAACGGCACAGAAATGAGACGGAGGGATGTTTTGAAGAAGTGGTGCTGCTGGAAGATGTGATCAAGTGGCTTTGTTTGGTGGTGGGTGCGTGTGACAGAAAGAGAGAGATGCTCACCAAAAGGTTAATCAAGACCTGGTATGGAAGACTGCCCTTGGATCTGGGAAGCAGACTGCTAATAAAAGAGACTGGGAGACTGCACTTACTCTGTGCTGAGCAACATAACCCAGTATTTGTGGTATGCAGTGGCAGAGATTGGGGAAAATGCACATTTGGCATCACTGCAGCATTTTGCAAACTCCATTACTGTTAAATGGAGTATTTGGGCTTCTTTTTTTCAGACTTCAGTTCCTTCCCAACAAGTCTGGAAGGCTCAAACTGCTCGGTCTCAGTGTTTTGGAAATGATTGTGTCCAAAGGTACTTAAACAAATACATTTCAATCTATGATTCAAAAAGAGGATATGGGAAAGGCCCTTGGATGGAGAGTCATTATGGACTGCAGTTGTAATGAGGGAATGTCCCTGCCACTGGACCCTGCTCCTTGAACTGTGCAATTATTTTAAATTAAATAGATCTTTGGGTCCAGGTCTCTCCATTTCCAACCCGAAACCTCATCCCTGGTTTAGAGGAGTTTGCAGAGGGACCTGGACAGGCTGGATCCATGGGCCAAGGTCAATTGTGTGAGAATCAACAAGGCCAAGTGCCAGGTCCAGCATTTGGGACACAACGCCGTTCAATGCTTCAGGCTTGGGGAAGAGTGGTTGGAAAGCTGTCTGACAGAGAAGGACCTAGGGATTCTGGTCATTAGCAGCTGAACGTGAGCCAGCTTCCTACCTTGGATCAGAAACTGTGTGGCCAACTGGACCAGGGAGGTCATCCTTGCCCTCTACTCAGCATTGGCAAGGCCACACCTTGAATACTGTGTCCAGTTTTGGGCCCCTCCATACAAGGAGGACACTGACGGGCTGGAGTGTGTCCAGTGAAGGGCATCTGAGTTGGAGAAGGGGCTAGAGAACAAGTCTTACGAGGAACAGCTGATGGACCTGGGATTATTTAGTCTGAAAAAGAGCAGGAATTGGGGAAATCTCATTGCTCTCTACAACTGCCTGAAAAGAGGTTGTAATGAGGTGGGTAGTTGATCTCCTCTCCCAAGTAAAGACTGATAGAAGGAAATGGCTTCAAGTTATACCAGGGGAGGTTTAGATTGCATATTAGGAAAAACTGTATTTACTGAAAGAGCGGTGAAGCATTGTAAGAGGCTGCCCAGGGCAGTGGTGGAGTCTCCATCCCTGGAGATGTTAAAAAACTGTGTAGCTGTGGCACTTGGGAACATGTTTTAGGAGGCATGTCACTGTTGTGTTGATAGTTGGATTTGATGATTTTAGAAATCTTTTCCAACCTTAATGATTCTGTATTTCTATGATTCTAACTGCTTTTGGTTTCACCAGAAGGAAGATGGGTCTTTTCTGGGATGTGGCTCTACTTCAGGGGAGGGGCTGATACTCATAGTGACTGTCTGCACTGCATTTTCATCCCTCAGCCTTGCTCTGGCAGAGTTATATGTGTGGTTATTTGGAGCTGGACCAGGGAACCCATTTTACTGAATATCTGTCCTTGTCTTTCTCCTGCTAGTACGGCTCACTAGTCTTGCCATGTGGTTTGTGAAGTCTTTTGCTGGTATCAAGGTAAAGTAGAAAGATGTGACTAGAGGTCTGTTGCAGATGTGATGAACGCTAACACCAACTGCCCTCTCCAAGCTTGAAGGGACAGTAGAGCTAAGCCTGGTGCCAGATGAACAGACTGCACCCCTGGGAGGTGACAAATATGACCCTTTGTCTTCCTCTTCAAGTAAAAGGGAACAGTATACACATTTCCTATACCGTGGTGACTACTCAAACCGCAGGTTTGGGTTTTTTCCTCCACTTTCTCTCTTTCATACCACTATAGTGCTACCATGGGGGCAAGAGTGTGCACCACCTTTAGAAGGAAGCTCCAAGGCATAGGGAACCTATCTGTGGTTGTGGTGGTGCATAAAGCATCTGCATTTCTGATGAAAAGGGAGATTTGAGATGGAGCTACAGACTGCTGGGCTAGGGGATGTGCCCTGGCAAGCACCTTTGTTGCCCTGTGCTCTGCAGAGAAATTTGAACACCCACGTCAAGCTTGACAACTGAGAAACCAGGCCTTCAGGATTGAGCACTGGGTGACCTTCACGAGTAAACTTGCCTGCCATCCATGTAGGGATGGTAACCATGTGTACGGAAGTGTCCCCATACATTTCTCTGTATTGTTATTCCCAAAGAAAACATCCTTTCAAGCTCCCTCTTGGTGCGACTGCCCAACTCATAGGTTTTGTCTGGTCTGTTTCTTTTCACTAGGATTTTGCTCCTCTTATTAAATTCCTCCGGAACCTTTCTTAGAGTCTTTTAAACCATGGTTTCTTGGAAAAGGAACCTGCTGAGAAAGGAGAACTGAACCAAGACACAGAGGGGAGCAGAAGAAAGGGGAAAGTGTGTTAATGTGTTTGAGACAGGGAGAGGACTTGAGAACAAGAACTGCCAATGCTGTGATAGTGTCCCTGTGTGAGACACAGTTTGCCTGTGGGTGTGAGAAAGGAATATTTGGAAGTGAGTGTGTGTGGGCGTGAGGTGTGTGTGAGAGTGTGCATGCATTTCCCTCCCCACACTTTGAAAATCTTTTTGGAGCACTGCAGTGTTCAAACAGGCCCCAGTTCCCGAAATAATCAGCCCATCTTGATAAGTTACGAAGTCTGTGGACACCTGGAGAAGATGAGTTTCCTAGTTGTGCCTTGGAATGCATTTTAAGCAGCTCATGCTGGCTGTTGCAGCTGTGCTGTCTGCAAGGAGGTGTGCTGGAGGTCAGGGCAGGCACAGAGGGGCGTCTAGGAGAGCCCAACACCTATTCCTCACTCCAACCCCCTCCTTTTCTGGAGCTTTCGCAGCTTCTGAGAGATGGAGACATGCAACAACTCCTACATCTCCCCCACCGCTGCCCACTGTGGTCCCTGAAGGCCATGGAAGAGGTACAATTAGAGACCCATAGGGACAGGGCAGGGTGGTAGGTGACTTCACAGACTCCTGTAGGAGAATGAAGTTGTGGTTTAGCAGCGGACAGGTACAGTTCAACTCAATGATCTCAAAGGTCTTTTCCAACAAAGCAATTCTATGATTTTTATGTTGCTGTGACAGGCTTTATGTTTTTTCCCCTTCCAGAGTCAACACTGTGCTCCTAAAGCCAACGCAAGCACTGCGTGTTCTTTGGAGCTGTATCCATGGACTAAAACGTATGGGCAGCACGTACAGCATGTAAACTCTTTTTATCCAAAACCATATGTTTGCTGGCATCACTGCAGGGGGATTGGGCTTCTCCTCCTGTGTCAGCAGTTTTTCACCTCACTAGCCCCAACATGTGTTCACAACAGGGCAGATGAGAGCTCAGGTCCCTTTTCCATCAGGAAAGGTCCAAGCCACACTTTTCTACCATCCTCCTGGGGCAATGCAGGGAGGTGGCAGGTGCTTCTTTGCTCCCCTTTCCCTCCCCTTTGGGGAAAGATGTTCCACTTCACAGCAGGGAAACACCAGACTCAGTGGGTCAGCAAGAAAGAACAAGCTGTGTTACTGCTTGGGGAAATTCACCTGGGAGCGGGACGGCCGGCGATCCAGCTCCTGCTCCAAGGACTGTTTATGTGTTTTCAAATTAAACAACCCATGGTGCTGGTAACTGGAATTCAGGTCTCCCCACTCCCAGGGGAGTGCCCTGATCCCAGGGCTGTGGAGTCATGCTCACTCTTGCCCTCTGGAGCTTCAGGTTTTGATTTTATTTAATTTTTTTTTTTTTCTGCTGCTCTGTATTTCTCTAAAAACGAAGTGTGTGAGCTCCTCTCCAGCTCTGGTGTCAGGTAGGGGCACTGCCTATGGCAGACAAGATCTGAAGGATTTCTGCCTCTGACATCAGAGGGAGCTGGGATGAGGTTTCCCAGTCAAGGGGAACGCTTGCTAACCTTTCAGTTGTTAATTCAGAGGGGAGTGCGTGAGTTTTGCCTCCTACTCTTGCACATTATGGGCAGCTGACAGTGCCATATCATTTGTGATGTTGTAGGCATGCAATGGAAGCACCTATAGGCCAAGCTTTGGTGCTGACTTAGAGAGGGATGATGTGTTGGCCAGGCATGGCCTGCATGGACCAAACCACTTCTGAGCATGTCCTGATGATGTGCCTTTGGACAGGGGACCTTCACTGTAAAAATGGAGGTTTTTCACAGACTGTAGTGCCTCCAGGGTGACTGGCAGGTGTGTAAATGTATGAAAATGAAATTTTGGATGTCAGTGGCTAAAACATACTGGATTTGGCTGTATAGACCCTTGTTGGAGAGTGTTTTTACTATTGTTTTATCCTAGGCAAAGCTCTTGCAAGCTCCAGTGACAGCAAGCCTTCAGTGAGGCACTTGGAAAGCAGCATGGTTTAAAGCCTGGCAGCAAAAGTCACAGTGGAGCCATAAATAGGAAAACTTTGATATTGTTGGCGGTAGGGATGAAGAGCAAGGAGAAAGGCTCTTGCATGGCTGCCATTGATCTTAGTGTTCCCATGTTTCCTAACTTTCCCCCTGAATTTTTTAATGGTCTTTGTAACAGACTCTTAAATCCCACAGAAGATATGTCCTGACCCTGCAAGGTGCTAGGCTCCCCTCTGGAGCGTCCCCCAGCTCCGGTTATGACGTTGGTCTCCCAGGTTCTAGTTCAGCCTCAAGCAAGGAGTCGGTGCCTGTGGGCAAATCACTTCCACCTCTCTAAGATCTGGCTGTAAAACAAGGCTAATAACACCAAATTACCTACCTGCGAGAATTAATGAGATCATACTTGCTCAGCCCTTTGAAGGCATGAAGCATTACAGAAGCACTGGGGCATTATTACAGAGTGTGTTTTTAATATACGTCTAGTTTCACTTACAAATTGGAGTTTTGCTCCCTTTTGACTAAACGGCACTAATTAGACATGTAGGGTAGGAAATAAATGTTTCCAGTGTTACTCAGGCTGGAAACCAGTTAATTTCAGGGTTCTTTCGTTTAATTGCGTCTGCAAAGACATTGAGAAAATGTGTAATGAGCTGAGAACGCTTTAACTTTGTTTTTATTGTTCCCTAAACTCTTGCTTCTGCTAAGCCACAAAATACCAGTAAAATAGGGGAGAACTGAACTCAGAGGAATTTTTTTTTTGGTGTGTCAAGGTGAAATAATTCCTACTTATTCAGTTTAATGTAGCACTCCTCCTCCATAAATCTCCAAGCACTTCACAAAAACGGGTACAGCGTTACCCTCATTTTACAAAGCGGGAAACACAAAGCAGAAAGATTTTTTTGTGGGATTTGCCCAGGGTGAAGTAAATTAAGTCTTGTCTACGTGAGAAACATGTGCCAGTTTAGTAAAACAGGTAGAAAACACACTGTGGACTCTTAGCTCATTTTCAGAGTGGCTTTTCTTGTATTCGCTTCAACTAATTCATATCAATTAAAGCTTGATTTAGCTTACTCGCTTACATTTAGCTGTGGCAAGCATGAAGAAGGGAAGACTTTGGGCTAATTTACTGAACTTGGATAGCCAGAATATCTAGGGTACGTGTCCGGCTCTCCACAGATGTGCTGTATAACCAGTGTGTATTTCTTAACTCTGGAGTGGGATCATAGAACCAATGCATTATAGAATGCTGGGTTGCACGAGGAGTTGGGAGGGGCCACAGCTGGGACAGCTGGCCCCAACTGACCAAAGGGGTATTCCATACCATATGATGTCACGTTCACCATATAAACTGGAGGGAAAGTTGTTTGGTGTGCCACTGCCTGGGGACTGGATGGGCACTGGTGACAAGCAATTGTTTTTAATTTGCATCAGTTCTCTTTCTTGGCTTTTATTTCTCACTCTTTTTGCTATTTTAAGTTGCTGTTATCAATACTATGCTTGTTACTGCTGTAATTGTTATTATTTTTAACATTATTATTATTAAACTGTTCTCCTCTCAACCCACGAGCTATTCTCAATTTTACCCTTCTAGTTCTCTCCTCCATCCAACCACAGTGGCAGTGAACAAGTGTCTCTGTGATGCTTTCTTACCAACTGTGGTTAAACCATGACAGAGCTGAAGAAAAGTGAGGGTGGAGGAGAAAATCCTCACTTACCCTGTCTTTAAATTTAATTTCAGATTTATGAAATTTTTTTTACTTTAAATTTTTAAAACACCTGGGCACTTCTACACTTGGCAGAGAAATATAATGGAGGAACTTTTGTTTTTCAAATAGGCAGCATTGTTTCCCTCTTTGGCATTAATATTTCCTTTATTTTTATTTACAGCTAAACTGTATCAGCTGAACTGCTGTGTTGTTCGACAGCCCATCCAGACGCACAGACCTTTGGATGGCACACAGCAATGTGGCAGTTCTGAACCATCGCAGGTGAGCTGCATTCCTGCACTTTCTGATCAAGAGCCCCTCCCCAGCTTTCCTGTTGTGCCTTTCAGTACTGGAAGGCTGCTCTAAGTTATCCCCAGAGCCTTCTCTTCTCAAGGCTGAACAAGCCCCACTCTCTTAGCTTTTCCTTGTACAAGAGGTTCTCCAGCCCTCGGGTCATCTTTGTAGCCTCCTCTGGAAGGGGGTTGGAACTGGATGGTTTTTGAGGTCCCTTCCAACTCGCACCGTTCCATGATTCTATGTTTTTATGATGCAGTTTAATGCTTTGAATATTTTCATAAATGCATTTGGCTTTTAAGGCCTTGTCATAATTTAACAGAACAGATTTTGATGAGAAATTATGCTCTCCTGAGAGCCGAACACTTAAATTGGCAAAATTCTTGGAGTATAAATGCTTGCAAACAGTGACATCAATCTACTCCTGCTCTATAGAACAGGAGACACAGGTGTCTGGGAGATCGCCCAGAGGCCCTCAGTGGGGAGAGCTGGGCAGGCCCCACGGTGGGTGGTACCATGGACAGCAACAACTGGCTGCGACCAGCCGATAAGACATTGGACATCCTCCCAAAGACGATGTTGAGGCATTTTCTCCCCTGTCTGCTTCATGCCCTCAACCTTTGAGATTTTTTTTTCTCAATTACACCCTTGTACTCGGTGCTGGTGAAGCCGCACCTTGAATCCTGTGTTTGGTTTTGGGTCTCTCACTACAAGAAAGACTGAGGGTCTGGAGCGCATCCAGAGGAAGGCAGTGGAGATGGTGAAGGGGCTGGAGAATAAGTCTAATGAGGTTGATTAGTCTGGATAAAGGAGTTTGAGAGGAGACCTTATCACTGTCTATAACCACCTGAAGGAGACTGCAGCAAAGTGTGTCTCTTCTCCCAAGTTACAGTTGATAGAACAAGAGGAAATGGCCTGAAGTTGCACCAGGGGAAGTTCATATTAGACTTCAGGAAAAATACCTTTATCAAAAGAGTGGTGAAGTACTGGAAGAGGCTACCGAGAGAAGTAGCGGACTCACCATCCCTATAGGTGTTCAAAAAATGTGTAGATGTGGTACTTTGTGACATGGTTTAATTGGCACAGTAGTGTTAACTGATGGTTGGACTTGATGATCTTAGAGGTCTTTTCCAACCTTAATTATTCTATTCTATTCCTTTTTTCTTCTGTTCTATTCATATGAAGCAGTGCCCCCAATATCACTGCAGATAGCTGAAATATGATGAGGAGAAATCTCCAGTAACAGGTATTTCTGAGAATGGGAATTCAACTGGATTCTGAGGAGGAGAGATCTATTAGAAATTCTAGTTCTAAAGGGTCTGTTATAGCTCTAAAGTGTCAGGGTCAGGCCACGGAGATTGCTCTGGCTGTAGAAGGAGTTCACCTATCACCTCATCCCCTCTGCTCACCAGGAGGAAAGAGTACTGAGTGAGGATTAGAAAAATCTTTCAGGTTGATGTTAAACACCCATAATTTAATGTGCAGAAAAAGAACCACCTTTGAGCCTGAGGAGAAGCAGTGTACAGCAAAGTGGCTGTAGATGCTAAACAGGCTTTAGTGGAGAAGAGAAAAAGAGCTGAAACTGCAAAAGAAGCTAATTGCAAAACCCCAGGTGAGAAACCCACCTCCAAGCATTATTATGCTACACCTCTGATCGGGACATTGGTGCTGAGTGTGGAGAACTGAGGACATCAAAGCAGTAGCTACGCATAACCAAGGAGCACTAATAATTGCTGAGAAACGAGTTTGGTGATCTCAGAAGCACAAGTAGCAGAAAAGGGGTGCAAATCTTTATTTGATGTATTTAGCCAATGAGGCTGTGGAAATCATCCAGATTCTTCTCCATTTGGTGAATATTATGCTGTAGATTCATGACTAGTTGTACTTTTCTACACCAGATGGACACTTGGCCATCTGCTGGTTGCTTCTATATAGGTGCTCCCCAGTGTTGTTAGGTTTAAGGAGTGCGTTATCTCACACTTTCAGCAAACAGAAACAAATGTCTGTGAGGTCTAATGCTTTTCCATGACTACATTATATTCCTGGTCATACCAGCCTTGTCTGCAACAGGAGTCAGTGTGATGCATTGATTTTGAGACCAAAGCAGGATACATGTGGATGGACAACATGATGTGGGGGATGGTTGTTCTGGGATGCTGAAAGCACAGCCCTTCAAGTACTGGAAGGACGTCGTTAAACTTCTGATCTGTATTTCAGAAATACCTAGAGAATCCACCAAAGATTATGGCTGTATTGTGTGAGACGCTGTGCAAGCATGCACTCCTTCGCCTAGAGGTGTTTGTAATATGTTGAGGGACAAAAGAGACAAAGGGTTGGATTATGGACTTCTCAGGTGGGATGTGACTCAGGTTTTGCAATAGCAGTTCATTTTAGACTGAGGAATGGAGGGGTCTGCATGTGTTTGTAAGAAATGGATTTAATATCACCATATCCCCCATCCCTGGAGATGTCCAAGGCCAGGTTCGATGGGACTTTGAGCAACCTGATGCAGTGGAAGGTGTCGCTGTCCATGGCAGGGTTGGAAATGGATGGGCATTAAAGTCACTTCCAAACCAAACGATTCTATAATTCTATGAATATGTTGTAACCCAGAGGTAGGTCCCTCTGGATTAGGGCAACCATAGCTATTCAGGTTTCCCGAGCCCTGCATTGGTGCAGGGTGTTGGGGAAGAATTGTCTTGGCATAGGTTTTTTTTTCTCGTGTTTGACATCTGATTAGCATGAGCATGTACATATGAAGGAGGATGATGTGATTCTGGAAAGGTTGAGTTCTTGGGTTCTCCTATCCTTCTGAAGTTGAGGGGACTTACAGGGTTTTGTCCTAAAAGGCTGACCCTGCTGGGCAGTCCCACCTATAAGAAAAAGTGGTGTGGAGGCTCTGAACCTGTAAGATCTTGGGCTTCCCATGGTTGTAGCCTGTGCCATGTAAGAGCCTCCTATCATCTTCTTGATTATGAGTTTTCTGATTCATCCAAATCCATTGTCCAGTCTTCCATAATACAAGAGATTTCTTCGGGAACAACCAGTTGGTTGTCTCTGAGTGCTGTTCTGTATTAGTGTTATATCTACCACCAAAACTTTCACGGGACCTTGGGGACAGGTTTCCTACATGCTCAGACAAGCATTACAAAAACTGTTTTTAAGTGCAAGTTTCCCACAGCCAAAGAAATTCCTTACACAGGCCACACCTGCCTCTGAACTTGTTTAACACCAGCCTACTAAACGGGTGAAGCTGATAGGGACTGAAACCCATTGGAAAACATGCAGCCCAGCCCAATCTGAACATCTTTACCCGGGGCAAAACTTTCCTCTGCCAATAAGGTGACAGATGTCAACTCCAGGACTCAGCTTCTCTTGGTGTACTCATTTCCACCCAGGGAGACCCACAGTAGGTACCAAGTGGAGAATCCCAGTACTGGTAGGGAGAAATGTAACTGCATGAACATGGATCCAAATCATTCCTCATTAGAGACTTGTGGTGGGCTTGAAGGGGAATACAGGGTCTGAAGCCACCCTGTGAAATTCTTGGGTGGGTTGTGATGCTGGTGTTTTCCTGGCAACAAATACACTCTTTTTGTATTTCACTTGGAACGAGTTTTTCCAGGTCTGGAAGTGTCCCAAGTGAGAAGAAAAAAATGATATCTCAGCTGCCTAAAGGCTCATGGGAACACCTTTGGGAGATTTTAGTATCATTTATCCTGAGCATGAAAACAAAACGTGGTCTTCCCCTTGCTTTTAAAACAAGGCCCTGAAATATAGGACAATGAGAATGAGGAGAACTGAGTTAAATACTGAGTTAAAAATTAAACTGAGTTAAATACAATGAGCAAGAGAGCATGCAAATGGCAGTGGCAGAATGAAGTCCTGCTGGCACCTGGTACAGGACACTCAATCACAAAAGTGATCGTAGACTCATAGAATGGTTTTGGTTGGAAGAGACCTTAACCCCCTACCATGGGCAGGGACACCTCCCACTGGATCAGGTTGTTCAAGGCCCCATCCAACCTGGCCTTGAACACTTCCAGGAAGGGCTCATTCACAGCTTCCCTTGACAACCTGTGCCAGTGTCTCAGCACAGCCAGTGTGAAGAATTTATTCCTAATACTTGATTTAAATCTTTCCTTTTCTACTTTAAAGCCATTCCTTTTTGGTCTATCACTATGTGCCCTTGTAAAAAGTCCCTCCCCAGCTTTCCTGGAGCCCCTTCAGGTACTCTAAGGTTTCCCCATAACCTTCTCCAGGCTGAACAACCCCAACTCTCTCAGCCTGTCCTCACAGCAAAGATGCTCCAGACCTCGGATTGTATTTGTGGTCTTTTCTGGACCCGTTCCAGCAGTGCCAATGTCAATTCAAGACTCATAACAACATAATCTGGAAAATAAAACAAATTAAACATTTCTTGTTGCCTTTACCAAATTATAAACTTTTTCCTGTTTAATTTTGTCATGTCATTTTTAGTTTAAATATTGTTCTAATATTTTGTAAATGTTGAATTATACAGAATGGTACAAAGGATTTACTCTAATTCGAATGCTGTAGACTCTATGAAATTATTCTATTTTACTGATTTTTCTACATGAAAAATCAGAGTTGTTAGGATTGTTTTAAGTTATTTTGGCTACAGAATTGAAGAATATTTCTCAAGCTACCAGTTAGGACTCAAATATGTACTGGTCTGCATGATTGAGTTTCACAAATCTGATTAGTCTAATGTGATCTTTTTGCAGTGAATCTGAGATCCCTGTGATAGTTTGAATAGGTTAAAATGTAGAAAAACAGATGGCAAACTTAGTGGCCTGCCATGTCTTTTGGGACTTTTCCTTCCTTTTACCTGTTTCAACCCACCTTGTATATCATGATGTCAGGTTTGTTGGCTGCTGATTCTTTACTTGTCAGGGACGTAGAAATCCCAAGTCTAGCCCAGACATGCAGTCTATTTTAGTCTACTGTCTGACAACAAACAGGTGTAGAACCCCTGCAGTCAGTGGAGGTAGGATGGTTGAATGGAGTGGTCTACTGGATCTGAGGGTGATCTGAAGGTGGTGAGACACTGGCACAGGTTACCCAGGGAAGGTATTGATGCCCCCTCCCTTGTTCAAGGCCAGGTTGTATGGGGCTTTGCTCAACCTGATCCAGTGGGAGGCATCCCTGCTCATGGCAGAGGGGTTGGAACTGCATGATCTTTAAGGCTTCTTCCAACCCAAACCATTCTATGATTCTATTAGTCCCTCCTCAATATCTCCATCAGAAATCCTTAAGCTGTTGACTGCCAGAATTTGGGCTAGTGCACCAATGCTTGTTTATTGCTTGTCCCTGCTAGGTTTTCTTTGTGTATAGTCTTTCCTGGCTTAGGCTCCATCATAACGATAGAACCAGGGAGTGAGGGTAGATGACCTAATGATAGACCATGGTGGTTACCTTAATCCTGTAAAAGGCCAGGCTGAACGAGACTTTGAGCAACCTGATGCAGTGGAAGGTGTCTGACAGGGAGTTGGAACTGGATGTTCTTTGAGGTCCCTTCCAACTCAAGCCATTCTATGATTCTATAATTTGGGTTGCATGAAACTCACCACAACCTGTTGCTTAATTAGTGATTTTTCTCCTCTCTGGGGTCTAATCTACATAGTCTGGAGGCGGGACATAGGCACCATCTTTTCTTAGTTTCAAAGAAGGTTATGTTCTAACCATTGATAACAGGACCTGGAGATTTCCTGGCCACTGGAGAATCTGTGGACATGGCAGGGAATGGGACAGTGCTTTACTGCTAGGCCGCATTCAACCAAAACACAGCCATGTACACATGATAGTCCCCAACAGACACTCGAGACAGGGAAGTTTATTTCCATGATTAAGCTGGGGGTGCAGATTCCTCAGTTCACTTCAGGCTTTGCCAAGAGGTTCCCTACATGGTTCTTGAGCTAGTGGTAGGATTTTTCATCTCATTTTCCCTTCTTGAGGTGGAAGATGACTTTGGTGGTGACACAACTTAGGAACAGGCTCTTTGTTTTAGTTATATTCTCTTTTCACCTACTTGGCTGATGTGCAACTGGAACTATCCCTAAGTTTGGCTGAGGGCCATGTGAAACCATGTGGTTGCAGCCAGCAGAAAACTTCTAAGTGGAATCCCATGAGAACAAAAGGGAGCACCTTCCATGGGGTCTAGAATTGCCACCATGTAGGGAAAAGCATGTAGACACAGAGTGCGTCTCCGTAATTTGTGATGGAGACTTATGCATAAAAGCATCTTGATTTTTGCAGGATGCTGAGTTTTATGGTGGAGTGTAAATGCAAACAGAAGAGATTTATGAGTGTCAGAGCTGTAGCCCATCAACCTGCATGTGTGTGTAGGTTTGCATGTCACATTTGAGGCTTGGTTAGATCCATCTGCTGCGCTGAATCACATAAGCAGGTGAGTTATCTGAGTAAGATGGGAATCTCTCTTTCTTCTTCTTGCAGCTGGATCATGAATGTATGTATTGGCAAATCTCCCCTGAAGGTTAATGACTTGGAATGCCCTTGGAATTCACCTGACTATGAGAAATAACTAATACTAAGTGCTCCTTTGAGAAAGAAGGTAGAACTGATGAGGGGTGTTTTGTCTGCACTTGTGTCTCAAACCAGATCTCTGGAAGTGTTGAGTGAATACAAGGAGGATTTGATACTCAAGAGGGCTCATATTTCCACTTTACGTGGAGTAAAAGCTGTCTCACACCGAGCTGGGTCTGTGCAAAACCTGATCCAGGTTCACTAGGGTCTTATCCATTGTGACCCTTTCACAGTTCTGTCCATGGGAGTGCAGGTAATCTACCCATTAAGAATCTTATGCCATGGAAACACCTGAGCGTGTTTTACCTCCATACACACAACTTCTTCTCTTGTGGTAGAGACATTGATAGGTCTTGTAGAACAGGTAGGAAAGGACTTGTTGAACTTCTCACAGTCCTCAATCATGAACAAGTCTAGTTGGGAAGGTAACACACAGATAAAGTTTTGCTTTGTTTCTTGAAAAAATCAAATTCAGACTTAATAATTTTGGGAGAAATCATTGTTGCTTTTCCATGACCCTTTTGAGTCTAAATTAGTTGTTCATCTGACTCATTTATGTCTCAGACATTTGTGTATGAAACTGGGCTGGGTTGTAAGAGAGGTCATGTTTTTTTGACTTCTCTAGACTTTCACTGGGGAACAATTTAGATCATAGAATCATAGAATGGTTTGGGCTGGAAGGGACTATAAAGACCATCCAGTTCCCACCCCTTGTCATGGGCAGGGACACATAGCACTAGATCAGGATCCTCAAAGCCCCATCAAGCCTGGTCTTGAACGCCTCCAGGGATGGGGTATCCACAGCTTTTCTGGGCAATCTGTGCCAGTGCCTTACCACCCTCACAGTGAAAATGTTCTTCCTAAGATTTCATCTAAATTTCCCCTCTTTCAGCTTAAAAACTTACCCCCTTGTCTTATCCCTGTACTCCGTGATCAAGAACCTTTCCCCACCTTCCCTGCAGATCAGGGTTCAAAAACTTGGTCCTGGAACTGGGACCTAGGAACTAAACTGAGGTTAAAAAGCAAACAGGAATTCTTGCTGGTGCAGGGATGAAGGAGGTGGAGATGGAGCAGGGAAGGGGATGAAAAGCTGGAGAGAGAAAGGACTGATGTTTCTTAGACCAATGTTTGCAGTAACACCACCACACCACCAACATTTGTCTTCAGTGCTCCTGTCCTCTGCTCCTGTCTCTCATCACCCTGCGAGCAGTATGGGGGAGAGACAGACTTTTACTGTCAGAGTAGAGCTTGAGGAGCACGCTGACATGTGGCCTCAGGCGAAACAAAGTGCTGATTAACTGCTTGTGTGATGAACACCATTCATCAAGGGAAGGAAATGATCAGGGGCTGGGGGGGGAATCCACGTACCCCAACATCTGGGTGTGCTACTTCGTGCACTACAAAGCACAGCTCTCTGAACATGGTCTATGCATATAAACTAGGGCTACCAGGACTTTGGTAAAGACTAGGAAGATGGAGAAAGCCATGTTTTAACCGAGAACAGGCTCTGGAAAATGCCATTCTGGTTCTGTACTGAGACAAGTGTAGTCCCAGGACTTGTAGTGTATGTCCTGCACTGTGTCTGGTGGGTCATCAAAGAATCATAGAAATTTTTGGGTTGAAATGGACCTTAGAGTTCATCCAGTTCCAACCTCCTTGTCAACCTCCTTCCGCTGAATCAGGTTGCTTAAAGCCCTATCCAATCTGGATGCACAAGACTAGTAGAGTGGATTTCTTCTCACTCCAGGTATTGCACACACTGGGCTGGAGAGTTTGCATCCTACCTGGAGGTTAGATACCTGCCTGCAGCTGACCTTAACTTTCAAGGTCCTCTTGCCCACCAGATCCAACCCTGCTGCTGGAGGATGCAGCATTATGGACAGTGGGATGACAGTGGGTCATCTCTTCCAGCTGCAAAAGGAGCCTGGCCGGAAGGAACGCAGTCTGGGAGAGTCTTCTAGAGTCTGGGAGGCTAGGAACCCCCAGTAGTTAAAGACACCAGCGTAGCTGAAAAGGTTTATAGGAAGATGTAGTAGGAAGATGCAGTCCTGCATCCTGGGTTGCATCCAAAGAAGTCTGGCTGGCAGGTCAGGGGAGGGAATTTTCGCCCTCTACTCTGCTCTTGTCAGACTTTACCTGGAGCCTTGCATCCAGCCCTGGAGCCCTCAGCACAAGGACATGGAAATGTTGGAACGGGTCCAGAGGAGGTCACAGAGATGATCTGAGGGATGGAGAACCCCCCCTTCATAGGACAGGTTGAGAGAGTTGGGATTGTCCAGCCAGGAGAAGAGAAGGCTCCAGGGAGACCTCATAGCGGCCTTACAGTTCTGAAAGGAGCTACAGAAAAGATGAGGACTGACATTGTAGCAAGGCCTGTTATCATAGGACAATGAGTAATGATATTAAACTAAGGGAGGGGAGATTTAGGCTGGATATAAGGGAGGGTTTTTTTTACGATAAGGGTGGTGAAACACTGGCACAGATTGCCTAGGGTAATAGTAGATGCCTCATCCCTGGAAACATTGAAGATCAGGTTGGATGGGGCTCTGAACAGCCTGATCTGGTTGAAGATGTCCCTGCTCCTGCAGGCGGGTTGGACTGGATGACCTGTAAAGGTCCCTTCCAACGTAAAGCGTTCTATGAACTGGAGGTGACGGTGGTAGCATAATTTGAATATTGCTGAACCTCTGAGAACTCGGCCTTGCTGCGTGTGTGATCTTTAATATAACTTGGGCATCGTGTAAGAACGTGCCTTTGACCTTGGGCCTGCAGACCTCATTGCCTTGAGGAAATGCTGAGTCCATGAACTTGTCAGATTTTAGGATGGTGGAGTAAGGATGAGACCCACCCTCAGATGCATTAGATAGAAATAATTAGGAGACTTGAGAGAAAAATCTGATGCAACAGCTGACCTCAGAGGGAATAAGGTGAGGGAAGAGGTTCAAGATGATCACATCCCTAGGGATTTTTTGCGTCATTATTTTCTTTATGTAATGTTTTCTTGCAGACACTTCCTACAGCATGAATTATTAATGATCACAGTCTAGTGATATTACTGAACCTCTCCAATTTTGTCCCTGTGATGCATGAAAGAAATCTCCTGTGCTGAGTTATGCAACAGAAGTATGTATTTAGCATGTGTGACAGTACATGTGCCTTAGGCTCATGTTTGCATGCCTTAGAAGAGTCCAACCAACAGAAGGAAGCTAGGAAAGCTACCTTCCAGCATAGCTCCTTGCAGGAGCAATGTTCTCTTTCAGCTCTCTTGTAGAAGAGAAGTCTCCATTGAGATTTTGTATCAGCCTTCTAGTACTTAAAGGGACTACGAAAGCTGGTCAGGGACTCTTTATCAATGAGTGTAGGACCAGGAGGATGGGGAATGGTTTTAAGCTGAAGGAAGGGAGATTGAGATGAGATCTTAGGAAGAAATGATTTTCCTGTAAAGGTGGGGAGGCCCTGGCACAGGTTGCCCATCCCTGGAGGTGTTCAAGGCCAGGTTGGATGGGGCTTGGAGCAAACTGATCCAGTGGAAGATGTCCCTGCCCATGACAGGGATGTTGGAATTGGATAGGTTTTGAGGTACCTTCCAATCAAAACCATTCTATCATTCTAAGTTTGCTGTGGGATGTCCTTTCTCAGCTGTAGTAATGCCATGGATTTAGTTGCAACTGGTCAAGCCATCACCTTGTGGGCAAAGGAGCTGCACAGGGCAGCTGGCACAAAAACCATAAACAGTTCAGGTTGAATGATCAAACTGATCCTTCTGTTCTGATCTGGACAGGACACCTGGCAGTTTTAGGCCTAGGAAGTATGCATCTCCCTGTCATAAGCTCTTCCTTTCCATGAAAAGCATCTCTAAAACGTATTTTTCTTATGGATGATGTGCAGCTGGAGACATCTGGACTACACATCTCTGCTCTGCCACCACAGTTGTACCCATGCAGGGAGCAATGAATAAGACTTAGTATTGCATATTGTCTTCAAGCCTCCCAATTTCAGGCCTCTCCAAGCAAAAGGGTCTTTTATGCAGGTTGAACTCTCCACCTCCATCACCTTACAAACATCAAGATATATAGGAGATCTTTCAACGGTGCCCCAGAACAGTTGTTGGTTCAGTTGCTCTTTTATCTTGGGGCTGACAAACATGACACTTCTCTTGCTTGAGCTTATTTAGATGATTCAGTTCAGCGGTGGCTTCTGCCTTTACTTTGGGGCAGTGAACAAGGAAATAAAAAGAGAATCCTGACCTGATCCCACTTTTGGCTCAGCAGAGAGCAGTTCAGTGTGCCAAGAATATTCTCCTTATTGCTGTGAATTCTTTTTTATTCTTCCATTTTTGTTGAAAAATACAGGAGACAGGTAGGTTTTACGGGTGTCTTCAGCAGAGGAAAAGAATTAAGACATCCTGATGGCTACACCCAGCCATAAATCTTTTATGCATTGGTAGAGAAAGACCAAACAACACCAGATTTGCAAGTCACAGTAAATGGCACAGGTATAACCAGCCTCCCGTAAGCAAGTGTAAGCAAATTTTGAGGTTTGCTAAGGGTCAGATAGGAGACAGCGAGACAAAGTTCCTTGCTTGTGCAAAATACTGCTCTGCCAGGACAGCTGGCAGTTTTATGCCTAGGAAGGATGCATTTCTCTGTCATAAGCTCTTCCTTTCCATGAAAAACATCTTTAAAACATGTATTTTTCTTATGGATGATGTGCAGCTGGAGACATCTGGACACATCTCTGCTCTGCCACCACAGTGGTACCCATGCAGGGAGCAAATGAATAAGACTTAGTATTGCAGCAATGCGAAGGATTTAAAGGGGACAGCAAGGCCAGATCCTCAGCCGTGCTGATTTATAGCAGCAGAGAAAATAGACCAAATGGATCCCAATTTCATTTGTTGCTAGAGGAGAAGGGTGCAGGGGGTCACCTTCGGCTCTTTGCAGACTGGTGCTTATGATATGAGGGGCACGACCTCCTGGAGCTGACGGAGCCGGCAAGTCTGCC
Organism: Tapera naevia; assembly: GCA_033556795.1. Taxonomy (NCBI): domain Eukaryota; kingdom Metazoa; phylum Chordata; class Aves; order Cuculiformes; family Neomorphidae; genus Tapera; species Tapera naevia. The sequence goes on along the minus strand of JAUMJJ010000238.1, from coordinate 572,146 downwards.
TGTAGATAGCACAGTGAAGTGGCAGCACTTGCTGCTTTATTTTGCTCTACTGCACCAGCTGCAGAAGTTACTGATCTGAAGGCTGAACCTCTGCATCACAGCACGAACCTGAGTGCTCTTTGGTGCTGGAGGCAGATATGACAGGGAAGGAGTTGGGCTGTAGGGGCAGAGAAGATGTACAGGGGCAGAAGACTCATTACTGAGGTACCCAAGGTGTTGATGAGGAATTCAGAGAAGAGGGGAGAGGAGCTACAGCCCCCTTCATCCACCTCCCTGGGACATTTGATTAGACATTGCGAAGAAATTCTTCACAATGAGAGCGGTGAGACACCGGCACAGGTTGCCTGGGGAAGTTGTGGATGCCCCCTCCCTGGAGGTGCTCAAGGCCATGTTGGATGGAGCCTTGAGCAACCTGGTCTGGTGGGAAGTGTCCCTGCCCATGGCAGGGAGTTGGAACTAGGTGATGTTTAATGTCCTTTCCAACCCAAACCAGTCTATGATTCAGTGATTTGCCCTTACCACTCACACAAAGGCAGATAGGAAAGGTTAATTCAAGGTGTCAGTCGGTGAATCTACCTCTCTGTATGCTTTATTTATGCTCTTTTGGTGTCATTTGGCCATGGCAGGCCCAATTTCATCACAAAGAAGAAGCAGGATGGTGGGTGAGCAAAGACTCAGCTGCAGGTGGCATTTGAGATAAACAAAGCAATTAAACTTTTACTTTTTTCCTTCCCTAAATGGGAAGAGCAGTTCAGAACAGGCAGGAATGTGGCTCCCTATTCCTGTTCCTTAATGAGCTCGGGGGTGGAGGTTTGACAGCCTGGCTGGCAGTCCTGTCACTGTAATGACAGTGCTTTGCACTTAACACCTTTTACCTGGGGGATCTCAAAGCACTGTATAAACATCCATTCAGCTCCTGGCACTGATGAACTGCATTGTTCTTTTGATCTAGGAGAGAAGAGGGTGGGGGAACTGGGAGTAAGAAGATTAAAAAACAGAGATAAAGAAAAATGCCATTCTTACGGTTGTACTACAAATGTAGCAGCTAGCGTACAGTCCTAAATGCCAGACCTGTGCCAGAACCTGGAATTTATGGCCTTCCAGCAATGACCTCACCATTCTGTCCTTGGTCTGGACCCCACTGAAAGCACCTTGGGATGGCTGCATGGCTCAGACACGTGGTGTTAATGTTGGGGTTGTCCTATGCAGGGACAGCAGTTGGACTCAATTATGTTTGTGGGTCTCTTCCAGCTCAGGACATTTTATGATTCCATGGCTCTGATGGTGCCTTTGGGCTGGACTGTGATCTTGTTCATAGGCCTTTTTCAGCTGTCCCACAGGTGCACTGCAATATGCAACATCAATACGGCAGGTAGGCTCCCTGAAGAAATGCCATTAAATATTGGCTCAAGCATGCCGCCTTGCTCCTTGTCATCTTCCTTCACTGTTGGCAATAAAGAGAGCTCCATTCCTCTGAGTCACTACAGCTGAGGTTTGGTTGTGCTCCCACGAGGGTATTGCACCTCCCACGGTGCTCAAGACACTTATCAGCTGAGGAGTATCAATGTGCCAACCTTTTGGCCCCTCATTTGCACCAAGGGTGTGAAGGTAGTAGAGCAGGTTTGGGCAGGGTAGAACCAGGAGCAGGAGATCATGCAAATGGCAGTGGCAGAATAAAGTCCTGCTGGCCACTGGTACATGACACTCAATCACAAAAGTGATCGTCGAATCATAGAATGGTTGGGGTTGGAAGAGACCTTAACGATCATCCAGTTCCACCCCCTTGCAATGGGCAGGGACACCTCCTACTGGATCAGGTTGCTCAAATCCTCATCCAACCTGGCGTTGAACACCTTGACTGCCTGGTGTGGTGCGGCCACGGTGAAGTCCTGGCACTGCCACAGGTCTTGTGAGGGCACTATAGCTTGGATGGGATGAACTTAACTCTTCCATTTTAACAGTGCTGTGCAGATATGGGGAGGCACTGACACAGCTTGTCCAGAGAAGTGGTGGTTGCACCAGCTCTGAAGGTGCTCAAGGCCAGGTTGGATGGGACTTTGAGCTGCCTGGTCTAGTGGGAGGTGTCCCTGCCCATCGCAAGGGGGTGGAACTGGATGGGCTTTAATTTCCCTTTCAACCCAAATCATTCTATAATTCTGCCTCTTGCTTTCAAGCTGCCAAGGGCCAAAACAGCTGTGGTGGAAATGATATTCCTGTTTTGAATGTCTTTGCATCAAGGGCTTAGAGCTACCAAGTGACTGCGTGAAGCCGTTCAAAACCTCACATTTACCCATATTTCTTACAGACCAAACTGGCTCTGCCTTGCTCTGCAGAAGCAGCGGTAAAAAAACTCCTCTTTGTCAGGACATTTGTTGACTTTGTCAACACATTTCTTATCATTCCTGGGAAGCTCATTAACCACTTTTTTAATGAAAGATTATATTGGTTGAATCTCTGACTAATTTTTTTGCTTGCTGTAGCTGGGTAATAAATAGTCTGTGTGCTTATCTCAGTGACAGATGGCTTCTGTGTTGTAATAGATTGTATCTCTGTTTTATGCTGGATCTCTCCTGTCCCTGGAGGCATTCTTCAGAAAAATAAAAAAAAAAAAAGAAAGGTGTTTATCTCAATGAGTTTGTAATCCCTACCTTAAAAAATAACAAAAACCCAAAGCAAACCCAAATCTGAATAGTAATTTATGGCTGCAGGTTCATCCCCCTTTGTGACAGAGCCAAGATTGTGACGATGAGGAATGATGGGCTTGAGTGCTGCTCCTTTCATGAAAATGCATCCTGTGTTTCTTCTGGTGCTTCCCTGGCTGCTGCAAGTTGGTAAGAGCTATGTCCTTTGCTTCTTTAATGCTAAAAGTTTGTTGCTGATTTGTTCCTAAGAGAAGATACATAGATACATTGCTTAAGTTGACTCTGATAGGAGAGAGACTGTGTGACCTTGACCTGTGCTTCCATGCTGCTGCCTATAGGAAGCCCATGCCTAAATTTATAGAATCATAGAATGGTTCCACTTCCACTGGATCAGGTTGCTCAAAGCCTCATCCAACCTGACCTTGGATACCTAAAGGCATCCATGACTTCCCTAGGCAATCTGTGCCACTGCCTCACCTCATTGACAGCAATGTCATCCTTGTATGGTGTCAGACACAATCCTTCCTAGAAATGTTCCAGTGTCCTTACTTCAAGGGCAGACATGAACACCATCAACTTGGGGGAACTGTTTTAAGCTGGAAGAAGGAAGACTGAGATAAGATCTTAGGAAGAAGTTCTCTGCTGTGAGGGTGGTGAGACCCTGGCACAAGTTGCCCAGAGAAGTTGTGGATACCCCATTCCTGGAGATGTTCAATGCTAGGCTGGATGGGTCTTTGAGCAACCTGATTCAGTGGAAGGGAGCTTGCCAATGGCAGTGGGTTGGAACCAGATGACTTTTAAAGTCCCTTCCAACCCAAACCATTATATGATTCCATGATTCCCAGACTTACCTTACACCTGAAGAGAGGTTGTGATGGCCAGATCAACACCCTGTTTTCACCAAGGGCAACAAGTAGCCTGAAGTCCTCCTTATGGACATGAGGTCTGTCCTGATGTCTACAGCCAGGATGGAACTTCTGGGACTTTCTTGACTGGGGCCGACAGCCATCCTGCCACTGCCACAGGAATGGGACTCTCATCTTAGCAAATACCTAAGGAACTCCTTCTTTCCTTTTATGGAAAATAGTTGTTTTTTGCTATTTCACTCATGCTTGTGTCTTTCAGGTTCTCGCTCCTGACATCTCTGACATTTTGTCTCCAGTGAGTCTCTGTATCAGGTCTCTATCAGGTCACAACTTACTCTGGACTGAGAGACTTTGGCCATTGCATGTTCTCGTGCTCAGTAATAAATTAATCCTGAGTTGAAATGCTGGTGTGGGTTGGAGGAGACCATCCACTCCTGCAGAGACCACTTGTAGAGGCAGGTCCTTCACCCTCCCTGCGGACCAGGCAAGGGCATAACACCACAACAACTGCACACAAGTGGTGCCAATATCTGTCTTGTTCCTATGGCTGATGCAGTCATGGAAAAATGGGGAACATCTGAGATTACACTGGTTCTTCCACTGCCCCAAGGCAGGATCACGTCTACCTAATCCACCTCTGACAGATGCCTCTCTAATCTTTCTCAGAAAAAAAGAAGGACAAGAATTCTCCAGTGCTGGTTATTCCAGGACATCCATAGAAAACCCACTTCTCCTCCCTGCTGGAAAAACTTCCCACTGTGCTTAATCTAAATCCCTTTTACCTGGTGCAATTTGATCTACATCTTCTTGTTCTGTCCTGAGTGGATGTGAAGAGCAGCTTGCAGCTGCCTCAGCTGTGATTCCATGCTGGTATGAACTCTGTCTGCACAAGCAATGGGGTCATGTAGATAAACCCAGCGTTAACTTCTGAACATCTAATTCAGTCTTTGCTGGCAGCATGGACACTCAGGTTGGGATGACTGCTCCAGAATCCCTCTTTTCCCCAATGTGACAAGTGTAGCAAATGCTGAATGGAGCGACCCCCTGGCTTGCCTTTCACGCTGGTGGTGATTTCTCTCTCCACTGCTTTTTGGGTAACAGGTGTGTTTGGTTGAGATCCCATTTCTGCTTGGAGGTCATGGTGAATATATTCGGGGTGCCTGTTTTTGTGAGTTTGGAGGCTAGATAAATTCACAGAACCGTAGAATCACTTGGTTGGAAAAGACCTTTGAGATCATCGAGTCCAATCATACCTGTCTACTACTAAACCATATCCTTAAGTACTTCATCTACCCATCTTTTGAATACCTCCAGGGATGTTGGTTCAACCACCTCCCTGAGCAGCCTCTTCCTCTTTTAATGATATAACTATGTGATTTAATGCTAGAGAGACATGGTTCTTCACAATGAGGGTGGTGAGACACTGGCCCAGATTGCACAGGGAAGCTGAAGATGCCCCCTCCCTGGAAGTGTTCAAGGCCAGGTTGGACGGGGCTTTGAGCAGCTTGGTCTAGTTGGAGGTGTTCCTGGCTGTGGCAGGGGAGTTGAAACTGGATGGGCTTTGAGGTTCCTTCCAACCCAAACCATTCCATGATTCTAGTCACTTCTGTAGAGTAAACCCCTGCAACAGCATGGTCTGAGGTTGGTCACACTCTCCTGACATCATATTGGAGAGTCAAAAGAGCATCAGGGGAAATCAGTCTCATTCAATTAGGTCCTGTCATGTCGACATGGGGAAAGTCTTCCAGACCAAGCTTAGTTTGCATTCGTGTCTTGGAAGGTGCAGGAAACATTGAGATTATGAAATAAGAAGTCCATATGTTCCTAGTACACATCATTACAGACTGCCCTGAAGGATAAGGCCTTATGACTCTAATTCAGGAAAATACTGAGCCTGTACTTATTTTTAAACCTTTCCTTAATTCCTATTCACACATCTGGAAGAGCAAATATGACACATTGACTAATTAACTGTGGACTCACTGCACAGAATTGGCAAGATGCCTCTGGGCTAAAAATAAGTCACAGAATTGGGAATAAATGGGTGAAAAACAGAGTGTGTTCTCTGACAGTTTATAAAATGAGGAGGAAAGAGAAGGGGATCTGACAAAATTGTTCACACTGAATAACTCAGCCAGCATTGTTTGCTTTATGCACAAGGGACTGGGCTTGCAAGAGTCTGAAATGTTTCACTTGCTACTGAAATGGGGATGGCTAAGTCTAAAACATAGTGTGGGGAAATATCTGGATGGACTTTGGTATATAGGTGGTTTAGATTATTTAAGATGTCTTTCTAGCATTAAATTGCATATTTATATCATTAAAACCCCCATATATAAATATCATTAAACTGTAGGCAGGACGGAAGTTGTAACCCTTTTATTTAGTTTGAATTTGCTCTGGTGAAGCTTGGTAGAGGTTAAATTCATCGAATGGTTTGGGTTGGAAGGGATTTTAATGATTATCCAGTTCAATCCCCCTGCCATGGGCAGGGACATGTCCCAATGAATCACGGTGCTAAAGACCCCATCCAGCCTGGCTTTGAACACCTCTGGGAAGGAGGCATCCACAATTTTCCTGGGAAACCCGTTCCATTACTCATCACCCTCATTGTGAAGAATTGTGTTATTATATTAAATATATTAAATATATGATAAATAACAATCAAGAATTACATATCATATAATTATATATCATATATAATTATATCATATATAATAAATATATGATAAAAAACAATCCAGAATTTTTAAAATTACGCTGTAGGCAGGATGGAAGTTGTAGCCTTTTTCGATATGAATTTGCTTTGTTGAAGCTTGGAGAAGGATAAATTTGTAGAAACACAGAATGATTTGGGTTGAAAGGGATCATGAGGATCATCTAGTCCAACCCCCTCTGCAGTGATCAGGGACATCTTCAAATGGATCTAGTTGCTCAAAGCCCCATCCAAACTGACCTTGATTGTTTCCTGGGATGGGCAACCTGTGCCAGTGTTTCACCACTCTCAGCATAAAAAATTTGTTTCTAATATCTAATCTAAACTTCTCTTTTAGTTAAAACCCATTACCTCTTGTCCTATTGCTACAGGCTGGGCTAAAAACCTTTTTTCCCCATCCTTCTTGTAAGCCCCCTTTACGTATTGATCCAGTTCCAATCCCACTAGACCGGGTTTCTGAAAGTCCAATCCACCCTGGCCTTGAACACATCTAGGGCAGTTCGTCATTTTCTGCTAAAATCTAGGATTTATGCCCGAATTTATGGCAAAGCCTTGAGCTCCATTGGAAATCAGTGGATCCATCACTGGCAGGAGCTGCTATGATCTTGATAAGTCAGCACCCAGGTGGCATCAACCAGCATGTGCTTCTGCAGCCAGGGCTGTTTGCTGCATGGGTTTGTTTTATCAATGGAGAAACTGGGTTTTTTGCTCTCATTATGTTTAGGTAGCTCTGGAAATGCACCTTCCTTATAATGAGGAAACAATTTCAAATTTATTTTCAGAGCGATGGCTGTCTGGGGAGCTATTATGTGTGGGATGGAAGAAAGCAGCTGTTGAACTCTGCACATCAACGCTACACAACAGGTTAGGGCAGGAAGTAAAGAGGAATCCAATTGAAACCTTAGGGGAAATTCAGGGAGACAGAACATAATTAACTCAAATTAGATTTTGGCCACGATACCAAGGTTCTGCTGTTGTGAAATGCACATCTGGGATCTTGGACAGTCATGAGGCAGCTCATCAGCTGGTGTAAATGAGCCTGGCTCTATTATCCTCAGTGGGTGAAAATTGGTCTCCTTGGAAGGAGTACAATGGAGGGAGTTTGGCTTGCACCCTGGTACAAAACCTGGCCCATGAGGTCAGGAAAGCAGCTTCCCACTGCTTATCTGTCTAGTTCCTCTCTGACGCCGGTCTTTTAAAATAGTAATAAAACCGAAATATAAATATAAAAGGCAAATAATAACTTTAGGGGAAAAATAGTATCCCTGTAAATAACATGGAATACAAAAAACCCCACAAACAGTCCAGGTTTCCACAGTGTCTTTCTTGAGCAAGGGCAATTTCTTCTGCCAAGTTTGGACTGTGGCTGTTGTTTCTATGTAAAATGGGTCAGAGGTAGTGGGGTAGAGAGGAGGCACATAGGATATCTTACTGGTGGTCTTTTGGGTTTGAACATCTTGGTTTCCCGTTGAGATGTGATTTGACACTCCAGGGAGATCTTCATTCCTACGGGCACATTCCCATATGAAGATAAGCCCCAGAAATAAAAACCTCTGGGCTCATGGGTCTGCTGTATATCCACACTTTGCTGTCCCTCTCTCCTGTCCCTTGCTTGGTTCTATGATCTAGAATCGGCCAGGGTCTTGCTGAGATGAAGGGCATAAACAGCACCAAGAACGCACCAAATTACAGAAACCAGGAGTGGGAGGGAAGTCCAGAGGTCACACAGTCCACCTCCTTGCCCTGAGGCAGGATGAGCTTTACCTGCGTCATTCCTGACAGATATTGTCTAAATTGTTCCCGAAAATCTCTACTGATGGCTGTTTTACCCCCTTCCTGACAATCTATTCCATTACTTCTCTTTCCTTATCTGTTTTCGCTAGCGTCTCACATCAGTCTCTTCTGTTGAAACTTAAATTCAGGATACCTTGTCCTAATCACCAAGGACACAGTGACTAGATTATCATAAAGACATAGAATAGTTTGAGTTGGAACGGATCTTAAAGATCACCCAGTTTCATGAGCAGATCCTCATCTCATCTCTTGCCTTTCCTAGACAAACCATCTCTGTTTGCTTCACGCTTCCCATGTTGTCCGTATCTGCTGGGCTAATGCCCCTCTACCCTAATAAGAGTTTTCTTCAGTTGGTCCTCATATCCCTGGAAGTGTTCCCACACATTTCGAGGTTCTGCCAGGGTGGACTTCAGGGGACAGGTTTTTTCACTTGAAGGCTGCACTTCTGCTGAGCATGGTGTGTCATTGTCATGCACGTGGGTAGACACCAGTGTCCTGCTCAGTTCAGCCCTGTCCTGTTCAGCCTCTGCCTCCTCACTTTTTCAACTCTTCCTCACATACTGTCCTTCTCCCCTGCCTGAGGGCAGCATCCTATGAGCATCCTCACTCCCTGTTTCCTTCAGACCCGCTGTTCCAGTTTGTCTTGGGGAGGGCTATCATTGAGCTTCTTTAAGGGGTGAGCCACAAGAGTAATTGTCTGAGGCTAAAGGAGACCCATGAGGCTGAAGTAAATATCAGTGTAACAACTCAGCTGGGGTGTGGGTGGGAGGAGGTTCAGGGCTCCTGCCTTAATGTCTACTTGTTGGCCCTATGAGTCAAATACTGCCTCCGCTTAGAGGTCAAATTAGGCATGGATTTAAATCTTGGCTGGTCTGGGGACTCATAAGGGTATCAAGAGCCAGGTGAAGAGTGGGTTTGAGTACTGGACATTTGTCAAAAATACCTAATGCATGTATGGAGCAGGACCTCCAATGCCTTCTCTGCTAAAGCCTTGCCAAGAGGATGTAAATAAGCAGCGACCACCAAGGACTAAGCCACAAAAACTGTTCCAGAAACATCCCCATCTTGCTGTTTCTCGTAGACAGGGCTGGAAGTGGCAGTTTTACCTCCTGTACAAAGGTCCCTCTTACTCCACACAGAGTTGTTGAGGGGTCTTGAGAACTGTGGGGCTAAGGAAACCCTAATAAAGGAACATCACCTCATCTAAAGTGTTCAATTTAATCTTACAGTCATAGAATAATAGAGTGGGTTTTGTTGGAAGGAACATTAAAGACCATCCAGTTCCAGCCCTGTGACATGGGCCGGGACAGCTTCCACTGATCAGGTTGCTCAAAGCCCCATCCAGCCTGGCCTTGAACACCTCAAGGGATGGGGCATCCATGACTTCACTGGGCAGCCTCTGCCAGGGCCTCCCCACCCTCACAGGAAAGCATTTCTTCCTAAGATCTCAACTCAATCTCCTCTCTTTCAGCTTAAAACTGTTCCCTCTCATCCTATCGCTGCTGTAAGGTCTCCCCAGAGCCTTCTCTTCTCCAGACTGAACAAACTCAACTGTCTCAGCCTGTCCTTGTACGGGAGGTGCTCCAGCCCTCAGATCATCTCTGTGACCTCTTCTGGATTTGCTCCAGCAGAGTTCTCTGTCTTTCCTGTGCTGAGGATTCCAGAAATGAACTCCAGATTTAGTTGTGCTGGCTTCATGCTATGTCTTGCGTGAGAATCTCATCCTTTCTCTGCCCATTTACCCATGAATTGCTTCTTTGGAAGCAGTGGCAACCACCCTTTTCACTTGACACTGAAGCAAGCAGCATCCCTGGATAAAGTGAAAACCCCATGCATTTTGGCCACTTCTGTAACCATTCAAAGCCTCTGTGGTGATTTTGCAAGAGTAGGTGTGTTCCCCCTGGCTCATTTCCAGCTTTGCTAATCTTATTGCAGCCCAGAAAAAAAAAAGCACAAATCAAAACAACAATCTCCCCCGCAAAATGCTGCTTGCTGTAGTTTTGGTTGCTATCATGCAGAGATGTTTTTAGGAGTGGACAGGGATGATTAATGGTGTGGGTAAATATATCCCAGTGTTATACAATATTTGCTGGCATCTCTGCTGCCATGTGTGATAGGAGGGTTGATAGCCTGGTGATATGCCGAGATACTGGTTCTGCACGTGCTTGCGTACTTGCGTATATACACAATTGTTTGTAATACACTTTATGATCAAAGGCACTACATAAATGTGAGTTAATAATAATCATAATTCTTGGATGTTGAAAATTGTTTCTGGGTATTTTGCCATTAAAAAAATAAAAGAAGAGGGTTTAAACACTTTCAACTTTTGCCCAGGAATATTACGTTCATTTATAAAGCAATATTAACGAGTTGCCTAAAGGAGCCTATAATTTGCGTTGTTGCTGTGGATATTATCTTGCTGTTAAATAGCTCAAAAACTCAAAGGGGAGGATTTTCAGAAGCAGAAGCGTAATAGTAGTTTATAATAGCTGACGTTCATATTGCACTTTTCGTTCCAATAGATCATAAATCATTTTGCAGGCCATAAATAGAGGGGGGGCTTGCTCACCTCCCATTGAAACACGGTCATCTCTGGGGTGGAACGCGGCAGCCCTTCTTTGCCAGCAGTGTTAAGCAACAGCTTGTTTAGGAGGTGAAGTCATACGATCACAGGCATTAGGGCTGGGAAAAAGCTCATTAAGTAATTTACTCCATCCCTCTACCCCTACGTGCTTGTTCCTCTGTCCTGTACTTTGTCCAGACTAGTTTGAAACATCCCAGAGGAGGTAAGGAACATCTCCAAACGAAACTGCAAAAGCAAGCAGGAGTAGAAGAGAGGAGCTGAAGCTCAGCCAGGGCAGCACAGTAATGTTCCTCTTGCAAAAAGTGCCACAGCTATGAAGATGATCTGAGGGCTGCAGCACCTCTGCTGTGAGGACAAGCTGACAGCGTTGGCGTTGTTCAGCCTGGAGAAGGATCTGGGGAGACTTTAGAGCAGCGTCCCAGTAACTGAAGGGGCTACAGGAAAGATAGGGAAGGACTTTTTCTAAGGGTCTGGAGCGATAAGACCAGAGGGAACAGCTTTACATTGGAAGTGGGAGGATTTAGATTAGGCATTAGGAAGAAATTCTTCATGATGAGGGTGGTGAGGCATTGGCAGAGGTTGCCCAGGGAAGCTGTGGGTGCCCCATTCCTTGAGGTGTTCAGGACCAGGTTGGATAAGGCCTTGAGCAACCTGGTCTGGTGGGAGGTGTCCGTGCCCATGGCAGGGCAGTTAGAACTGGATAATCTTTGAGGTCCCTTCCAACCCAGATCATTCTATGATTCTGTGATCTTTGGCACCAGTTTTGTAGATTTGTAAAAGCACAGCATGGTGCTGGTCAGGCTTGGAAGGAGCAGATCTGCTTCCACCAGCATGAGTATATGCTTCTGCCTGTTGCATTTGCTAGAAGTCTCCTCTTTAGGCACCAACCAGACGCTGTCAGTGCCTCTGCCTATGATCAGGTACTGCTGTCTCCATATCATTTATAAGTGAGGATGCAGAGCTGGCAGAGCAGTGCCTGACTCTGAATACTGCAGAGGTTTGAGGATGCATATGCAATTCAGCAATTGCATCCCAAATGAGTCTGGCATTAGAATTGCTCTGACAGAGGTCATGAAAGAAGGGCTAGCATTTGAGATCTACAGTGAGAAGAAAAAGGTTCGCCACACGAGAAGTGATGGATGCACTGGTCTTTGAATAATTTAAACCAAGGCTAGAAAAGTAGTGATAACAAATATTAACAGAATGAGGGGGAATGGCTTTAAAATGGAAGGGAGAAGGTTTAGATTAGGCATTAGGAAGAAATTCTTCATGATGACGATGGTGACACCCTGCCACAGGTTTCCTAGGGAAGCTGTGGCTGCTCCCTCCCTGGTAGAGTTCAAGGTCAGGTTGGATTTGGCCTTGAGCAGCCTGGTCTAGTGGGGGGTGTCTCTGCCTAGGGCAGAGGGTTTGGAACTGGATAATCTTTAAGGTCCCTTCCAACCCAAACCATTCCATGATTCTATGAATCTATAAAAAGTAGATTCAAGAATAGAAAATGGTCCTGCATTACTTTGTGCAGGAGGCAGAGAGGCCATTCTGACCAGTGCCTGGTGCACACACCCGTTAAACCTGGGGTGTGGTGTGCAAGGGACACAGGTAGTGGAAATTATCAGCTGGTGCTGGGGGAAGGAAAAGGGCTTTTATACCAAGCCTCTGCGCCTGTACAGATTTACTCACACTTTGAGGCTTCTAGGATAACACACAGGGCCAAACGTACTGAGATGAGAAATGCAAGGTGTTGCTGTTAATTGAGACACTTGACCTAGCCCCAGATTCATAGAATCATAGAATGGTTTAGGTTGGAAGGGATCTTAAAGATCATCCAGTTCCAAACCCCCTGCCATGGGCAGGGACACCTCCCACTAGACCAGGTTGGTCAAAGGCCCATCCAACCTGGCCTTGAACACCTCCAGAAGTGGGGCATCCACAGCTTCCCTGGGAAACCTGTACTGGTGCCTCACCACCCTCATCATGAAGAATTTCTTCCTAATGTCTAATCTAATCTTCTCCCTTCCAATTCACAGAAGCAAAAACCCTGACTGGACAAATCCTCAAGTTTTCCCTGTCCTTCCCTTGGCTAAACTCTCCCTTGCTCCATCCGCTGTTTACTCATTTCTTATTCAAGGAATCTCCAATTGATTTTTTGACCCGGGTAAAGTTGAATAGAGGATGAGTAAGTCAGTCCCTCAGGCTCCGTCTTTGTGATCTGAGCCCCAAGGTGACCCTTGACCAATGTGGGAATGACACCCAGTGTCCGAGTGGGGCAGGAGGGAATCAGTTGGCAAGCGCCAGTTGTTTAGAAATGCTGCTTTGCCTGGCTGCCAGACACACCTACTTGTTCCAGGATCAACCTTCCTGCCTAAGGATATTTAACACACAATGGCTGGCACAACTGAACTTTAATTTTCCAGACAATTATGGTGAAGCGGCATTCACCACATTCCTTTCATGCTCCTTTGATGTTGGGTGATTTCACAGTACGTAATGATAGGGCACAGACCAGGCTACCATCCTTACCCTTTGGAACCAGCACCCACTACCGCAGCCTCATTTATTTCTAGATATATAAAGTATATAATATATATCTTTAAATATGTGTCTTTTTTTTCTCCCCCCACAGCAGATGGTGTTGTTTTGAGCATCATTACTCTCGGCTCTTAATTAAAGCACACTTGTTATTTATATTAGGGGACGCTCCTTAAGAAATTGTAAGCTGGAGAGCAAGGATTCTCCCTACTCTGACTATTTCTCCCATTATACAAAGTCCCAGGAGATGCTGAGCAGGATTGTTTGCATATTTGGGATTTTTCTGCTGCCTCTATTGAAGTCATGTGCACCATAGCTAAAAACGTTTTCTCTATGCATTGTTGAGAGTAATTTCTTAGTGATCAAAGCTAATCTTGTGCCTTTTTCTCCTGGAAACAGCCACACAGAAGACGTCCACTGCGTTTTAGCTTGTCCATTGCTCTGAGATTGAGAGGCAAACCTTTGGATAATGAGACAATGCGTTGTGACTTCATAGCCTTTGGAAGAAAAGGGAGCTGGTAATGAGGACCAATGTACCACTCCATCTCTGGGAAACATCTTACTGCAGCCATAGGAACCTCACTGGGGCCAAGGCAAGTTGCATTATAAAACTGGGAGCTTACAAAACTGTCTTAGATTGGATATCTAAACAGCTTGGTGATTGGATATCTAAACAGCTTGGTGATTACCATCTTTTACATCAACCTTTGCCTTACTCCTCTGGGGCAGGGAAGTGTGAGTCCCACTTCAGAGAAATCTGAGTCATACAGAAGTAAAGTGACTTCCCCCAGGTTATGGGCTCAGAGCAGCTCCCAGGATGATGAAGACAGGATGGAGACGTCTTGAGCCCCAATGGTGCTACAGCCTCACCTCATCCACTCCCCTCCATCTGACCCTTGCCCAGCCCACGGGTGCATGCTCAATTCTGCAAAACACCTCTGTTTGTCTGGAGCTCTTAGTCCGTACAAGCCCAGAAACCCCTCATCAAGCCAGTTTGACACACAGCTCCCAGCCAGGCCCTGTTGGTGTGTAAGCTGAAAGAAGCTTGCACATTGAGGAGATCAGGCGATAGGTACTCTACCTGACCCTCTCTGCTGCTCAGAGGTGGGGTGCATCCCTCAAAGAAAGTGGCAATGGCCTTGGCATCACCCAGTGCTTGTACAGTAGCTACAGCCTTTGCTGAGGAAGGAGAATCATTGAGTCATAGAATGGTGATGGACAGGGACACCTTCCACTGGATCAGGTTGCTCAAAGCCCCATCCAACCTGGCCTTGGACACCTCCAGGGATGGGACAGCACCACTTCCCTGGGCAACCTGTGCCAGTGCCTCACCATCCTCACAGAAAAACATTTCTTCCTAAGATTTCATCTCAATCTCCCCTCTTTCAGCTTAAAACCGTTCCACTCCATCCTATGCCTGCGCTTCCTGATCAAGAGTACCTTCCCAGCTTTTCTGTAGCCCCTTTCAGTACTGGAAGGCTGCTGTAAGTTTTCCCCAGAGCCTTCTCTTCTCCAGGCTGAACATGCTCAGCGCTCTCAGCCTGAGAGAAATCTGGGCTCAGATCTCTCCAAGAGAGGGTTTGAAGTCACCATCTTGTCCTCCTAGGAGAACATTGCTATATTGATTTAAATGCTCCTTCTCTTGTTCCTACTCACAGGTTCCATAGAACAGCAGGAGAAAAGACCTGGAAGATGAAAGAGAAGAAATTCACAGCAAGGTTGTGTAATCTCTGTGAGGGGTGAACTGAATATGAACTCAGATCTCCGGCTTTCTGGGTGAGTGATCCAACCGTTAGCAGTCAGGTGGAGGGTGTGGTAAAATATCACGTCCACTTCCACCTTCTCTGCTCTTCCAAAAAGTGCTTGTGGGTATTAGTACTTAAGTTTGGGCTGGAAGGGTTCTTGAATCTCACAGATGATGTCCTGAGAAATTACGTGCATCTTCTACGTGCAAGATCTCATAGATCCTGCATAATGTGTGGGTATTTTGCTCTGAGTGCAACCCCATGAAAGGGAAAAGGTGACTTAATATTGGGTTTGCCTTCCATCCTCTTACTGAAGGGAGGAGTGCTGCAACATCTGGATTGGGAGTGCTTCATCTTTTGCTGGGGTGAGCCTTTTCTCTCTGAGAGAACTGAGACCTCAGTTTTTCTGGGAAAAGCGCATGTTTAGATTGGACTTTTTTCTTGTTTATAGCTGATCAAATAATACACTATGAGAGGGATCCTCTCCTTACTTTTAAAGCAAGAAAAGCCTTTGGAGTGATGTGGTGGATGTAAACCAATATTATGTTAATAAATAAATAAATAAATAAAAGATAAAAATAAATAGACAAAATATTAAGTGTAGTATATATTTATAGGCTTATCTAGGAGAAAAATATCACATGAGGAGAGAAAATTATGTAATTTAGTTTAGAGAAGGGGAGAAATAATACAGCACTTAAGGGCCTAAATGTTAGTTGCAAGGAGGGCAATGAAGGTCTTGACAGGTCTTGGAGCACAAGTCTTATGAGGAGAGACTGGGGAAACTGAGGTTGCTAAGCCTGGAGAAGAAAAGGCAGAGGGGAGACCTTATTGCTTGTAGCAAGGTGGGAGTTGGTTTCTTCTTCCAGGGAACAAGGCATAGGACAAGAGGAAATGGCCTCAAATTGCACCAGGGGAAGTTTAGATTACGTATTAGGAAAAAAATCTTTACGAAAGAGTGATGAAGCACTGGTAGAGGCTGCCTGGGGCAGTGGTGGAGTCACCATCCCTGGAGGTGTTCAAAACACATATAGATGTGGGGCTTCAGGACATAGTTTAGTGGGCATGATGGATTGTGCTGATGATCTTGGAGGTCTTTGCAGCTTTAACCATTCTGTGATTCTACGTGGTGGTCACTGGATGCTCACTTTTGTGCCTGACCTCAGAGGCTCACTTTTTATCTCCAGTCTTGACTCTCCAGCACAGCTATTTCCTGAGGACAGAGCCTGGAGTGCAGTGACTGAACAGGAGGCATTTGAGGTCCTGCAATTGCAGAGATAGGAAGGCAAGGACTTGGCTTAAGAGGTGTCACCATCTCACCTCCTGCTCATTTCTCAAGATGTGGAGATGAGCAGAGCACAGCATGCATCACCAAGGCCAACATAAAAGGAAAACCGATTGCCAGGTGGTTGGAAAACTCCCTGTTTGGGTTTCCAAAGAAAATCACAGGTTGGGTGGACATGTTATTCTATTAAACCCTGATATGCACTCTTCTCCCCACCCCCATTACCCCAGACACCTACCTTCCTGTCAGAGGCATGTCTTCTCCCAGAGAACAGCAGGCTGGGGGAGAAAGGCTTTCTGCAGCACAGACCACCACAGATAATCTCTGACTCAGCTATTTCTGTTAATTAAGGTAATCAAACAGCTAAAGGGAGTGTGATCAGGACAGCTTCTTGGGACTGTTTGTGGTCGACGATCCCCTTGCATTTTTTGGTTTCTCCTAGCCTTGTATGGTAAGCAGGTGGCCTGGAGATATCCCAGGGTGGGTAATTACACTCTGCCTACTTTTAATTCCCTCCTGCAATATCTCCAGGAGGAATTACTCCTGGCTTCTGCTGCTGGAAAGGGACAGAAATCATGATCCACTTCAGAAAGGACAGAAGAAGAGAAACTGTTGCAGGGTGAGCATAGAACTTGCCAATGGTCACCTAGCCTTATATGCTTTTCACTTTGAGTGGTATTCCAGCTGTGAATCTCCTTCACAAAGATCATCAGACTTTCAGGGCTCAGCTCCAGTGAGCCTGGGAGATAACACTCCCTCTTAGTGGTGCAGCTGGCAGTCAAAGCTGGTCTTCAGCTGCAGTCTCAGCCCTGCAGTTATTTGGTAGTTTCTCTCCTATATGCAAAGAACAAGTGGTTTAATGAATGTGATAGAGATCAGGGGACCTATCAAAGTGAGGGGTCTATTTATTCTCATGCAGGTTTTTTCATCCAGTAGGATTTCTTTTCCCTAGGTTCCTTATCTAGCTTTTCTATGTTTTTGTTCTTCTCACTAGAGAATGCATGTCCGTGTGGACCCTAATTTCCTCTTAAATTGGATGTATGGCATGCCTAGTCATGCATGCAGCTTATTAATGATAAAGGTTCATCTCTTCAGCCTCCACTGAGAGGTTTTCTCTTCTCTTTCATCCTACGTCTCTTGTCTCTTCATTGCAAATTCTAAGCTATTGGAGAGATATGGGGCTCCAGCAGTTAAGAGTAAGAGTTCATCCAAGTGCTACTGAAAGATGACGGTAGTTGAGGACATTCCCAGTCTCCAGATCTCACTGCAAATATCAGCCTGACTGCACTCAAGTCCTGCCTCAGCTCCTCTCAATCCTTCCATCAGCTTTAAGACCGAGACTCATCTTGCCTGGTGTGAGATATCTGATGGGCTTCAGCAGAATCCTCAGTGTGGATGTCTGCATATAAGGGTTTATTTGTGTGCTGTGGACCTAAATTCCCATTGTAGTTGGTGATGACATAGTCACTACACTCAGCGAAGATGTGAATCAGTCGACCACACAGACATCATAGACTCATAGACTCATTTGGGTTGAAAGGACGTTAAAGATCATCCAGTTCCAAGCCCCCTGCCATAGGCAGGAATACCTCCCACTAGGTTAGGTTGCTAACATGGTCAGAGCAGCATCTCCCACTTGCCTCCAGCTGTCACTGCAGGAGAGCAGTTAGTGCTCTGTTTTCCAGCCCCTCATGGATGTCTCTGAAAACCCAGAGTGTCTGAAAACTCACTAGGAGCACAAGTGACCAGTAGAACTGAACAGTGAAGGATACCAGGAATCCATAGCTGTTTCATTGGGGTAAATCTCTTTCTGAACCCATGCACTCTTTTGGGACAAGCTCCTAACTATATCCATGCACTGTGATAAAAATCAAACCTCTGGTTTTAAAGCTGATAACAGAAGAAGTGTAGAGATGTGACACAATATGATGAGAACAGTCAAACTTCACTCACTTTCTCCAGCACAACTGTGAGTTTGTTCAGACCTCTGTTCCATTCCCCTTCCTTCCACCCAGGCTGTGCTTTCTAAGTAAGCCATTTCTCTACCTTCGTTCCAAAGCTATCCAGACCTTTGGTCACCCTTATCACCTTAGGTAGGGTCATATTTCCCCTTTCTGCTTTGTGGTTTGTGAATTAGGTGACTAGAAGGGATCACTTAACGAAAGCCAGAGATTCCCTGTGGAAATAGACATTAATATTTTTAAGCGTTTTTTTTTTGTGATGTTCTGTACTCATTTCCTCCTATTCCTAAGAGTGTCACTGCAGCCTTCACGACGAAGGCAGAAGAAGCCAGGTCTGTAAAGGAGATGTGTCTTTTATTAGGTCAGCTATTGTAGATGTGCATGCTCACAGACACATGCTCACACCCTACTTATAAACCTTGTCTTGTTAAAACTTCCCAACGCTTGATTTGCCTCTTCTGACCACCACTCCCTCCAGGTCTGTCTACACCCATACCTGGCATCCCTTGCAGGGCAAGGTGGACAGTGCCTGCCCCCACAGGCTCAGCATGTCTAGAGGCTTCTGCAGCCCTTCCCTATCCTCCAAGATTTCAGGGCTCCTGCTGTCATCACTCCTCTCTTATCCTTATGCCCTTGCCCTTGGAGGAAGCCTTCAGACACATCTCAGACTCATGGGTACACAAGGTGAGACCCAAAGAGAGAAACGGGAGAGAATCATCAAATTATAGAATGGTTTGTTTTGGAAGAGACCTTAAAGCTCAAACTCTTTCAACACCCCTGTGTTCAGGTTTGTAGTCTTTAGCACAGGAAGGACATGAATCTGTTGGAGCGAGTCCCGAGGAGGCCACAAAGACTATCAGAGGGCTGGAGAACCTCCCAAACTAGGACAGACTGAGAGAGTTTGGGTTGTTCAGCCTGGAGAAGTGAAGGCTACGGGGAGAACTTATTGAGAACCTCCAGTACTGAAAGGGGCTACAGGTAAGCTGGGGAGTGGCGCTTGATCAGGGAGGGCAGGGATAGGATGAGAGGGAACATATTTAAGCTGAAAGAGAGGAGATAGATTGAAACAAAATATTTAGAAGAAATGTTTTCCTGTGAGGTTGGTGAGACACTGGCACAGATTACCCAGGGAAGTGGTGGCTACCCCATCCCTGGAGGTGTTCAAGGCCAGGTTGGATGGGTCTTTGAGCACCCTGATCCAGTGGAAGGTGTCTCTGCTTATGGCAGGGCTTTGGAACTTTATGGGCTTTGAGGTCCCCTCCAAGTCAACCCTTTCTATTATTCTCAAGATTGGACCCATTTTTTGGCAGGATGGTCATTTCAGGTGGACCATAATAACTGTAATTTAGGCAAGATGAAGCACATGCAACATTTAAATAGAAAATGAGGCTTAATATTTCATTCAGACAGGTCTGTGGTCATCATAGGGGACCCTTCCAACCCAAACCAATCTATGATTCTATGATAGTTTTAAACCAAAAACAAGAAAAAAAAACCCACTGAGTTCTCAACTATACTAACTACTAAAATTCTCTTTCAGGGTGAACAGTTTGTATCCTTTGACCAAAACAATTTACAATGGATTTTTATCTATAAACATATTCTCATAATTAAATTTCAGAAAGGAAACAGAATTCAGATGGGCAAGTTAAAACATTTCATTTTGACTTTGTTTCAGTCATCTGACTTTAAACAAAAAAGTGATCCATTATCAAAGGCAGCACAAATGATGGATGTGAATTTAATATACATATATATATACATATAAGACCCCACCTGTAGTATTGTGTCCAGTACTGGACATGAGATGAAACTGTTGGAATGGGTACAGAGGAGGCTATGAAGATGATCAGAGGGCTGGAGGACTTCTGCTATGAGGACAGGCTGAGAGAGTTGGGGTTGTTCTTCCTGAAGAAGAGAAGGCTCTGAGGAGACCTTCTGAGAGGCCTTCCAGTACCTGAAGAGGCTACAGGAAAGCTGGGGCATGACTTTTTCCAAGGGCCTGTAGGGACAGGATGAGGGTGAATGGCTTTAAATTGAAAGGAGGAAGATTTAGATTAGACACGAAGAAGAAATTTTTCATGACAAGGGTGGTGAGGCCCTGGCACAGTTTGCCCGGAGATATTGTGGCTTCTCCCTCCCTGGTGGTGTTCAAGGCCAGGTTTGATGGGTCTTTGAGCACCCTGATCCAGTGGGAGGTGTCCCTGCCCATGGTAGAGGGCTTGGAACTCATCTTTAAGGTCCCTTCCAACACAAACCATTCTATGATTGTATTCTATGAATAAATATAAATATTATGTATTTGTATGTGTACTTATTTATTTGTCTGTTTGTTTATTTATTGACAAGTGAACTGTTCCCTCGGAGAAACAGAGTGGTCTAGTAATAGGAAAAAGTTCCTTCAGGATCTCTGTGGCCTCTTTGCCTTGACAATCTTTTCCTCTTTGTTGGTTTCTCAACCCACCTTTCTATTTTGCATTCCCTTGGCTGACTCTGTGCATTGAGTCATGGGAAATGGGTGTGATATTTCTTCTCCTTCACTCTCCCAGCTGTGCTGCCTTGGAGTGCTCTGCAGAAGACAGATGTTCTCCTTGACCCTGCCACAATTTGCCCTGCCCTTTCTTACCCACATATTGCCAAACACTCCAAGGCCTCTGGAATCAATTTGCCTACCACACCCTGTGCCTCCACACCCCTTTCAACAAAATCCCACACCTCCTCCACCTCCTGAGAGTCCTTCCCTCGTTGGTGCCTCGAACTCGGCTTCTTTAATCGCCCCCTTTCTTTGTGTTATTTGCTATCTGTATGTCCTATCAACTTTTTTGGGACACATCTTACTACACCTTCTCTGCCTTGACATGGTCCCTATCAGCACTTAAATCCCTTCCCGCTTTTGCAAACACCACTGGAAAACAGGAGACTCATCTCTTTAGCATGGGTGGCCCATTTATTATTATTCATTTATTGGTTACTTGTACTAATCCAGCTGCGCACTCCTCTGTGATAGGTGTGCTAGAAGAAGACAGAAAGGTCCTGCAGAAGGACCATTAATAAAAAAATTGAGCTGTTGAGGGAATTGGGGTTGTTCAGCCTAGAGAAGAAGAGGCTGAGGAAAGACCTCATTGCTCTCTACAGCTACCAGAAAGGAACTTGTGGTGAGGTGGATTCTCATCTCTTCTCCCACGTAACAAGTGGTTGAATGAGAGAAAAAGGCCTCGCATTGTGCCAGGGGAGATTTAGATTGGGTATTAGGAGAAATGTCTTTACTGAAAGAAAGGTGAAGCACTGGAACAGGCTTTTTTAAACAGGTGTTAAAAAAACACACAGATGTGCCACATTGGGACATGGTTTAGCAGGCAAATTTGTGTTGATGATTGGACTTGATGATCATAGAGGTCTTTTCCAACCTTATCAATTCTATGATTAATATCTCTCCTCGTTCACTCATTTCTTCACTTCCCTCCAACACCAAAGTACCTAACGGATACCGCACAGTTGTCTCCTTCATCACCAACCCCAGGGATTCAATTCAGCAGCTTAATCATAAGCATAAAGTAAGTGCAGGAGTCACCATCCCTGGAGGGTTTCAAAAAACATGTAGATGTGGCACCTCGGGACGTGTTTTAGTCAGCATGAAGGTGTTGGACTTGGTGATCTTAGAGTTCTTTTTCAACCTTAATTATTTTTAAGATTCTAAACACAGAGTTGCTGCCTCACATTTTCAAGTTTAAGCAAAACAATATTTTTCTTGGATCACACAATGAATCAAAATACCCAGATCCCAGCCTGGTCCAGATACTTCAGTTCTCAGATGTGGTGCCTGTCATATCACTGCAGGAGACAATGAAGTGGTGGCATCTCATCTCCCTTTCTGAAGCAGAGTCGTCCAGCTAACGACATGTGTCATCTCTCAGCCTCAATCCCACACCAAACAGGCATATTAGCTGGGCAGCTTGTGTTGATTAATTAGTTAGGATCTATAAAATGTTTTGAGTCAGCTGCAGTGTTCACAATAGCTGAAGCACCTTTCCATTATTAATTATATCACGGTAGGGAGCTGCAATTGTCTTGCTGCTCCATTATATGGCCAGGAAAATTGAGCTGGCAGGAACTCCTCTTCTGGAAGATGAACAAATCACACAGCCAGGCTTAATTTCAGGGATTTTCCACTTACTCATCCTGAACCCAGCCTAAAGGTCCTTACTCAGCTTTTACCTACCTTTCACCTGCAAATAATATTCTTAATGTCAACAGGGGTTTCCCTACCAAGGAGAGAAGGAAAACAGAGGAAAGGTCAAATGTACCAGGTCTGGTTTCTTTCCCAAATACAGAATGGACTGAGGCAACAATTCATCCTACGTTACTGCTGGCACATCGCAGAGACGAATAAAGTTTGCAGGTCTTTCCAGAGCTTAAAGTTTTGCATTTGTGTAGCCTGGTGCTGTCTTTCTTCTGAGATCATAAACATAGAAGAAAGGGGGATGTGTTTTGAGGATGGGTCCACGCTCATAGTAACCTGATTATCTTGGTCAGTACATGCTGACTGGCCAGCTGGCTGATAACTCTGAGGTTAGAAAAAGTTCTGAACTTTCCCTTTGAAGGTACACTAATTTATGTCTGTGTTTTCCACCTACCTATTGCTTTTTCACAAAATCTGTAGGCAGCTGGTATCGTCAACATTCCTCTCCCTTCCAGCACTAGAAGTGAAACCAGTCATTTTGGAAGAAGTTGATAGAACAATGGAATGGTTTGGGTCTGAAGGGACCTCAAAGCCCATTCAGTTCCAACCATCCTGCCATGGGCAGGGACACCTTCCACTGGATCAGGGTGCTCAAAACCCCATTCAACCTGGCCTTGAACACCTCCAGGGATGAGGCAGCCACCACTTCTCTGGATAACCTGTGCCAGGGCCTCACCACCCATGCAAGATAATATTTCTTCCTCTCGTCTAACCTGAATCTCCCCTCTTTCAGCTTAAAACTATTCCCCTTGTCCTATTCCTGCATTCCCCCATTGAAAGCCCCTTCCTAGCTTTCCTGTAACCCCTTTCTGTACTGCTCTTAGGTCTCCTCGGAGCCTTCTCTTCTCCACGCTGAATAAGCCCAACTCACTCAGCCTCACGCAACACTACTTACAAGACAATTTTACCTTTTCTGGGAAAGATGGAGGCAAAATACCCCACACCTACTGTGACACTGAACATCTCTGTGGGCAGTTGAATCTGACCTTTACTAGCAAGGTGGGAGGCCAGCCCAGCTGAATTTGAGTTTGGGTTTGTCATGCTCCTACGGTACTCAACAGTGACTTAAAGACTCGAGATTTACGTAGACCCACACACCATTTTCAGATGGTTCTAGATCGTTAGAAGGTTTGCACATATGGGTTGTCATTCATCTCTGACTGAAACACCTCATTGATTAAAGGGTTTTCTTTCCTCACGTTCAGCTCTAGAAGCAATTTAGGCTCATTAGAGCAACCAGTCAGCTCCTGTAGCATCTCGCTAGCTGGGACCTGTGTCACAGGTATGTAAGTTCTCTTCCAAAAATATCCTGCTATCTCATCTTCCTTTTGAACTGTCACCTACAAAAAGTTCACTCTACCACATTTTCTTTGAGGGCCTGGTGTCCTCCTTGCTGACAGTATGTTTCACCCATTGGAGACACACTTTCAGGTTCATTGCCTCAGCGCTGTTTGTGCAACCACTTGGCAGAGCTTCAAATCATTTGTAATTTTTTATCGTACTGTTTTGATATGGAGAATAGCTCAAAGGCACTGTTTATTAAATTTATCCACCCTTTGGTGTTACCTTGAATGTGTCTTTTGCTGCATCCGCAAAAAAGTGGAAATTGCTGCAAGAATTGCAGGCCTTTGGTCTCCTTGTCTGACAGTATCCTATCCACAGATAGGGTGAAGCCTGGGAGAAGATGAAAGTTGATATTCCCCTAGGGACTGAGCAAGGGTTTGCCTTGCCTAGACACGGGACTTGTACTACATCCAGCTTCTCCATCGTTTTTTATTCGTAGAATTTTCTCGTGTCCATCGCACTTTTTGCTGTCTCTGCCTCTCTGCTCGCATGCTGCCAAACTGGAAACTAGGAGTGCAAAGAAAAGAAATTCTTATCACTCTTCTCAACTCCAGCAGAAGAACATTTTCTAGTGCTACCTCTCACTTTTCTGAAACCTTAACAAGGAGCAAGACCATGAACTGGAAACAGAGAGAGACCTTCCTTGCAAATCATTCCTATGATTTTGGCCCTGCCAGTTAGCTTTCCTTTGTGTCCATTTCCCATCTGCTGATGGAACAAACTGAAATCAAGTCATGAGGAAACTGCAGGAAGAATTAAGTACCTCCAACATTATAAACCAAGAGTTTGATATTCCAAAGGGGAATGTTTTTCAGCGCAGTTTTGTGGTACTCACCTCTGGAAAGTAGTCATTAAATAAGATGCTTTTTCATTTCACATGAAAAATTTG
Source organism: Tapera naevia (assembly GCA_033556795.1). Classification (NCBI taxonomy): domain Eukaryota; kingdom Metazoa; phylum Chordata; class Aves; order Cuculiformes; family Neomorphidae; genus Tapera; species Tapera naevia. The sequence continues at coordinate 547,548 of JAUMJJ010000238.1, read as the reverse complement.
ATACTTCTTAGAAGAAAGTCATATCAATAGCCACTATATGGATGACGTTTCTCTTTGCTTTCTGACTGATGAATAGGATCAGCAAACCTGAGATATCACAGAATCATAGAATAATAGAATATTTTGGGTGGGAAGGAACCTTAAAACTCATCCTGTTCCACCCCCCCCCTGCCATGGACAGGGACACCTTCCACTGGATCAGGTTGGTCCAAGCCCCATTTAACCTGGCCTTGAACACCTCCAGGGATAGGGCAGCCATGACTTCTCTGGGGCAACTTGTGCCTGTGTCTCACCACCCTCACAGTGAAGAATGCCTTCCTAATATCTCATCTAAATCTCCCCTCTTTTTTCACAACCTTCACAGTGATGGTGATCGAAATGTCCTCTTCTTATCTAACACACCAGAGAAGAAAACACAACCCAAACCTGTTCTTCAGGGAAGTAGCAATGAATTTGGGAATGTGTTACTCTTCTTTTTTAACATTTGACAGATGTCTAACAGTCTCTTGTGGACTTAATACCTAGAGAAACATTTATTTATCCTGGCTTTTTGTCTGAATCGATAGAAGCAGGGTTAAAAAAAGACAGGCCTCATGCACACTGACTTGGCACAAGCTTCCAAAGGGCCTTGAGGCTAAAACAAAACAAACCAAAAAAATGAGAAAAACAAGTTCTGTTTCCAAATAAACAAGTTCCTTCTCCCCTCAGGTATGGGGCTCACTCAATTAAATTGCACTCATCTGCCAAGGCCTGTGCACCATGTGGATTCGGTTACCATCTCTGCAAGAATCATTGCGATGCTTCAGACCCCAAGGAAGGCAAAGGCTGACCCCACCACTCCCCTCCAATGCACTTCTCCATGCAATATTTGCTCCTTTGCTGCTAGGAGGTTTTCTTCTTGTTGTTGTTGTTTTGTAAGCCCAGAGCAGCCTTGCTTGAGCTCCTCATCTGGAGCTGGGCTTGATTTCAATTGCTTGCAATGAGGTGCAATGTGTCCATGTTGTCACAAAAGTTCTCTTGGCAGAGAGGAGGGGAAGGTGAGGTGGTGGCTGTCAAATAGCAGCTGTTGTTAAATCGGAGATTTATTGGACTCTTACTCTGATCAGGTTATACCTAAACTCCCTCCTACAGTCTTCCTGCAGTCTTCCTGCTGTATTTCCCATTCTGATCAATTGTGCAATATCACAACATGCATTTAATTCTATCTTGATTCAAAATCACCTCTGTTTTAATTCTTGGGTGATCACCAACTCTTCCTGTGCACCCCAGAAATGCATTCCTGACACAGGACAACAATAAAATAGGGCCAAATCTTTTTCTTCAACCAATACTTCCTTTGTTGAAGTCCATCTACACCCGGGGTGGGACAATCCCAAGGGCAAACACAGGATAAGCAGAGAATGGATTGAGAGCAGCTCTGAAGAGAAGGACTTCGGCAACATGAGCTGGCAATGTGCGCTCAAAGCCAAGAAATCCAACTGCATTCTGGGTTGAATCCAAAGCAACAGGACCAGCAGGGCAAGGGAGAGGATTCTGCCCCTTTATTTGGCTCCTGTGAGACCTCACCTGGAGTCCAGCGTATGGTTCTGGAGTTGTCAGCACAGGAAGGACGTGAACAACTGAATCTCACCATAAAAGTGGGATAAATATGTAGACTGAGAGTCTGTGTAGATGCATTGTTACATAAACCAGATGCACAAGTGGTCTTTGAACGAATAGGAATCTAGAGCTCTAGGTGTGAGGTGTGAGATCCTCTAAGGCATATGAGACATCTGCACAGGGCTGACACAAGACCTGCAGAAAACTTGTATCTTTTGTGACCACCCATTGGAGGCCAGATGGAATATCCCCCCATGGCTAAAATAAGACCACCTGGCTGTGTGGGCAACCAAAGGCATGCCAGGTCAATCTTTTCAACAAAGAGCTACTTGTCACCCCTTTGGCATTGCTCTAGACATCCGACTGCATTCCTTATTAGACCATGTTGATTAGACCCCTCTGAGAATGCTGGGAGCTTGGCACCTAACAGACTGATAGACACCCACGTGCAGTCACCCAAGAATTTGTGTCATGATCTGTGGTCTGAACCCTAGCCTAAGCCACAGATAGCGATTCCCTGAGTGTGATCTTTCAATGGGATGCACTGTGCTCTGTGGAAACGCCATTTAGATAACTCTTTCGTTTAGTGTCTTGTGAAACCACCACCTGGGAGGGATCCACAAGACTCACTGAAGTCAGGATATTGCTGTTATTGCTTCCGCTTTATCTACAAGGCTTGACAACGTTCCAGGTTTGGAAATCAGACTGGTTTGACGTAATTCGTTCTTAGGAAATCTATTTCTTATCGCTTCTGTAACCTCCAGGATTGAACAAGGTATGTTTAATCGACTATTATTCCAGTATCTCTGTTGATGTTGAAGTTAAGGTGATAACTCTAAAAAATCATTTGGAGTTATCTTCCCTGCCCCTTCCCTCGACCTGTTTAAAGGCAGAACTTATGACCACCTTTCCACTAATTCTGCATTTTCTATTCATGTGCTTGTGCACACTTATCTTGGGTGGACTCCAGCTGGAACGTGTAGGATCCCAGCGTCGAGAAGGCAGGAGTTAAGGGAAAAACTATAGTGCTGTACTTTATCATAGAATCATAGAAAGGTTTGGGATGGAAGGGACATTAAAGATCATTCAGTACCAATCCCCCTGCCATGGGCAGAGACACCTCCCACTAGATCAGGTTGCTCAAAGCCCTATCCAACCTGGCCTTGAACACCTCCAGGAATGGGACAGCCACAACTTCCCTGGACAACCTCTGCCAGTGCTTCATCACCCTCATTGTAAAGAATTTCTTCATAATGTCTAATTTAAATCTTCCCCCCTCCAATATAAAGCTATTCCCCCTCGTCTATCACTACAAGCGCTTGTAAAAATTTCATTCCCAGCTTTCCTGTAGGCCCCTTCAGGTACTGGAAGGCTGCCCTAATGTCTCCCCAGAACCTTCTCTTCTCCAGGCTGAACCACCCCAACACTCTCAGCCTGTTCTCATAAGCAGAGGTGCTCCAGCCCTCTGATCACCTCTGTGACCTCCTCCAGACACATTGCAACAGTTCCATACCCTTCTTGGGGATTCCTGAACTGGACACAACACTCTCTGAACTCCCAGGCTGAAACTGAAGATTTAAGACTGGTGAAGCATGACTTTGCATCCTTAGCCATCTGGGCACTAAATGAGCAACTTACCAACTTGGATATTCCTGGCAAGCAAAGAAGAAATTGATTGATTGGCACCCAGATTCCACAGTGTTGAACACATTAGGAACCTGTAGGCTGGAAGATTAAAGAGATATTTAAAAAGCCCTGCCCAGCAAACAGAGATGCACTCATACTTTGTATTAAGGGCATGATTTGCCCCAGATAAATGCTAATGGGTCAGAGATAGATGCAGCTTGGTTCTTGAGTTCTCCAGGACCTGCCCACCCCAGTGCATCTGACTTATCTAAACAGTCTATAGCCTGTTTCCTCCCTGCTTTGGACTTTGGCCTATGCTCCAACCTCTGTTGTTTTAGTTGTTTTAAGCATCTGGACTCAGTTAACCTTTCTTCTTTTTCCTCTTTTGGTCAACATGGAAGCAAAAAAGGCCCTTAAGTATTCACTTTTCTCTGTGCCATTTAAAAAAGGTGCCTTTATGCTGTTATGATTTTTGGGCAGGGTTTGATGCACAGGGAATGACAAAAAGATTAAAGCAGAAGGAATCTGTCCTGGAGAAAGCTGCCTTACTGCACCAGCCCCTCAAAGCAATGCATCACGGGCAGCCAGCCCCAAGCTTGGCTGTGAGAAATGCTTAGAAACCATCTGCCAAAATAATTTTTAACTGAGAAGCGTGTTTTTTGGACACAGTTGAGTCCCACTCCCACCACCACCACCTCCAGAGTCTTTTTCATGGAAGCATAGAGATTTCACTGAAAGATCTTGCAAAAAGAACATCAGTGCAAGAAGATGACTTTCAGAAATGAAGAAAAAAAACCCCTTCTAAATCACATTTTACACTTCTGGAAATCCATTTTACTTGCGTTATCTTTGTTCTGGGGCAATCATTTGTACAATCTTCCATGACGTGTCAGCGGTAGAAGATTCATTAGGCAATGTGACCATCAATATGTCATAATGCAGCCGTGGAAGTACTCTCTTATTTTCTTTTGTTTGCCTTTTCAAATCATTTGAGGCAAATACTATTTAGCACCGACTGAAATATCTTATCTTCCTTTCTAGATCAAAGTGTCTTCTGTTTGTGCTGTAATTAATAAGTAATGAAACACCTTAATTACAATACAAACAGGAGACACTTTGATCTGGAAGGGAAGATAAGGTATTTCACTCACTGCTAAGTAGCAGCTGCTCATAATGATTTTGAAAAGAAAATAAAAATAGAATAGTTAAACAATTTTGGGTCATTATGGCATGCCAGGAGTACCTGCCATAACAGAGAAATAGATAATATAAATATAATAAAATACTATTAAAAAGCCATAAAACAACACAAGAATTTCTTGAGCTGTGTTTCTGGAGCGAAAATTCCCTCATCCAGGCGGTTTTAAAAGTAGTTGGTTTTGTTCTGATTCCAAATGAAAACAGCAGAAGTTCCTGGGAAAACGAGAATGTGTGAGCATCAGTCTCTTCTCGCTCCTGCTTCAGTTTCTTTTCTTGAGCTGGATAAAGACCACCACATCAGCTACAACTTCTTGCCCTTAAAATACCCAGGGCCAACACTTGTACTTTCCCACCACCGGGGAAATCTTGTGTGCCATTGAGAAGGGGGCTGTGCTTCAAAGTCTGAGTTCTAAGGAAGTGAATACATCTGGTTCACGTTCGGATCATGCTGTGGTAACAGCAATGAGAAGACCTCATTGGCTGGAAGACGAGGTTGCATTCTGCAAGGCCATCTCTCCTGCAGTGCATTTTGGAAAAACTTTTAAGAGGTGGGACCTCTGCATAACTTCCATCTCCTCACGGTGGCTACAGTCAGCCCTGGTTACGTCCTCTTTCTTCTGGGTGCCTCACGGTTTGGTAACTATTAGCATTCACTGGTCTTACAATATAAAATTACCTTAAGGAAATTGCTCATCCATCACTTTCAGATTTCTTCCAGAATTTCAGTCAGAAATTTGTACAGAAATAAACATTTTCCAAGAGAGGAGGAAGTGAGTCCAGCCAAGTCAAGCTAAGTCAAACTAATCCAAGCCACTTTTTCTTTCTTTTTCACTAACTTTAATAACGTGATGCTAATGGAAGGCAGAATAATGCAAACATATACCTAAACAAGGAGAAAAATATGAAGTTGGATTGGTATACTATTAAATGGTGATGAGCTCAACTTTTCCTACAATTTAATTTTAACGAAAATCTTATTATATATTCCTTCATAGCAGAAGTTCTAAAAAACTGCTATGGTAAGCTAAGCTTAAAAATCAGGATGGAAAAGTTGTTTCCTTTCACAAGAGTCAAACACATTTGGGATGGTCTTAGGAAAGTAGTATTCTCATACCCACTAGTAGATAATACCCAGATATGTGAAAGATTAGGGACCACACTGATGGAAACAAAGGTCACACAAAGAATGGATTGAGAGTGGTCTCGAAAAAAAGGACTTGAGGGTGCAGGTGGATGTGAAGCTCAACGTGAGCCAGCAAAATCTGCTCACTGCCCAGAAAGCCAACTGTGTCCTGGGTTGCCTCAAAAGAAGTGTGGCCAGCAGAGTAAGGGAGGGAATTCTGTCCTTCTTTTCTGCTCTTGTGAGATTCAACCTGGAGCCCTGCATCCAGCCCTGGAATCCTCAGTATAGGAAGGACATGGATCTGTTGGAGTGAGCCCAGGGAGGCCACAGAGATGATTTGAGGGCTGGAGCACCTCTGCTATGAGGACAGACTGAGAGATTTGAGGTTGTTTAGCCTAGAGAAGAGAAGGTTCCAGGGAGACCTTAGAGCAGACTCCCAGTACTGAAAGGACCTACAGGAAGGCTGAGGAAGGGCTCTTTATTAGGGATCGCAGGGATATGATGAGCAGGAGAGATTTTAAGCTGAAAGAGGGGAGATTGAGATGAGAGCTCAGAAGTTTGTTCCTGTGAGGATGGTGAGGCACTGGCACAGACTGTCCAGCGAACCTGCAGATGTCTCCTCCCTGGAGGTGTTCAAGTCCAGTTTGGATGGGGCCTTGAGCTGCCTGGTCTAGTGGGAATTGTTCCTGCCTGTTGCAGGGGAGTTGGAACTGAATGAGCTTTGAGGTTCTTTCCAACGCAGACCATTCTATGCTTCTATAATTCCCTCAAACTTTGCACTCTGTCCCTTCTCAGGTTTGCTCCTTGGCTCTAATATCAGGGATAAATAATAACCATCTATTTTGCATACCACTTTGATTCCCTTTACAAAGGAAGTGGTTAAAGCTGCTTTTCCACCTCTTCTGGAAAGATCACTTGTAATGAACAACTTTCCATTAATTTCTTTATTTTCTCTTTTTTTGGCCTCTTCTCAAGTTCTTTAAATACAACTTTTCCTAAAACGATGTCTCTTTCTTGTTTTGTGGCTCTCTCATTTCTATCTTTATTTTCCCCAAGAAGCACTAAACAATATAAACTTTATCACACGTGCAATGATTGATCACCTTTGCCAACATGGCAATTAATGAATTGAGAAGCTTACCTTTGGTTTAATTTTCTCTTGAATAACTGTGAGCATAAAGGCTGTCAGGTTGCACAGTGCTAAGTACAGAACTGGGTCCCTCCCAACAGAAATACTTGTTCTAGCAATAGGCAAAATTCCAGACTCAAGAACAAGACATTTTGATAAAGTTGCTTCTATTGACCAAATGTCCAAGACTTAAAGAACTTCAAGTTTATTTTTAAAATAAAGCATGACCTGAGCTTTTTCAGAGCACTGAATATTTTTCTGGTCAAGGAGCTTGGTCCCCGAAGGAAATTATTTGGTTTGAATTTCCATTGGATTACACTTTAGGAAGTGTGTAGAGTAGTGGGAAAAAAAATGGGCATTGAATCAGCTTCCTGAAACTGTTTGGAGAAAAACATTTTGACTTTCTCATTTTTAGAAATATTCTTTAGTTTTGAACACTTTTCAAACTAAATTGAGAAAAAAAATCAACCAGTCAGTGTCTTCAAACAGGCAAATTGATCACAAATCTAAATAATGGAGGGGTGCAATTTTGATAATACAGAAATATTTTGCTTCAAGAAGTGAGGACAATGGATTTTGATAATGCCAAAACATAATATTTCAGTATTAACTTGTTAAAATATGAATTGTATTTACAAATACATCATATTAACAGGAATATATGCCAAAATTATATGGAATATCAGTCAAAATGAGACTATTGACATCTTATCCTAATGAAATTATTCTATGCTTTCCAGCCAAATAAAGGAAGAAAAAACCCACCCCCTTTAAGGTTTCCTATTAAAAGTTCCAACAAAATAGATGAATCTTAATAAAATGGCATCCACTAATGGCACAGAAGTTAGCCTAGAGAAGAGAAGGCTGCAGGGACACCTTAGAGCAGCCTTCCAGTACTGAAAGGGGCTACAGAAAAGCTGGGAATGCAGGGACAGGATGATGGGGAGCAGTTTTAAGCTGAAAGACGGGAGACTGAGGTTAGATCTTAGGAAGAAATGTTTTCCTGTGAGGGTGGGGAGCCACTAGGACAGGTTTCCCAGAGAAGTCCTGGCTGCCCCATGCCTGGAAGTGTTCAAGACCAGGCTGGATGGGACTTTGAGCAATTTAATTCTGTGGTAGATGTCTCTGTGCATGGCAGAGGGTTGAAGCTGGATGGGTTTTAATGTCCCTTCCAACCCAACCCATTCCATGATTCTATGGTTCTAAGATACCTTCATCAATATTTTGTGATGTAGCTTAATTTCTCTGCACTATTCCTTTTGAGGAAGAGATTGTTTGTTTTAACTATTTCCTAGAATTTGTTCTCAGACAGAACGTATTCCAGTTCCAGCTTACTTTGCTTTAAAGACAAAATCCACACCTGTACTGAAATAAAGAAATTATACCTACCTTTGATTTCCAAGGAGGAACTAAGCAGGCTTATAAATGGGAGAATACTTGCCCTACACCGAGGAGTTCTATCAGAAGGGCACAGAGCTGCAGCCCAAGAGAATGAGACCTACTGATTTCATGATGACACTGGCCAGGCAGAGACCATATGGGCTGTTATATCTGAATCACAGAACGGTTTAGGTTGGAAGAGATCTTAAAGATCATCCAGTTCTAACCCCCTGCCATGGGGAAGTTCTTAGGCTCCATTACTCATGACCCAAGGTCATGACAAGTGTTCTCCTCGCTGATGTTTCTGTCTGGCATTCCCAAAGTCCTTTCTACATCTCACTTGGGAAGGTTGTGTTCCTTGGCAGGGAGTTGGGCTGCACGGTCCGATAACTCATAATTCTCCACCATTTGGAGAAGCTCTGCCTGTGAGGGAGCCAGAGACGTACACTTTCTCCTTCATCAAGTGGAGGTGACGGATGTGGGGCTGGTGTTGCAGGGGAAGACAAGTCATCACCTCACATGGGCTGATGACTGTGAATTAACCCTGTTGATGGAAAGTGTTATTAAAGCAGAACAGAGGAATTTGTGAAATCAAGAAACATTTCTAGCTTGCAGTCATGCATCTTGCTGCTTTGCTCCCTCACAGGCAGAGCTTCTCCAAATGGTGGAGAATTATGAGTTATCGGACCGTGCAGCCCAACTCCCTGCCAAGGTAGTGATGTTTCCCACAATCTCTTTACTGTATAATCTCTGTTAAAGCAATGGGGCCTCCAGAATTTCATTTGAGAGATATTTCTGTAGTCATCCAAACCAAAATCAATGCTGGAGACATAGTGTGGGTGTCCAAGAGGGAAATTCAGATACTGCCCTTTGGTTTAGCCCACAAGCAAATCTTGGATGTCAGGTTCCTTCTTGCTGTTTCATACACGTAGAAGAGCCAGAACTGCATCAACAAATATTTGAGTAGATCTAGCCTTCTGACAAAGCACAATGTCCTGGCCCAGCTTAAGCACAGCTTTCAATCTAGTTGTCTTTGTTTCTCCATTTTGATGCCTGACCTTACAAATTGTTCTTCCATTTTTTTTAATTTTCCTCCCCCTCCTTGTGTCCCTTCCTTTTTTCTTCATGCTACCAGCATTAAATAGCTCAAGGCTGTATTTAAAGAACTGAGAAGCTGCAAAGAATAAAGTAGGATAATGGGAAGAAAGGCTGAATGGGTCTCCAGGGACTTATCATGGTTTCTCTCCAACTGTTTTACATGGAGTCGAAAGTTCAACCTCACATTTTCTGGAAAAGCCAAAAAAAAAAAAAAAAAAAGGAGAGAAAGAAAGAGGACAAGTCGTGATGTGGGAATCTTTGGACTGTGATGAAGATGGAAGGCGCCACTCGAAAAAGCGGAGCTCTTCCAATGAGAAACAGATGTCCTACATGTTCCTAAACACATGCAGTCCGTTTTCAATTACACCAGAATTACAGGAGTAATGAGAAACAAAACAGGGTTCTTGGTTGGGTTTTTCTTCCCCCCTCTCTCTTCTCTCTCTTCTTTCCTTTCTGCCCCAGATGGATCAGTAGCCTATCTCCAGATGACATCTCAGATTGCTTCCTAAAACAATGCTAATCCTCTAATCTTCTAGCTTGACACTAATCTTTTCTTTCCTCAGTCTTATTTTCTTCACACAAGTGAAGGTAGGAACATTTCTACAACGTGAGGAGTTCGTTATACTTGATGAGAAAGGCTTATTCTGCTCATTTTCTGCTTGCCAGAAGCTCATTGATAACGACATTTTTAATGTTTCTTATGGATTTTGCTGTTTTTTCAAACCAAGGTTTGACTGAACATCTTTCTTTTCTTAGCTGTGGTTTTCCTCATTAGGACAAGAAAGAGGGAGAGATTTCTTTTAAAACATTGCATATTGGAATCAGAAAATATCTTGAACTGATGCTTTTATTTTCTTTTTCCCAATGCAATTAGAGATTTGTTTCAGTTCTTTCTTCGTTGTTCGAAGACAAGTTCACAGCAAAAGAAACTAAAAAAGACACAAACCAACCTCCTCTCTCTAAACTTCTCTGAGATATTTTGGCAAATATGGGTTTTAAGCCTTTTTCTCAGGTACAGATTGTTTTACCATAGCTTAATCATTACAACAGAATTCAACCTAGCAAGCGCCCTTCTGGTTTAAGTGAGGAACCACAAAATAGAGGACTTTTGAAATCTGCTGCCATCCCAAGCCCACGAGGATTAGGGCTTCAGGGAGACCTTAAATTGGCCCAAAGCTTATATAATTTAAGGACACGTGTACTAACACAAAGTGATCTGAAAGATCCTGTTCTCCTAGTGGAGAAATCCTCCATTGGGCCGTCCTGTCAAGACTCTCAGAAAGAAAGGCCGACAGCTCCAGAGCATGAAAGATCTCATGGTTTGTGTGCTGCTTTCTAGGTGAGGCTGAGGAAAAACAGGAGAACATTTGTGTTAACATTAAGGGGAAGGAAGGTTCATTCTAGGAAACTGCCAGGGTCATGTCTGGTGCAAGGACTTTGTGTGTGTGCGCAAACAGATAGCAGTGAAATATCAAGTGAAGAATGAAGGACATGTGTCCACGTATTGGGTTTCTCTACAGTCTGATGAGTTTGTGCAGAAACATTTGTTGGGCTGATGGTTGGACTGGATGATCTTTGAGGTCTTTTCCAACAGTAATGATTCTGTGATTGTATGATTCCTCCCCTCTGCCTTCCCCTTCCCATAAAGAGGGTCCTGCAGGAAACACCTCGTTGTGCATTTCTGGCGTTCACAAACCCAGCACTCATTTATCAGGAGCTTAGTCCTTTCATTCTTTCCCTTCTCCTCCTTAAAAAATTATTTTACAGGAACCCACAGCCTCTACACAGATATTGTTTCTCTCTTTTTGTAACCTCCTTCAATTCCTTATGAATTGTTCCATGACAAAGAAAAATAAAATAAAATAAATCAATTCCTTGCTTTTTTCTTTGGGTTTTCTCTCTCCCCCTTCCATGTATTTTAATTAAGAAAACGAAATGAAACAATAGAAACATCCCGTCAACTGCTGAATCTTGGTGGGATGGGATGGACATGATGTGCCTTGTGGTAAGATGCCCCCTTGAACAAAGAGGGAGGAGAAACTCTGGGGGGGCCACTACCAGGAAATGTAGCCTATAACTTCGTATTTTGGTCTACTGGGAGATGTCCTTGTCCATGGCAGAGTGGCTGGAACTGAATGATTTTTAAGGTCCCTTCCAACCCAAATTATTCTAACATTCTATATTTTGCCCCTTGTGGCACAGACTGACCAGCTCTGGACCAGATCTATCCTGATTATATGAACCTGAAGCTGCCGTGCTCTTGCTGAGGTGCTCAGAAGTGTTTATCACCTCTAGGCTGAGGCAGCTGGACATTCTCCAGCCTTTAGCTGGCCCCATTCCATATGGCTCCTGTGTATCCAAACTGCAAGCCCCAGCTTTTCCAGAGCTGGGGTTAGTAGGGGCAGGATCAACACAGGCCCAGGCTGTACCCTGATATACTGTATCACTTCTGAAGCAGCTCTGCAACAGCATTCATCCATACTCTAGAAAACCTGGAAGCCATTGCTCTGCATGCCAAAAGCAGCAAAGCCTGTGGCTGCTCCAGGGCCATGGAGCTGCTCTGTCTCAGCCTCAGGTCAAGCTAAAGTCTAGCTTGCTGCTGGGACACAGCCAGGGATGGGTTGCCACCCCAAAGCTATTGATTTGCTTCATCATGTTGCTTAAGGACACATTGACCATGTTCAATCTCCTTCCCAGGTGAACTCATCCCTTCCCTGGCAACTGTGCCCACTTGAAACCCGTCCTATGCCAAGTGGAGGTGATTGCAGACAGACCCGCTTCTAATTGCAGGAGTACGTAAAAGCTTGGCCACCACTGGCATTATTTGTACAGTGCAGAACAAGCAGCCAGGAGATCCTCCCTATAATCCTAAGCTCTCACACTTTCATAGAATCATGGAATCACAGAAATGCTTGGGTTGGAAGGGACTTTGAAGATCATCCAGTTCCAACCCCCTGCCACAGGCAGAGACAACCTCTACTGGATCAGGTTGCTCAAAGCCTCATCCAGCAAGGCCTTGAAAACCTCCAGGGATGGGGCATCCATGACTTCTCTGATCTCCTATCTTCGTACATGGAGAGTGGTGGGGTAGTGGCCTGGCCTGGTTCCCTCATGCCTGACTGCAAACCAAAGAAACAAAAAGTGAAATTTTAAGGTCAGCTGAGGTTGCTCAAAGCTGGAGCTGCCAAAACAGGCAGCCACATCATCTGCCTGCACCTGCTCTATGACCCTGCCATCTCCTTTGAATTGGTCATCAGATGGTTGTGAGTGATTTTCTGAAAACTAACCCAACAACTGCAAATGAGCACTGGCTTCCAGATTAATTGGAGATTGGATGGGAAGTTGGAGAGCTGTGACATCATAGAATGTCCTGAGTTGGAAGGAACACATAAGCATCAATTGGACTTGATGATCTTCTGGTTGGACTTGATGATCTCAGAGGTCTTTTTCACCCAGATGATTCTATGAGACTTTGAGGGGACCTCATAGCTGTTTTCTCACAAGGGAGAGAGGCGAAACAGGTGCTGATCTCTTCTTTCTTGTGACCTATGACAAGACTAGAGGGAATGGCAGGAAGATGTGCCGGGGAAGGGTTAATTTGGGTATTAGGAAGAGGTTCTTCACCCAGAGGGTGGTGGAGCACTGGAATAGGTCCCCAGGGAAATATTCATGGCACAGAGTCTGCCAGCATTCAAGATGCATTTGGACAATGCCCTCAGACACATGGTGTGAATGTTTGGGTTGTCCTATGCAGGGATAGGAGTGGGACTCGATGATCCTTTTGGGTCCCTTCCAACTCAGGTACTTCTACGATCATTGAGTCTAAATGCAGGAGGGAGCAAGAAGAAGCATGGGTGAGCTGAAGACAGTTGTGAAACATTGATATTTGAATAATGTACTTGATCTATTGCAAAGTCGTTTCTCTGTGATAAAGCCATGTTTATCCCTCCAGAGTAGATAGAAAATGTTGCCACATTAGAATCTGGCTTTGTATAATCTTCGTATACTCAGGCCCACTATCTCCTCAAAGCAATCATGGTTGCTTCACACCAGAGCATTTAATGTATTCTTAGAAGCAATGTTTTGCTGCGTCTTTATCGACCTCTTTTCAGAATGTGATGAATAATGAGCAGAAAAATATATTGATCTATTCAAAAAGTACATATTTCTAATGATTTTTTAACACACAAGATATGCAGAAGAAAATGTTTCTTTCGTTTCGTAGAATCATTAAGGTTGGAAAAGACATCTGAGATCAAGTCCAACCACCAATACAATACCACCACATCCACTAAATCATGTCCCAAGGCCCCATATCTACATGTTTTCATGGGTGGTGACTCCACCACTTCCCCAGGCAGCCTGTTCCAGTGCTTCACATCTCTTTCAATAAAGAAATTTTTCCTAATATCTAATGTAAGTAGTTGTGAAAAGTATTTACTTTGTTGGTTGGTCATTGAAGAAGTACGACATAAAAGCTTCTTAAGTAATAAAGAGGGAATTGTGCCTTTGAGCTTAAATTCACACTCATAATTCTTCATTTCTTAACTTCTGAGCATTTGATTTCTCAACTTTTCCATTTCATTAACCTTGGTGATTTGCCTGCAATATCAACTGCTCTTGCAGATTGCCAAAGGAAATCATAAATATTTGGGGCTATTCCTTGGCCTCTCCTGAAATCTACCACCATGAAAGAGGCTGACTGACCTAAAACAAATTCAGTTTTCATGAAAATCACCTCAAACCGTTCTCCTTCTACCTCTCTGACTATGTTCTTGGATGTTCTTTCCAGTGGTTGCAAATGAGCTTGAGCCCCATGAATTAGCATCCAAAACCTTTATATATTAGCACTTGTGGTCAGATGGAAGCAGTTCACAACCCCCTACCCCTCTCTGGTCTGCAGCAAGTTGTTAACAAGCCTTCCTGATTCTGTTCTCAAAGTACACAAGCTTAAATCGATACTAAGACTTTTCATGAGACAGCCTTTACAATGCAATAATTAAGAGCCTAGATTATTGTTGAAAACTCGGATCCTGCGTTGGCAGAGCCAGGCCAACTGCAAGCTGCAAGAAGCAGAACAGCAAGTTGGTATTTGCGTAATCCCACATCTCTTAAAAATGCTCTTTTTATGGCTTTTAGACCAGCAGGGAGGTGAGTTTCTGAGATATTAATGTCTGGACATGGCCAGCAGGTCAAGGCAGGTGATTCTCCCCCACTACTCTGCTCTCGTGAGACCCCATCTGGTATCCTGTGTCCAGTTCCGGAATCCCCAATGTAAGAAGGATATTACACTGTTGGAATGGGTTCAGAGGAGGCCACAAAGATGATCAGAGGGCTGGAGCACCTCTGCTATGAGAGTTCGGGTTGTTCAGCCTGGAGAAGAAAAAGTTCCAGGGGCACCTTATAGTGGCCTTCCAGTACCTGAAGAGGGCATACAGGAAATTTAGGGAAGGACTTTTTCCAAGAGCCTGTAGTGACAGGACGAGGGTGAATGGCTTTAAATTGGAAGAGGGAAGGTTTAAATTAGACTTTAGGATAATGAGGATGGTGAGGCCCTGGCAAAGCTGTGAATGCCCCCTACCTGGAAGTGTTCAAAGCCAAGTTGGATGGGGCGCCTTGATCAGCTTGGTCTAGTGGGAGGTGTCCGTGCCCATGGCAGGGGGGTTGGAACTGGATGGGCTTTGAGGTCCCTTCCAATCCAACCACTCTATGATTCTGTGTGATGTGTTCAGGTCCTGGTTGGGAAATGATCTTTTAGGTCCCTTCTAATACAAAGTATTCTATGATTGTAAGGATTGTGATAGGGACTATCCAAACAAATGTGTTTTTCCCCCCCTCATTATTTCATTACCTAATTAGCTTCTTTTTTTTTTTTTTTTTCTGACATGTTTACATTAAAATTTTTAGGATGATTTTCTTAAGACCTAACCACACCTCTCCCAAAACATATCCACCTTTGGAGAGTAAGAGAAATTTCAACACAAAGAGAATTAGGTATAAAAAGGTTATGGAAAAGTGTAAAAGAAGAGCCAGCTTCAGTTCTAATTAATTATTATGAATAGTTTGTGCAATTGGCTCAGCCGATGTCTAAGGTAATGCACATAGAACTACAAAACCAATTAAGGCCACCTCATCAAAGCATTTCATGCAATCCTTTATGGGTTTTAAGCTCACTGGGAAAGGCAGCAACTGGGTGATTAAATTCTTGTACAAAGTGGGTAGGTTTTAAATCTTAGTCATCACTATCAGTCTCCCCCACCTTAAAGGATTACTCAGCTGTCTTAGCACAATTTGCCTTTGGTGTACCTAAGCACAGCGTCCAGAAACAAAGACAGGAATTTTATTGCCCCTGGGGGAAAACAGAAGATGATCCCCTGTTCTGCAGAACTAACTGTCAGGATTAAACTCCAGTCAAGTTGTAACTAAATTTCCATCTGAGGCCAAAAGCATTTCTTAATGCGCTCTAACATCCGTTGGAATCTGTGGAGTGTTTTCAAGTTGCTGTTGTAAAATGTATGTCAAGCCCTGCAGCATCTCTCCATGCAATATTCCCTCTTTGGTGCTACCTGGTAGAATATCTCCTCCTGGGTCTAACTGAGCTGTGGCCTTTTGCTATATATGGGCTAATAGGAGTTGTGGGTAATGGGCGTGATTACAGCAGAGGTAAATGGATTTGAACCCCTTCACTCACCATTTAGAATTGTAGAATCAGAGAATGGTTTTTGTTGGAAGGGATCTTAAAGATCATCCAGATCAAACACTTCTGCCATGATAAGGGACAGCTCAGTGGGATTAACACCTCCAGGGATGGGACAGCCACCACTTCTCTGGGCAACCTGTGCCAGTGCCTCACCACCCTCACAGGAAAACATTTCTTCCAAACCTCTCATCTCAATCTCCTCTCTTTCAGCTTAAAATTGTTCCTCCTTGTCCTGTCCCTGTACTCCCTGACCAATAGTTCCTCCCTAGCTTTCCCGTAGGTCCCCTTTAAGTACTAGGAAGATGCCTTAAGGTCCCCCTGCAGCCTTCTCTTCTCCAGGCAGTACAACCCCAAGTCTCTCAGCCTGTCCTCATATGGGAGGTGCTCCAGCCCTCGGATCATCTTCATGGCCTCCTCTGGGCTCACTCCAAAAGGTCTGTGTCCTTCCTGCACTGAGGACTCCAGAACCGAACACAGGACTCCAGGCGAGGTCTCACCAGAGCTGAATAGAAGAGAAGAATAACCTCCCTTGCTCTGCTGGTCACATTTCTTTCGATACAACTCAGTATGTTTTTGGCTTTCTGGGCTGCAAAGACACACTGGTGGCTCATGTTGAGCATCTCATCCATTGGCAACTCCAAGTCCTGTTTAGGGCTACTCTCAATACATTACTGCTACTGATTTTTTATTCTCACAGGTTTGCACTTGCTCATGGAAGGAGGAAAGGGCTGCATCTCCACTAAAGATGGACTAGCTACCACCACTTAGTTCCCTCATGCAAAGTCATGCTTTTGGTCACGCACTGAGTCTGCATGAATTTTTGAAGAGGTGCGTGATGTTCTAGGCAGGTGGGGATGTAATTTTTGTGAGAACAGGGGAATAATGCCTTCAGGAACGCTGCATAAATGCCACACTAAAGTGAAGGACTGGAATAAAGCGGAGGAACACATTTAACATCAGCTTCCAGATCTAGGGGAAGAAGGGATAACAAACTCTGTAGCCTCACACCTGGGAAAACTCAGCATCTCATCATCGTCCTGGCAGGGTGCCCAGACCAAGATCCTGCTCAGCATCAGAGCCAGCTGTCTCATCTGAGCAGACCCAAAGGCAGGTCAACGTTTGCTCTCAGCAGGCAGCTCTGTCTCGCTTATGCAGACACAACATTGCATCTTCCCTCACCTCCCAGGAATTCACTTTAGATCTCACACCAGATTGAGGGATGGTTCATGGAAAGGAGTGAGAGATCTGGGTGTGCCGCTTGTGGTTCAGGGTAGTCGCATGGGTTTCCCACTCCGATTCTTGGGTCTCACAATAGTTACAGGTGATAAGGGCAGAGTGAAGGGGGTCCATGGCACCATTTTAATTCTACTTATTGTCCTGACAAACACTGCCAAATCCCCATTGGTAGAGGAAAAACAGATTATTGTTTTTGATGACAACAAATTTAAAGTACTGTCCTTCAGAAATGCAAGGAAAAGGGAATTTCTAGGAAGGTCAAAATGTCTCTGACACCTGGAAGTTAAGATTATGTCAGTTGATTTTGGATATTTCTTTGCTGAGAAATGAACTGAAGTGATAGCTGCCTAACAGGGAGCACATGTGGTGGCCCTGTCTTGGTGTAAACAGTTGCAGTGCTGAAGATGTCCAGGGGTCAAAAGCCCTTGTGTTATGGGAAGATGGTACACAGAATCATAGAATGGTTTGCATTGGAAAGAACCTTAAAGATCATCCAGTTCCACCCCTCGCCATAGGCAGGGACACCTCCAACTGGATCAGGGTGCTCAAAGTCCCATCCAACCTTGCATTCAACATCTCCAGGGATGGGGCAACCGCTACATCTCTAGGACAACCTGGATGAGGGTCTTCCCACCCTCACAAGAAAACATTTCTTCCTAAGATGTCATCTCAATCTCCCCTCTTTCAGCTTAAAACCCTTCCCCCTTGTCCTGTCCCTGCATTCCCTTATCAAGAGCCTCTCCCCAGCTTTCCTGTAGCCCCATTTAAGTACTTCATCTTGCAGAGCAATTATTGCTCAGCTGCAGGTAGGGCTATTGCTGCAGCCAGGGCAGAATCTTGCTTGATGTGGACACCATCCATACACGTGACACGTGCATGATTAGTCCCAACTAACACTTGACGAGTTACACAGGTGGTCTGGTTTAGGTTATGTTTAGTAAATGGTAGAGAATGTGTCTGGAGCTGCCAGCTGGCAGAGGGAGGTTCACGTGCCCCCATGATGGGAGCTCTTGTTCCAAAGAGAGAAAAACAAAAGATTCTTACTACGTTTAATGCCTCCAGAGAAGTTGCTTCATGATTATTTTTAAAACTAGGCTCTTCCCTGTGTCAGGGTCCAAAAGAATAAGGTGTTATGCAAACACATAATAAACAAGAATCCCTGCAATTGTTACAGCTAAGGCACAAGGCAGAATCAGGGTATTTGGGTCCTCTCCTCCACTTTTCCAAGGTATGATGTGACGGTGAGATGCTGGAGCATCAGAGAAGGACAGCAAATCTGGTGAAGTGACTGAAGAACAAGACTTATGAGAGGCAGCTGAGGGACCTGGGGTTGTTTACCCTGCAGAAAAGGAGGCAGAGGGGAGACATCATTGTTCTCTGAATTGTGGTTGTAGCAAGGCTAGTGCTGGTCTCTTCTCCCAAGTAACAAGTGATAGGATGAAAGGAAATGGCCTGAAGCTGTGCCAGGGGAGGTTTAGGTTGGATATTAGGAAAAATTTCTTTACTGAATGAGTGGTGAAGCATTGGAAGAGGCTGCCCAGGGCAGTGGGGGAGTCTCCATCCCTAGGGGCGTTCAAACAACATGTAGTAGTGGTGCTTCAGGATATGGTTTAATAGGCACGGTGGTGTTGGGCTGATGGTTGGACTTGATGATCTTAGAGGTCTTTTCCAGAGTTAATGATTCTATGATTCTATTCTATGATCACGTTGTTGTACAGTGACACTCATCTATGATTTAATTGTTACTCGTGGTTTAGAAAAGACCTTGTCTAATTTTGACATTTTGGCTTTATCAGTTGTGGACAATGCACACACTGAAAATACAGATGATTTTATACTGATCTTAGTAAGGAGTGAGGTGCACAAATCAGTAACATCTTGGCCATAGGAAACAGAGAAAATGAAAAACCTCCAGGGCATGAGAGAGTCCTGAGGGCTGACCCTGCCTTCAGACATGAACTTGTGATTGAATAGATCTTGTATCTGGAGTGGAGATTCATCCCCATACTGTAGATCCCAAAACCAGATATCTATAGATGTTTCTGCATGAAGTTTTAGCAGCCCAGTATAATCCTGGAGAACAAGCTGAGTCCATCAGCCACATACAGGAAGAATTTTGCTTAAAGGAAACATAATCATGCAATGGTTTGAGTTGGAAGGGACCTAAAAACCCATCCATTTGAGAGAGAAAAAGAAAATTGTAAAATCCTCTTCATTTTGGTCTCTGGAGAAAAAGCTAAGGCTTTGCAAGTCAGTACTTTGTGTCAAGCAGGCTGAATCTGCCACAATTTGCAGACATGGGGCATCCCTTGAGGAAGATCCATAGTCAGCATTGTCAATAAAACCATCAGTATTTGTGCCAGTGAGCCTCCCCGTAAGGAAGACAAAAAAAGTAATTGGAATGACTCTTTTTCAATGAAAAAATGAGTCATTTGGGTCAATCTACAATTTCAGTACAGGATGGGGGGACTACGTGGTTGAGAGCAGCCCTGCAGAGGAGGAGTTAAGGGCGCTGATCAATGAGAAGCTCAACATGAGTGAGCAATGTGCACTCACAGGCCAGAAGGCCAACCATGTCCTGGGCTGCATCCAAAGCAGCGTGGGCAGCAGAGCAAGGGAGGGCATTCTGCCCCTCTGTTCTGCTATTGTGAGATCCCACCTGCAGTCCCGTGTACAGTTCTGGAATCCTCAACATAAGAAGGTTATGAAACTGTTGGAGTGGGGCCAGAGGACGCCACAGAGATGATCCGAGGGGTGGAGAACCTCTCATACAAGGACAGACCGAGAGAGCTGGTCTTGTTTAGTGCAGAGAATAAAAGGCTCCAAGGAGACCTCAGAGCAGCCTCCCAGTACTGAAAGAGTCTCCAGGAAAGCTGAGGAGGGGCTCTTGACCAGGGAGTGCAGGTATAGGACAAAGGGAACAGTTTTCAGCTGAAAGAGGGGAGACTGAGATAGGATCTTAGAAAGAAATATTTTCCTGTGAGGGTGGTGAGGCAGTGGGACAAGTGGTGGATGTTTCATCCCTGGAAGTGTTCAAGGCCAGGTTGGATAGGCTTTGAGCAGCCTGACCTGGTGGGAAGTGTCTCTGCCCATGGCAGGAGGGTTGGAACTGGACGATCTTTGAGGTATAATCCAATACAAACCTTTCTACGATTCTAAACCTGGCTGCACATCCTCTGCCACGACTGCTCACTCAGTAAAATCTTTGGGGCAGGGAGTGCCTTTTGCCGTGTGTTTACACAGCATCCAGGCATAATGGGACCAGCATTCACACTGGGCCCTGGGGATATTGGTATGATTCCTTATTTTGGAGTAGTTCTGCCCTTGCCAGCACAGAGCATTCTGGGAAATGACCCCATTCTTCTCAGTTTGGTTGTGCTTTCCTTGTTTTGGCACCAGCATCTCTGCTGTGTACTTCTGGGCGTGGGGCAGATTCCAGAAACAGCAGCAAACAGCTGCGGATCCATAAATCTTTCTGCTTCCATTAGTGTGCAGGGAACCTTACCTCACCTATTCATGTGTTAATTAAAGAGGGAACCAGTGCAGCTCATCAGCAGAGGCAGGGCTTAATCAGCTTTGTGTACAGAATTACATGCCTCGCAGATCAAAATTACACTGGTTTATTCTCTTTCACACTACATATATTCATAAACTCATAGAAAGGTTTGGGTTGGAAGGCACCTTAAAGCCCATCCAGTTCCAACCCCCTGACCTGAGTAGAGATACCTCCCATTAGACCAGGTCACTCAAGGCTCCATCCAACCTGGCCTTCAGCACCTCCAGGGAGGTTACCACAGGTTACCTGGGCAACCTGTGCCAGTGCCTCACCACCCTCATCATGAAAAATTTCTTCTTAATATCTCATCTAAATCTTCCGCCCTTCCAATTTAAAGCCATTCCCCCTCATCCTATCATTACACATCCGTGGAAGAAGTCCCTCCCCAGTTTTCCTGGAGCCCCTTCAAGGTACTGGAAGCTGCTCTAAGGTCTCCCTGCAGCCTTCTTCAGGCTGAACAAACTCAACTCTCTCAGCCTGTTCTCATAGCAGAGGTGCTCCAGCCCTGGGATCATCTTCGTGACTTCCTCTGGACCATTTCCAAAAGTGCAATATCCTTCTTCCACTGGGGATTCCAGAACTGGACACAGGGCTCCAGGTGGGGTCTTGCAAAAGAACTGTAGAGGGGCAGAATCCTCTCCCTCACCATGCTGGCCACACCGCTTTGCATGCAGCTCAAGACATGGTTGGCTTTATGGGTTGCAAGCACATATTGATGGCTCATGTAAACCTTCTCACTAATCAGCATCCCCAAATTCTTCATTTCAGGGCTGCTCTCAGTTCATTCAAGGGATTTCAGTGCTAATTCCTCTTGTGGCTTCTGGAAATCTAAGGATAGTGCGAGTGACTCTGGGAGAGCAAGTACAATAGGTCCACCCTGTGTACCAAGTAAGAGGAGAGGCTTATAGAAAGAAAACCGAACATGAATGGGAACATTTAAATTAAAGCTTCCTACAGTCTTAGCCTGTTTTGCTCAACCTTAAGCCAAAGCTCTATAACTTACCTTGGTCCTTGGAATGCAGTGAAAGTTCCTCTCCACACTTAGGAAACCTCTATGTCCCTAAAGGTATGTGTCCCAGAAGTACAGCACTGGGTAAAGATTGCTAGAGACCTGACCACCTACCCTGTGACATTCATGTGGGAGTCAGGCTGATAGGGCAGTCTCAGGCCTGGGATGACTCAGTGTTCTAGGACATATTCTTTTCTCTTATTCTGCAATTCTGTACTCGTGTTAGCTGTTGTTGGCCCAGCTTCTCCTACAGCCTTATCCCTTTAGTTGAAATCTTCCTACATCTCCTTTAATAAACATCTCCAGAACCTCACCCCAGCTCTCTGGGTGATTAGGTGCTGCTGAGATCACTCAGCTTCGTTAGACCACAAGCCTGAATCTCACGATGGTACCAATGATAACCCCACTGTTTGCCTCCTGGCTCTCAGCTTTCCCAGCATGCATTCCTCTCCCTGAGCAGCTCCCATGAACTCTGCACCAGGTGTCAAGGAAGGGTTAGAGCACCTTCACAAGAGTGCTCTTGTCCCTGTCCTGGCATGAGAAGGCACTCCCCAGCCAGCTGAGACACCCACACTGGGCACTCCTTGTATCTTCCACAGTCATGCAAAGCCACACCAGGCTCATCTCATCGCCCTCCAGGCACTCCGGCCCACATGGCATCAGGAGTTGGTGCTGGAAGGGGCTGAAGTGCACCTGGTCCCTCTGGCATCTCAATGTTTTGTGCTTGGGGCTTTTGCAAACTGTGTAGGAAGGAAAGCAGCCATCTAACCCTTAGATCTACAGCAGTGGCATGCAATCTCCTGCAGACCTGCACAGGGTCCTTGATACCTGACTGTGCTAGAATTATTGATGCCCAGAGTCCACGTGCAGAATGAGGAAGTTTAGATTGGAAATTAGGGTAAAAAACAGAACAGGCTGCCCAGTCACTATCCCTGCATGTATTTAAAAGACGTGTAGACATGATGCTAAGAGACAGGGTTTAGTAGTGGATTGGCAGTGTGAGGTGTACAGTTGGACTCGGTGATCTTAAAGGTCTTCTCCAACATAAATAATTCTATGATTCTATGATCATCAGACTGTCTGCCATCAAGCCCTGCCTGGACTCACAAACAGGCAGCTGGGTCATGCTTGCAAAGTCTGTCCTCATAAATAAGCCAAGCCAGAGTCTCTTCTGAGGCCCCTGGGACAAACACAAGCATACAATATATGACTACTAAGTCCGGAAGGGACTTCTGGATGTCTTAAAGGAAGGCTGACCAAAAACCAAGGAGGTTGCTCAGGAGCTTGTCTTGTCAAGACCTCAAAACCTTAAATGATGAAGCTTTGGCACTGAGGAACCTTTTGGGGTTATTACATCTCATCTTCACAGCTTTGCATTTTACCTTTGCCTACATGCCTGAGCTACATTCTTGCCCCAAGAAAACAATACAGGAGTTCTGAAAACAGTCTCTGCTTTCCTTTGAAATGTGTCCCAGTGTTTTTTGGTTTTTTTTTAGAAGATTGTTGACTGACAGGGACAAAACTGGACATTGTGCTGATAGCCAAGTGCTGGGATGAACCCATATCCTGGTCCTGCTTCGTTTATTAGCATAGACTTAGGCCTTGGGCATTTAGCGCATGAAATCTGCAAAGGGACAAGCCTCATGCCTGAGCTGCTGCCTACTAAACCACGTCCCAAAGTGCTACATGTACATGTTTTTGTGAACCACTCCACTTCCCTGGGCAGCCTTTTCCAGTGCCTGAGAACCCTTTCAGTAAAGAAGTTTTTTCCAAACCTCCCCTGGCACTACTTGAAGCCATTTCCTCTCATCCTATCACTTATTACTTGGGAGAAGAGACCAACACACATAACGCTACAACCTCCTTTCAGAGAGATCCAGAGAGCAATGAGGTCTCCTCTAAGCCTTCTTTTCTTCAGACTAAAGTATCCCAGCTCCCTCAGCTGCTCCTCATAAGACTTGTTCTTCAAATCCTTCGTCAGCTCCATTGCCCTAGTCATGGAGGTTCAAGCCCACGTGCTCCTCCAAGAACTCAGATGCAAGACCGCAAAATTTGCTCTCTGCTCATAGGACAGGGAAGATGGCTGGTGTAACCATTCCTTTTATTGTGCCAGTGTAACACCTTACCCTAATGCGATGTCAGACCTTGTTCTCCATGGCTCTGCTCTGGGCTGAGGTATCCCAAGTCAGGCTGGCCTTAGTCCAATATTTTCTACACCATGCCCTTTCCACAGCCAAGACACTCTGTGCATCTTCTGAAAAACCCTGACAGGCTGTGGCTCCACCAGAAATACAAATCAGACCACATATGTGACAACTTTCCGTACTTCACAGTGTCTGATGTACAAATGATGCTCTGCAATAAATCATGTGGCAACATTTCCACCTTATGACCAGCAGAGCAGTCCTTTGCCACCTGCACACCTCACCACATCTGTGAAGATGAGCTTGAGTATTGAATGACCAGTTCAAAGTGCAAAGCACCTTGCAGCTTCCCAGGAAGTCCTGAGACAGGAAAGTTGTTCATGGTGTGCAGCAGGAATCAGCATGAGAGATGGGATTTATGGGACTGGGAGCACAGAGTAAACAACAGTTTGAAAACATCTCGAAATTTTAACTGGCTCTACAGCCCCCTCCAGAGACACGAACCAAGAAGACTTCTTGACCAGATTTATTTCTGCAAGAACTGAAGATTTACTCACTCTTGGCTCTTTTTCATGTGTCATAAATTGAGTCCACTATCTTTTCACAAGTTGTCTCTCTGGATTTATCAGAAAGAAGTTTATGGTTCAGAGCACCATTTTCTTCCCAGCCCCCCTTCCCGTGATCTGAATAACAAGCTTGGGGTCCACCCTGTGTTTATAAATACGTGTATCGGTTACATTAATGGAAACTGATTTATTACACAAATAAGAGACTTCATCAATTTTCAACTGGACCTGTTTCAATGGGACATAAATTACACTGTTGCTACTGGGTTTGGATTTCTAAGTGGATTTATCGGAGCAGGGACTTTGCTCATTTATTTTACTGCTTTCCTTGTCTGTGGAATAATTATAGTTTTGAAATTTTTCTCCCTGTCTTTTTATCTCTTTATATGTCCACCTTAGAAAAAAAATGGCTGAGTTTCACCAAAAGAAGTGAGACCAGCAGGGTGAGGGAGAGGATTCTGTCCCTCTGCTTTGCTCTTGTGAGACTTCACCTGGAGCCCTGTGTCCAGTTCTGGAGTCCTCAGCACAGGAAGGACATGAATTTGTTACAGTGAGTCCAGAGGAGGCCACGAAGACGATCAGAGGTCTGGACAACCTCCCATATGAAGACAGACAGAGATTTGGAGTTGTTCAGCCTGGACAAGAGAAGGCTCCAAGGAGAATTTGAAGCAGCCTTTCAGTACTGAAAGAGGCTCCAGGAAAGCTGGAGAGGGTCTCTTGATCACGGAATGCAGGGATAGAAGGAGGGAGAAAGGTTTTCAGCTGAAAGAGGGGAGACTGAAGTGAGATTTTAAGAAGAAATATTTTCTTGTGAGGGTGGTGAGGCCCTGGCACAGACTGCCCAGAGAAGTCACGGCTGCCCCATTCCTGAGATGTTCAAGGCCGGAGTTGATGAGGTTTTGAAACAATCTGATCCCATGGAAGGTGTCCCTGTGATGGACACCTGCATTGGAACTGAATGATCCTTAAAGCCCCTTCCAATCCAAACCATTACACAATTCTCCAATTCTATGGTTCCAGGGAGGAGTTTTAAACTCAGGTAGGGGAGATTTAGGCTGGATACAAGGCAGAAATTTTTTTGCAATGAGGGTGGTGAAGCACTGGCACAGGTTTCCCAAGAAATTAGTGGAGGCCCCATCCCTGGAAACATTCAGGATCAGGTTGGATGCAGCAACTTGATCAAGTTAAAAATGTCCCTGCCCAGGGCAGAGGGGTTGGACTGGATGATCTATAAAGGTCCTTTCCAACACAAAGCATACTATGACTCTATGCTGGCTTGTCTCAGGCCAGCCTGCAGGACCAAGGCTGGACAGCTTAAATCTTCTGCCTGTCCTCAGCTTCATCACGCACTCTTCTCCCCATCTGCACGCCCTGAACTGCTGCCCAGAACACTTTCTTCTGCAACTCGGTTTCTGGAGCCTCCAGAAAATGAGCCAAAGTCTTGCCTGGTTTTTGTTGTTGTTGCTGCTGTTTTTGCCTGAGGCTGGAGCACAATCCCATGAAACAGAAGCCCAGGCTCCCAGGAATGCATTGCATTACGACACTGTGCCGCAGAGACTTAGACTATTTACATAATAGATCAGAAAGCCCGGCCAATTAGCTAACAAAGGAAAGGGCGTGCTAGCAGGGCACTCAAAGTTCACTCTAATTAAGAGCAAGCCATTAGAGAGCTTGCCTCAAAATGTGAGTGAGGGAGGAAGATGAGTATGGGGAAGAGGCAATGATTACTATGTCTTTAAATTGGAAGGGGGGAGATTTAGATTGGACATTAGGAAGAAATTCTTCACAATGAGGGTGGTGAGGCACTGGAACAGGTTGCACAGGGAAGCCGTGCATGTCCCTTCCCTGGACGTGTTCAAGACCAGATTGGATGGGGCTTTGAGCAGCCTGGTCTGGTGGAAGATGCCCCTCCCCGTGGCAGTGGTGTTGAAAATGGATGATCTTTAATGTCCCTTTCAACCCCAAACCCTTCTATGATTCTACGACTATGCCCATCCAAGCACACAGGGACATGTCCTCCTCAGCCACAGTCCCCAGGGCCAGATGTTCTCACAGCTCAGCAGCGTGGATGGGGAAACTGAGGCAGTTCCTTTGCTGCAGGTGAAAGCAATGAGTTGACCAGCATCTCAAGCCCTTTTTGACCCCTGACTGCTCGTCCCTCACTGCTTCCCACCTCACAGTAATGTACAACAAGGCTCATCTCCAGTGTCATGCTTTGATTTCACATTGGCACATCTCCCCATGCCCTCCTGCAAGTACAGTGCCACCCTCTCTGTGGCTCAGTGCAAAGGATTGTCTTCTGCTCAGTGGATAACAAAGAGGCCCACACACATGCAGGCAGCAGTGGGTGAGCAGGGGAGGAAAGCTCAGTCCCAATCACTCCCTAATTAACTTAATTTGCTAATTGTCAGCATTTAATCAGGGCAGGAGCGCCACCTGCTGAACTCACCACAGCCCTCCTTCTGCTCCACCAGGGATGCTGCAAGTTTCCAGGCCCCACCACCCCACAAAACCAAACAGCATCATAAAGAAGAGGGTAAACCTGGTGCCTTCCACCTCTTCATACCTTGTGCTCTGGAGATCTCCTGGGTATTTATGGCTTGGCCATGACATTGGAATGTACTGCATCATGTAACTCTTCTGTACAAGCCTCGGTGGTCTTTAGTCTCAAAGCAACTGAGACTCTTCCTACAAAGTTGGAGGCACAAGTTTTCTTTCTTCAATGAGTAGCTCATTGGCGTGGTGAGTTATGACTTGTCAGTTGAGCCATGCTGACAGTGTGTGTCTTCCTAGACCACACCAAAAAAATCACAAGCTTAAAGTATTTCCATGTTCCTTCTGCCCACTCCTCAGTTTCTGTCCTTCATGAGGGTTTAATAAAAAGCAGTTTGCTTTGTAGTTGAAGCACCTAAGAGCAGCATATGATTGGTTACAACTGTTCAGCACGCAGGTGGTGATTTCCACACACTTTGTAATTCCATTGCTTACAAACTCCAAGTATCCCCACATGGGGAGCTTGAATTGCCAACTTACATCTGAACCTACCAGGATTCTGGCCACCAGGCTAGCTTGCAGGTCCTGCTGTTATCTTAATAACCAGAATGATCTGCGTTGGAAACAACCTTAAAGATCATCCAGTTCCAAGCCCCCTGCCATGGGCAGGGACACCTCCCATTACCTCAGCTGCTGAAGGCCCCATATAACCTGGCCTTCAAGACCTCCAGGGATGGAGCAGCCACAGCTTCCCTGGGCAACCTGTGCCAAGGCCTTAGCACCCTCATTATGAAGAATTTCTTCTTAATGTCCAATCTAAATCTTCCCCCTTCCAATTTAAAGCCATTCCCCCTCATCCTATCACTACAGGCCTTTGGAAAATGTCTCTCCCCAGCTTCTCTGGAGCCCTCTTCAGGTACTGGAAGGCAGTTCGAAGGTGTCCCTGCAGATGAACAAACACAACTCTCTCAGCCTGTCTTCATAGCAGAGGTGCTCCAGAACTTGGAAGATTTGGACCTGTTGCAAGCGTTCCATATCCTTCTTTTGTTGGGGATTCTAGAACTGGACACAGGACTCCAGGTGGGATCTCAGAATAATGGAGCAGAGGAGAAGTATCACCTTTAGGTGACCACTAAGTTTGTGTATTTTTTTATCTGCCAGCCTCTGAGATTGCAGAATGCTTCATATTTCTAAGCTTTGTTTTACAATTAGAAGGGGCATGTTTGGTTATTTTCCCTTTTTTCTTTTGACACTGAACAAAACCTGAGATTCTTCACACCATCTCCTGAACCCAGCAGCTGGGATTTTATGAAAATAACACTGACAACTGCAGGATGGCCAATAAAATCATAAAAGTTGGCAATGCTGGGGGTTTACTCCCCTTCTTTATTGCTAGTCCACAGTACAAATTAATTGGTGTGATCCAGCTGCTGGCTGTTTTTAGAACAGACCCTTGAAAGTAATCTTAGCTGCCAGGGCTCAGAACCCTCCCAGGTAACCAGACACCTCATAGAGGTTTCAAAGTCCTAGGCCTGTTTGCTCTGGTTGCTTCTTCAAAGCAGATTCCCCCAACCTATAGCAGGTAGGATGGATCAGCTTGAAAGTTTCTACTCTCTATTCTCTTCCTAAAGAACACAAATACCTGCAGTGGCTGCTCGTGTAGTACATGTCCTTCCTTAACCCATACCACAAGGGAAGTTCAGCCCTGTAAGTCCTTTAAGGAACTGGCCTCTAAGACAGTATGTCACCCCTTCTGGGGCCTCATGTTTTCCACAGATCACCATCATTAGGAAAGGAAAGTGGAATAAATGGAACAGGCTGCACTCCTGGTGTGATTTATTTTTGGTTCCCTGTTGAAAGTCCCACGATTCAAACAGATCCTTCCCAGCAGCCTCGGTTTGTGACCACTGAAGATTAGAAAAGGGCCAAGGATCCAGCATCCCTGCAGCTCATCACTGACAAACAACTCTGGATGGAGTGTTTTAAATAAGGGGTGTTTGCTTTGTTAGGAGATTTTCGGAAAGACTGTTTACAACAGTCCTACAATTACCTCCAAATGATGTCCTTTGAGGAAGATGTTCTGGGAAGCTTAAGACCAAATCTTCTGAGCTGCTCTATCTATATCAGAAATGTGAAAGTAATCAGGAGTTGTTTGGAGCTGGATACACTGTTGTTGTAAACAGATGTTGCTTTAAAATATCACAGGGCAGATCTTCCTTAAGGGTCAGCCAGAGCTGGGCCAGCTTGGAAGAAGGACCCAGCCCAAGATGAACCGATCAGAAAAATTAAATTCAGGGTTTCAGTTTAACGCTCTTCTGCACCATCAAATCTGATCTATTTGATCTATCCCAGATTTGCCATTCCTAGGCACCCAGATAAACACATATCTTATTTCTTTGTGTTTAAATATTGGGATGAAAAAGCTTGGGTGTTTTTTTTGGGGGAAGGGTGATGTTTGTTTGGGTTATTTTATTTGTTTGGTAAAGACAAGGATTCTGTATTAGCTAAGCTTGATTGCTGCTCACTGAGAGTCTGGAAAATAAGAATATGCAGATGAAAGCTGGAGGCAAATGTTGGTTTTATTCTTACTGGAGGATTTCTTCTTATGGGGAGGGAAGAGGACAGGAGAAAAACAATTTATGCAGAAGACAGAGCAGTGAATGGAGGTCTCTACTTCTTCCCAAACCACAAGACCTTAGGGAAAGATTAGACAGTCTTAACTGTTTCTTTTTCTTAGCCTTCAGATTTTAAATCTTAAAACCACACTTGGGTAATAATTTCAAGTCCTTTTCCATGGCTGCAAGTGATAGAGGCTTGCCCACATGAATCAGAGAAGCTGGTTCTCCTTCAGCATTGTGGGATCTGAGAATGCAGCTTGAGGGGCAGAGGTGCCCAGAAATCATGGGAATTGTCTGCTTGGAGGGTGGGTGGAGTTCTAGACTTCAAGAGGATTCCTATTAGATGACCCTGGAGAAGTCACCAAGAGTGCGATCATCCTACCTAGAGCTCCACAATCAGCTCCTTGAATCAGGAATCCCATTGCAGGAACATTGGAATAAGATTCAAACCATCTCTCTCCTCACTGAAAGACCCTGGGGCAACCCTTTGGCTTATTTGCTTACTTGTGTATAGGCTGTAAATTATTCCTTAATCTAGGCAAGAATCTCTCTGTGGTTTAGTTCCCACCCTGGGGGAGCAGGATATGTTCATCTCTCTGGGTAGAGCAAGAGATGTTTGGGATAGAGCTTATTCTTCACACATGCTTTCAGAGTGCACAGTTTGATCCTGTTTAGTCCAGCTGAATCTAACATCAGGTGGGTATAGGCTTAGAGATTTGTTTTATCCAGAAAAAAAAAAAAAAGAAGTCTCATGGGAAAAAAAGGAGGTGAGGGGAGAAAGAACTGACACCTTCCACACACACACACCTAAGACTCCTTTCTGCCTGCAACATTCATCTCACCAAACAGAAGAGATCATAGAATCATAGAATGGCTTGGATTGGAAGGCACCTTAAAGCCCATCCAGTTCCAACCCTCCTGCCACGGGCAAGAAAACCTCCCACTGGATCAGGTTGCTCAAAGTCCCATCCAGCCTGGCCTTGACAACCTCCAGGGATGGGACAGCTGTGACTTCTCTGGGTAACCTGTGCCACTGCCTCACCATGATCACAATAGAACATTTCTTCCTATGTTCTCATCTTAATTTCTCCTCTTCCAGCTTAAAACCACCCCCCACCACCCTATTCCTGCACTCCCTGATCAAGGGCCCCTCCCCAGCTAGTCGTGTAGACTATTTGTGTATTAGAAGGCTGCTCTAAGATCTCCCCGGAGCCTCCTCTTGAACAGAGCTTGCCGAGATTTTCCTCAAACAGTTTTGCCCTTCCCCAGTTCCAGGGGAATGACACAAACATGATTCATGGGTCACGACACTGAGGTAACTGTAAGGATATGCTGCCGAATTCAAGGGGCTAAGGCAAGGGGACCAATAGGAGAAAGGCCACGTGCTGATGTAATGTCTGGGTAGCTCAAACCAGCTCCTCAATCTCTGTTATTAGGTAAAGACAGGCTGTCCCTGGAGAATGCACAAGCCCCATTCCCCTTCTCCACACGGTCACGTTAGGGACATGCCCTTTGCACTCTCACCTCCAAGCTCCCAGCACGCACGAGCATCCTCCAGCACTCCAGGCTTCTTCCTCCAGCAGTCAGAACAACGTAGCCACACAATGGGAGCATTGTACAAGCAGGTCCCCCAGCACCACAGCTCCAGACTCATAATGAAGTCTCTCCACTACCTTTTTACTGCAGAGAGTATTTGATTGCAGTCAAGTACCCACACCTGGAGGAGGTGCGGGAGAGGTGGGCTGGTGGGGAGGGGCTGTCCCCACTTTACTCTAACAGCCTGCTCAGAGCTGCAGCAATGAAGGGAAGGGAAGGGAAGGGAAGGGAAGGGAAGGGAAGGGAAGGGAAGGGAAGGGAAGGGAAGGGAAGGGAAGGGAAGGGAAGGGAAGGGAAGGGAAGGGAAGGGAAGGGAAGGGAAGGGAAGGGAAGGGAAGGGAAGGGAAGGGGGGTCTGATTGATGAGAAGCTCCCCATGAGCCGGAAACATGTGCCAACAGCAAAGGCGAGTTTGTCCTGGGCTGCATCAAAATCAGCACGGTCAGCAGGGCAAGGGAGGGGATTCTGCTCCTCTGCTCTGCTCTTGAAACCCTGCCTTGTATCCACTCATGGAATCCCCAAAATAAGAAGGATATGAAACTGTTGGAATGGGTCCAGAGCAGGGCACACAGATGATCCAAGGTCTGAAGCATCTCTGCTATGAGGATAGGCTGAGAGAGTTGGAGCTGTTCGGCCTGGAGAAGAAAAGGCTCTGAGGAGACCTTACAGCAACCTTCCAATACTGAAAGGAGCTCCAGGAAAGCTGAGGAGGGACTTTTTCCAAGGGCCTGTAGTGATAGGATGAGGGGGAATGGTTTTGAAATTGGAAGAGGGAAGATTTAGTTTAGACATTAGGAAGAAATTCTTCATTCTGAGGGTGGTGAGGCACTGGCACAGGTTGCCCAGGGAGGTTGGAAAGGACCTTAACACCCATCCAGTTCCAACCCCGCCCGCCCTGCCATGGGCAGGGATACCTCCCACTAGACCGGGTTGCTCAAAACGTCATCCCACCTGGCCTTGAACAACTTCAGGGATAGGGCAACCATGATTTCTCTGGGCACCCAGTGCCAGTGTCTCATCACTCTCACAATAAAGAATTTCTTCCTAATACCTTATCTAAATGTCCCCTTTTTCAGCTTAAATCCATTTCTGCTTGTCCTATTCATACAACCTCTGATGAAGAGCCCCTCTCCAGCTTTCCAGGAGCCCCGTTCCGTACTGGGAGGCTGCTCTAAGCTCTCCCTGCGTTCTTCTCCAGGCTGAACAACCCCAACTCTCTCAACCTCTTGTCATTTGGGAGATGCTCCAGCCCTCGGATCATCTTTGTGGTCTCCTCTGAACCCACTCCATCAGATCTATATCCTTTGTGGACTGAGGGCTAACTCAGGTCCTTGTTCTGCAGCTCCAATGCACTGAAGGATAGAGTATTAGCACCTGAATATGAAGAGGTTAAGCTGCCCTCAATGGAGGAGGGAACAATGCTAAATCAACCTGCTGGCCATACCTGGGATTCCCAGGTAGTGTGTCCAGCTGCAAGGGTTGGAGAATCACATTGGTTTGTCACCTGTGAGTGGTAGTTTCCTAATTCAAAAAGGCAGATTTGCCTGCCCAAGGCCTCCCTGGTTGGAGGCCCTTTTTTGCTGTGTGTTCAGATGTGCTCTTCAGGTTCCATCTGCCTCACTGGGCTCCCCAGGGTGACATCTAACTCAGGGTACACAGACAGCACCAAAACTGTAGGATGGAGGGAGATCATGATTCATAATGTGGAATGGCTTTGGTGGCCAATAAGAGAGGTTTAGCTCAGTCTGAGGGATTTGTGAAGTGTGGGGGGATAATTGGGTCACAGAGGATGGAGATAAATGAAGATGGAGGTTGATGACGGCAGGTTTTGAGGATGGTGCTGGTAGGATACTGGGAGAGATAAGGAGACATCATCCTCATTTGTGGGGTGAGATTTGTAGTTGAGCAGCAAATGTAAGCAAATAAGTGGGTTCAATGTCCTTACTGATGATGTGAGGGATGTGAGTAAATGAAGAGTTAGGAACAGTTCCTCTAATGATAGCACAGAAATAAGGGTGTTGTTAAACATATCGATCTTCTCATTGCCTATTTGGGACAGTCCTGGTGGGGCAATTTGGAAGTTGTGTGACTGAGGTCAGAGCCAAAGTAGGTAAACCTGACGGGAATTATACCATGGAGAACCTTGGGTCAATGAGGAGCACAGAATGAGGCCCCTCAAAGAAGAACAGGTGAGTCTTGCATAAGAGCCTTTCTGCATGGAGCCTGGATGCTGGCATTCGTTACAAAACACCAGAAACAAGGTTGAATTCCCCAAATAATGTTTATGGGAACAAACTCTTCTTTTCTGGGGTTTTTGTTTTGTTTTCCTCAAATCTGCCTGTCACATCTTGCACATTTCATTGTTTAGGAATTTTTGATTTCCAAAGATGAAGTGGTCCCAGCGGAATATTTTCAGGGAGATTATTTTAACAAGCACTTTTGTACCAGGAAATCAGTGAGTTTAACCTAACAAGCAACTACCAGGCCAGGGGGACAAATAAATCTAGTTCCCACCTATTAATTTTACAGCCTACATAAAGCAGTGTTGAAGTCAAAAGTATATGTGACCCAAAAAGACATTGCTCATTTTGACACATATATAGCTTGCCCCCTGCCTGAACCCTGTCCCTTAGCCTAAATCCAGGAAGCGGGTTCCCTTTTGTAACAGATCATAGTCTTGTGTGTCAGGAATATATTCTACCTTAAACCAAATGTCAACCTTTCTCATGGAAGGGCTAAGCTGATAGAGACATTTGCCCCCAAATAGGGAGAGTTTTCCTGTTTTGCATTGTGCAAGAGGTATTTGTTTTATTGTACCACTCCCTGATTCGATCCATCCAAGCCCACGCAGGAAATGTTGGGATTTTGGTCTTACCAAGTTGACATCTGAAAAGAGCAAGCAGGTTAATGCTTCCACTTTAGGAGTATTTGTGATGGGTTACTGAACTAAGCAAGTTCACTGATGACGTGAAACTGGGGAGAGCTGTTGACATTCTTGAGGGCAAAGAATCATGGAATCATAGAATTCCTTGTTTGGAAAAGACCTTTGAGATCATTGAGTCCAGTTGTACCAGTCTACTACTAAACCCTATCTCTGAGCACTTTATCTACCCATCTTTTAAAGAGGCCCTGCAGAGGGATCTGGACAAACTCGAGAGCTGGACAATGACTAATCACATGAAGCTTAACAAGGGCAAGTGCCAGATTTTGCACCTAGGACACAGCAGCCCGGGGTATCCACACGGACTGGGGAGTGAGAGGCTGGAGAGCCGCCCTGCGGAAAGAGACCTGGTGGTTCTGGTTGACGGCAAGTTGAACATGAGCCAACAGTGAGCCCTGGCAGCCAAGAGGGCAACTGCATCCTGGGGTGCATCCAGGTGAGAGAGGTGATTGTCCTGCTCTACTTCGCACAGGTGAGGCCCATCCTTGACTACTGGGTACAGTTTTGGGTGCTGCAGTTTAAAAATGATCTAAAGCCACTGGAGGGTGTCCAGAGGAGACCACAAAGTTGGGGAAGGGTCTAGAGTTGTGTGAGGATTGGCTAAAGTCACTTGGTCTGTTTGACCTGGAGAAGATGAGACTGAGGGGAGACCTCAACATAGTTTGCAGCTTCCTTACAAGGAAAGGAGGAGGAGCAGACATTGATTTCTTCTCTCTGGCCTCCAGTGATAGGACTCAAGGGAATGGCAGGAAGACGTGCCAGGGGAGGGCTAGGTTGGACATAAAGAAAAGGTTCTTTCCCCTGAGGGTGGTGAAGTACTGGAACAGCTCCCCAGAGAAGCAGTCACAGCACCAAACCTGGC
Organism: Tapera naevia; assembly: GCA_033556795.1. NCBI lineage: Eukaryota > Metazoa > Chordata > Aves > Cuculiformes > Neomorphidae > Tapera > Tapera naevia. The sequence continues at coordinate 512,673 of JAUMJJ010000238.1, read as the reverse complement.
AATATTGCAGAAACAGTTGGACATCAGACACATGGGGTGAATGTTTGGCGTTGTCTTATGCAAGGACAGGAGTTGGACCTTTCGACTCAGGTCATTCTGTGATTCTGTAACAGTTTGATGCACAAAAGAAAAAATGTACCTCAAAAGAAACAACTTCATCTCATGGATGGAAGTGGCCTGGATAATGCAGAAGAACAACTGACTTTCATCTTTGGAGGGGAAAGTGGCAAGAAAAAGAAAACAGAGCTTTTGGCACACACATGAGTTAAAAATAAAGCACAGAGTCTGAATGAAGAGGGTGATTAACCAATGGAGCAAATGAGAAGGGAAAGTGATGGATTAGCCACCACTTGAAGCATCTTAAAATGAGGGCTGGATGCCTTTGTGCAAGACGTGCTGTCGTCCAGCACAAGGCTCTGGGCTCCAGGAAGGCTACAACCTAACACAGATTTTTTTTAAGCCTGGGTTGCCAATGCACAAGTGGAGGATTTAGCTGCAGTTATCCTGTCTGCAACCAGACCATGGAAGGAGGTGAAGCAGCTGGCAAGAAATGTTTGATACCAATTCCTAATTAACCATATTAGCCAGAAAATTTAAGCAGTCAAAGGAGAAACACAAGCAATGGGATAGTTAATTCTTTAATATAAATGAAATTAGTTTTTTGTCCAAAGTATTTGAACCTTGAGTCTCCTCCTTTGATTTCAACCAGGTTGGGGTTAGACCCTCATTGTCTGAAGGCATTCAGAGCTCCTTGCAAGAAGGAAGCAGCTCAGTTGAGTTAGAAGAGAAACCTCACTAGGCCGAGTTTCATTCACTGAGGCAAAATGATCCTCATCAGCTCTGTACCTCTTATGCCAAAGGTTTTTAATTACATTGCAGTGGAGACAGGTCCAGCAAGATTTTTTAATTAAATTCTGATGTATTAGAGGTGAGATTTTGCTGCTGGATGCTGAGAGCCTCTACATTATATAGACATATCTGTGATTTCTTTCAAATATATTTCTAGCAGTTTTGAAGCCAAAAGCAAACACATTGCAGAAAATAATTTCTGTTTTACTATTGGGTGGTCCTACACAGTTGGTCAGAAGTCTTTGAGGCTGATTGGATCCAGACCCTCAGGAGCGCAGGGACAGGGTACATCTGAGGTCAGACCCACCTGTGGAGCTGGAGTGATTGCATCATCATAAAATCATGGAATGGTTTGGGTTGGAAGAGACCTTAAAGCCCATCTGATTCCAACTCCCCTGTCATGGGCAGGGAGATTTTCAACTGGATGAAGTTACTCCAAGCCCCATCCAACTTGGCCTTGAGGGACAACCTGGCCAGGGAGGGGACAGCCACCAGTTCCCTCGCCAACCTGTGCCAGTGCCTCCCCACTCTCACAGGAAAATATTTCTTCTTAAAGTCTCATTTCAATCTCCCCTCTTTCAGCTGAAAACTGTCCTTTTTCATCCTATCCTTGTATTTCCTGATCAAAAGCCCCTCCCCAGCTCTCCTGTCACCCCTTTCACTACTGGAAGGCTGCTCTAAGGTCTCCCAGAGGCTTTCTTCTCTCCAGGCTGAACAACCCCAACTCTCTCAGCCTGTCCCTATATGGGACATGCTCCAGCCCTCTGATCATCATTGAGCATGTCCACATGAGATCTGGGGAATCTTGAGAGCAAATCTCTGAGTAGGATTCATTTGATGTAGACTTAATGGCTGGGGGTTCATGGAAGCCTGGTTGTGATTTGGAAACATCTTTCGGTTACAACAAAGAACACAAGAAGGAATAGAGTACCTCCATGCTGAGGCTGGGCACTTGCTTGGAGACTTGATGATATCTACAGGCCAAAAAGCAAACCCTGAAAAAATTTTGATTCCTTCAGTATGACCCATCAGTGAAGAGCCCCAAATACATTCAAAGTCCTATTTTAGGTACTGAGGCAGATGTTCTGGGGACTGGCAACTTCTTCAAAGTCAGACAAGTAAAATGAGTCACAGTCTGAAGACCTAGTCCTGAAATTAGCCTTTTTTTCCTTCTCGTGCTTCTCATCCTTTGCTCAGCTGCCTCCCTTTAGCAAAAACAGCAGCAACTATCTTGGATTCAGGGAAAGCAGATGGCCCCCAGAAATTTTCAGGAATACTTATTTTCTGTTATATTCTTTACTCATTTTTTCCCATAGTTTAGCATGGAAGAAGAGGGCAACATTGGGAGTTATTCATCTTATTTTTAGGCTTTTTTTCTTCTTAAGTTTTAGGATGTTCAGTTATGGTATGGCTTTCTCTAAAGGCTTTTCTCCAATTCAGAAAACAATGCTGCAGTGCCAGTGAATGGAGTGCTAAGCTTCCAATTATCCTGTCTACCTCAGCCTTTTAATCACTCCTTGATTTCAAATTTATCCCCTCTCCCTTTTTCTTTTTATTTCAGCACGAAAACCACCCGTCCCCAGAGCTGTTTTGCTGGACCTGCATTTTGAGTCAGGTGCAGGCATAACTTGACCTCAGAATGATCTGCAAAGGGAAAACCAAGGCTTAGGAAAACATCTTTGCTTGGGACCAAGCCCTAACCAGGCACTGATCCCAAACCTGGCCCCTCCTGAGCAAAAGGCAGACATTCTCAGTCCAAAGCGAGGTCCCCAAATCTGTCACCTGCCCTTGCTGTGGCTTTTCCGGATGAGATGAGCATCCATGCAGTCACCATTCTGTACACACTTTTCTGGTCTCTAAGACAGTAAATGAGCTTCTAGGGCAGCAGACTTCTTTGGCCTGGGGACTTCTGATTGCTTTTCATTTGAAGGTTTCAATTTCTATTAAAAAAAACCCAAACAACCCTAAACAAAAGAATTCCTAAACCCCAAACCTTAACTTTTTTATTTTTAACAGAACTATTTGGTTTGAAAACTGAAAGCAGAGGCCTGGTTTTGGTACAAAAAGAATCTAGTTTTGGAAAACAGCAAAGCATTTCTTTTAGTTTCTGAACTGAAAGCCAAACCACAGCCCAAACATTTCTACTGGAAACAGATCATTGCCATATTTATTTTTCATGCATGGATGAACTGTCTCCTCATTCCCCAAGGAGTTGCAAAACCAGAGCTCTAAACTCAGCTGGTTTTGATGACCACAGCTTTCTTCCGTTGCCTCCTTTTCCTCCTCTGCTCTACACTTCGCCATTTATCCTCCTTGTCCTACCCATCATATGTGATGATGCCTCCTGTACAACTATTCTGTCCTCCTTCAGCTGTCTGCATTCCTGTTAGGAACCCACTTATGACCCCTAAAATTGATCCCCCACTGCCCAGTTGTCTTGGTATACCCATGGAGAGATGCCTTCTCCTTTCATAGGGATGAGCCACTTCTTCTACCAGTCACAAAAGAGGTGGACCCTCCTGGGCCACCTGGCTCTACATCATGAAGGGCTCTGTCTTTGAAGGGTTAAAATTATTGGAAGAAATAAATGCCATGAAGTTCAATAAAGGCAAGTGAAAGTTCTTGCATGTGGGTTGGGGCAACCCCAAGCACAAATACAGGCTGAGCAGAGAAGGCATTGAGAGTGGACCTGAGGAGAAGGACTTGGAGGTTTTGTGGGTGAAGTGTGCTTGCAGCCTAGAAGGCCAACCATGTCCTGGACTACATCCAAAAGAAGTGTGACCAGCAGGGCGAGGGAAGGGATTCTGCCCCTCTAGTCTGCTCTGGTGAGACCTCACCTGGAGTCCTGCAGCCAGCTCTGGAGTCCTCAACACAGGAAGAACATGGATCTGTTAGATCACCAACAAAGATAACCTGAACGCTGAAGAACCTCCCATTTGAGGACAGGCTGAGAGAGTTGGAGCTGTTCAGCCTGGAGAAGAGAAGGCTTCAGGGAGACTTATAGCAGCCTTCCAGTACCTGAAGGGGCTACAGGAAAGCTGGGGAGGGGCTCTTGATCAGGCAGTGCAGGGATAGGATAAGGGGGAACTGGCCTGACCAGTGTACAGTATCCGCAATCACAAAATTCAGGGTTCAGATGGGGAGGACATAGAACCTCTGTATATTCACCTCCATGCATTCCTCAGTGTAATCCATGTCTCCTCTAGGAGAAAGCAGCACAAAAAAAAAAACACCAAAAAAAGTGGAATAATGCTGGACTATAAAGCTGCAGAGGTTGGATGAGGACCTTCCTTTCCCCTCAATGCTAGAGAAAAGTCCACCCCATGCTGCCCTCTGATTGCCCCCAGAGGAATTGTACCTCCGTTTATTTTTAGATACACACAGAAATAAACACCTCTGCTCCACCGTGATTAGCAGACACATTGTGATGATAATTATTATATGACCTTCCTTAAATGAAGCAAGTATTCAATTATATTTTCATTCTTTGGAATGAAACTTAACCCAGTTTGTTTTCTGATAAGGCCATGTGGAGAGAGGACACAGCTGGTATTTTATCCAAATTAATATGTGTCCTGGCTCAAAAACGGGTCGTGTTTGTAATGAGCTCAATCTTCATATAATAACACTGTTGAAACAATAAACGTCACTTCGGCTCCAATTTGGTGTCTGGACTGCGAGGCATAAAAACAGTTCTGCTCTAAACTGTCAGGGTGAAGGCTGGATAAACTCAAGAAAGTTCAGGTCAGGTGAAATTTTGTACACGGAGACTATTATTGGAGTGAGGAGGCTGAGAGCTATTACAGGGAGCACGAGCATCACTTCTGTCCCTGCGGAGTGAAGTCAGAGCCACTTCACTGGTGACACATCCACGCATGGTTGCATCCAAGACAAACCTAGCAGCTAGGAAAAGCTCTAGTTGAGTGTGGATGGCTCATTTTTACCCAGCCCCAGGAAGTGCAAGGTGCTGCAGGAGTGGCGGTGACTTGGGGCTGTGCTCAGCTGTTCATAGAATCCTGGAATGTTTTGGGTTTGAATAGACCTCAAAGATCATCCACTCCCAACCCCCCTACCAAGGGCAGGGACACCTCCCACTGGATCAGGTTGCTTCAAGCTCCATCCAGCCAGACTCTGAACACTTCCTGGGATGGCACAGCCACTACTGCTCTGGGCAACCTGTGCCAGTGTCTCCCCACCCAATGTCTCCACACATTTCTTCCTAATGTCTAATCTAAATCTTCCCCCTTCTGGTTTAAAGCTATTCCTCCTTGCCCTATCACTACATGCCCTTGGAAAAATCCCTCCCCAGCTTTATTGCAGCCCCCTTCCGGTGCTGGAAAGCTGCTCTAAGGTCTCCCAGGAGCCTCCTCTCCTTCAGGCTGAACAACCCAAATGCTCTCAGCCTGTCCTTATACGGGAGGTTCTCCAGCTCTCGAATCATCTTTGTGACCTCCTCTGGACCCACTCCAACAGCTTGGTCTCCAATAGTCCTTCCTGTGCTGAAGAATCCAGAACTGAACACAGGGCTTCAGGTGAGGTCTCACGAGAACAGAGTAGAGGGGCACAATCCCCTCCCTCAACCTGCTTGTCCCACTTCTTTCAACGCAGTCAGGGATAGAGTTGGCTTTCTGGTCTGTGAGCACACATTTGTCACTGAGGTGTTGCTGTTAGAAATTCTTTGGAATGCTGCCCCATGGCAGGTTGCTCTGGGAGTGTTGGTCCAGCCTTTTGGGTGCTGGGGATCTCATCTCTGCAAAGTGCCTTTTGTAGCTGCAGCACTGCTGGAAGCTCAATGGACAACACCCTCCACTCTCTGAAATGCAGCCCTTCCTGAATTGAAACATCACCATTTTAGTCTGAAAGAGCCTTGGAATAAGATGGGGGGAGGCAGAGGTGTTTGGTCCAGTGGGGCAGATCAGCAAAGCAGCAGAAGTCAGAGAAGCCATATGAAAGGGGTGACAAAGCTGATGAAGTCAACCCCATTGCTTGCCAGAAGCGTGTCATGAATGTAGTGGTGATGAGAACTGTAGTCATGGCAATTTCTTCTGGGCTTTCCTGTCATCATCAGATTTCTCCCTCACAAACAGGAGTTTCCTCTTGGTGCAGACCTACTCCAAGGTTAATTGATAGCTCTCACTGGCCCAGGATGTAGTCAAGCCTGTTACATGTGGGAAGCCTTTCTATAACTAATTAAAGCATCCTTTATTAGCCATGAAGAACTACTTCTTCATAAGACCTCAACCCCAATAATTGGGAGTTTCAGCCTTTGAAACACAAGCTGAACTTTTACCTGACAAAGACAGTTCTCCTTACCTTACAAATCTCTTTTTCTGTGCTAGGGAAATTCAAATTATTGTTTTGATACAAGAAGCTGTGGAGAGCTTCATCCAAGACACAGATGAGTAGTTGCTACTTAGATCATATACAACCCCTGCCAAAACCCACAGACTAGGTGTTCCTCCAACAACCTGGCTGCCAAGGCTTGATTTCAACAACATTTATATATATAAGCAGGTCAGGCACTCAGAAAAGGTACACAGAACTGGGAGTATGAGTATGTCTGTGCTCATCAGGGTTTAGAGCACTTGCCTAAGGAAATGGGATCCTTGAGCTAGGTCTGTTTTCCAAGAACTTGATGACATCTCCCGCCTCTTGTATGTTGCAACATGAACAGAGATAGAACAAAAATAATCTCAAATTTAGACTGTATGTGTGGGAAATAGCATGTTCAATAGCCTCAGCGTGTGTGGATTTGCAAGATTGCATATGGGGAGCTATGCCATCTTAAAGGAGCTGCTTAGTTTGTCCTTGATTGTGGTTATATCATAGTTGGCAAGAAATATTGGGAGCTGGCAACAGCCTGGTACAAAGGGTTTGAAGGTCATCAACAAATATAGCAGCCTTCCAGTATTGAAAGGGGCTAAAAGAAAGCTGGGAAGGGGTTCTTTATCAGGGAATGCAGGGATAGGATGAGGGGGAATGGCTTAAACTGAAAGAGGGGAGACTGCGATGAGATCTTAGGAAGAAATGTTTTCCTGTGAGGGTGAGGAGGCCCTGGCACAGGTTGCCCAGAGAAGTGGTGGCTGCCCCATCCCTGGAGATGTTCAAGGCCAGGTTTTATGGGGCTCTGAGCAACCTGATCCAGTGGGAGGGGTCCCTTCCCATAGCAGATGGGTTGCAACTGGATGGGCCTTAGGCTCTCTTCCAACCCAAACCATTCTAAGATTTTATGATTCTGTGAAATCCTTGTTGCAATTTTTCTTTCATCAGACATTAAACACTTATGGAAGAACTTAGATCTTCTCCAATTATTTTGCAGATCCTCTGAGATTCCAAATACCATAGTATCTGTATCTCTAGAAGCATCTCCTTTTTATTTCTGGCCAATACATCTCTGCGCTGAAAGTAATCCTCCCACCCGCAATGAAGATAATTTTCCCCACTCCTACTTTACTGACAACAGTGTCGTTCAAACTCTGTCCTAAAATGAATTGTAAAATCATAGAATGGTTTGGGTTGGAAAGGACCTCAAAGCCCATCCACTTCCAACCCCCCTCCAATGGGCAGGGACACTTCCTGATGGATCAGGGTGCTCAAAGCCTCGTCCAACCTGGCCTTGAACACCTCCAGGAATGGGGCATCAACAACTTCCCTGGACAACCTGTGCCAGGGCCTTATCACTCCCATTGTGAAGAATTTCTTCCTAATGTCTAATCTAAATATTCTCCCTTCGAATTTAAAGCCATTCTCCTTCATCCTATCACTCCATGGTCTTGTAAAGAGCTCGTCTTCCGCCTTCCTGGAGCCCCTTTCAGTACTGGAAGGCCACTACAAGGTCTCCCCAGAGCCTTCTCTTCTCCAAGCTGAACAATCCCAGCACTCTCAGCCTGTCCTCATAGCAGAGGTTTTTCAGCCCTCTAAGTTGGCTCCTGTCCAGTCACTATCCTGGAAAGCTCTTCTGCTCTGTAGGTTTGTGCTCATGTGAAAACCAAAGCCCTCAGAACAGAAGTTCATTAAAAGTAAAACAATTCCCAGATATTTCCAGAACCATAAAGGAAAGGAGAGGTTTACAGACTGGCTGCAAGCAGCCCTGATGCTCTTCTGCATAGTGCTGAGCTGCAGGAAAGGGTGAGGCTGGGCAGTAGCTTTTCCTGAGAATAGAAACCTTCAGGAAGGAACTGAGGAGTGAATGTTTCCTCAGGATCAGTATGTGGAGATTCCCTGTCTGGAAAGAGCGGAGCTTGAGCTGAGTTCACTGTGTCCTCGAGGGACACATCTCTCCAGGTCTACACCGACACCGGCGGCAGTTTCCTTCCCATCTCACCAGACAGTGCTAACTTTTCAGAGCCTTTGCATCTCTAACAACAAGTCCAAGAAGCACGACCCTGTTCCCTGCAGAGTTTTTTATCAATTGCTTCCCCTGAGAAAGCACTACAGATTATGGATATGGGATGTCTCCAGCGCAGATGCTTTTGAACACATACTGCCATGAGGGATCGCAAAAGACACACAACCTGGTGGTGTTCAAGACCAGGTTTGAAGAGGCTTTGAGCAACCTGATCCAGTGGAAGGTGTCCCTACTTATGGGAAGGGGCTGGAACTGGATGGGTTTCAAGGTCCTTTCCAATACAAATCATTCCATGATTCTGTGAACATGGGGTCCCTTATCCAAACACTGGGGTCCCAGGCAAAAAGAGGTGAAGAGCAAAACTGTGGCTTTCCTTTTCCCATCTCCCCTTGAGGGACTGAGGCTGGAGACCAGACACTTCTGTATGCAAGGGTCCAGATTTTTCTGCTTTTAGACCATCAACACAGATCTGTATCTGCATCTCCATTTCCATCCTAATGTTCCCCTGATCCCAGACCCTGATTCTATTCTCCATTCAAGGTAAAATATCACAGTAAAGTTGGTGCTTACTGCAAAGACACAGGATACTTTATTGCAAAACAGCAGCACAGGAGGACTTGGGGGTGATGGTTGATGAGAGCCTCCACAGTCTAGAAGGCCAGCCGTGTCCTGGGCTGCATCAAAAGCAGCGTGGCCAACAGGTTGAGGAAGGTGATTCTCCCCCTCTACTCTGGTCTCATGAGATCCCATCTGAGTCCTGTGTCCAGATCAGTGATCTCCAACATAAGAATGATATAGAGGTGTTGGAACAGGACCAGAGGAGGCCACAATGATGATCTGAGGGCTGGAACATCTCTCATACAAGGACAAGATGAGAGAGTTCGGGTTGTTCGACCTGGAGAAGGGAAGGCTCTAGGGAGGCCTTAAAACTGCCTTCCAAGAGTAAAAGGGGCTACAGGAAAGCTGAGGAGGGAATTTTGACAAGGACCTGTGGTGATAGGATGAGGTGGAACAGCTTTAAATTCTTTTAAATTCTTCATGATGAGGATTGTGAGACACTGGCACCGGTTGCCTAAAAAAAGTTGTTGCCCCCTCCCTCAAAGTGTTCAAGGTCAGGTTGGATGGGTCCTTGAGCACCCTGACTCAGTGGGAGGCATCCATGCCCATGGCAGGGGACTTGGAACTCCAATCCAAACCATTCTATGATTCTATGATATCTCTCAAGTTTAGCATTTTCTCCTGAAAAATCCCAGTCCACAGCACAAAAAGAGATCATTGGCAGAATTGCAGGGAAACAAAGGCAAAGGGAAGCTGCATGAGTCACTCAGGAGTGCTGAGCGAGACAGCAGCAGTAACCAGACCAGAAATCCAGGGCATTCCCATGGATGCAGTGTGCCTATTTATATCCCTGGTCCCTGTATCCACCCATTTCCTTAAGCCATAACCTAATTGCTGATCACTGCTAATAAAAAACACATTAAGGCTGCACTTGCCTGTCAGGAGTCTCCTTGCTCCCAAGACACACAGTCCTTACACACTGTTCCCTGCTATGTGGGCTGAAGTGATGGCACTGGCTTTCACGCAATATCAGTAGACCCAGCAGGCTCAGCTTTCTGACCGTGCTCTCTATCACAGGCTGAGAGAGTTGGGGTTCTTTAGCCTAGAGAAGAGAAGGCTCCAAGAGAGTTTAGAGCAGTCTCCCGGTACTGAAAGGGGCTGCAGGAAAACTGGGGAGGGGCTCTGGATCAGGGAGTGCAGGGATAGGTTAAGATGGAAGGATTTCAAGCTGAAAGACTGGAGGCTGAGATGAGATCTTGCAAATGAATGTTTTCCTGTGAGGGAGGTGAGGCACTGAGCCAGGCTACCCAGAGAAATCATGACTGCTGTATCCCTGGAGGTGTTCAAGGCCAGTTTGGATGGGGTTTTGAGCAACCTGATCCAGTGGGAGTTGTCCTTGCCCATGGCAGAGGGTCGGAGCTGGATGATCTTTAAGATCCCTTCCAGCCTAAACCATTTTATGGTTCTGTGATTCCATGACAGATTTGCGACACCCGTCTCCATGGCTGTTGAACTTAGATCCCTCTAGATAATCCTGTGAAGCATTGCTGGAAAGACTACTTTTCTCTTAGGAAGGGATGGTGTGGGAAAACCAATAACTAAAGAGACACCAAAACCTGGGCTCTTCCTTTCAACCTTATGCTGTGTTGTTGAGTTTGTCTCAAGCTCACAGATACTCCTCCTGGATATAGAAATAATCGTCCCAAAAAACTCATTTCCAAGAGCCTTTTTTTTGGGGGGGTAGAGCAGATAGATTTTTCCCCCACGTACTTCCAACTTGGGGAAGATTAAATTGTCCTATGCAGGGACAGAATTTGGACTCAATGATCCTTGTGGGTCCCTTCCAACTCAGGACAATCGATGATTCTCTGATTTTAGATTGAAAAGAGCTCATATGTGGTTTTTCGATGGCTCTCCAAGAGTATGAGGAGAATTTTATGTTGCCTCGAAATCCTGGGAGCAATTCTGGCACAATGCCCTGTCTTCTGCCTGCTCATTGCTCTGGGCTACCACATCTGCTGCAACAAATGGTTTAATTTGGCTAGGCTGGAACATTTTCCTCAGCTTTCCTTACTTTGGCGATAAGGTGCTCTCTTGAGTGGAGAGAGGGAGGCAGCTTTCCAAGGATATTTTCTGTTGGGCTGAGCCCCTCTTTAGACACCAAGTGTAAGAATGAGTTTTCAAGAGTCCATGCCCCCTAAGGCTTCCAGCGTGTTGTTTATGAGCAAAGAAAGAGAAAATCTTGGAGTGTGTCTGGCAGAAATTTTCTATTGACTCTTTTTCCCTTTATCCAAAGATAAATAAATATGAAATAACCTTTTGGTTGAAATGACTGTTTTGGCAAGAATCATTTGTTTTTACAAAAATGTTCCTGTTTTTGTTTTAATTCCCCCAATTATTGAGTCTTAATTTCTTACATTTTATTTTTTTGTATGCAAGCTCAAAAATGCGACTTTTTTCCTTCTCTCTTCATTTTAATAAATGAGTGTCAACTTTTGCAATCGTAAATATCTTTCATAAGGAAGAAGTCATTTCCGAAAAGACTCTGTGAGACGGCCAGCAAGTGTAGGGCTTGATGTGAAAAAGCTGCCCCTAATAACTATCCTTGTCCTCATCAAAGAGGCCAAGAGTTTCTTCTAGTCCCTCAAATAGGGCTTTGCTTCAGCCCATAGTCCTTTCACTCACCAATACCCTTAAATCTCTCTGAGAATCCTCTGAAAAGTGGCTATGAGTGTTCTTTTTGGTTGAACTCCCAGCCTGTACAGAGGAAGTCAATTACAATCATAGAATCACTAAGAAAAGACCGCCAAGATCATCCAGTCCAACACTACCATGCCTACTAAATCATCTCCTGAAAAAAACACATCTGCACGGGTTTTGAACACCCCCGGGGATGGTGACTTCACCATTTCACTGGACAGCCTATTCCAATGCTTCACTAAATTCACCAATTCTGATTCTCCTTCCATCATTAGAACGAGGGTAATCTTATCAATTACTGTACTCTTTTCTTCATTCTCTCCTACTGACTTCTGCTCTGGTGTGACCTGTATGGAGAAAGGCTGTCATTCTCTTGTGGGTTTGTACAGAACTGTGCAACTGAGCCCTTGTTGATGACAGAAATCACATTTTCCTAATGTCCAACCTAAATTACCTCTGGAACATCTTCCTGCCATTTCCCCGCAATGAGGTCTGCCCTCAGTCTCTTCTTCTCCAGGCTGAACAGACCAAGTGACTTCAACTGCTCTGTATACTACTTGCCCTGTAAAATCTTCACTGGTTTTGCGGCCTTCTTTGGACAGTCTCCAGTAACTTTAGATCCTTTCTATACTGTGGTTGGTGCCCAAAACCGCACCCAGTACTCAAGGTGGGTCTGCACCAGTGCGGAGCAGAACAGGACAATTCCCTCCTTTGACCTGATGACAATTCCATGCTCGATGCACCCCAGGACATGTTTGTTCCTCTTGGCTGACAGAGCACACTGTTATCACACTTATTCTGTGCTCCTGTGTTGCATGAAAATTAGATGCACTGAGAGCTTAAGAGATCAATGATTTCAAAAAGCTTTGAGCCAAATCCATGGAGGAAATTTTCTTGATAGTTTTTAAAAAAAAAATATTCCCTAACTTGATCTGGAAGCCTCTGAGTTTCAGATTGCAGCCTGACATGAAAATGCCTTTGCACATTAAACTGTTTCTTCTATTGTTCTCTGGGGAACATCTCCTAACTATTGTTGGAGACAGGGGACAGTCCTTTGGAGGCCTGACCAAGTAAGACCAGTCTCATGGTGTTGGAACTTGTCCCATCCTGAAGGCTTGTAGGGTACGTAACTTCTCGAAAAAAGTGGACCACAGGATCTTAATTCTTGAACGTCTTGCTAGGCCAGGCTTCCAGATGGGCCAGATCACATTTCACTCCTCCAACTGTAGTTCCATGAGCATCACAAAGAGCACTGGAAGAAAATTTTGCTATTAATCTTGCATAAACACATTGAGGCATTAGAAATAAGTCCAACTGTGCTCATAGAAAATGGCAACTCTTCTTCCTTTGAACCTACTGTCATGGATAGGCTCTGGAAGGAAGGGTGGTAGGCAGATAAGCATTTGGAACCCATTGAAACCTGCTAAATCTGAGTCAAGGAGTCACAAAATCAATCTGTGGTTTTGTACTTGAACAGGAGAAGGAAGATTCTGGTAACTATATGGAACCCAGTTCAACCTGGTGCTCAATTAACTGAGGATGATTATAAGGAGAAATTTCTCCAAGCTGCTTACAGGAACTGGTTTGAAGGTTTCTGTAAAGGGCTGTGGAGAAAGTCTGGCTTGCAACACACCGAGACCACAGGGCTTTCCCTTCTACTTCTTCATGAAAAGAGGTGGGTTACCAACATGACAGCAGGATTTAGGGAACTCAGGAGAGGTTTTGGTATGCAGACCTTTGCATCTACTTGGCCAGGTCTCAAGGGCTGGTCCTAAGAGTTGGACAAAAGTGGAGTGATGACAGATTTATTAACATCTCCCCTTTAAATGCATGGAGAATGAAGAAAATGCATGAATAATTGTTTCAAAAGCACGTACATGGTTTAGAAGCCTACATGCCATTTTCAGAATTGATCAAGGAATGCAGAAACCTAAATTGAATCAGCTTGCACTGAGGAAAATGCAGAGATTTCATCTGAACACTCCAAATGACTTGAAAGTCATGTGAAAAAGTTTTTTAGCTGGTATTTCCTTTTGATGCACAGATCAATGGGAACCTTCCAAGGCTACAGCTAAAAAAAAAAAGTTGATGTGATCAAAGCAGTGCAATTACACCCAGGCCTAGAACCACAGAATTATGTAGATTGGAAGGGACTGCAAAAGGTCTCTGGTTCACTCCTCGGTTCCTCCTGGGTCCTTGTGCAATTAAGTAATGCCCAAGAGCAAACCATGGCCTGGTGGTCATCAGATGCTGGAGAAAGGCCCGTAGACATGCCTGGAAAACAGGTCAACCCACATTAAATCACTACTTTAATTGAGGACATCACATGCATTCTTAAGGAGAAAGCGGGGAAATTGATATGAGATATTAGGAGGAAATGTTTTCCTGTGAGGGTGGTGAGACAGTGGAACAGGTTGCCCAGAGAATCGGTGGCTCTCCCATCCCTGGAGTTGCTCAAGGCCAGGTTGGATGGGACTTTGAGCAACCAGGTCCGGTGAAAGGTGTCCCTACCCATGGCTGGGTGTTGGAACTGGATGATCTTTAAAGTCCCTTCCAACAAAACTGTTCTGTGATTCTATGATTCTACACCGCTGTGATGCTGCTGTGTTTAAAGACTACAGTAACTGCAGCTTTGGACATATCCAGTATCTCTACATCTGTTCTTTCTCTGTAATAAATACAGCTCATCTGTTATTCTGTTTTTGGCATCCCATGAACATGGATATGAACCCTGCCCTGAAGGGTTCAGGGTACGCTGCCAAATGTCAAGCAGTGGTCCTTCCATCACATGCCTCGAGGAGACTGAATCACAGGCCAGTGGAACTTATCTGACATTTCCAAAAGTGCTGGCCTCTTCATCTGCTCTGGTTGAGAACTGCAAAGAGCAGAGGCTCATCAGAGGTCTCTAGCTTCTCCATGGTTGTGTGTAATTCTTCTGCTCACCTCCAGGCCAAGTCCCACCCAGATGTAGAATAGTACAATTATAGAATATCCTGAGTTGGAAGGGACTCATAAGGATCATCAAGTCCAACTTCTGTCCCTGCACAGGACAACTCCAACATTCACATCATGTCTCTGAGGGCAGGAAGTCAAAACTGTATTTCCCTTCTTTGAGACTGTCATGCTACAATAAAACTACAGGGCTGTCAAGGTGGCTGAAGCTGAACCTTAGCTGCAAATTGCAATTAAATGACTTGGAGGGGTGATTTTCACTCCATTCCCTTTTCCCTGGCCCTTTTCAGGCACAGCCGCCTAAGAAAGGAACCAGAGCTGCTTCATCTTCTCCTCTCTACATGGACCCCAAGACGTCCTTGGAGTGTTGTAAGAAAACTGAGGTGGTGGTGACCAAAACATAACTTTGATACTAATATATCTGGCAGAGATATTCCCATTACCCACATGTTACATTTCTGAGCCGACACCATGCATTTTTATAGAAAAAGTGCACATATCTGTGGTCTTCACTGCACGAGAGCCACTCAGAATGGGGCCAAAAACGATGGTTTGGTTTTTTTTTGTTTTTCCTGAGCAAAAAGTTCACTCAAAATCCTCTCTTTCTCTGTCTCTCTCATTCTCTCTCTCCCCCTCTCTGTTTCTCTCTCCAATTTTGATTGCTTCCTTTACACATCCATTTCATGACAAGCTTGTTTGTTGCTTTTGGCTACTGGGCCAGTATATATAGGGGATTACAATGGAGTCTCTGTTCCCGCAGCGGTTGTTAAGTTGCCTTAAACAAGTGCCAACTGCAGTTGAAATCTGTTCATCTCTCTTTTTTTTAATATATTTTAAGAAAATAATTGTTCCTGAGATTTATTTGACAGTCAAGATTTCCTAACACCGAACAAGCCTGTAGCTTTTGGTTCAAAGTCTTTCTTACACATATATGAACATGATTGATTGAAAGAAACCAGTTCCAGACACCCACCATGGAGAAAATTCCCACTGAAAACCACAGTGGAGCCTTCTCAAAAACCTGTCCCTGGAAGCTGGAAACTGAGAAACTGAGAGAGCTTCACAACATGGGGGAATCTCATTTGCCTTAAAAATTTCCTGTTTGATGCCCCTCAATGCTTTCATCTACCCCATCCAGGAATCACTGATGCTGACATTCACCACAGATGTCTCTTGTGGACTTCCCAGATGATTTCACACTTGATAGCTTTGGGGATTTTTTAGTTGAACAAAACTTGGAAGTATACAGAAATGTCCTCAAACTCACAAGATTCAGAGCAAGTTTAATTTTTATTTTGAACTTTTATTTTTCCCCAGTATCATTAGATTTCATAGAATCATTTGGTTGGAAAACAGACCTTTGAGATCATCAAGTACAACCACACCTGTCCACTACTGAACCATATCTCTGATTCTACCAGAAGCCGACCCCTCTGGACTGATCCTGGTTTCTCAGCCTCTCCAGGGCACACAGGGGCAGCCCCTTCCACCCTTTCCAGGTATGCTGCCCATACTCTGCCACTTGCTTTGAGAGTTGTCCCATGGAGAAGCAACAGCCACACTGTGCAGCTCTGTGGAGGCTGCCCAGGATCACGTCCAGACAATCTCCTTCTGACAAATGTAAACATTTCCCTCCCCTCATCCGCACAGAGATTTGAGAAGAGTAAAGATGTGAAAATGTGATGTTTGATGACTGCTGGAAAGAAAGAGGTAGGGAAACATGTGAAAATGTCAACTGCATCATTTTCCTAGGCAAAATCTTTTGTTTCAGAAACACTATACTATTATATTCTACCTTGGTAAATGATCCTTGTTTTGAAATAATTGTTCACAGGAAACAAGCCTTTATTTATGTTTCTAAAATGTTGAAAAAGCTGAATAACCTGAAAATAATTTGTTGCCAGTTATAGGAAACATTCGGGCTTGAATTGAATTGAATATTGCAAATTTCTTTTAGAAACAAAATCCCATTCAAATATTTCTGGCTTGGTTTGACTCCAATTGATTTTTCCCTGTTCTCTTTCCTTCCCATTGTCCTGATTTTCAAGTTCATCTGTTTCAGCTAGTACATCCAGTCTAAAACTTCAAGAGGAACTATTTAATCCTTTATTTCTCACTGTATCCTTTCAGACCACTGAAGTTCTGCCAGCTTTCTGCCTTCACCAGGATCAATTATTGAGGTCTTCAAAGAAATGATACCCATCTCATAGAATCATAGGATCATAGAATTGTTTGGTTTGGAAGGGACTTTAAAGCCCATCCAATTCCAACCCCATTGCCATAGCCAGGCACAGCTCCTACGGGATCAGTATGCTC
This sequence comes from Tapera naevia, assembly GCA_033556795.1. Lineage (NCBI taxonomy): Eukaryota > Metazoa > Chordata > Aves > Cuculiformes > Neomorphidae > Tapera > Tapera naevia. The sequence continues at coordinate 495,950 of JAUMJJ010000238.1, read as the reverse complement.
AAAGCCCCATCCAACCTGGCCTTGAACACCTCCAGGAAGGGATAATCCACAACTTCGCTAGGTAATCTGTGCAAGTCCCTCACCACCCTTATCCTGAGGACTTTCTTTCTCATGCCTAATCTAAACCTTCCCTCTTCCATTTTAGTGCCATTCCCCCTTGTCCTGTTTCTACAGGTCCTTGTCAAAAGTCCCTCCCCAGCTTTCCTGTAGCACCTTTCAGTATTTGAAGGCATCCTTAAAGTCTCCCTGGAGCCTTCTCTTCTCCAGGCTGAACAACCCCATAGCAGAAGTGTTCTCAGATCATCTTCATGGTCTCCTCTGGCCCCATTCCAATAGTTTCACACCCTTCTTATGTTGAGGATTCCAGAACTGGACACACGACTCCAGATGGGGTCTCACGAGAGCGGAACAGAGGGGAAGAATCACCTCCCTCAGCCTGGGAAAACAGGAGAGCTGCCCAGCAGTGCTGGGCATGGTGCTTGCTTGCCTGATAAATTCAACCCCAAGCAGACAAGAAAGAAATGATGAAATGAAGCACTGGTTGTACAGAGAGCGTGCTGAGCGGATGGCATTGTTTTACGGTCCAGACTGCCTGACTGATTGGATTTCACAACAATATTTCTCAATGCCTAAGTGTGAGAGGCCCCTGGGAACCATAACTTTCCTGCAACTCCGAAGTTGAGTGATGAAGCCGTGGGTTAACAGCAATTAGTCTCCACACTGGCGGCTCCCTCTGCCACCTCCAGTTCTTTTTAATTTGTCTCTGGCCCCACAGCAGTGTAAATAATCCTTTGTTTTAAATCCACTGTAAATCTGCTGGTGAAATAACTGTGTCTTGGGTTATACAATGAGGATCCTTGATGAATACACTTGGGCAGGCTGGAGGGACTGGTGTACCTGCGTTCTCCTACAGAGATTCATGGCTGGGTATTGAGCAAGTAATTTTATGGACTTCTGTTTTCAGTCACCAAACAGATTTTACTGTTGGAGAGGTCAAGTGAGGAACAGTCGCAGACACTTAATGCAGGCACCAACTGAAAATACAATTATCAAATGCATACTAAGGAAAAATAAAGGAGCTCTACAACCTATGGCTGAGGAACATCTTGAATTTGGAGAAGCACTCACTGCATGATGAACTGGAGCATGGAGAATCCAAGTGGTAGATTTAAGGGAGAGCTAAAAACTGCGTTAATATTTCTGTGACTGCCAGAAGATCTGCCTGAGAGCATGGACACAAACACAACATCCATCATTGAAGATCTTCATAAATTGATGATCTCCACCTTTGCTGTGAAAGAGACAGATAGATAAGAGCAAGATGGCAATATCAGACCTTCCTTTCTTCATAAACATAAATGTTACTGGTTTGGTTTGGGGATTTTTTTGTCTATTTTCTTGTGATTCTTCTTGGTGATTGTTGGAGAGCAGGGTCAGTCCTAACCTCATGAAGTTCAACAAGGGCAAGTACAAGGTCCTACACCTGGGTTGGGGCAATCCCCCGCATGATTACAGGCTGGGTGGAGAATAGATTTGGAGCAGCCCTTAAATGAAGAACTTGGGGTGCTGGAGATGAGAAGCTCAACATGAACCAGCAACACAGACAGCCCAGAAAGCCTACTGTGTCCTGGGCTGCATCCAAAAGAGTTGGACCAGCATACCAAGGGAGGAGATTGCCCTTTGTCCTATGCCAGCATTCCTTCATCAAGAGCCCCTCTCCAGCTTTTATGTAGCCCCCTTTAAGTACTGGAAGGCCACTAAAAGGTCTCCCCAGAGCCTTCTCTTCTCCAGGCTAAAAAACCCCAATACTCTTAGCCTGTCCTTGTATGGGAGGTGTTCCAACCCTTGGATCATCTCTGCGGCCTCCTCTGGACTTGCTCCAACAGACCCATGCTCTTCCTGTGCTGAGAACTCCAAAACTGAACACAGGACTCCAGGTGAGGTCTCACCAGAGCAGAGTATAGGGACGGAATCACCTTCCTCACCATGTCTTTCACTCTTTTTTTGATGCAGCCCAGGATACATTTGGCTTCTTTTTTTACAGTTTGTTTGACATTGACTCTCTTTTACTTAGAGGTTTTTGCTTTGTACTTTTTTTTTTTTTAATAAAAAACCCCAACAACTCAGACAAAACATATTCAGGAAACTTCTGACTTTCTCATGTGCTTTTATTTTCCATGCAGACGTTCATTTTTAGGCTACATCTGTGAAATGGGTGCTGTGATTAATGGGAGTGATAAAGGTCTTTCTTTCTCCCACCTTTCCTGAGAAAGAAGATGATAAATTGGAGGAAGATATAGAACCTCCTTAGATTTGATTAATACACGCATTATCTCGGCTGGTGTTGAGACCCACCTCAGGTGTTCAAACCGCATGTCACAACCATCGTGTAATAAAAGCCAAGTGCACCCCTCAGGCTGGCTCACCATTTCTGTGTGAGTTATTCTGCTCTCAGAGAGTCAGTCAGGGATCTCAGTAAACCAATTCCTCTAAGGCCTCACAGGGTATCAAGTAAACCCATTCTTAGAGACCTGAGCTGTTTCACCCATTTGCTATTGACTTCTGATGGATGATGTTTCAGGAGGCAGGTGGGTGAGCAGCTGAGGGGTTATAAAAACAGCAATGTGGATCCTTTTACTCTCTTGTTTGAATCTGGCCAAGAAATAAGTTCCCACTCTCAGCCAGTGTTGCATAAATCTCCTCTGTATTCCCTGGATGTGGCAGCTGTTATGAGAGGATTGAGTGAGTGGTCTCTGCCTCCTTCTGCTTCCTAGTGAATAATCTAGAGCACAATTCTTAAGAGGTGTCTTATGAGGTTCTATAATTCTGTGATTTCTCAGGGTCCTGGCTCCAAATTAACTCCATAATCTTAAACTGGCCCTAATCAGGTTCCACTGGCAAAAGGGCCTTTTGGGGGAGGGAAACCTCAGCTGCTTGTCTTTGTTACAGTGCTCAAGTTCTTCCTTTTTGTTTTTATTTTATAATGGGTTTATAGTCCAGTAGGATCATAGAATTGTAGGATGGTTTGAGTTGGAAAGGATCTTAAAGATCATCCAGTTCCAACCTCCCTGCCATGGGTAGGGACACTCCCACTGGATCAGGGTGCTCAAAGCATCCAACTTGGCCTTGAACACCTCCAGGGATGGGGCAGCCACAGCTTCTCTGAGCAACCTGTACCAGTGCCTCACCACTCTCACTGGAAAATATGTCTTGCTAAGATCTCATCTCAATCTCATCTTTTTTAGCTTAAAACCCTTCCCCCTCGTCCTATTCATGCACTCACTGGTAAAGAGTCCCTCCCCAGCTTTCCTGTAGCCCCCTACAGGTATTAAAAGACTGCTCTAAGTTCTCTCTAGAACCTTGTCTTCTCCAGGCTGAACAATCCCAATTCTCTCAGCCTGTCCTCGTAGCAGAGGTGATCCAGCCATCAGATCACCTTCATGGCCTCCTATGGTCTTGCTCATCCTAAACTCTTTTCCATCCTGGTTAGATAATTAAATCCTGCCTGGATGAAATATAATTTATAGATCCCACCATGGTGAGAAAATGTATGGAGGAAGGGAGTGATCCATCCAGGTGGGTCTGTGCTGCAGGCACTGAACTTTCGGCAATAGGTCATTGCAGTGAGGAGCACAAACCGTGACCTGGATAGACACAGATGATGAGAGGACAGGACAGGTCTAAGCTTAAACAGAATATTCTGGGCTGCATGGAAAAACTTATTTATAACTTATTCTGGACTCCAGTTGTCTTGCTGATTTACTGCAAACCCAGCTTTGAAATCTGGAAAGCATGCTTCTGGAAACGACTTTTTCTGAACCCCTGGTAGAACAAAAACCCAGATTTGAGGAGGGCCCACACTGAAGGCATCATAATATTTTTGTTCTAAAACCAGAGCAAAGAAATTATACTTCTTTAGCCTAAGTTCCTTCACAACACAGGCCAGAGAACGTCATCTGGTCATTTCTGTGGTTGAACCTTGTCTTTGGACAACTGTCCATTTTCAAAGTATGGGGCTTTCTGAACACTTTTCCTTCTACTCTGACATTTAACTTGCTCTGTGGAGGGTGAAAAATGGCTAACATTGTGTTTGAGCATGCAACACATTGGAGGAAACTTGATTCCACTGACTTCTGCGGTTGGTTTATTTAGAAGAAATCTACTCACCCTTTTTTGAGTCATTGTTTTGACAAATATTTGACCTCTGAAGCACTTCATCATTCGGCCTTGACATGTGAGTAACTGGTTTTTAAAGTTAACTGGAAGTTCTAAATAAACAAGAAAGTAGATTTGGACCTACTGAAACAAAATATATTTCAAATTAGTTGGTAAGAGTATATTCTTTCAGGTTTCATGGAGAACCAATTTTTTGAATTCAGATGAGTTTAAAATTTTAATTTAGGATGGGAAGAAAATTAAAATCTGAGTGGAATTTCAATTAAAAAATAGAATATCTTGTCATAAATTTGCATGAGCAAAGCATTGACCTCTTCAAAAGATTTCATGAGCTCCCACCTGGAGTTCTGTGTCGAGTTTTGGAATCCTCAACATAAGAACTATATGGAACTGTTGGAAATAGTCCAGAGGAGCCTATGAAGATGATCAGAGGGCTGGAGTACCTCTGCTGTGAGGACAGGCTGAGAGAGTTGGGCTTGTTCAGCCTGGAGAAGAAAAGGTTCTGAGGAGACATTAAAGCATCATTCCAGTACCTGAAGGAGGCTCCAGGAAAGTTGGGGAGGGACTTTTTACTAGGGCCTGGAGTGATAGGATAAGGGGGAATTTCTTTAAATTGGAAGGGGAAAGATTTAGATTAGACAACAGGAAGAAATTCTTCACAATGAGAGTGGTGAGACACTGGAACAGGTTGCACAGGGAATTCATGACTGCCCCATCCCTGGAGGTGTTCAAGGTCAGGTTGGATGGGGCTTTGAGCAACATGATGCAGTGGGAGGTGTCCCTGCCCATGATATGGGGCTTGGAACTTTATGATCTTTAAGGTCTCTTCCAACACAAACCATCCTATAGTTCTATTATTTTGAAATATATCTCTATGGGACAAGCAGTGATACTGAGAACAGTCTATGAATATTTCACTGTTTCCAAAACTGCAGGAAGACTTCATTTGCTTCTGGCAGTGCTTTCAGCCAAAAATGCCTGTGCTTGACAGCTGCCACAGCAAAATGGCATTACAACGTTTGTCTCCTCTTGAGCAAACTCAGAAATGTCACATGGCTTTCATTATTTTATTTTTGTGAGAGTCATCAAATCTGCTGGTTTCTGTGTGTATTTATGCAATCACCAAGTGCAAGCTTAACGGCTCTGGGCTTTGTACTACTGGGTGTATTTGGAAAGAGAGATGAAATATTTCTAGAGTTGCAGATCTTCCTGGTTACATCTTCAGAGTAAGGAAAGTTTCACTTTCTTTCCCCTTGGCACAAGATTAGCCAAAGAAAGAAATCTTTAGGCAGTTTCCCAGAGTTCATTTAAATCATATTTAGGACTGAAAGTGGTATTGTCATAGAACCATGGAATCATAGAACGGTTTGGACTGCAAGGGACCTTAAAGCCCATCCAGTTCCAATTCCCCTGCAATGGGCAAAGACACCTCCCACTGGATCAGATTTCTCAAAGCCCTGTCCAGCCTTGCCTTAAAAACCTCCAGGGATGGGGCATCCATGAATTCTCTGGGCAACCTTTGCCAGGGCCTCCCCACCCTCTCAGGAAAATATTTCTTCCTGAGATCTCATCTCAATCTCCCTACTTTCATCTTAAACTCTTTCCTCCTGATTCTAGCCCTACAATCCCTGATTGGAAGAACCTTCTCAGCTTTCCTGAGAGGCTGCTGTAGGGTCTCCCTGGAGCCCTCTCTTCTCTAGGCTGAACAACTCAAATTTTCTCTTCCTGTTCCCGTACGGGAGGTGCTCCAGCCCTCGGATCATCTTTGCGGCTTCCTCTGGACTTGCTCCAACAGATCCATGTCCTTCCTATGCTTGGGCCTTCAGAACTGAATGCAGGACTCCAGGTGAGGTCTCATGAGAGCAGAGGAGCAGAATCACTTCCCTTGACCTGCTGGTTACAACTCTTCTGATGCAGCCCGGGATATGACTGGCTTCCTGGGCTGCAAGCACAGGTTTGTCCATTATAACAAGTGAAAGCTGTAGTGATGAGCCTGAAATTAATCCAAGCTCTATAGCCCATAAATCTCCACTTTTAATGGTGATCATTTACAAGTCATTATTATGAAACCTCATTTTCTTTAAGTTTTGTCAATTAAAGATCTCCATGTTATTCTTGAGTAAAAGGCCAATGGCCCTTTCTGGTGGCGTGCCAAGTTGACCTTTGCTGGAAAGGCAACCTGAGGCAGCACAGCTGAGATTTCCAAAGCACAAACTACCCAAAAGTCTGTGGTGAGAGAAGATGAAATAACATTATTTGCTTCTGAAAGTCCCCCTAATTACCTGAGACTCTTTCCTGCAACAAAAGACTTTCTCACCTGTTTATTTTACAAAATTTTGATCATTTTTTTCTTCCAGATCATAAAAACCTTGAAAAACAAATGTTTGAGGAGGGAGGTGGAATTCTACTTAGATATCGTCTAATCTCTCTATTCTTTCATTGTCTTATTTTCTGCTGTTCTTTTAATATCAACATCAAAATTTCTAGTGCTCAGTTTTGTGTGTTTCATAGGCAAAAAATTCCAGATCTGTCTTTAAATTTTTGAAACCCAATGCAGAATGCATGAACTTTTCCTCTGCCTGAAATCAAATAATAAAAAGAATTAAAAAAAAGCAAGCAACAAACCTCAAACAAGATGATCACATCCAGAGGGTAGTGGTCAATGGTTCAATGTCTGGAGGTCATGTGTCATTCCCTCCCTTTCTTCCCCAGACAGTAATATTACAAGCAATCTCCTTTCCACCAGTCTGACTGTCATTCAGACAGCCTGAAAAAATGACAGCAGAACTGTCATTTTTAAAGAGAAGGGGAAAATGCTGAAGCAGTGGTATTTGCATTGACTCTTGGAGTTCAGTACAGATTGCCTGAAGAAAAAACAAGAGAGGAGCTCAAAAAAATGGAGGGAGGAAGAAAAGAATGCAGCTTCTATCTCTCGTGCTGACTCCCTGCGCTCTGCCTGTGCAAAGAAATCAGACACTGCAAATATCTCTATGAGCACCTGAGAAAGGATTATTTCAAATGCTCTATAGAATCATAGAACCACTTGGCTGGAAAAGACCTTTGTGATCATCGAGTCTACCTGTACCTGTCCACTGCTAAACCAGATCCCTGAGCACATCATCTACCCATCTTTTAAATGGTAGTGTTCATGAGATAATTGAGTTCTCTCTAAACAATGTAATAAGAAAAGCCAGGAACAGAACATCGATGCTGGACTTTCAGCGGGCAGATTTTAGATTATTTAAGGAACTGGTCAGGAAAGTACCCTGGGAAATAGCTCTTAGTGGCAAGGGGGTCCAGGAAGGCTGGATGCACTTCAAGAATGAAATCTTGAAGGTGCAGGAGCAGGCTGTCCCCATGTGTTGTAAGAAGAGTCGTAGGGGCAGACGGCCAACCTGGATGAGCAGGGAGCTTCTGTAGGAACTAAGTAAGAAAAAGAGGATGTATCGTCGATGGAAAGAAGGGGACGTAAGCCACGTCATGTTCAAAGATGTTGTTAAGTCGTGTAGGAGGAAAATCAGGGAAGCAAAAACCCAGCTGGAGCTCAAATTGGCCACTTCCGTTAAGGATAGTAAGAAGAGTTTTTATAAATATATCAATGGTAGAAAGAAGGGCGGCAGCGACCTCCACTCCTTGTTGGATGTGGAGGGAAATATAGTAACCAGAGATGCAGAGAAGGCTGAGGTACTTAATGCCTTCTTTGCCTCAGTTTTTAACAGCAAGGATGTCAGCTCGCTTGACAGTTGGCTCTCTGAAGTGGTTGATGGGGGCAGGGTGAAATATGGCCCTCCTGCAATCCATGAGGAGGAGGTTAGAGACCTGCTGAGCCTCTTGGACCCTCATAAATCTATGGGGCCGGATGAGATCCATCCTAGGGTGTTGAGAGAGCTGGCGGATGAGCTTGCTAAGCCGCTCTCCATCATCTTTCAGCAGTCCTGGCTCACTGGAGAGGTCCCGGAACATTGGAAGTTGGCCAATGTGACGCCCATCCACAAGAAGGGCCGTAAGGATGATCCAGGTAATTACAGACCTGTCAGCCTGACCTCGGTCCCAGGTAAAATCATGGAACAGATAACCCTGGGTGTAATCATGCGGCACTTGCAGAACGGTCAAGAGATCAGGCCCAGCCAGCATGGGTTTAGGAGGGGTAAGTCCTGCCTGACCAACCTGATCTCCTTTTATGACCATGTGACTCGCCTGGTGGATGAGAGGAAGGCTGTGGATGCGGTATACCTGGACTTTATCAAGGCCTTTGACACTGTCTCCCACAGTAGACTCCTAGGGAAGCTGGCAGCCTGTGGCTTAGATGGGAACACTCTGTGTTGGATTAGGAATTGGCTGGATGGCTGAGCCCAGAGAGTGGTGGTGAATGGTGTTTCATCTAGTTGGCGGCCGGTCACCAGTGGTGTCCCCCAGGGATCGGTGTTGGGTCCAGTCCTGTTTAATATCTTTATTGATGATCTGGATGAGGGGATTGAGTCCATCATCAGCAAGTTTGCAGATGATATCAAGCTGGGAGGAAGCGTTGATCTGTTAGAGTGTAGGATGGCCCTACAGAGGGACCTGGACAGATTGGAGAGATGGGCTGATTCTAATGGGATGATGTTTAATAAGTCCAAATGTCGGGTACTTAATTTTGGACACAACAATCCCATGCAGAGCTATAGACTGGGGACAGAGTGGCTGGAGAGTAGTCAGGCAGAAAAGGACCTGGGAGTGCTGGTTGACAGGAAGCTCAACATGAGCCAGCAGTGTGCCCAGGTGGCCAAGAAGGCCAATGGCCTTCTGGCCTGCATCAGGAATAGTGTAGTGAGGAGGACCAGAGAAGTTATTGTCCCCCTGTACTTGGCACTGGTCAGGCCTCATCTTGAATATTGTGTCCAGTTCTGGGCCCCCCAGTTTGGGAAAGATGTTAGGATACTGGGATGTGTTCAGAGGAGGGCAACGAAGATGGTGAGGGGGCTGGAGCACAAGCCCTATGAGGAGCGACTGAGGGAGTTGGGGCTGTTTAGTCTAGAGAAGAGGAGGCTCAGGGGAGACCTCACTGCTCTCTACAACTACCTAAAAGGAGGTTATAGTCGGGCAGGGATTGGTCTCTTCTCTCAGGTGACCAGCGGCAGAACTAGAGGGCATGGACTTAAGCTTCGTCAGGGAAAGTTTAGGGTGTTTAAGGAGAGACTGGATGAGGCACTGAGTGCCATGGTTTAGATGATGGGTTGGTGTTAGTGTAGAGTTATAGGTTGGACTTGATGATCTCAGAGGTCCTTTCCAACCTTGTAATACTGTGATACTGTGTGATACTGTGTTATACTAGCAGGGATGGAGATTTGACCATTTCCATGGGCAGCCTCTGCCAGTGCCTGAGAACCCTTTCAGTGAAGAAATGTTTCCTGATGTCTAATCTGAAGCCGCCGTGGTGCAACTTGAGGCAATTACCTATTTTATATGTGTTGCTTTTAGCTGCCCTTTCTAACCATGGGCTCATGGCAACTCTGCAAATGCTGCTGGCACAGCCAAGCAAACTGTGCACTGCAGGGGTCAAAGGGTGAGAGAGCAGAATAAAAAGGCTAGGATGGCCAAGTTGGATGGAGCTTTGAGCAACACAATCCACTGGGAGATGTCCCTGCTTATGGCAGGGGGTTTGGAACTGGATGGGTTCAACCTTCCAACCCAACAAATTCTATGTTTCTAGAGAAAGCCACAAATGGGTATGAGCACAAGGACCCATGTTTCATTCTTATTCTCAACATAAGAAGGATATGTAACTTTTGGAATGGGTCCAGAGGAGGCTATGAGAATGGTCAGAGGGCTGGAGCACCTCTGCTATGAGGACAGGCTGAGAGAGTTTGGATTGTTTGACCTAGAGAAGAGGAGTCTGCGGGAAACCCTTAGAGCATCATTCCAGTACATGAAGGGGCTCCAGGAAAGTTGGGGAGGGACTTTTTACAAGGGCCTAGAGTGACTGGATGAGGGGGAATGGCTTTAAATTGGAAGGGGGGAAGATTTAGTTTAGACTTTGGGAAGAAATTCTTCACAATCAGGGTGGTGAAGCACTGGCATAGGTTGCCCAGGGAAGTTGTAGATGCCCTTTCCCAGGAGTTATTCAAGGGTAGATTGTATGGGATCTTGAGCATCCTAATGTAGTGGAAGGTGTCCCTGCCCGTAGCAGGGGCTTGGAACTAGATGGGCCCAGTTGGAATGGACCCAAATCATTCTGTGAGTTTATGATTTTATGTATGGGACAGTTTTCAGAACTTAGCAGAAGAATTCAGAGGTGAGCCCTTACTGGGGCTGATCTGCTGTCGGGATCATGTCAATGAAAGCCCATTTATGTTCTGTGATATACCAAAGTGAGCACAAAACCTTTAAACTGCAGCAACCAGGGAGAAACATTTCTCTTTGATTTGGCTTCACTGTCTCCTTGAGCTCTGCTCTCTATAAAATGAGGAGATATCATCCTGATGACATGACCTGGAGGGCATCAAGAGCTTTTTCTCAGATGTTGAACTGCATTTGGTTCTCACCTAGGAAGAGGTTAAGGGTGCTGGGCTCAATTGCAGTCTGTGTAGACAGAGAAGAATAAAATCATAGGCCTGTCAACACTTAACTGTTCTCAGGGCTGTGCCTTGCTGAGCTGCCTAGGAAACGAAACGAGATGCATGTCGAAACATGGGACCCAGCCCTAGAGCCATAGTTCCCATAGCTGTGCCGAACCAGAGCTGGGTGCCGCCATGGAGACACAGTGTATCCCTGGAGGAATCTCCCTAACTTCAACACGTAAGTGCCAGTGCTCAATGCCTGAGTGCTTAGTCCCATGGGACATGCTTTATCTTGGAATCTACTCATGCATAAGAACAGGCAACACAGAAAGGTGTACAAGTCCTACAGATGGTCGATAAACCTGACATTAAGTCACAGATATGTCCCACTCCCCAGTCATTCCCTGGTGTCTTGCAGACAAGGATACCAGCTGCGGTGCACAAGCTTTGTAGATCTCTTTCTGTATATGAGATAGACACCCACTCTGACACCCATTGCTACAATCACAGAATCTTAGAAAGGTTTGGATTGGGAGGGACCTTAAAGATCATCAAATTCCAGAGCCCTGCCATGGGCAGGGAGATCTCCCATTGGATCAGGTTGATCAAAGCCCCATTAACCTGGCCTGGGAAACCTGAGCCAGTGTCTCACCACCCTCATCGTGAACAATTTCCTCCTAATGTCCAATCCAAATCTTCCCCCTTCCAGTTTAAAGTCATTCCTCCTGGTCCTATTACTACAAGACCTTCTAAAAAGTCCTTGTCCAGCTTTCTTGTAGGCTCCCTTTAATTATCGGAAGGCCACTCTAAGGTCTCCGTGCAGCCTTCTCTTCTCCAGGCTGAACAATGTTAACTCTCTCAGCCTGTCCTCATAGCAGAGGTGCTCCAGTTCTTTGGTCATCTTTGTAGCCCTCCTCTGGACCTGTTCCATATCCTTCTTACGCTGAGGATTCCAGAACTGGACACAGGACTCCAGGTGGCAGAATCCCCTCCCTTGCCCTGCTGGCCTCACTTCTTTGGATGCAGCCCAGGGCACAATTTGCTCTCTGAGCTGTGAGCGCACATTACCTGCTCATGCCGAGCTTCTTATCAACCAGCACCTCAAGTCCTTCTCTGCAGCACAGCTCTCAATCATGTTGTCAATTAGACCTGACCTGGAACATTGGACAATCCCAAGCATTGCTGCTGTCACACAGTGTGAATGGGAGCCGCACTGTGCTCTGAAAGGGCTTGCAGTTCCCCTGCTGAACTGTCATTCACTTCCAAAGAAATAAAGCAACCATTGTGTATTTCATGATGATTATTGAAAGCAGATTTATTAAGGATTGATGAGAGGAGTGTGGGAGTGATAAAACCACTTGCTACTCTTTGGGCTGGGCTGGTTTTGATAATCATCTAGAATTTGAAATAGCAGCACAGCAAAATCCTTATAGTATAAATCTGAAGGTTTAATATGACAATTATGTTTACATATCAACTGATTATTAGAAACACATCCATTGAAAATTAACCATGAAATAGATTGTTATCGGTGACACCACTTGCTTAAATAAATACAGATGTATTCACAACCAATTTCTATCTGAAACAATAACTTGTTTTATTGTTACTACTTTTTTTGAAATGCTGCAGAGCGTATTTGTTTGCCGCCCATTCCTGACATAACAGAGATGTTTTTCATTCCTAAGATGTGTATGCTTAGCCAGCACATAATCATAACAACAATAATAATAATGCACTTTATTTTTATGGCACCCACCAGCCACAGCTCTCCGACTGTTTCATAAACAAGGATACTCGTACCCAGAGAGCACTAAAACAGCCATCAGAAAAAAAGCCAAACAGAGTTCAAAATAAAATGCAGCCCATGTAATTAAAGCAAAATAACAACACGTGCTTAGGAGGACAAGTCTCTTCTGAAAGCAAAACAAGCCAAGATCCCTGTTTTGCAGTGATCCAGCCAAGAGGCAGTGGGAGACGGGGGAAATTCAGGCTGCGCAGGAGGGAGCGTCTGCCTGTCTGGGTAGACTCCAGCGTGGGTTCAGGATGAGCTGGGTCAGCATGGCTTTCCTCTTAGGTCTTATCTATAATTGGGCATAGCCAAGGCTCTGAGAGGTGAAATTAGATTTTCTCAGGAGGTCATCAGCACTTTAACTGGTATGTGATGATGCTTGGGTCAAAAACTGACTGGATGACAAAGCCCAGAGAGTTGTAGTGAATGGAGTCAAATCCAGTTGTTGCCCGGTCTACACGTGGTAATCCCCAGGGATAAGTTTTGGGGCCACTCTTGTTTAATATATTTATCAGTAACCTGGATGAAGGGATCAAGTGCTCACTCAGTCAGTTTACAGATGACACCAAACTGGGCAGAAGTATCAATCTGCTTAAGAGTAGGAAGGCCCTGCAGAGGCTTCGGGCCAGGCTGGATCCATGGGCTGGAGGGCAGAAATTCTCCGCAGAAGGACCTGAAAAGGCTGCATCCCTGGTTCAAGGTCAATTTTATGAGATTCAACACAACCAAGTGCCAGGTTCTGCTCTTTGATCATAACAACCCCATGCAACACTCCAGGCTTGGGGAAGAGTGACCGGAAAACTGCTTTTCCACTGCCTGGTGGAAAAGGATCTGGGGATGTTGATCAACAGCAGCTGAACATGAGTCAGCAGTGTGCCCAGGTGGGAAAGAAGGAAAACAAGATCTTGGTTTGATTCAGCCATGGTGTGGCCACCAGGAGTAAAGAAGGTATCATCCCTCTGTACTCGGTGCTGGTGAGGCTGCACCTCGAATCCTGTGTTCAGTTTTGAGCCGTTTGCTCCAAGAAAGAACTTGAGGAGATGGAGCACATTCAGAGAAGGGGAACAGAGCTTGGGAAGGGTCTAGTTAACAGGGTTATAAGGAGCGGCTGAGGGAATTGGAGATTTTTAGTCTGGAGAAGAGGAGGCTGAGAGTAGAACTCATTGTTCTTTGTATCTCCTGGAAAGGAGGTGGTAGTGAGGTGGGTTCTGGTCCCTTCTCCCAAGTAACAAGTGATAGGATGAGAGGAAATGGCCTCAAGTTGTGCCAGGGACGTTTAGATTGGGTATTAGGAAAAATGTCTTTACTGAAAGAGTGATGAAGCATTGGAAGATGCTGCCCAGGAAAGTAGTGGAGTCCTCATGCCTGGAGGTGTTAAAAAAACATGTAACCATGGCACTTCAGAACATGGTTTAGTAGGCACGGAGGTGTTGTTTGATGGTTGGACTTGATGACCCTACAGATCTTTTCCAACCATAACAATTCTAAGATTTTACGATTCTATTATTCCTCTCTCTTTTTATTCACTTATTTCTTTATTCCCCTCCAACATCCAAGTATGTAAAAGATACCACAGAGTTGTCTCTTTCTTCATCAATTCCAGGGATTCAATTCAGCAGCTTGATCATAAGCATAAAGTATAATTAGATGTGTACTAAGGTACCTGAGATACCCACATGAGCCTGAGGTTTACAACACTTGCCATATGGAAGGCGTGTAGCCTTCTGGAGTGGCAACAAGAGGCCATGTGGGATGTCCCAGAGCCTCTCAAATGGCACTAGACAGGTTTTCAGGGAGAAGAACCAAGTTGCAGGTGTCCACTGATTAGCTCTTCAGGAAGAGAATTTAGCAACTTGTTCACAGCAGTCTCACGAGGTGTGATGACTAAATATGGAGCTCAATCTGCCTGGGGATCTCTGCAGCAGATGAACTCTGGCTTGCATTTCAAAATCAACCTCTGACGTTCCTCTGTCTGTGCAGGGCAGTGCAGTGACGATCAAGATGTTGCGTGTCGAGTTTAAGTAGGCTTAGCTTGGAGACAGCCTGGGCAGGAACTTGTTCTGAACTTGTTAACAGGCACAAAAGACACACGGAAAAAGAAAGAAAGAAAGAGTTTCCAGGAAACATTGAAACAGTTGCAGTCTTGCTGTTTGAAAAGTAGAGGTGATTAGGAGCTTAGCACTGAATCTTGGGTTAATTGGCTTGGATTAGGTGACTGTTCCCCATCCTTCTCAGATGTGTCACCTCTTTCTTGCTCTGCCAAAGGATGGTGGGAGGAGGAAGCTATCACCATAATGAGTATGCACCATTAGTAGAAGGATGTTAAATTGACTGGGAGAGGTGACCTTGCTGGGAGGCAGCAGGACTCGCCCCCAGTTGAGCCCAAGAGCAACCATGAGACTGATGATCCAGAGGCTGAGTGGCAAGGGAATGGAAAAACGTATAATGACTGCGAATGTACTTCCACCAGTGTGTGATACAAGAGGTTACAAATATTTTGTGTGTGAAACACAGAGCAGGAAGAACAGCCCTGATAGCAGGCGCTGCTGCTTGTGGATGTCCTCACTGTACACAGAGCCTTCCCATTCCCTGTGTGGGGATGTAGGAAGTCAGCTCCTGGTGTCCAGGCTTCTAAGAATAGCAGGTAGGTGATAGCCTACACTCGACCTGCATTAGCAAACAACCTTTGCTGCATGCACATCAGTGACTTCATCAGACATCAATGATGTGTTCAGTCTTGGAGTCCTCACCACAGGAAGGACATGGATCTGCTGGAGTAAGTCCAGAGGAGGTCATGGGGATGATCAGAGGGCTGGAGAACCTCCTGTAAGAGGACAGGCTGTGAAAGTCGGGGTCCTTCAGCCTGGAGAAGAGAATGCTCCAGGAAGATGTTAGAGGAGACTTCCAGTACTGAAAGGGGCTCCAGGAAAGTTGGGGAGGGGTTCTTTATCAGGGATTGCAGGGAGAGGATGAGGGGGAAGGGTTTTAAGATGAAAGAAGAGAGATTGAGATCAGATTTTAGGAAGAAATGTTTTCCTGTGAGAGTGCTGACTGGCCCAGGTTGCCCAGATAAGTGATGACTGTCCCCTCCCTGCTAGTGTTCGAGGCCAGGTTGTATGACACTTTGAGCAACCTGATCCAGTGGGAGGTGTCCCTGCCCATGGCAGGGGGGTGGAACTGGATGGGCTTTGATGTCCCTTTCAACCCAAACCCTTCTATGAGTCTAAGATTCTGAGAAGAAGTACATAAAAACAAGGATATCAACAAAACCTCCCAAAAGACCTCCTCAAATTTTTCAGCAACCTGGCACAATGTGACTCCATTTCTTGTTAACTGAAGATCTTAAAATAATCCTATAAACCCTATATTTAGTAGAAAAATTTCCTCAAACCTGGATGAGATACATTGTTCTGGATTTGGATATAATGTAAGGAAGCATTTTGATTAGGTAAAAAGGGGACAATCTAAAATAGAATAATAGGAAAACATGGTGATATTTATAGGAACTGCTTGACCAAAACACTTTGGCAAGACTTAAATGATTTCACAGGACATTCTGATGACTTTCTTTCACCTTTCATCCCTCTTCAAAAATAGGTTTATTTAAAAGTTTGCACCATTTCACCGGGTCTAAACAGATTAGACTGTAGGGCTCCTCAGTCCAGCCCTGTGTCCTAAATTTAGCTCATTAATCACAAATGCTGTGGTCTACAACCCCAAATTACTTGGTTTAGGGAAGGTCATTGCAATAAAACTAGATGGAAATCAAAGGAAGGCAAAGTGCAGGTTACCTGTCAAAGAAATTGTCCTGACAATGCTATCTCCAAGGCAGTTCCCTTGCAGAGAGAGGTTCGCTGATTATTCATAGAGGTTATGTAAACTATGAATTAGGGGACTGCATTAGGGATCAGTCCTCCACCAGCTGTTGGACACTGTAATGCACCCTGCCCTGGAGAATTACTATACGGAAGGGTGGTAAACTGGGACCAGCCAGTCTTAAATCATTGAATCATAGAGTCGCTTGGTTGGAAAATACCTTTGAGATCATCAAGTACAACTGTACCTGTCCACTGCTAAACCAGATCCCTGAGCACCTCATCCACCCATCTTTTAAATATCTCCATCGATGATCACTCAGCCACCTCCCTGGGCAGCCTCTGCCAGGGCCTGAGAACCTTTTCAGTGAAGAAATGTTTCCTGATGTCTAATCTGAACCTGCCCTGGTGCAACTTGAGGCCATTTCCTTTTATCCTATCACCTATCACTTGGGAGAAGAGACCAACACCCACCTTACTACAACCTGCTTTCAGGAAGTTGTAGACTGTGATAAGGTCTCTCCTCAGCCTCCTTTTCTCTGGGTTAAATGACCCCAGTTCCCTCAGTCACCTGTCATAAGGCTTGTTCTCCAGCTCCTTTACCAGCCTTGTTGCTGTTCTCTGGACATGCTCCAGGCCCTCAATATCCTTCTTGTAATGAGAGGCCCAAAACTGAAGCCAGGATTAAAGGTGTGGCCTCACCAATGTTGAGTCCAGGGGAAAAATCTCTGCCCTGGTCCTGCTGGCCACACTGTTTCTGATACAGGCCAAGATGCCACTGGCTTTCTTGGCTACCTGGGACACTGCTGGATCGTGTTCAGCCACTGTCAATCAACACTCCAGGTCCTTCACTGCCAGGCAGCTTTCTAGCTGCTCTTGGCCTTGTTGAATCTCATACACTTGATTGATGGGTCTCAGCCCATCAATCCAGTCTATTCAGATCCCTCTGCAAAGCCTTCCTGCCGTCAAGCAGATCAACACTTCTTCCCAGCTTAGTGTCATCTGTGAACTTAATAATGGTACAATCAATCCCCTCCACCTTCCGCAGGTACCCTTCCTAGAGCACATCCTTGTATTTGGCTGGATTTCCAGCAGGTCAGAGTTACCACCATACATGCACCAAATTGCACCAGATAGCCACAAGTGGCACAAGACAAAGAAATCTAAACTCATCTGTGGAGCTAACAATTCATCAGTCTCCTTCATTAGCCTTTAAAATAAAGTTATGTGCAGGATACAAGATGGGAGATGCTTGTGGGAGGAGGAAGGGGACACAGTGCGTTGATGGATGCAATGCAATTTCTCTGAAACACAGTGAGCCATGGTGATTTAGTCAAACTGGCAAGGTAGACAGGGAGTTTTGGCCTGGGGGAGCCCAGGACATTGAGTAATATTAAATTTCTAAGGGTAGAGCTCAGAATTCTTTTTTATATTATGCTAAATTTAAAATGGGAAAGGAACTGATTCATCCTCCCCAGCCCCAAGGATGATATTCCTCAGGTTAACGTTAGGTGCATCTACCAGGAACTAGAGAGGCCTGGAGACACATGAGGGACATACATGTACATCCCACCAGAGAGGAAGATTCTTCAAGGAGATCTGAGTACTGCAGGTAGGTGCTAGCATCACAATATCAAGGGATACTCCTACCTTGAAGTGCTTGCAGCCAAATTGGAGGAAGATTATGGGGAGAGGAGCACCACTGTGCCGAGAAATGGTGCTTAAGGGAGAACATAAGCAGGAGTCAGATGCCAGGTCAGTCTCCAAGTGGGCTCCCTCCTGAAGAGCTACCATCATCTGCTCCCACAAGCAAAGAGCTGCCATTGACCTGTCACTATATTTATCCTGCCTGCCCCACTCAAAGCAGGAGATCCCTCAAAGGGGAAAGTGGAAAGTGTTATTGGAACCAGCCCCAGTTCACACCCTGCTTTGAAGGGAAAATATATTGTCTACCAGCCAAGTTTCCTCCCTTCCTGGGACTGGCTGCGTTGGCAACAAAAACAACAGCAACCAGATAGAGACCAAGAGTTTAAATAATGACTGCGGCTCTGTGGCAGATGGAAGGACTTTGTGGCTCTTCCTTTTCCCTGAAATTTCTGCTCCCTCTCCCCATTTTTTGAGAAAACAGGCATTTTTTAAGAAAATCAGTGTGGGCACAGCAGTTAACCTATGTGCCTACTTCTCTTGCACAGACAAGAGCTCTCCAAAACCCTTCTTCCAACTGCACAGGAGCAAGTTTACCTGGTAGACGGACCAACAGCAGGACCATTCTCTCTTCTGCCATCTGAAGTCTTATCCAGGATGGTTGCAGCAGACAGGAGTGCTGGTCTCTTGTCTTGCCCAAGAGTCTAGTCCCCAGGAGAACATGGCTTTATTTCTGGATCTGTTCTTGAATAAGCCATTTTGCCTCACTTTCCATTACTTTAAAGATCAGAACAGTGTCCCTAACTACCAGAGTATGACTAACAGTGTGGAGCCCTGATCTCAGCCTCTTGCTGCTGTGGCAGTACAAATAAGAGCAATGCCTCTGGTTTCCAAGACTCTTCCACCATCAGCACTGGCACTGGCACGCCGGTTGCCCTTCTATCAGAGGGAGAATCACAAAGGGGAGCTATTCAGTCATAATATTTATGAGTCCCTGAAGTGATTGTCAGTTCCTAAGTGGAGCTCATAAGTACCAGAGACATCATGGCAGCAAACACACTGAAAAAACTTGGCACACGATCCACAAGTGCCTCGTGGTTTGGCAATGTGAGTCATCCTCATGTAGAGAGAGATTTTAGGCATGTAGTGATACAAACCGAATGTTGGAAATTCCAGAAGTGGAACCAAAGTACAACTTCAGGTTTGGGGTGGAGTCCTGTGTACGGCAAAAATGGATTGAGAGCGTCCTGCTGAGGACTTGGGGATGCTTGGTAGATGAAGAAGCTCAGCATGAGCCAGCAATGTTCACACAGCCCAGAAGCCAATGATATCCTGGGCTGCATCAAAAGCAATGGGACCAGCAGGGAGATGGAGGGGATTCTTCCCCTCTACTCTGCTCTGGTGAGACCTCACCTGGAGTCCTGTGCCCAGTTCTGGAGTCCTGAGCCAGGAAATACAGGGAGCAGTTGGAGCAAGTACAGAGGAAGCTACAAAGATGATCACAGGACTGAAGTACCTTCCATATGAGGACAGGCTGAGAGACCTGAGGTTGTTATGATCCAGGGAGGCCTTAGAGCAATCTTCCAGTACTGAAAGGGGCTCCAGGAAAGCTGGGGAGGTGCTCTTGATCAAGGAATGCAGGGAGAGTACCAGGAGGAATGATTTTAAGCTGAAAGAAGAAAATACAGCTGAAATCTTATGAGGAAATTCTTCATTGTGAGAGTGGTGAGGCAGTGGAACAAGTTGTCCTGAGAAGTCACAGATGCCCCATCCCTGGAGGTGTTCAAGGCCACGTTGGATGGGGCTTTGAGAACCCTGATCCAGTGGGAGGTGTCCCTGCTCATGGCAGAGGGGTTGGAACAGGCTGAGTTTTAAGGTCCCTCCCAACCCAAACCATTCCATGATTCTATGATCATTTCAGGGAGGGAAAAGCTAGAGAAAGAAAAGGCAAAGCTGGGACTATGCTTGACTGCCACTGATCCCATATGGAGGTGTCTACTACGTCTCTGTGCTTGCTCACCTACAAAATGAAGGGATGGCTTTAGCTGATGAGCCATCTGGCTTGTGTCTCTTCTCCAGACAAGACAGAATGCCCCTTGCTGAGCATTTTCTAGATCAAAGAGCAAGTATGGATCCTGTCTCTGCTAATTTGTATGCCATGGTAGAAGTCAAAAGTCCTTCTTTGCAGAAGTTTTGGAGTAGATTAGATCAGAGCTGTTCCTATATATAAAAATATATATTCATATATTAATATATTTATATATGCATATATTCATATATTTAATGTGGAAGATTGCAACGGGAAATCACTACAGAGCTCAGTCCAAAACAACTCAGGGAAGGTGAACCAGGGGACACCATGATCAGGTAGGTGGTTGTCCCAGGGCAAGGCTCCTCCCTTGCACTCCCAGTGTGCTGACCCCTGCAATTTCCCCAGAAGTGGGAAACTCAATTGTGTAATTTGTAATTCTAAGGGACATTAATGGGAGGAAAATCCACCAGGTAGTGTGGCCGAGCGGTCTAAGGCGCTGGATTAAGGCTCCAGTCTCTTCGGAGGCGTGGGTTCGAATCCCACCGCTGCCAGGTGCCTTTTGGACCCTTCAGGGTAACGCTGTGATACTTGCTCGTCTGGGCAGAATAAGGGACCGCAGCTACAAGGTTACCCTGCTAACCTCAGCGTCCCTTTTTCCCATGGCAGGGGGGTTGGAATTGGATGACCTTTAAGATACCTTCCGACGTTTCATGTGGGTTAGGTCTGGAGCTGTGTAGGTGGTAGAGGATTTACCTTCTCTGAACTAGGCATGCCACGGATCCGCAACCATTACAGGAAGTTATACACCTTTTCTTGTTTGTTTTGCATGGACTTGCCATGCCTACACTGTGGGAAGGTTTCCCAGATATGTTGCCTCCAAAAAGCAGTTTAGTTTAAGAAAGAACAGCACTGGCAGTCTACAGGAAGGAATCCAAAGTTCATTGAGACTCTTTTCCCCCTTGTACTCCAATAGAATCACAGAATCATAGCATGGTTTCTACTAGAAAAGATCTCAAAGCCCATCCAGCTCCAACCCCCCTGCCATGGGCAGGGACATCTTCCTCTTCATTAGGGTGCTCAAAGACTCACCCAACGTGGTCTCAAACATCTCCAGGGATGGAGCATTCATGACTTCTCTGGGCAACCTGTGGCAGTCCCTCATCACCCTTACAGGAAAACATTTCTTCTTTAGATCTCATCTAAATCTCCCCTCTTTCAGCTTAAATACGGGGAACTACATTGGACTCTGGACAATCAGCCTCAAAGAATGTTGCCCTGTCTCTGTCCTCCACACCCCCTTGTCTGAAATAGCCCATTCTCACCTCTGCTTGATTTCTGGCATCTGAAGTATGCCTGGCCCCTGGTGCTTTCTCTGCCTTCCCAGGGACAGTGAAGGATACAAAGGGTGTGATCTCAACATTTCCCGTCAGCTCAGACTGATAGCAAGGAGATTAGATGTGGAAAGAACACCTATGAGGTCATCTCTGACATCCGTGGGGAGCAATCCAGGATTGTTCCTTTGCATTTTATTATCTGGTGCCCTGTCCAGCTCAGCAGTAATGTGACTGCAACCACGATCTTCCCTGAGCTTCCCTAGGGGAGACAAGTCGCAACCTTGTGTTTCTTACTGTCAGGAAACATTTCCTGATATTCAGCCTAATTTTTCCTTTCCTTAAATTCATTCTATTTACACCTATTTTGAGACAGATCTCACCCTGGACAACCTCTTTCATGGATTTTGTCATTCTGAATGCATTTGTGAGTCCAATTTTCCTGCAGCTTCAATACACACTGGTTTGCCTCTATTTCGATATCTGAGAATCTCAGCTCACCAGTGCACTTCTCATTACAGCCCTGAGAGGAAAACTAGGTTCCTTAAGGCCCTCACCCTCCAAAACAGATGGATACCCAAAAGCCAAAGATATTACCTACTGAAAAGCTCTTCATCAGGGAGTGCAGGGGTAGGACAAGGGGGAATGGTTTTAAGATGAAAGAGGGGAGACAGAGATGGCATCTTAGGAAGAAATGTTTTCCTGTGAGGGTGGTGAGGCACTGGCACAGGTTGTCCAGAGAAGTCATGGCTGCCCCATCCCTGGAGGTGTTCAATGCCAGGTTGTATGGGGCTTTGAGCAACCTGACCCAGTGGGAGGTGTCCCTGGATGAGCTTTAAGGTCCCTTCCAACTCAAATCATTCTATGATTCTATATCCTGTCCTTCTAATATTTACACTATTCTGTCGCTGTTTGTGGATAGACATTTGTACCAGGGACACATGAACTAGGTAGTTTTGCTCAAATAAAAACGGTGAAACAGAGCTGGGAACTCACATTTTAAAGATACTCATCTTTAGTTCTGAGCTATCAGAACTGGCAGCCATTTGAAAAGTGCTGGTCTCTGAATGCTGGAAGAAACATTTTTAGCAATAAGCAAGTGGAACAGGTGTTTCAGTAGGCACCAGGGCCAGGAATGAGTAGCAAACTATAGAGGATGCTCTTGGTATTAAATCACAGCTGGTCCTATGCTGAGATCTGCAGCTAGGATGTAGAAGTTGAGGCTCCTCTGCATATCTTCATGTTTCCAGCAATTAACCAGCCGTCTTTCACATCCCTGCAGCCAGTATAGAAAAATAGAATCATAGAACGGTTTGTGTTGAAAGAGACCGTAAAGCCCATACAGTTCCAACCACCCTGCTATGGGCAAGGACAACTCCCACCAGACCAGGCTGCTCAAGGCCCCATCCAACCTGGCCTTGAACACCTCAAGGGATGGGGCAGACACAGCTTCCCAGGGCAACCTCTGCCAGTGCCTCACCACAGTCATTGTGAAGAATTTCTTCCTAATGTCTAAAATAAATCCTTCCCCTTCCCATTTAAAGCCATTCTCCCTCATCCTATAACTAGAGACACTTGGAAAAAGTCCTTCCCCAGCTTTCTTGTAACCCTCTTCAGATACTGGGAGATTGCTCTAAGGTCTGCCCAGAGCTGTCTCTTCTCAAAGCTGCTCAACCCCAGCTCTCTCAGCCTGTCTTTACAGCAGAGGTACTCCAGCCTGTAGATCATCTTTATAGCCCTCCTCTGGATGCATTCCAACAGTTCCATAGCCTTCTTACGTTGGGGATTTTAGAACTGGACACAATACGCCAGGTGGAGAATCATATTCCTGATTGTACGGTCAGCTTGCCTTGAAGGACTCTGACTGGCACTGACCATGGAGAAACAATGTCCAGTCAGGCTCTCCTGATTACTTCTGATAACTCTGAGGATGCTAATACAATACCACATTAGGAACAGTTGCTTTGTTGACGGGGTAACCCAAGGGCAGCCATACTCACATGGTGGATGACCTCCCAGGGAGGCTGTGGTTAGCAGCCTCCTCCAGGCACTAGTAATGCACTGTGTGCAGTCAGGGAGAAAACAGACTCTGACTGGCTTAATGGACATGCAGGCAACAAGGAATAAAGGATCATAGAATCATAGAATGGTTTGGGTTGGAGGGGATCTTAAAAATCATCCAATTCCAACCCCTCTGCCATGGGTGGGGACACCTCCCACTAGGCCAGGCTGGAATCATGGAATCATTAAGGTTGGAAAAGACCTCTAGGATCATCAAGTCCAACTGTTAGTCCAACCCCATTGTGCATTCTAAACCATGTTCTGAAGTGCCACAGCTGCAGGGTTTTTTTAACACATAAAAAATTCTTTTCTGATACTTGTGGATTTGGAAAACGGTTGACTTCTCTCTGTAACAGCATTTTATTTTACAGATACCACTGTATCACCTCTCCCACCCATATCTTCATGAGGTAAAAACCCCCATTCTTTTAGTCTGCTTCCACAGACCATGATCTTTAGATCTTTGATTTTCCTGGCTTCCTGCTGGCCTTTCTCCAGTTAGTCCATGGCTTCCTTAAAGTGCAGCAGCACCCAATCCTAGGCATGGATATCATTTCCAATGCAGAACAGAACACGATTATGATATTGCCTTACAGACTACCTTAGTGACTTACAGCCGGAGCGTGGGGTTTGCATGCTTTAACATTACAACATTGTTGACTCAAGTTCAGTTTATGACCCTCGTTGCCTCCCTAGATTCCCTTCTGCAGCACTGCTGCCAAGCAGACCTCTTTCTGTGTGTGGAAAACTGCTTGTCCCTATTCAATGTCGTCTTTTTTTTTCCTCACAGATTTTTTTCTGAAGTTTATCAAACTAATTATGAATTCTTATCTGATCTCCCGTGTACTTGCAGTCCAGTCTATCTTGATTTCGTAATCAGAGTCTCTATGCTAACAAGCCATGTCCAGGTCGCTAATGGTAGCCTTCTTGGTCACCTGGGTCACTGTTGGCTCATGTTAAGCTGCTGTTGACCAGCACTTCCAGGGCCTTTCCAAGCACTCTTCCCCAAGCCTGGAGCATTGCATGGGGACCCAGTACCAGGACACAGCACTTGGCCTTGTTAAACCTCATACAAGTGGCATCGGCCCATGGATCCAGCCTGTCCAGATAAAATAGTGAATAGCCTCAGACATAGGACAGACCCTTATACTTGCGCAAGGGCTGCAGTCAGTGTCTTGTTCTTCTGTGTTCACAGTTTGTTTCCTTGCCCCATGCAAAAATTTTTCCAGGAAGTAAAGGTAAGTTGGTGGAAGTTTGACAACTGGTCATGATGTGTGATGCACAGCTAGGCATCCTCTTTGGCATTCCCAGCATGCTACCTGGGATGACACAGAAAATGATGCAACTGTAAAGAAATCAGGGGGACTAAGCAGAAGAAGGTGGAGGAAAAACCCAAAATGTACATGTAGTTCTTCATTTTTTTAAAAAACAAGTGGAAGTGACAGTAGAGGAAACAATTCATAGAATCATAGAATGCAGTGGGTTGAAAGAGAGCTCAAAGCCCATCCAGTTTCAACCCCTCTGCCATGGGCAGGGACATCTCCCACTGGATCAGGTTGCTCAAAGCTTCATCCAACCTTGGCCTTGAACACCTCCAGGGATGGAGCAGCCACCACTTCTCTGGGAAACCTGTGCCAGGGCCTCACCACCCTCACAGGAAAATATTTTTTCCTAAGATCGCATCTCAGTCTCCCCTCTTTCAGCTTAAAATCCTTCCCCCTGGTCCTATCCATGCAATCCCTGATAAAGAACCCCTCCCTAACTTTCCTGTAGCCCCTTTCAGTACTGAAAGATTGCTCTAAATTCTCCCTGGAGCTTCTCTTCCACAGGCTGAACAACCCCAACAATGACAAGCCTTAGTTTTGTGAACTTTAGTGGTAGAATCAAACCTTTCATAGCTTTCTTTATCCTGTTCTGAGCACTGGTTGAAGTTTATCAGACCTTCACAACAGCACCTGGTTAGATATTTTGTTGGAAAATTTGGAGTCTGATTTATAAACGGAGCAAAATCATGGATTGAAGGTGCTGAAAGTTTTTTTGCTGCTGGGTGAGTACTCCACTGAGATGCCACAGAGCACAGCACTTCGCAGGTCCAAGCCTGCACTGATCTTAACTCCGATTTTTCCACCCCATGGCTGCAATTCAAGGATACCCAGCAAGGCCAAGCATTCAAATGTGAACATGATTAGATTTCTGCGGTTGATTTCTGTGTTGTGATTGCCCTGCACACCCTGAGTACTCTGGGATAATGTTTTCATTTAATCATGGCTTTCTTGGCTTTGAATGCTCTTGGTGTACTGGAGCTACAAAAACATTTTGATATCCTTAAATTTACCCAAACAGTTTGGCTTTGCCCTGACTTTGAGGCAGCACAACAGGCAACTTGAGTCTAAGTGAAAGCAATTAAGCAGGCATTTAAAAAAAATGTGTGAGTGAACTTTACCCTGATCCTGTCCTCTGGGGTCCTCTGATGTAATATAAGCTGCTCAGGGATTTTTGGCTGCCGTTTGCATGCATTGCTACTGGTTGCAAAGCCTCAGACGGAAATTAAGCCTCTGGGTCTATGCCTCTTCGTTTGAGTTTCCAAATGTCATCATCTCAATATCTCAGACTTGCCACAGCCTAAAGACAATTGTGTCATGAGATTGCTATGGATCATAGAATCATAGAATGGTTTGGGTTGGAAGGGACTTCTAAGCCCATCCAGTTCCAAACACTTGTCATGGCCATGGACACTTCCCACTGGACCAGGCACCTCAAGGCCCCATCCAACCTGGCCTTCAGCACCTCCAGGAATGGGGCATCCACAGCTTCCCTGGGCAGCCTCTGTCAGTGAGTCACCACCCCCACAGGGAAATATTTCTTCCTAAAATCTCATCTAAATCTCCCATCTTTTAGATTTAAACCATTCCCTTTCATCCTATCTCTGCACTTTCTGATCAGGACACCCTCCCCAGCTTTCCTGGAACCCCTTTCCATACTGGAAGGTTGCTCTAAAGTCTCCTCAGAACCTTCTCTTCACCAGACAACAAACCCAACTCTCTCAGCCTGTTCTTGTGCAGGAGGTGCTCCAGGCCTTGGATCACCTCCATGGCTTCCTATGGACTCCTTCTAATTGATCCAAATCCTTTCTGTGGTGAGGACTCAATGTTCTCAGAGGTCTCAGATATAGGTTGGACTTGATGATCTCAGAGGTCTTTTCCACCCTTGTGATACTGTGATACTATAATACTGTGACTCCAGAACTGAACACAGGACTACAGGTGAGGCCATAGCTCCTGATTTTTCCCCTGCTTGTTCCACAATAGGCTTCTGGAGGTAAGTTTTGATACGTAAAGATTTGTAGCGGCAATCTGCAGCTGAGTGATCCTCCTGGGCTTCACCATGCGTTAATGTGGTTGCAAACAAAAATGAGCCATTACAGGGTGTTCTTGGTTTGGCCTTTGAGGTAGCATTTGAAGGATGTTTTGATGTGAGTTGCAATAACAAACCAAGCTTAACAAACCTGAGGAAACCTGGTAATTGGCTTTTTGGAAAATATCCAGCAACTAAGTTCCAGTTAACATTCTTCCACATTCGTGGAATTTATGCTCCCTTTTTTTGCTAACATGAAAACCAAAACCAACAAAAATCAAGAATTACTCATATTGTCCATAAAGTTTCCTGAATTTCTCTTAGAACTTCCAGGAAACAAGGCAACTCAAAAGGCTGAGTAACACCACATGACTTTCCATGGCTCAGGGTCACTTGTTGTTTCATGGAAGCCATGTGACTTGTTTCAAACAACTCCTGGAAAGAGAAGATCTTTGTCAACAAATAAGTTTGTTGCCCTGGACAACACTGGGATTTCTGAGATTTTAAGGCTTGATCAGAGGAAGAGTACGTGAGGGACGAGGAGCAGCTACTTACAGATTCAATTATAGTGGCTCAGGGATTTTGAGTGGAGGGTGTCAGCTCAGTGCATGCTTACCATTAGTGGGTTGGGGCAGGTACAATTACTTAAATCACAGAATCCTAGAATGGTTTGAGTTGGAACAGAAACTTTCCTGGATCTCCTTTCAATGCTAGCAGGGTGCTAAAATATCTTTCCGGAGCCTTCTCTTCTCCAGGCGGAACAATCCCCACTCTCATGGACTGTCCTTGTATGGGAGTTTCTCCAGCTCTTGGATCATCTTCACAATATCCCCTGGACTTGCTCTAACAAATCCATGTCCTTCTTGTGCTGAGGACAAGACATACAGACATATAGGACCCAATGTCATCTTGGTGACTAAAGGTGATCCTCAGATCATCTGCCCATAAGTGCCCAAACTCTATAGGTCTCCTTTGCTGGTGTTAGGAAAACAAAGCAGTGAATTTTGCTTCTGAGGAATGCCTAGAAGTCCTTGGAGGTATGACTTTCTCTACACAGCTGTACACCCTGAGGAAGTGCCACATGTGAAAGAAGCAGTACTTGACCTTGGCTTTCCATGTCTTGACCAGGTGGCTGTTTTGTCCAGTGGGAGTGATGGAAGGTGGTGTAAGGGATCCTCCTTTATTCTCCACATGAAAAGAGGAGGAATTCATTTTCAGGAGAGAAAGACAGCCTAAGGATCACAAGATGAGGGACATTTCTCCTTTCTCTATAGCAGAGTTCACTTTAGGATGTGTCCTTTTCATAGAAACATTGAATCATTAAGGTTGGAAAAGACTATAACACCATCCAGTCCAGCCATCAGCCGAACATTGTTGTGCCTACTGAACTATGTCCTGAAGTACCACATCTACACTGTCCTTCTGGGGTTTTGTCCCTAAGTTGGCTAAGTTGACTATGTTGGCTTTTGGGACCCAGATTTGAAGCACCTAATTCTCCCTAATGGTTGCACTGAGCCTTTAAGAGCCAAAACAGCAGCTCTGAAGTCCACTTCTGGAACCAGGTGCCTAAAGTGAAGCCATTTGGCACTTAAACCTCTTGGATTCAGAAAGGTCACGCTCCTCAGTCATGCACAATGCACAAACACAAGTGGGCATGGAAATAAACATTAGAGAAGAGAGTAGCTTGCTGTCATTGTATCTCTTTCCCTAAGCATCCATTGCTGGGTACATAGGGCAGAGTAGAGGCGCAGAATTCCCTCCCTTGCCCTGCTACTCACAATGCTTTGGATGCAGCCCAGGACATGGTTGGCTTTCTGGGCTGAGAGCACATGTGGTTGGCTAACGTTGAGCTCCTCATTCACCAACACACCCCAGTCCTTCTCTTCAGGGCTGCTGTTAATCCATTTTCCGCCCACCCTGAATTTGTGCTTGAGATTTCCCCAGCCCAGATGCAGGACCTTGCATTTGCCCTTGTTGAACTTCATGAGGTTCACACAGGCCCACCACTCAAGCCTGAAAAGATTCCTCTGGATGGTATCCCTTCCCTCCAGATGTATCTTATAATTTCCTCACTTAGATCCCTTGCTCAAGGCTGTTTAGGGCTTCCATAAAACAGTTCTGACTTGGTGTATTTATATTTCTGTTTGTAATACAACTTTATAATTTCATTTTCATTTTCATTGCAGGTTTTTTTGTGGGAAAAGAAAAACACTCGTTTAAAGAGCATTGTCCTTTATCCATCCAGTCTTTGATTTGATGTGTTGTCCTCTCTGCCTGCAATCCCCAGATCCGCACATGAAACCAGAACTGTTTTTAATTACTAGGTTTTATCTATTTTGCCTAAGTTAATGAGTTCTATGAGAGGGTCTTGAATTTGACCTTGCTGACAAGGTAAAATTAAACTTGTAGAACGGGGGGTAGCATCTCCTGCCAGACTCTGCAAATCCATGAACCTGACTGCCATCATAAGAATCTCTCCTCCTGTATATTGTCCTGTATGTTGTTGACTCCTTTGTCTAGTTCAAAAAAACATGAGTCATGAGGGGAAAATCACTCCTTCTCCCCAGGAGACTCCTTTGCAGGCTGACCGTTTGTCTCACCATTGAGGAACACTTCCTGATGATTCCACCGAAAGTTTCCTCTGCTTCTTTTCAGTTCATTCCTCCAAGATAACAATCTCATGTTTATATATAGTGTTGGAGCATTAAAATCCCACCTGAGCAGCAGGGTGAGTGCCTGGGAGATCCTGTAGAAAGGCTCCTCCCTTCCTGCTGTATCAGACAAATGTTTAAGACTCTAAGGTCCTCATCACCCCTTCTAAAAAGGAAGAAAATAAATAATTTGAAAAAATATATATAATTATGCCTTGCTCACTGCTGGAGTGAAGCAGCTGAGCTGTGCTAACACCATCCAGTAAAATGAAAGTATCTATCTCTCACAGGAATTACTGGTGGGAAGTGGGTAAATGTAACAGTGAGAATGGTGTTGTTTAACATCTTTGTTCCAGACATGGACAGGGAGATTGAGGGTACCCTCAGCAAGTTTATCGATGACACCAAAATGTGTGGCACAGTCAACATGCTGGAGGGAAGAGCTGCCATTCAGAGGGACATTTACAGGCTTGAGGTGGGCCAGTGCAAACCTCAAGAAATTCAACCAGACCAAGAGCTGCATCTTGCACCTAGGCTGAGGCAATCCCAAACATAAATCCATGCTGGGTGGAGAACGGATTGGAAGCAGCCCTGAGGAGAACTTGGACATGGATTTATGTGGTTTCACCTCAATTTCTCATCTTCCTTCTGATATTTATTATGGATGCATTTCTTCAATACCTTATGCCTCTTCATTTGGAATGACCTTAATTTCTTTCACACCCCACAGACAGCGAAACAAGAACAAATATATGTTACATCCCTTGCACCCATCAAGTCCCTCCCCTGCATTGCAACATCAGCTGAACAAGCTCAAGACCATAACATTTATTTTGTTAGAAGCAGAAAGAGGGAGAGGATGGATTTGGTTTGGCATTTTTTTACATCCTGTCTGCCCCCTTGGCTTCTAACAAGTCATCCAAAACTGTTGTACAGAAATTGAATGGGCTCTGGTTTAAGCTGAAGTACAAATTTTCATTTTGGTTCAGTGAACCAAAACAAAACTGTCTGATTCAGAAACGTCAAAACATTGTGTTTTTCTCTGAAGGATTTCAGAGCCAACATAATTCCTCTCTTTTCCATGAAAAAGTTAAATATTTGCATATGGAACGTATTTTTGTATAACCTCACCTACGGAGGGAGCAAAAGTTTAAATTCCATCATAACAAGATTTCTTATAGGGCAGGAGTTCCTCATTCTGTCTCTGGTTGAAATTAAACTTTTGATTTCCTTAATAATGAATCACCTTTTGTTCTAACAGGCAAACCTAGTGCTAGAAAGGTGGAATAACTTACCTGAAGCTGGGAGCAGCCCTGAAGAGAAGGACCACTGCTGGTGGATGAGAAGCTCAACGTGAGCCAGCAGTGTGTTCTCACAGCCCAGAAAGCCAACCACATTGAGCTCATGTCGAGCTTCTCACCAATCAGCACCCTAAGTCCTTCTCCACAGGGCTACTCTCAGTCACATCATCCCCCACCCTGTATTCCCCGACCCAGGTGTAGGACCTTCCACTTGGCCTTGTTGAACCTCATAAAGTTTACATAGACCCACTCCTCCAGCTTGTCCAGGTCCCTCTGGATGACATCCTGTCCTTCTGGTGTGACCACTGCCCCGCCCCACTCAGCCTGGTGTCATCTGCAAACTTCCTGAGGGTGCACTCGAACCTGCTGTCTGTATTATCCATTATATAGTTTGATAACTCAAACATCAAAATAACATCAATGATATCAGTCTGATAACTACGACCCTTGCTTGAGTCATAGTAGTTTCCAGCAAATTAAGCTTCTGTCCTGCCTCACAAGAAAGACTATACATGCTCTATATATTCTCCTTTCATATGGGACCAGTAGTGGCTCATGGACCATAACACCTGGCCACGTGCTGGCAAAATAGTAAGCGTTCAGCAGTCATCAGATTTAGTTTCTTAATTTCCTGCTGGCATTGTCCATCTCTCCCTCCTCAGTTCAGTCCTGGAGAAAAGCCAGTGGAGAACAGGGCGACTTGTTGAACGGAAGAATTGCCACTTGGTGTCCTCAAGACCAAGAGGAAGAGTGGATAAATTTCAGAGGGCTAACAGAGAAGCGAGCATTCAAGGTAACCTAGCAGAGACTCAGGAGTTTACAACAACGTAGCAGAAGCAGGAGTGTGAAGTGACAGCAGCTTATTTAATTTTATAGTTTTCTAAATGAGTTTTGACGGTGTTAGATTGCTCTTCTTGTGAGTTACTACATGTCATGTTGTGTCTGCATGCTTTGGACTCCCATTCTCTAACCAGTGGCCGGGTTGGAATGTTTTAGACTCAAATCTGGCTCCGTGCCCAGGACAGATAAAAACAACGACACCAGAACACAGCTGAGCCCCGGTGGAGATGTCCTCCAAACAAGAACAAACCATGACTTCATCTTGCATCTGTTGCCTTCTGTTTGAGAACAAGTCAGACAGCCACCTCCTATAAACACTGGCCTTGCTGAAACCAGAAAAGACCATAAATTTTCTCCCTGAGTTCCTACTCAAGCTTGGAGGAGTTTCATATCCGGGGTCATGGCCATTTGACCAGAAAATAGTTCCATTCTCCAGGTCAAGGTTATATCATCTCCTCTTCTGGCATACAGATATTATAATATCAAGAATTTTCAGAGCTACATCATCATCTGTCATTCAGAAATCAAAGCAACACCTGCATTGGACAGCACCTCTGGAGTGTGCTTTCTCCTGCTCAGAGCTGAACCTGCTTCAAAGTTATAGCTGAAGATCTCAATCTATTTTGACCTACTGTTTTTAAAAACACTTAATTCCTTGGCAACGGTGGGTTTAAAGGAGGTTTGCCTAAACTGCTGTACTCCCATGGCTTCTTTAGAATTAACAGCACAAGTTATTTTATCTCTTTTCGGTGGAACACTTCACAAAATGCCATGGATTGCGCTTCCCCCCCCGAAATATTATTCCATCACTCCCTGCAGCATAGTAATTCAAAACCACTTTTTTAATTAAACACATGAAAACCAGTATTTTCTTCTTATTTTTTTGGCAAAACCAAGTATCCAACTGAGAGTTTTACTCTAGGTCAAACACTGGAGCAATTGGCTTCAGTTTTGAATTTCTTTCAGTAAAATATCTGGGCAATTTAAAACAAAACTTTAATGAAACTTTTGGAAGACTATAATTCATCACTAAAGCTTTCAAAGAAGTGTTTTCATCTAGGTTTAAAGAAGAAGTAAAAGAAGACTGAAATATGTTACATTTAATTAAATTTTTAATTATATTTTGTATTTTATTTATACCTAAATCATTGGGATTGTCTACCCCACGTATCATCAGGCATGACTGCTAAAGGTGCTGGCTTCAAAAAGCTTATTTTCTTCTGCACCCCCATATTCCTCCCTTATTTTGAAATTATCTGAGGAAACAGAAGTGATTTTCTGTTCGCAGCATTGCTGAGTCTACATTGGCTCCTTTTCTAACAACGAAAATAATCTAGACTTGGATCCATTTCACCTCGATTCATCCCATATAACTTAGGCAGTTAGTGGAGATTTGACATAAGGAGCCTTGCTGACCTCATCTGCTTTGACGCTTGATGGACAGAGATCTACAAAGGCAGATGAAACCTACGTAAAGTCTGAATTACAAGCTTGACATGAGCCAGCAACATGCACTCAGAGCCCAGAAGGCCAACCGTGTCCTGGGGTGCATACAAAGCAGTGTGGACAGCAGGGAGAGGAAGGGGATTCTGCTCTCCTGAGACCCCACCTGGAGTCCTGTGTCCGGTTCTATAACCCCCAGCTTAAGAAGGATATGAAACTGTTGGAACAGGTCCCAAGGAGTTCACAAAGATGATCCAAGGGCTGGAGCACCTCTGTTATGAGGACAGGCTGAGAGAACTGGGGTTGTTCAGCCTGGAGAAGAGAAGGATGCAGGGAGACCTTATGGCAGCTCTCCAGTACCTGAAGAAAAGTCCTTTGTCTTAAAGGCCTTAAAAAAGAAGCTTGTATGTATCACTTAGATACCACAGATATCTAGAAAGCAGGGAAGAGAAAGCTTGTGTGGGTCAGGCTTTGTATTAGCCATGCCTCGGTAAATTTATGGGAGCAGAAGCAGGAAAGCTGAGGAGGGACTTTTTACAAGGGTGTGCAGTGATAGGACAAGACAGAATGGCTTTAAGTTGGAAGGGGGAAGATTTGGGCTGGACATTAAGAGGAAATTCTTCACAATGAGGGTGATGTGGCACTGGCACAGGTTGTCCAGGGAAGTTCTAGGTGCCACATCCTTGGAAGTGCTCAAGGCCAGGTTGGAGGAGACCTTGAGCAACCAGGTGTCCCTGCCTATGTCAGGGGTGTTGGAACTGTATGAACTTTAAGGTTCCTTAAACCCAAACCATTCTATGATTTTATGGTTCTATGAATATGACCAACAACTATTTGATCATTCTGATATGAAAGGATATACCACCCTAATATCACAGTCATTATGCACAACTAAGCCACTGCAGATCTAATTTTGACATAGTGGATCATGTCTGTAAACTACCAAGTCAGCGCTTCGTAATTACTACGTAGCATCCCTTGGCTTCAACCAGCCAACATGAAGTCCCTGTGAACCACCCTTCCAACATCTCTTCAGGACACAGCTGAATGTTGTAATGTTCTTCGATATTTTTTGTTCCATTCAACTGCCCAGAACTACTCGAAGCTACCATCCCTGGTTCCTCTGTGTGTTTACGTGGTGCTGAGCTGGGCTTTAAGATAGTTCTTTCTGCTCACCAGAGTCCCTCCTCACCTGCTCCTCTCCACACAGCTGGGACCCTTTATTAATGCACTTGGTTGGAGACCAGGAGCCTGTTCAATATAAGGCTACAAACTCCTGGGCAAAATTGTTCCCAAGGGAGAGTTTTTATTTGAAAAGCTCACAGCACTTCTGTGTTATTAGAAGCATTTTCCTGGCATGGTGCCCATTATTCTTTATCCGCTTGTGCTACTGAGGAGACGAACTGTCAGTATAATATTAGCAACAAGGAACATAAAGGGTTTTTTTCCTCCACTGGGTCTCAAAACTGTTCCCAGCTGATTTTATCACTCCCAGTTTACAGTTTGAAAAACTGAGGCATGGAAAATGGAGGGATTTATCCACAGCCCAACAATCCTCCCTGGCTTTCTGTGCATTGTCCTCCCCTCCTAGCTGTATTCATCTCCCTGCTTCATGGTTATAGCTCTCATCACTGTCTAGGTAGACCTCAGTTTTGTGGAAAAGATTTGAAGAGAGGGGCAGAGGTTAATTACTGTGTTCTTCTTAAACTGTAGGAGCTGCTTCTGCTCCCAGAAATATACTGAGGCATGGCTAAGCATAGAATAACAGAATGGTTTGGGCTGAAAGCGACCTCAAAGTCCATCTAGTTCCAACCCACTGCCAGGGGCAGGGACATATTCCACTGGATCAGGGTACTCAAAGCCTCATCCAGCCTGGCCTTGAACATCTCCAGGGATGAGGCAGCCACAACTTCTCTGGGCAACCCAGGCCAGGGCCTCACCACACTCACAGAAAAACATTTCTTCCTAAGATCTCATCTCAATCTTCCCTATTCTAGCTTAAAACCATTCCCCCTTGTCCTGTCCCTGCACTCCCTGATCAAGAGCCCCTCCCCAGCTTTCTTGAATTCCCTTTCTGGGGAATTTCCTGGAAGGCTGCTCTAAGTTCTCCCTAGTGTTTTCTCTTCTCCAGGCTGATGAAGCACAACTCTTAGCCTGTTCTCATAGCAGAGGTTCTCCAGCTTTCTGATCATCTTTATGGTCTCGCTGGACTCACTACAACAGATCCATGTCCTTCCCGTGCTAAGGATCTCAGAGTCAGATGCAGGTTTCCAGGTGAAGTCTCACAAGAGCAGAGAAGAATTCCCTCCCTTGCCCTGCTGGCCAGGCTTCTTTTAATGCAGCCCAGGATGCCGTTGGCTTTCTGGGCTGAGAGCACTTATTGGCAGCTCATATTAAGCTTTGCATTCCCCAAGACCCTAAGTTCTTCTGTTTAGGGCTGCTCCCAATCCATTCTCCACTCAAATTGTAACTGTGTTTGGGATTGCCCTGACCCAGGTGCAGGACCTTGCACTTGGCCTTGCTGGACTTCATGAATTTAAACTGTCCAAGATGCTTCTGCTCCCATAAATTTACCGAGGCATGGCTAAGACAAAGCCTGACCTGCACAGGCTTTTTCTTCCCTGCTTTCTAGATATCTGTGGTATCTAAGTGATACATACAAGCTTCTTTTTTAAGGTCTTTAAGACAAATTTGAGGATCTTCTATGACAAAGTGTTCAGGGTTTATTCTGCCAGGACTCTAGCTCTCTCCCAAGTCAACAGAGAAGGACTAGGTTGCATCAAGATCGCTTTCTGTAGGATACAGGTTCATCCCACCTCACTCAAACTTTGTCTGCAGTGCTTATACTTAGCTCTCCCAGACTCTCCTGATGGACAGAAGAGGGGCTAGGCACAACAATTTTGGTATTAGAACACAGGGAGCAACCTGAGCTGCTGCAAAGCTATTTTGGAATCTCCTCCAGTGTCTTACACTTTTGCCAGAAGGAAGGCAGCCTAGATGTTTGGCTTCAGTCCAGCACAGGCCTGATTTAATCCCAGCACATTATCATTTTCTGTTTCTTCTGGGGAGAAATGGCAAGGGTTACTCAAGTACTGTAGAAGAAGTTGGGGGACGCTTTGTCCCTGTGTACAGACTCTGTTGTTGCCCTTCCTCAGGGCTGGATTTCACCCTGGCTACCAGACTGTGATGGAAGAAAGGCACAGGAGTCAGAGCTTGTTCTCCTGGGTCCAGGAAAGCAACAAACAGAGTGTAGGAACACGCTGTGTGTGGCCTCTGGCATCCTATCCTCCAGGAAGCTTGTGGCCCAAGGTCCAAGCATGGGGCTCAGCACTAGGAAATTTAGAGTTCATGTTGACCGTGCTTTGGCCTTGGGCAAACAGCTCCAATGTGATTCCTTTCCATTTTCCCATCTGCAAAGAAGTCTGAAAAATACTTACCCCATATGGAGGATTAAATGTTTAGGAGGGAATCCAAACTCCACTGAAGGCAATGGCAAATCTCCCAGCATTTCACCAGGAAAAAATTCTTAAGTGCTAAGTGTTCCGAGGTTTGCATATGAAAGGGAAATTCTGCTTTGGAGATTTTCAGCTACTGCCCAAAATATAAGAACCCTACTCACATCAGTCCATCTCCTGCTATCTCAAAAACAATCTCTCTTCATCTTTCATTTTAAAGTTTGATGTGGACTGCAACCAAACCCAGGAATCAGAACATTCCTGAACATTAAGCCTGTTTGAACTTCAGGCTGGATCTACATTCGCAAATGTGCTTTATCTTTATAACACAGGCCAAGCAAAATTCTCCATCTGGGTCCTTTTGAAGACGGGAAGGGTCCCTGAGTAAATTTTGCAGTGTGAGTCCTAATCTAATCTCATCTCATCTATGCATTCTTCTCTTTGGCTGCTTACCTCTCTATCTGCCCAGCACATCGGTTTTGAATGTGGGATTTTTAGTGCTTCATAAGGGGAAAGGCAGGGAAGATCTGTGGGCTATCACTGGCTTTGAAAAACCTAACCAGAAGTGTGAAGTCTTGCTAGATAGAGCCCTGGATTAACTACATATGGGTTTGCTCTTCCATTGGGAATTTTTGGGGGATCAGCAAAAATCAATAATAATAATAATAAAGGTTAAAAACCACTTGCCTAGCACTTAAATATTATGCCAGAATGTAATAGTATTTTAACAAGTAAATATCACTTGCTTTCCCTAATTCCCATCTTGTTTGTGGGCATATAGTATCACCCAGTGGTAGAAACCAGCTTGGTCAAAAATACTGCTGATCATAGAATCATGGAATCACTTGGTTGGAAAAGACCTTTGAGATCAATGAGCCCAACCATACCTGTCCACTACTAAACCAGATTCCTGAGCACCTCTTCTACCCATCTTTTAAATAATGTTATTAAATCAGTTATGCTGTTGTATAAAAGACCTGTGGCAGATCCTGACTGAGAAGTGCTGAAATCTTCAAAATCTCTCTTTGTGGCTGAAACAACTCTCTTTTTTTCCTCTCTCTTTTTTTTTTTTTTTTTTTTTTTTTTTTAAAGAAGAGACACAGGGCAGGGCAACAAAAGAGTAATTTGCTTTTCTGTTTCCTTAGGCCATTGTATTTCCAATGCACCTCTCTCCCATCTATATCTCCAACATAAGAAGGATATAGAACTGTTGGAACGGGTCCAAAGGAGGCCATAGAGATGATCTAAGGGCTGGAGCACCTCTCCTAGCACCTCTTCTATGAGCTCACACTGAGAAAGTTTGTGTTGTAAAGCCTAGAGAAGAGAAGGCTCAGGGGAGACCATAGAGCAGCCTCCCAGTACCTGAAGAGAGCTACAGGAAAGTTGGGGAGGGACTTCTTACAAGAGACTGTAGAGACAGGAAGGAGTGGAATAGCTTTAAATTGGAAGGAGGAAGATTTACATTAGACTTTAGGAAGAAATTCTTCTTGATGAGGGTGACGAGGCACTGGCACAGATTGCCCAGGGAAGTTGCGAATGCCCCCTCCCTGGAAGTGTTCAAGGCCAGGTTGGATGGGGCTTTGAGCAACCTGGTCCAGTGGAGATGTCCTTGCCTATGGCAGTGAGGTGGGAACTGGATGATCTTTAAGGTCCCTTCCAACCCAAACCATTCTACGATTCTACGATTCTATGCCCGCATGCATAAACATAGAAGTTATGTTGTGTAATAGGTGGGGTAGGTCAAGCAGGAGGATATTTTGGTAGCCAGGGATGGATGACAAGTTCTAACAAGCCCATCCACATGTGTTAAGATTAGAGTGCAGACATCAGCTGTGACTCAACAGGATGTGTTGGTCCAGAGCCAGAGCTAGAATGCTGTTACTGGCCTTCTGAATCATTAGTGGAAAAAAAAAAAAGCATCCATCTGTTGCCAGCATTCTCCATCTGTTTTTAACTTGGTGATGTCCTTTGGAAGGTAGGTGAACTATTTGGTTTGTTTTAACTACACAAACATGGCAGATTGGCATCTGAACTTGCTCGGGGCTAGCAGCAATGCCCCAATGGAGGAACCAGACTGGCAATGTGACTTGCGGATGTTTGTCTGCAAACGGACTGCCAGGATGATGGAAAGGCTGCTGCTGAGGTCAGTGACCCTGTGCCTGCTGGGACATGAGGTGGCTTGGAAGCAAATGAGGAACGACTGCTTGATAACAGCTAGGCTTAGAGGTGGGTTTAGTGGATCAATCTGTATTTTCTAGCATGGTGCAGTGGGAGCTGCTGTACCTGGGAGGGCTCTGTCTGAAAGGAAAAAGTATTTTCCTTCAAAGCTGAAGTTTCATCTTGGTGCCTTGAGCAGCCTGCTCTAGTGGGAGGTGTCCCTGTTCATGGCAGGGGGGTTGGAACTGGATGATCTTTAAGGTCTTTTCCTACCCAAACAATTTTATGATTCTATGATTCTATGCATTAGTGAAACCGGGTTCATTTCTTCTCCTTGGTCTTCACCAGCAGTAGCTCTTTTTCAACTTACCCTTTGCAGGCCAGATCCCTACATGTTTTGCCCTGAGTGACTTCATGCTAATCTTACATTATATCATACAGGAGGAGTCTCTCCAGCTTTTAGAATAGAATTATAGAATGGTTTGAGTTGGACGGGACCTTAAAGTTCCAACCCACCTGCCATGGGCAGGGACATCTTTCACTGGGTAAGGTTCCTCAAAGCCTCATCCAACCTGGCCTTGAGCACCTCCAGCAATGAGGCAGCCACAGCTTCTATGGGCAATGCTCACATCTGATTATTTCCTGTACTCAGTCTAATGATTTGTATCAGAGAGTAGTTTGTTGCTGGGGATTTGCCTTTTGTTTGAAGCAGAGGAAAGTTCTTGTAGGAAATCGACCATTTGTTAATGGTGGATGAAATATGCAGAAGTCAGAATGCAAAGTCACACCAACATTTTGATGGCAAAACCCATCCAGATACAACAAAAGGAAGTTTAGTAGTGATGTTATTCTGCCTGAAATATCAGCCCTTCACAGGCATCACTCTACTCATTTTGACACATAATAGCAGGTTCTTTAGGAGAGCCCATTGAACCAGGCAGATTGCGTGCTGTAATCATAGCCTGTAGTTCTGTCTCTCCTGGCCCAAGCAGCAAATTCATAGCCAAGCAGTAAAAGTTTATATTTAAAAAGCAGATGATATCTAAAAGAGTCGCATGCAAGGACTACATTTGAACAAGATTCATTGCCTGCATAAATGTCAAATGTGGAGTAGCAGTGCAGGCTGTAGTTCTGCAGATAAGTTTTGAGGGAGCTGTGATGGATTACAAACTCATCACAAATCAAGAAATTCCTGCTGTTGTGAAAAAAAGATTAGTATTGTATTGAGTTGGAGTGAAGCAATTCTGCTCCAGTTAGTATTGGCTCACCCATTGCAAGGAAGATATGGATGAACTGGATTGTCCATTTGGAGCACAAGAAGGATGATTAAAGAGACAACTGAGAAGTTGATCAAACTAGCTTAACCCAAAAGAAAGGGTGACAGAAGAACCCAATTGCAAAAATTGAAATATGCAAGTAAATGGAAATAACTGATGTGCAAATGTTGAATTAAGTTAGAATCATAGAATGGTTTGAGTGGGAAGGGACCTTAAAAATTATGCAGTTCCAACCGCCCTGCCTTGGGCAGGGACACTTTGTACTGTATCAAAGCCCTGTCCAACCTGGCCTTGAACATCTCCAGGGATGGGGCAACGACCACTTCTCTGGGCAACCTGTGCCAGGGCCTCCCCACCCTCACAGGGAAGCATTTATCCCTAAGATCTCATCACAATTTCCCCTCTTTCAGCTTAAAAAACTTTCCCCCTCATCCTATTCTTGCACGCCCTGGTCAAGAGTCCTTCCCCAGCTTTCCAGGAGTCTCTTTCAGTACTGGAATGCTGCTCTTTAGTCTTACCGGAGCCTTCTCTTCTCCAGGCTGAAGAACCCCAACTCTCTCAACCTATCCTCATACAGGACATGCTCCAGCCTTTGGCTCTTCACCTACCTGATAATAAGGGTTGCAAAGCACAGTAATAGATCATTGGCAGAAGGGTTGACATCTCTACCACTCCATCCTTTAAGAGGATGCTGGATCCACATCGACCAAAAACAGCAGAGAGAAAATGGGAGCAGTGGGCAGAATGGAGGATTCCATGTCTCCCAGACATCTGAGTCCTATGTCTAAAAAGGAATCCTAGGAAAGGACTAAGCAACACAAACTATTTAGAAAAGGAAAAGAAATCAGAAATAGCAGTCACAGCATGAAATCAAGTAATGGAAAACAGGTTAGGCAGAAGAAAAAGTGCCTCAACTTAAATAGCTAAGGAGGACAGTGCTGGAAGCCCTTGGACTTCAGTCATTCAGGAAGAAAGCATAGGAGGCTATATATTAAGGAACAACTTTATGTTGGCCAAGGGTGAATAGACAAAATGATCCAATTAGTCTTTTCCAGATCTTCTTTTGATGACTCCGTAGAATGCCTTGATGAGGACAGTGGGATTTGGGCTTGCTAAAAGGAAGCCAAGACAAACATTACCAGCCACCACATGACAACAGCAGTTAGCACGAGAAACGACCACCTCCCTTGTCAATGGGTTTGCATTCCAAGTAATCCCCTCAAATTCAGTTTATTGCTGGTGACTGCTGTAAAGAATTGGAAGAACAGTCACTCTGCTTCTCTGAAAAATCCCTCGTAATGCAGGAGACACAAGAATTACTCTCTTGAATCACACCAGCCAACCAATTAGTTTCTCTCATCACCACTTACTGTAACAGCTACATCAGCCAAAGGAGCCAGAGTGCGATATTGCAAAATGGAATATTTCTAGCAATAAATGTGCCTCTTTCTCAGAGGCTTCACCCATGAGTTGCATCAGGGATGTTTCAGAACAGCACATTTGCTACTGGTCAACACTTGGATGCTCGTAGCTTCTGATGTACCCAGTTCTTCCAAAACCACCGTGTGCAGCAATAACATTAGAGAAGCAGACGTTAATCTCTATTGCCATCACCTGGAGCATCCAACCCCGTTCATACGGAAGAATGCCTGGCAGTCAGCAATTAATAATGAACCAAGTTTTTCATGCCCCAGCACATATCTTTATGCATATTTCTTCTCAGTTTTCAGATAAGGGCATCAGGTTGATTAAACTTTCATAGTTTTATGGTTTTTAGGGCTGAAGGGCAAACCCCCCTTAGTCTTCATTTAAATCTCTGATTGATAAAGCACCTGAGCTCCCAGAAATGCTTTATTATCCTCCCTCCCTTTTTGCAGGCATGATGAGTTCTTGACACTTGGAAAATACAAAACTGTTTTATGGCTTCTGCAATGCTGGTAGGATGTGGGGGAATGGTGTTAAACTGGAAGGAGGAAGATTCACATTAGACATTAGGAAGAAATTCTTCATGGTGGTGGTGGTGAGGCAGTGGAACAGGTTTCCCAGGGAAATT
Organism: Tapera naevia; assembly: GCA_033556795.1. NCBI lineage: Eukaryota > Metazoa > Chordata > Aves > Cuculiformes > Neomorphidae > Tapera > Tapera naevia. The sequence continues at coordinate 454,029 of JAUMJJ010000238.1, read as the reverse complement.
TTGGATGCCCCATCCCTGGAGGTGTTCATGGCCAGGTTGGATGGCGTTTAGAGCAGCCTAGTCTAGGGTGAGGTGTCCCTTTACATGACAATGTGGTTGGAACTTCCCACCTTTCCTGTACCCCTTTCAGTACTGGAAGGCTGCTCTAAGGTCTCCCTGGAGCCTTCCCCAAGCTGAACAACCCCAATTCTCTCAGCCTGTTCTCATACGGAATGTGCTTCAGCCCTCGGATCATCTTGGTGGCCTCCTCTGGACTTGCTCCAACAGATCGATGTCCTTCCTGTGCTGAGGAGTCCACAACTGAATGAAGGTGGAGTCTCATGAGAGCAGAGTAGAGGGGTAGAATCCTTGCCCTCACCCTGCTGGCTGCTTTGGATGCAGCCCAGGATACAGCTGGTTTTCTGGGCTGTAAGCGCAGAAAGCAAGATTCATTTCAAACAAGCTGGATATTTCCAGCTAGGCAGGAATGCTCCTTGTTGTGACTAAATAAAGCTAAATCTGATTTATTTATTTAGGAAAAGCTTAAAAGTAGGATTCAACTTGCCCTAACTAAAATGCGTACTCACTCCTCAGCTCCAATTGATTGATCTTCACTTTTCCTGATTACCCCCATGTAAAGATAGATTTATGTAGCTGTAACTGAAGTGGTTTCAGAGTACAGTTCTCATTCAGGTTGACTAGTATGCCTATGTCACTTGAAGCTGTGTTTGACCTACATCTTAAGAGGCCACATTCATAAGAGCAAAAGGATTCAGACCACCTACTATCTGAGCCAGTGCAGAGAGGTAAGGCATGAAAGCACCTCATTTATTACAGATGTTTTGAGTAAGCAACATGACCTTTTCTCTCCACTGGCTGAACAGGCAGGGATCCAGGCTATGGCAAACCTGAGCAGGAGATGTTCTGCACTGCTTATTCTTCTCTGGCCCTTAGACATGTTGGTAAGCATCTGAGAAACGTTGATGAATATAGTGTAACTCTCTACAGCAGAAAAAGACATCCTGCGCTCCAACTACAGTGAGTGGAGAAAAGAAGACATTCCTGGAACAGGATCCAAAAGTTTATCACCTGGATTGAGAAGCTTGACATGATCTGTCAACATGTGCTTGCAACACAGAAGGCCAACCATATCCTGGGCTGCATCCAAAGCAGTGTGTCCAGCAGGGCAAGAGAGGGGATTCTACCCCTCTGCTCCTCTCTTGTGAGATCCAACCTGGATTCCTGTGTCCAGTTCTGGAATCCTCAACACAGAAAGGACATGGAGCTGTTGGAGCGAGTCCAGAGGAGGCCGCGGAGATGATTCGAGGGCTGGAGCATCTCTGCTAAGAGGACAGGCTGAGAGAGTTGGGGTTGTTCAGCCTGGAGAAGAGAAGGCTCAGGGAAGAACTTACAGTGGCCTTCCAGTACCTGAAGGTGCTACAGGAAAGCTGGGAAGAGGCATTTTCTGAAAGCCTGTAGTGACAGGATGAGAGGGAATAGTTTTAAACTGGAAGGGAAAAAATATAGATTAGACATTAGGAAGAAATTCTTCACAATGAGGGTGGAGAGGCACAAGTACATGTAAGTTGTGGATGATCCCTCCCTGGAGGTATTCAAGGGCATATTAGATGGGGCTTTGAGCAACCTGATCCAGTGGCAAGTGTTCCTGTCCACAGCAGGGGTGTTGGAACTGGATGGGCTTTAAGGTCCCTTCCAACCCAAACCATTCTATGGTTCTGTGGTTCTGTGAGTCTATGATTCAGTGAGATAAACCATTTTTTCAGAGCTACTTATTTTTCTCTATGTTCCATACACAGAAGCTGTAGGTGAGTGTGTCTACTGAGGTATCCAGACTGTAGGAACTTGAAGTTAGGTGAGCTGAGTTTACAGAGCCAGGTCTAAATCCATTTTCAACATTGCAATAAGCAGCCTAGATGCAACCCTCGGGCAGTTTCTTAAGGTCTACTTCAAGCCTCTTCCTGCTGCAAAATTAATGTCAATACATGTTTTTTGTCAGGCAAACAGAAGAGAAACATCATGTCTTATGCAGGGGAGAAGTCTTTGTTGCCTACATATAAAACATCTCCTTTCTTATTGACTGTCCCACACTCAGGGCAAAGAACGAAACAGACACTGCTCTGTTTTCTGTCTCACTGTGGGTTGAATTTGTAGGTCTTGTGAGAGGTGCCAGAAAGACAGATTGAATTACTCTGTGTATCCACAAGCCAGGTAATGTGCCAGCAGCCAGAGCGCTAGCTTTCTTTTTCAGTTGCCTGCCAAAGGGGATTGGTTTTGACCTGGAGAAACCAGCTGTGAGGGACAGAAGGTAGCTTATTCCACTTGATTCCTTGGCCTCTCTGTTGAGATTGGAAAGCAAGTTGCCAAAGAAACGTTGTTGTAGGTTTTTTTCGGACAAGCTCTGGCAGCTCACACAGGGGTGATTTAAGAGGTTACCACCTCACAATCTCTGCTGCCAGGGGTTACCGATTATTTAGCAGGGTTGGCAGGAGTGAAGCAACCTTCTCAATGGTGGTTTGAGTTATGAAGCTACTCTGTGAGCTCCACAGCCAAGGAGGCTGTGTGGATTTGACGCTGCTGACTATGCAGGTAAATCTTCTGCAGAGGTGCAGAATGGGCAGCTGGCCTGTTGAATCACGAGTGTGAGTTGTTGGAAGAACCTCAGATGTTGTTGCAGTGTTAGGAGAATAATAAAGGGCAGGGATTATCACTGTTCAAATTCTTCTTCCTTCAGACAGAATATGCACGTTCTCCTGCTTTCCCTCAATGGATTTCCTCACATGCCCTCATCATAATCTCTCAAAGCAACTCAATCTACTTCCTCACTTGAAGAAAACGAGCATGATCATAGAATCACAGAATCATAGAATAGTTTGAGTTTGAAAGAACCTTAAAGATCATCCAGTCCCAAACTCCTGCCATGGGCAGGGGTACCTCCCACTGGATCAGGTTGTTTAAAGCCTCATCCAGCCTGGCCTTGAACACTTCCAGGGATGAGGCAGCCATCACTTCTCTGGGCAACTCACGCCCAGGCCTCTCCACCCTCACAGGAAAATATTTATTCCCAATAACTCATCTCAATCTCCCCTCTTTCAGTTCAAAACCATTCCCTCTTATCCTACCCCTTCAGTCCCTGATCAGCTTTCCTGTAGCTCCTTTCCATACTAGTAAGTGCTCTAAGGTCTCCCCAGAGCCTTCTCTTCCCAGACTGAACAACCCAACCTATCTCAGCCTGTCCTCATATGAAGGTGTTTCAGCCCTTGAATCATCTCCATGGCTTTCTCTGGACTCACTCCAACAGATCCATGTCTTTCCTGATCAGTGACACTGTCACTTGCCTGAAAAACACCAACTCAAGCAAATGCCTTTGGCTCAACTGAGTACTTGTCTCCCTTAAAATAGGCTATCGGTCTGCAGGTTGTGCTGAAGCATAGGCTTCTCAGGAGCTTCCATTGTTTCTGCCAGTTCTGTGTGGCTACCTGGGGTATCCTGTGCCTTCTTGGCTGGCACTGGACATAATACAGGCAAATGTATCGCACTCCTCATTATTGAAATATGCACATCTCATCGTATTTTCCCCATGCATAAACACACAGACTATGATCCGTTAATCAAGCCCTTTCTCATCTAGGCTGGGAAGAAAGGACAAAAGAGAAAATGCCAGTTACTTTCTAACCCATACACTGACATGGTGACCACCAAGTTGGTTTCCCTCTGAACATTTTGCAGAGGTGGCCCCTGGTTCCTGACGCTCAGCCGTGCTGAAATCACTACTTCAGTGAATGGTGGCTGGGGAGATGGGTCAGGGTGATTCCTAGATAAGCTGCTCTCCTCACTTGTTGATTCACTGGTTTGTGAAATCAAAGTCTCTTCAGCTATCAGCGAACTTTGTGTGGTCTCTGTTTTTCCTACACAGTCCCTGAGTGATAAAAACGCATCTCTCTTTTGGTTTTTGATCCTCCTTCTATTCCTTCCAAAAGTATGGATCCGGGGTTGAGACAATAATCCAAATCCCAGTCAATCAGTGATCTTACACTCTCTCTATTCCTTACTTTGTGTCTTGTCCAAAGAAGAGGTACAAAGTTGGTGAAGGGTCTGGAGCACAACTCTCACGAAGAGTGGCTGAGGGACCTGGGTTTTTTCAGTCTGGAGAAGAGGAGGCTGAGGGGAGACCTTATCACTCTCTACATCTACATGAAAGGAGGTTGTAGTGAGGTGGGCTTTGGTCTCTCCTCCCAAGTAACAAGTGATAGGATGCGATGAAATGGCCTCAAGTTACACCAGGGAAGGTTTAGACTGGATACTTACCACTTCACTGAAAGGGCTGTCAAGTGCTGAAACAGGCTGCTCAGGGAATTGGTGGAGTCTCCGTCCCTGGAGTTATTTAAAAGATGTGTAGACGTGGCACCTAGGGACAAGGTTTAGTAGTGGTGTACTTGGCAGTGTTAGGATTGTAGTTGGACTCAATGATCTTAAAGGTCTTTTCCAAGCTAAATAATTATGTGATTTTGTGATTTTCGTTGTTCCTGTACCAAGATGGAGAGCGTGGCTTCTCCTGCATTGGATGTGCTAAAGCAGGGAAAAATACACAGAGTATCCCAGAAGAGGTCTAATAGATAACTCAAGATTGTTTTCTGCACTGTGTTTACTGCATGAGAAAACATCTCTGGGTCTCTGACCTTTCAATAACTGTCCCTACAGATGTTTCAGCCAACAAGGATGTTCAGGGACACGATGACTCAAGCAGGTCCCAGGGCACATACATGTGAGTGTGTGCAGTTGTATTGGGAGAATGAAGCAGGCACAACGTAGCTCCAGATGTTGGCTCAGAAAAATGCATTTAGTGTCAACTCTTGGAGGAAAAGAGGGAAAAAGGTATGGAATAGTGGCTGAGTCAACCTGGGTGTGGACCTAGAAAGGAAATAAATGTACCTCCAAGCCTCTTTTTGTTGTGTTTATATGTGCATGCATATCCCTGCTTCTACAAATGTGTGGTAGTTCAACGTTTCAAACAGAGGACAACTCTGGAGGTGTTGAAGGGCAGGCTAGATGGGGCCTTGAGCAACCTGTTCCAGTGCGAGGTGGCAGGAGAGGCTGGAATTGGAAGGGCTTTAATGTCCCTTCCAACCCAAACTGTTCTATGATTCCACGATTTTTTGTATTGTGTCTTGGGAATTGCCAGTGGACATGGGCCTTCAGGCCAAGGTATATTGGTCAAGATCATTGATAACAAAATTCTATGGGTGTGCAGAGCTGGGAAAACTACAAACACTTCCTCTGTTTTACTTCCACCTTCCAGTTTGTTCTAGATGTGACTGATTCCACCGTGTTTCCTCTGCTCAGTGCTACCCTGAGTGTGGGTACGATTTATATGGGCAGTTGCATGCCAAGGTTTCACTTAGCACTCATATAGACTTGCCAGCATGGATCTGTGCTTCTAAAATCTGTTTCTCTTCCTTTGTTTTTTTATGGCCTTATGGTAGAAGCATTCACATTGAGCTATGGTCATCAATTCTCTCGCCAATCAGAATCGCGGCATGGTTTGGGTCGGAAGGGATATTAAAAATTACTCAGTTCCAACTCACTGCGATGGGGAGAGAAACCTTCCATTGCATTAGATTGCTCAAAGCCTCATCCAGTCTGGTTTTGAACACCTCAGAAAGTGTTCTCTTCCTCTTCCACATGATCTAATCCCAGATTCATCCAGATAAAGTTCCAGCCAGGACCCAAAGCCTAGTGTTCCTTTGGGCTAGGTGCCTCTGAAGGCTTTGGGTGAGCCATTAGGCAACTTGAAGCACAAGGCTGAGGTGTGACTTAGTGCAGTTGACTCCAGGCCTCAGCCTGGGGTAAGAAAGAGACCAAGAACTTTGTAAAGACAACATGTAGTTTTGCTTTGCTTTACTACATTTGCTTACATAGCAGCCACAGTTCTTGCCCTATCTCCTGCCAGATTTTGCCTCCGAAAACACAGGTGTTCTAAGATAATGACAGTCTGGACTCTGCTGCTGTTTTCAGTCCTTCTGTTTCCCAGCACCTTTCCCTTTCTCCACCCTTAAACTGACTGCAAGGGCACCTACCACTGCCACATCTTGATCTTCCTTCCTTGGTCATCCTTCTCCACTCCTCCTTGTGTGAAGTCAACAAAACAATGCGAGTAGGCAGTGTAGGAATTGCTGTTGCAACTAGAAGCAACAAGCATAGAAAGATTAATCACAGAGTCAATAAGACTGAAAAAGATCATCAAGTTAAATTTATCCTTGAGATAGCTTCTCAGCTGGCCCAAATGCTGTAAATTTTTCTTATCTCAAAGCTCTTAGGAGTAACTAAAAGACAAAGAATCCTAAAATAATATCAAACAGATTCTGTCCAGCCTAGTGGTTTAACTAGTTAGTTACACAGTGGTATCTCACCTCCTCAAAACTGTCTCTCTATATTTCTTATGACATAAATTTAGCTCAAGACTTTCTGCAAACTCAGCACTGAAAAAGAGGATTTAAGAGCAAAAATGAGTAATCCATCCTTGTTCATTAACTGTGGATAGAGTTTAGGGACTGTTAGGGTGCAAAGACAGTCTAGGCTACTAAATTCAGATATTCCATTGTATCCTGAGAACACCTGGCTTATGAATCATAGAAGCATAGAATCATAGAATGGTTTGTGTTGGAAGTGTCCTTAAAGATCATCTGTTCCAACCCCCCTGCCATGGGCATGGACACCTCTCACCAGACCAGGTTGTTCAAGGCCATATCCAGCCTGGTTTTGAACACCTCCAGGGATGGCACATCTATCACTTCTCTGGTCCATCTGTGCCAGTGCCTCACCACTCTCACAGGGAAACATTTCTTCCCAAGATCTCATTTTAATCTCCACTGTTTCAGTTTTAAAGTATTCCCCCTCATCCTATCCCTGCACTCCCCAGCCTTCTTGTAGCACTTTCAGTATTGGAAGATTGAGTGAACATGTCCCCGTAACCTTGTCTTCTCCAGGCTGAACAACCTTAATTCTCTCAGCCTGTCCTAATATGGGAGGTGCTCCGGCCCTCAAGTCATCTTCATGGCTGCCTCTGGACTCACTCTAACAGATCCATCATCATACTCCATCTCAAGCTAGTTAAAATCCTTCCCATGCATCTTCCACACTCCATGATAAAGAACCCTTCCCCAGCTTCTCTGCAGGACCCACAAAGCCTAGGAGCATCCTTTCCTGGAGGATTTTCAAAACTAAAGGCCAACAGAAATAAATGTGAGGTAAGTGCCAACATTTCTTTGGGCATTGGACCTCTAACCTCTCTATGGCTTCTCAGCTCTGTGAGGATAATATTATGTTCTCCCTATTGTCTTCCAAGATCTCTGGAGCCCATCCTGACCTTCTCTGTTTCCGGCTGAGGATCACACCTTGGTCTAAGTTCCTCAGGACCATGTGACAGCAATCAAGTTTTAGGGGATTCTCTGTTCCTGAGTGTTCTCTTGGAAGAGTGATTTGACTGTCAGGGTGCCAGCTTCCAGTTTAAAAATAGCGACACAAAATGTATAGAAAACAGTTCAGGACCTTGCTGGGAGGTTTCCAATGCTGGGCAGTTTTACTGAAGTTGCAGGGAATGGTCTGATTTTTTACTAGTTTTTATTGGCGTAAATACAGTGATTTATATTTAAAGAGAAAGGAGAGAAAAAAAAAAAAAAGAAAGAAGGAAAAGTGGAAAAAAAGGGAGATGTGGACCTTACTGACGTGTATTTGGTGGAATCTGCCAGTCACACGATTACATACCAGCCCATGTTGGCCCCAGGTGGTGAGGACAGGTTGTGCTGAGGCCTGCTGCCAAGGTCTCCTGGTGGAAATGTGCACTTACCAGAGCGGGGAATAGCCAAGTCCCCAAGCTCTTAAATACTGCCAGATAGTGTTGTTACACATGTCCAAATGCTTCCAGATTCTCCTGCAGCAGTGAGGAACACCATTAATGGGTCAATCCAAGAAGGGCACAAGAAGGAGGAGGATTTGGATTAGACGTTAGGAAGAAATTATTCACATCAAGGGTGGTGAGGCACTGGCACAGGTTGCCCATGGAAGTTGTGTATGCCTCATCCCTGGAGGTGTTGAAGGCCAGGTCAGATGGGCCCTTGAGCAGCCTCATCCAGTGGGAGGTGTCCCTGCCCACAGCAGGTGAGCTGGAACTGGGTGATTTTTAAGAGCCATTCCAACCCAGACCATTCTATGATTCCATGATTCAATGATCCTATGACTTTCAGCGAAAATGGGAGACAGCTCAACCACTCTCCTCTCTCTCTTGGACACAATCTTCCTCAAGAAATGACTGAGCATCCAAAGAGAAATCAACCAGTCCTGTATCCCTGAAAGTGAGATTGTGAGCTAGCTGCCTGCTCTGCACCAGAGCTGGCTGCATCTACTATGACCTGCATTTGGCCCATGACTGTTTCTAGTGTCAGGCCAGCAAGAAGTTCATAAGGAATTTGTCATTTCTTTCCATGCCTTTCAGCATTTGGTGGGATTTCCAGAGCCATGTGGCTCCAACTGTGGAAAATGTTGCAGTGAAGAACTGAGTTGTTTAGATGAAACATTCTGCATCCTCTTGAGTCACTTGCAATTTCCTTGAGCTCCATGTCTTACAGCCCTGATTTTCTGTAGCCTCTCAACTGAAGAAGAGAAGAATTGGAAACAAAAAACATAACACAGAGAAAGAAAAATTTGACAGAAATATTTCTTATCTGGAGACAAAGATAGAAAAAAAGAATTTCCCCTGGTGAGTGTCAAGCTTTGGGTTGCAAAATGAACAGCAAATGAGCATGTTCCCTTCAGAAAGTGAACCTTGTCACCGTGATTTTGCTTGGCGTGGTGGCAAGAACACCCTGCCTAGGAGGTCAGCTCTCATTTCATTCACCAGAGGCTGGCATTGAGAATGACTCTCTGACTCAGCATCACTAAATATCCTCTTCCAGGGCTCTTACTGCCAAGAAGATGTGACTAATAGCAACCTCATGGATAAGGCTGGGAGCTTGGTTTAAATGTGCCCACCACTCTGGGGAGAAGAGATGTCTGCTTCACATTCCTGATAGGATGTCATGGGTCCAAAGGAGGGCTACAAAGACAATCTGAGGGCTGCAGCACCTCTGCTGTGAGGACAGACTGAGACAGTTGGAGTTGTTCAGCCTGGAGAAGAGAAAGCTTTGGGGAGAACTTAGAGCAGACTTCCAGTACTTGAAGGGGCTACAGGAATGATGGGGAGAGAGTTTTTGCAAGGGCCTGTAGTGATAGGATGAGGGGGAATGGCTTTAAATGGGAAGGAGGAAGATTTAGATGAGACATTAGGAAGAAATTCCACATGATGATGGTGGTGAGACACTGGAACAGGTTGCCCAGAGTAGTCATGGCTGCCCCATCCCTGGAGGTGTTTGAGGCCAGTTTGGATGAGGCTTTGAGAGACCTGGTCCAGTGGGAGGTGTCCCTGCCCAAGGCAGGGAGTTTAGAACTGGATGATCTTTAAGGTCCCTTCCAACCCAAACCATTCTATGATTCTATCATCCTATCAACCCCATCTGTACCTCAGCTTTCCAGTCACTAAATATTTTTTAATTTGATGGTGGCAGCAGATGGAACAGTATTTCCTGCCTTGTAAGCAGAAGGAAATTCCTTGCAATGTCTTGAAAGAGCACCTATAATGTCCTTTTCATGCCACTTCCTGATGAGAAATTCTGAGACCATTCTGGGGACCAGACTGAGGGAAAACAAGCTGGAAAAGTGGCAACTCTTCCTTCTTTACTTCCAAATCCAGCTTTGCTCCAATGAGTCACCGGAGTGAGTCATGGTAAATGGTTCAGCTGTAAAGACTGTGGTATTTTCTCCCCATCGCTAGGATTTGTGCCATGAACTCCTCCAGGTTTCTTGAACTTGGTCTCAGTTCTATGGAGAGGAGGAACGACCTTCTCCAAATTTCACCCATTTTCAGCGCCATGTGAGATGTCTGCTTGCAGTGAATCGTAGAATCATAGAATCATGGGATGGTTTGGGTTGGAAGGGATATTAAAGATCATCTAGTTCCGATCCCCTGTCATGGGCAGGGACACCTCCTACTGGATTAGGCTGCTCAAGGCCCCACCCAACCTGGCGTTGAACACCTCCAGGAATAGGGCAACATGTGCCAGCTTTCTTGTAGGTCCCTTCACCTAGTGAAAGGAACTCTGAGATAATATTGTCTATCCTGATTGCCAAAACTTGTCCCTTTCTCTTTTGCTCCACCTTGCCCCCACACCACATTTTTTGCTCTAATATGGATTGAAATGCTTGATTTCCTTTTTAAGGACACATGGATGTGGGAGGGAAAATAGTTCACTCCAGGGTTAATGTGCTTTAGATAGTCTGTTAGGTAGGTCTGGTGGCCAGAGGCTTGGGATCCCTGAATTACAGAAAAAGCAGTGTAGCTGCAGAGCTGGACAAGCAGGATGACTTTCCATATGAAGTTCTGGACCTCTGAAATCCTCAGCACAGGGAGGACATGGAGCTGTTAGAATAGGTCCAGAGAAGACCACAAAGATGTTTTGAGGACTGGAGTACCTCTGCTATGAGGACAGATTGAGAAAGTTGGGGTTGTTCAGCGTGGAGAAGAGAAGATGACCTGATCTAGTGGGAGGTTTCCCTGCCCTTGGCACAGAGGCTGGAACTGGATGGGCTTTGATGTCCCTTCCAGCAGAAAACATTACGTGATTCAATGATTCTATGATAACCTTTAAAGGGAGTTCTCTGCAGGAAGGTCATCTCTAAGCCTGGTGTTCCTGTTAGTGGCATTGTACAAAGCTGCTGGATTCCAATGTTCAATTTGAGTTCATCGTGCTCAAGGAGGATGAGTTCAACCTGAAACAGGTGCAGTGAAAGGCATCAGAGGAAAGGAGTGCCCTGTTTAGGAGACTCAAAGAGCTTGACTTGTTTAGCTCAGCAAAACACAGACTCGGAGCAGAAACGATCATGCTCTATGAATAGAATGGGAGCTAAACACCAGAGAGGGAGAAAAGCTATTTAAACTGAAAGACAGAGTTGGCATCAGAACAGATGAGGATAAACTGGTCGTGAATAAATTTAGGTTGGAAAGTGGAAGACGTTTTTTAACCACTGGAGCGATGAGATTCTGGACTGATCTTCCAAGGGGAGCAAATAAATGAATTCCCGGAACCTGCTAAGTTTATGAGGTGGTGACTGCAACAGCAGAGTTGGCCTTGAGTATCCTAGACTTTGAAATTACCATCACTGGAATGAATGGCCCTCCCAGACCTACAGACTATTGTCCTGGGTTTTCTTACTGATGTTCTGCTCCACTCTGCATTTTGAGGGATTTCTGACAATGCTATCTACAAACAATGCACTGTCTGTATAGGAATAAAACCTGTCCTCATAGCAGACATACTCCAGCCCTTGGATCATTTTCATAGTTATCCTTTGGACCCATTCCAACAGTTTATATCCTTCTTATGTCACTCTTCATTTTGGGATCTCTGTGAAATCAGTCTCTGTTCCCTTCTGGAGCAGCTTACATCTCTTCCACAAATGAAGAAATGGAAGCATAGAGATATTTTTTTTTCTAGATGCATAAGGACAACAGGACCAGGAGTCCTGGCTGTGCTCCAGTAACTGAGAGCAGAGCAATATGCCTGACTTTATTTCCTATGCCAAGTTGGTCAGTGAGACAGCAGCCTTGCCAGATGAGTGAGACTCAGAAAACAAGGAGAGCAAGGAAGGATTGGAATCCCAGGAACTCCTGGGCTTGTGTGATTTCTGCTCCTGAAATGGGCACCTAATTTTCTTGTACCTGTCTCTTACTTGCAGAGTTCATAATACCTATTCACATACCTATTTTCTCTCACTCAGGACAGTGTAAGTGGCCTGTCTCTCCCAGGCATCAGCAAAAATAAAATGTGCTTCTAAAAATGGGTAGCTGCAAGCTTGATCTCCTTCAGAGGAAGAAAAGTCTTGAATCCACATCTTCTATTTCTTGTATAGGTATGAACCTATTTTTATATTCTCTTTTTAACTGATTCTGTGTGGTCTATGTTTTCTTTGTAGAATCATAGAACAGTTTGGGTTAGAAGGGAACTTACAGTTCACCCAATTCCACTGCCCTGCCATGGGTAGGAACACCCCCCACCAGTCCAGGCTGTTGAAGATCCCATCCAACGTGACGTTGAACATCTCCAGGGATGGCAAACACCACTGCTTCTCTGGGCAACCTAAGCCAGGGTCTCACCACCCTCAGTGTCAAGAATTTCTTCCTGATGTCTAAATCTTCCCCCTTCCAATTTAAAGCCATTCCCCCTCGTCCTATCACTACAAGTCCTTGGAAAAAGTCCCTCCCCAGCTTTCTAGTAGCTCCCTTCAGGTACTGGAAGTCTGCTCTAAGTTCTCTCCAGAGTCTTCTGTTCTCCAGGCTGAACAACCCAAACTCTCTCAGCCTGTCCTCATAGCAGAGGTACCCCAGCCCACTGATCATCTTTGTATGGTCCTCTGTTCCAACAGTTCCATATCCTTCTTATATTGGAGATTCCAGAACAGGACACAGGACTCCAGGTGGGGTCTCATGAGAGCAGAGTAGAGAGGGAGAATTCCCTCCCGGCCACATTTCTTTTGATATATCCCAGAACAATATTGGCCTCCTGGGCTGGGAGTGAGCTCATGTCAGCTCTCCCTGACATTGTGCCTCTCTTTCCACGCTCTTATACCCAGCTCCTTGGCTGGTGTTTCAAACCCTCACATTCTTGTGGGTAATTAGCATATCCCCATCTCTGCCATCTGATCCTCTCCTTAGGTCTGCTCAGGGCCTCTTCAATCAAGGGCTATTCTGGTAGTATTGTGATGTTTCATTCTGGCCTTTTGAGAACCCAATCCCTCAGTAAACACAGAACAAATGAGGTAATTAAGAAAATGTAAACAGGATGAGGGAGGCCCTTTCCCCCTCAGGGGAGCGGGACTTGGAGAAATTAGTAGGAGTTTAGCTTTACGTTGTATAGAGACATAGATACCAGTGGTCCCTTTATATGCTTGAATTCCTCATCTAATTTCATTATGGAATAGTTTCTTCTGTCAGGAATATAAACCTGCCACCAAACTGGTCCTGGGTTACATCAGGCTTCATCTGTTCACAGCATCTGGGATGGCAGCAGAGTTACTCTTCAATCTACCTTGGAGAGGCTTCATGAATAAAACACATAGGAAACGGAGATAGACCGACAATCAGAGTATCAGTACTCATCACTTAATGACTTTCTGTCTCACTCTGTGTTCTCAAAATATGCCACATGTCCACCATAAGGTTACCTCCTTGTCTGCTCCATTTAAGGTCCCTCCCAAACCAAACCATTCTATGTTTCTGTGATTCTGTGAATTCAGGCACTAAGGTTAAGTTAACACTACTAGATTAAATGTAGCTGGGACCATTCACTGGCTTGGATTCACTGTCACAGAATGATTAAATCTACGTGATTGAATTCTCTTGCTTTCCGAGACAGGGTGGCTGCCTCCAAATCGCCCAACAGGAATGGTCCCTGGTCTGTATTAGCTTCCAAAATATGCCCAAAAGCACTCTAGATATCATAGCATGGTTTGGGTTGGAAGAGGCATCAAAGCACATCCAGTTCCAACTCCACTGCCAGGGGCAGGGACAGTTTCCACTAGATCAAGGTGCTCAAAGCCTCACCCAATCTGGTTTTGAACACCTCTAGGGATGGGGCAACCACAACTTCTCTGGGCAATCTGTGCCAGTGCCTCACCATCCTCACAGGAAAACATTTTTTCGTAAGATCTCAATCTCCCCTCTTTCAGACATGTCCTCATAAGAGTGGAGTAAAGGGGCAGAATCCCTTCCCTCACCTTGCTGGTTACACTTATTTAGATGCAGCCCAGGATACAGCTGGTCTTCAGGGCTGTCAGCACGTGTTGCCTGCTCATGTTGAGCTTCTCATCCCCCAGCACCCCCAGTCGTTGCCCTCATGGCTGCTCTCAATCCATTCTCCACCCAGCCTGGGTTTGTGCTGGGGATTGCCCTGACTCGGCTGCAGGATCTTGCGTTTTTAAGTGTTAAACTTCATGAGGTTTGCACACGCTCACCTCTCCAGCCATAAAAATGCCCTCTGGACAGCATCTGAATGAGCTTGTTAGCTCGGCGAGGAGGTGACCGCAGACTTTTTGAGCAAAGCAAGAGACCAAATGACCCAGTTTTTGTGCTCTTGCCTTGTTTAATTTACTATAATAGATGCAGCATAAGGAGTACAGAAAAATGAAGCTTTGTCCTCCCAGTGAAGGGATAATTTCATGAGAGGACATTCAGGCTAATTTGGTTCCATTTAGTTCTTATGCTTGTACCCTCGTCTTGAAAAAGTTACGATCTTAATAAACCTGATGCTCCTGAAGTGTCCAGTCTGCTCACCTAACTTGTTCTCTTCAAGCACTGGCACTGGAAAAGGCTGCTCAGGGCAATGGTGGAGTCACCATCGCTGGAGGTGTTTAAAAGACGTGTAGATGAGGTGCTCAGGGATCTCGTTTAGTAGTGGACAGGTACGGTTGGACTTGATAATCTCAAAGGTCTTTTCCAACTAAACAATTCTATGATTCTATGACTTTCACCAACTAAAATGGGGAGCAAACTCTGCACTGCCTGCCATAGTCTGTCGCTAAAGGCTGCCGCACAATGAATTCTGTTGCAAAACTGTATTCCTTCATCATAAAAACCTACCACCACATGTAGGTGCTGGCCAAAATAGCTTGTTCTGGTGAACATGGGTAACATTGCCATCTAGTGACTCCTCCCATAACAGATAATTATCAACACTCGAGATTTACCCCAGTGCAGCAAGGCTTCTCAAAGAGAGCTGCAAGCAGGGATTGGAGATAAAAAAAAAATGATTGAGACCACATTTGTCTCACATGTCCCGATTGCCATGAGTATTGAGCACATAGAATCGTAGAATCATAGCATCAGGCATCCACAATTTCCCAATCTGTGAAAGTGCCTCACCACCCTTATCATGAAGAATTTCTTTCTAATGTCTTCCATTCCCCCTCATCCTATCACTACAGGCCCTTGGAAAAAGTCCCTCCCCAGCTTGCTTGTAGGCCCCCTTCAGGTACTGGAAGGCTGCTCTAAGGTATTCCTGGAACCTTCTCTTCTCCAGGTTAAACAACCCAACTTTTTCAGCCTGTCCTTTATAGCAGAGGTGCTCCAGCCCTCGGATCATCTTTTGGCCTCCCCAGAATATGATTGCAAGCCCAACCTTTCAGGAAATCACTGTTTGCAACTCCCTGGAAGGAGGTTGTAGCGAGGTGAGTGTTGGTCTCTTCTCCCAAGTGGCAGGTAACAGGATGAGAGGGAAATGACCTCAAGTTGCACCAGGGCAGGTTCCGATTAGAAATCAGAACAATTACTTCACCGAAAGGATTCTCAAGCACTGGCAGAGGCTTCCCAGGGACGTGGCTGAGTCCCTGTCCCTGGAGGTGTTTAAAAGATGGGTAGATGAAGTGCTCAGGGATCTGATTTGGTAGTGGACAGATATGGTTGGACTCTCAAACGTGTTTTCCAACCGAGCAATTCTACAATTCCTTAAGCTTGATTGCTCCTTATGTCAGATGAGCTTCTAATACCCTCTTGTTCTAAACAAGTGCATCTGTCTTCTGCTGTGATATTTTCACTCTGCTGCTACTTTATCTGGTCAGCCTTTAATTTATTACCTCTGTTCGGCAAAGTTTTTTGGGGTGCACTTGAAGCAAAGATTGTACCCATCACTTCTGAAAACAAAGATAATGGAGGGAAGATATTTATGTTATTTTTGGACCCCTCTCAATATTGAAGTCTTCTATCTCTATTTTGCAGCTCAGGTAACGCTATATCAGAAGGTTTGGACTGCACAAGCATCCTTGATGTGTTAGGATGTTACCAGAGTTGTTCACACAGCCAAGCTGCAAGGCAGCTGTATTTGTGCATTGGCAAGGAGGACCAGCAGACGCTGACATCTCAAGACTTACTCTTTCAGTACAATACAGACACAGTCAATATTATTCCTTTCCTATGGCTTCCTTTGGAATCATTTCAGCTCTTCTCCCTCCAAGCTTCCCTGGCAACAGCAAATGGCTCCTGTTTTTAAGCCAAATGAGCTGTGATTAGTTAACAGAAGGGCACGAATTAACAGAAATAGCTTAAGCACTATCCCATGTACTCTCTGAGTGATGCATTACTGAAGTCACAGTATCTGACAGCTCACACATTGTTTCCATCCCTTTCCATTTTTTCCAGAACAGGTAGTTCACATTCAGACTCTATTTGTGCTTGCTGTGAAGCTGGCAACCCTCATCTTGGTTGGACCACGTGCCAAGAATGTAACTTAGACTTCGGTTATCTTTGGACAGTCCTTGAAATGTAATTATTATTAGTAAACAGGACAATCTGCTTGCATTCTGTTCTGTGTTTGGTCACTGCCCTGAGAGTAACCTTGTGTGTAAATAGCAGCGTTCATACAGGGACTTCAGAGATGCTGGAAGAACAAGGGTTCAGTCAGTAGTCCTCAGTCAAGGTGGTAGGAATCTGCCCTGGTCATTTACAGACACTTGTTTTTCAGGATGCTAATATTACCCTCACTTGTCCTCAGTGCCTGTCTTGGTTGTTATTGCTGTGAGGGTCAGGCTCAAGAAAAGAACAAATGCCCCAGAGAATGTCTCAGAGACTGTGTTCAAACCAAGTACTCGTGGGGGTAACCTGGTGTCATGAGCACATGATCAGAAGGCCAGAGTGCCTCCCATAGGAGAACAGGCTGAGAAAGTTGGAGTTGTTCATCCTGGAGAAAAGAAGGCTCAGAGGGAGAACTTGGAGCAGCCTTCCAGTACTGAAAGGGGCTCCAGGAAAGCTGGGGAGGGGTTCTTGATCAGGGAGTGTCGGGACAGGATGAGAGGGAACAGTTTTAAGGTGAAATAGCAGAGGCTGAGACATTGGGAAGAAAAAATTTCCTTTGAGGGTGATGAGACACTGGCCCAGGTTGCCCAGGGAAGCTGTGAATGCCCCATTCCTGGAAGTGTTCAAGGCCAGGTTGGATGAGGCTTTGAACAATCTGATTCAGTGGGAGGTGTCCCTGCCCATGGCAGGGAGGTTGGACCTGGCTGGTCTTTAAGGTCCCTTCCAACCCAAACCATTCCACAATTCTGTGATTCTATAATCTTTTCCTTGCTGGTACAGGGGGAGAGCTCTGGTGAACTGATGTTTTGAAGTTGTTATTTTTTTCGTGCATACGATAATGAAGAGTGTGGCAGACAGAGATTTTAGCAGTCAGATCTGACTGTTTCTCGATCTGATTTTCCTGAATACCTTTTAGGTGAGAGTTTAGACAGCAATCATACCATTTATACATTTATTTCTAGTTGTCTTGTCCTTTATACAGCTGATCACACAGAACACAGAGCAGAAAAAGATCATTAATAGCATCTTGGTCAAATGGTGGATTCTGATGGAAACCATGAACTAATTTTGCATAGATTTCATGGAAGTCCAAGAAAGGAAGAGGACACAGCTCACAGGTTTTACTTTGCTAAATAGCCTGATTCATTAACCTCAATCGGAAGAGTCTTGTTCTACAGGGGCCAGGCATGAATTTCCCTTCCTCCTGCCCCACTCCCAAGACCTCTGCTTGTATATCACCTTGTAGAAGCAGAAGCCCACAGACTTACATCATTGCCCTGTGCACTCCCATCCCATCCATGCAGCAGAAAGAGGAAACTGGAATTGGACAGAAACCTGGCTGGAGCCAAGCTGACCTGTCAGTCACCCTGGGTGAGAAGTCCCTCTCCTCCCTGTCATGTACGTAGCGTCCAGCACCATGCAGATGACTCATCTCACAGGGCTTCTGCCTAGAATCAATTTGAAATTAGGTTTTTTTTTGTCTAAGAACAGAGTTGGGGCTTTATTTTATTTTATTATACTTTCTCCCTTTATAGAGGTCAACATGTTTGGTTAGAAATGCCTTACAGAGGAGTATTTAGCAAGGAGCAAGAACGT
Organism: Tapera naevia; assembly: GCA_033556795.1. Classification (NCBI taxonomy): domain Eukaryota; kingdom Metazoa; phylum Chordata; class Aves; order Cuculiformes; family Neomorphidae; genus Tapera; species Tapera naevia. The sequence goes on along the minus strand of JAUMJJ010000238.1, from coordinate 436,004 downwards.
GGATGGAAATTTGAGGAAAGAAAATCTAAAGTTTCTGTGTACTGTCTGATTTTTCAGTAATGAGAAGAGGAAGCACCACTTGCCACTATTTAAAGCAAACCAGACAGACAACCTAGAAGAAAGATAGTACTTTATTACAGAAGCACAGGGTCGCAGGATAATAGGATAATTCAGATTGGAATGAATGTCAGGAATATAACTGCTTTTCCAGCTAGGAATGTGTGGGGGTAGATAGACAAATGTGTGCATGTGGAAAAAAGAGATAGAGAAGTTAATTCCAATGGAAAGCACAGCCATGAAATCCTTAAAAATCAATATGTGCTTCATATACAGAACTGCTCAAAGAGTTGCTGATTGGCTTTTCATGAGGTTGCCTTACGATACACTTTAATGTCTTGCAGACCTTGCTAAGCCTTCTCTGGTCCCACTTGATCATTGCAGAAACACCAGCCTTCAACAGCTTCCACCCAAAGCTTTCAAGCAAGGTGGAAAGGCTCTCTTCCTTTGTCTTCACATCTCTTTACTGAATCATAGAATCGTAAAACAGTTTGAGTTGGAAAGGACATTAAAGATCACCTAGTTCCAGTCCCCTGCTGTGAGAAAGAACACCTCCCACCAGACCAGGCTGCTCAAGGTCCCATTCAACCTGACCTTGAACACTTCCAGAGAGTGGGCATGCATAACTTCCCTGGGTAACCTGGCCTGGGTTGTGGTACATGGACACAACATTCAGAGACTGTGTCCCATCTCTGCAAGAAAATTAGTCCTGTTGCACCATAAGGTGGCTTAGATCCTACAGGGCTGGGTTGCCACTGCCAAAAGTCCCTTTTGGAACTGGGGAGAAGAATCTCTCCCCAAGAAAATGGAGACTCAGACTGGTAGGGGGAAGAGACACATAAGGGTAAAGGAGACTAATGCAGCCAAGTTGTTATGTCTGCGTAAAATAAATGGAAGTTACGTTGTTCAGAGCTCCTAAATGGGATACGGCTTTCTGGCACTCATTCAAAAAGATGCTGCATCTTGCCAGAGACATTCCTCTTGCCACTCCCCAGCATCACGGTGGTTTGAATAGTGAGTTTGGCATTCATTGTGAAATCCAGCAGGGAAGAGGGGGAGGAAGTAAAAAAAACCGAGCAGAATCTGACACTTCCAAAAGCAGGTGAGCTGCCAAGGAAAACCAACTGTCTCTTCATCAGCAGAACGGATTCCCAGCACCTGCTGTTCATTCGCAGCTCCTGGTGAAGACCTCCAGCCCTCCCTGTTACCACAAATGCTGAATCATTTCTTTGTGTCACTGTGTTATGTATGAAACCTCTGGTGAGGAAGGGAAATGGGGCTAAAAAGGGGAATAGTTTTCAATGAGATTACCAGTTGTGCTTACAGGACTTAATATCTTTGTCTTGAATGGACTAAAATTGGCGACTTGATAGCTCTCAGAAAATATCTGTGCACAGGGACCCATAATCTGCCTGAAATACACATAGAATGGGGTCCCAAAACAATCCACCCCGGCCCAATGTTATCCCACACCTTTATCAATGTTTTTTATTGATCCAAAAAAAGTGAAAAATTATTGCTGGCACAATCCGTAGTCTACAGTGAAGCGATGAAAATCATTAGAAGCAAGTCTGTTACACCCAAAGCGGTCTGGATCGCTTGCTTGGACAGCTCATTTGTGCAGTCTACAATTTTAATGCAGCCAAAGCCGTGGCCAATAATTGGGAAATTAAGAATGTAAAACACATGAGATTAGAGACAGCCTCCTGGAAAGCAGTAACCCTGACCAGCTTGGGATTGTGGTGTTGGAACAGCTCTGCAGTGCTGTGGATAAGGGCTAATCATAGAATCATAGACTGATTTGGGTTGGAAGGAGCCTTAAAAATCATGCTGTTCCAATCCCCCTGCCATGGGCAGGGACACCTCCCACTGGATCAGGTTGCTCAGAGCCCCTGTCCAACCTGGCCGTGAACCTCGGGGAGGAGGCACCCACAACATCCCTGGACAACCTGTTCCAGTGTCTCACCACCCTCATCATGAAGGATTTCTTCCTAAAGTCTAATCTAAATCTTCCCCCTTTGAATTTATAGCCATTCCTTGTCATGCTATCAGTTCAAGCCCTTGGAAAAGATCCCTCCCCATCTTTCCTGTAGACCTTTCAGGTACTAGAGGTCTGCTAGTCCTTGGATTTCTAAGCATAGACCTGATGGATAAAGCACTAATAGTCTCTCTGGTATTTCTGAGACAACTACTAAAATATTGGACCACAGTTTTGATGTGTGGGCATCACACTCAAGATGGTAGAATCTTGACTGGCTTGATTTTTGTCCCAAGGTGAACTTGTGGGCTGAGATATTTGAGCCAAACAGGGTAAGTCTGGCGTGAAGATTATTAGAGGAAATTCTTTGCTTTAACTGGGATTCCTGTAAAAGGGAGATGTTGTAACAGCGGGGGATTTTCACTTAGAGACGACTGAGGTAATTTTCCCTTCATAAAGTAAAGAGTGACTGGGAGTTTATTCACTGCTAATTAAGGAAGAGTAAGTTAAAATAATTTGCAAGAGTATTTCCTATGTTTTACACCTTCCATGGAAGGAAAAAGAGACCAAATTAACAAAAAAATTTAGAAGGTAATCAGTGTCCTAGGCTATCATTTCTATGGTGGAAAGAGACAGACTGATTTAGGCTACAGGTCTTGATTTTATCTGTTCCCTAGGGCTACATAAAGGATTTCTAGGAAAGCAGACACTGGAACAAGGTCAAGGAGCTATGCCCAGCCTCAGATAAATCATTGTCAGAACATGTGAAACAGTCCTGGAACATGCTTTATGTTAAAAGCCTCCAGAGAAGGTACCAGATTCCTAATTCTCAAAGTTTTTCTGGAAGAACCCTGCCAGCCCTCAAATTTTCTTGCAAACCACTGCACACCCAATGAAGCTTAAGAAATGCAGTCTTGGTAGCTCATATGTCTTCAGCCTTAATACGCTTCTATGGCCCTGATGCAGCCCAATCACCACAGGCTCATGGACCACCAGCAGTTTCTAAACCGCAGCTGGAGTTCTCTACTCAGAGGATGAAACCGAGCCTGCTGAGGTCAAAGGGAGTCTCTTTACTTATTCAACAGGCTTTAGATCATGGTCTTCCCACGCTAGCTGAGAAATACTACTGTTGACAAGGTTTTAATAGGGAATCACAAGCAGCATCATTCTGGTAGTTGGATGGGTCACAAGCTGTTTGCTTTCTTTTGTTTGTTTGGTTCTGTTGGTTTGGTTCGGTTTGTTTTCCCAGATGAACTTCCTCTGCATTTTTGAGCATCTCCGGAAAACCAGATGCTGAGCTGGGTGAATGCATTCAGGCATTCAGGCATTCAGAGGTGCAGAGTTTCTTGTCAGTCCCCTTTGTGGGTTGATATTTGTGTGAAGACAGTGTCTTGAGGAGTGCTGGAACTTGCAGAGTGCAGTGTAGCAGCCAGAAGATCATAGAATCATAGAATGGTTTGGATTAGAAGGGACCTCAAAGATAATCCAGTTCCAACGCCCCTGCCATGGGCAGGGACACCTCCCACTGGATTGGGTATCTCAAAGCCCCAATCAACCTGGCCTTGAACACCTCCAGGGATGGGGCATCTACAACTTCTCTGGCAACCTATGCCAGTGCCTCACTATCCTCATAGGAAAATTTTGCTTCCTAAGATCTCATCTCAATCTCCCCTTTTTCATATTAAAACCTTAATTTGTATGAACAAACTGTCTAGAGGACCCCAAGAGATTGTGGGGTGCAGTGTGGAAGCCGGAAGATCTGTTCATCCTTTGCTTCTCTTTTTTCATTGTAAAAAGAACTGTTTTGTTGTGTCTTTCCACTGATGAGAAGATTTCAGGATGGGATTACAACCCTCCTCCAATGAGATGGGCAGCCTCACTCTTCATCACAGACCAGTTCCTCCCAGCAATTAAACTCAAAGCAGGTCAGCTTCTCTACATCAAAAAATTCTCTACATCTACATTTAGATTGATCTCTCATCTTTAAGAATGGATTTTTTTCTGACTGAATGGAAATGCTTGCAGCCCTCATACATGCTGTTCCTTTAATTTGGATGTAAATCACATACTTGCGCCCTGATGAGATTAATTTCCCTTAGAGAACCAAAATGTAGACACATACATTCAGTTTAATCCTCTCAAGTTTTCTTGACAAGGGTGTGATGGACTTTCAGGGTTTGAATCATCTGGCCACTTCTGTTAAGGACAATAAGAAGAGTTTTTATAAATATATCAATGGCAGAAAGAAGGGCGGAAGCGACCTCCACTCCTTGTTGGATGTGGAGGGAAATATAGTAACCAGAGATGCAGAGAAGGCTGAGGTACTTAATGCCTTCTTTGCTTCAGTTTTTAACAACAAGGATGTCAGCTCGCTTGACAGTTGGCCCTCTGAAGTGGTTGATGGGGGCAGGGTGAAATATGGCCCTCCTGCAATCCATGAGGAGGAGGTTAGAGACCTGCTGAGCCGCTTGGACCCTCATAAGTCTATGGGGCCGGATGGGATCCATCCTAGGGTGCTGAGAGAGCTGGCGGATGAGCTTGCTAAGCCGCTCTCCATCATCTTTCAGCAGTCCTGGCTCACTGGAGAGGTCCCGGAAGACTGGAAGTTGGCCAATGTGACGCCCATCCACAAGAAGGGCCGTAAGGATGATCCAGGTAATTACAGACCTGTCAGCCTGACCTCGGTCCCAGGTAAAATCATGGAGAAGATAATCCTGGGTGAAATCATGCACCACCTGCAGAACGGTCAAGAAATCAGGCCCAGCCAGCATGGGTTTAGGAGGGGTAGGTCCTGCCTGACCAACCTGATCTCCTTTTACGATCATGTGACTCGCCTGGTGGATGAGAGGAAGGCTGTGGATGTGGTATACTTGGATTTCAGTAAGGCCTTTGACACGGTCCCCCACAGTAGACTCCTAGGGAAGCTGGCAGCTCGTGGCCTAGATGGGAGCACTTTGTGCTGGGTTAGGAATTGGCTGGATGGCCGAGCCCAAAGAGTGATGGTAAATGGTGTTTCATCCAGTTGGCGGCCGGTCACCAGTGGTGTCCCCCAGGGATCGGTATTGGGTCCCGTCCTGTTTAATATCTTTATTGACGATTTGGATGAGGGGATTGAGTCCATCATCAGCAAATTTGCAGATGATACCAAGCTGGGAGGAAGAGTTGATCTGCTAGAGAGTAGGATGGCCCTGCAGAGGGACCTGGACAGATTGGAGAGCTGGGCCGATTCTAATGGGATGATGTTTAATAAGTCCAAATGTCGGGTACTTCATTTTGGACACAACAATCCCATGCAGAGATACAGACTGGGGACAGAGTGGCTGGAGAGTAGTCAGGTAGAGAGGGACCTGGGAGTGCTGGTGGACAGGAAGCTCAACATGAGCCAGCAGTGTGCCCAGGTGGCCAAGAAGGCTAATGGAATCCTGGCCTGCATCAGGAATAGTGTAGTAAGCAGGACCAGAGAAGTTATTGTCCCCCTGTACTCGGCACTGGTCAGGCCTCACCTTGAATATTGTGTCCAGTTCTGGGCCCCTCAGTATGGGAAAGATGTTGGGATACTGGAATGTGTTCAGAGGAGGGCGACGAGGATGGTGAGGGGGCTGGAGCACGAGCCCTATGAGGAGCGACTGAGGGAATTGGGGCTGTTTAGCCTGGAGAAGAGGAGGCTCAGGGGAGACCTCATTGCTCTCTACAACTACCTAAAAGGAGGTTGTAGTCGGGCAGGGGTTGGTCTCTTCTCTCAGGTGACCAGTGGCAGAACCAGAGGGCATGGACTTAAGCTTCGTCAGGGAAAGTTTAGACTTGATGTGAGGAAAAAATTCTTCACTGAAAGGGTGATTGGCCATTGGAATGGGCTGCCCAGGAAGGTGGTGGAGTCACCTACCCTGGAGGTGTTTAAAGGGAGACTGGATGAGGCACTGAGTGCCATGGTCTAGATGATGGTTGGTGTTAGTGTTAGGTTATAGGTTGGACTTGATGATCTCAGAGGTCCTTTCCAACCTTATGATACTGTGATACTGTGTGATACTGTGATACCAAACAGGAATACCCGTTTTACAAGGACATGAATTATACACTACAGAGTCCACTTATCTCCATTGATACTGAGGAATGTGAAATAAAGTGTCTCAGAAGTGTCTCATATTTGTGTCTTGGTGTCCTGTGTTCTATGTGAAGATCAATCGTCATGGAATCATAGAATGGTTTGGGCTGGAAAGGACCTTAAAGACGATCCAGTTCCAAAATCCCTGCCAAGGGCAGGGACACCTCCCACCAGACCAGGCAGCTCAAATGTTCATCCAACCTGGACCTGAACACCTCCAGGTATGGGGAATCCACAGCTTCCTTGGGTGACCTGTGTGTCACCACTCTCATCATGAAGAACGTCTTCCTAATGTCTAATCTAACCCTTCTCCTTTCAATTTAAAGCCAAAAAAAAGGAGATCATATATTTCCAACCCCTCTGCCACCAATAGAAGATTTGACTAAAGAACCTTCTTGTTAAGGTATAAGGATGAGACCTGTTTTACCAAGCTTTTAATGCGTCATTTTGCAAATACAGCTTCAGTCTCCCATTGGGCTGTTCCTGCTGCAGATGACTTTATGCAGGTTTTCTCTCATGGATGACTTGTAGAATTACATACATTGTGACTTCTGTGTTCAGGCACCAATTTTTTTCTGAAATCAGTCTTGAATATGAAATTCAAGAACTTTCGCAATGTCACATTCTCATTTCTTGCACTAGGAATTTGAGATTTCATCTTTCCCGCTAGCTTGTTATATAGTAGATTAATCTGTTCCTGATAGCCAGCAAAAGGAAGATACCAAGGAGTCATATCAATGATATCTGGTGGAGCCTTCTCTCTTGGAAGCTGCTAATAGGAACAGGCCATCAATTGGACAGTAAGAGCTGCCCCTATTTTTGATCCTCTTGCCATTGCGTTGCAACACATTCAGTCCATGTGTTTAGAACCCATGCTTGTTTTCTGTTATGATAAGAAAGATACTTTTGAGCAACAAAAAGATGAGCAGCACATCTGAAGGAGATCTTCTTCTACTATTAAAAATATCTGCCTCACAAACACCGCAGATTTCCTCTAACAAACAATATTTCCAAAGTAGGTTTTTCAGTCAGAATTTCCAGTCATAAGCAATAATGAAGGAAAGAATTTTTTATTTTCTCAGTCAGAATAACAGCAAGTTCCAAAATGCCAAAATTTCCCATGAATTAGAAATCCTGAAATTTGGCTGCTATAATTTCCTAACCCTGGTATCAACAGTTGTGCCAGAACTACAGAATAAATATGACTCTACAGTCTGACTCACAATAAATAAAGGAGATAGTACATAGTACATCATAGAATCATAGAATGGTTTGGGTTGGAAGAGACCTTAAAGTTCCAAACCCCCTGCTTGGGCAGGGACACCTCCCACTAGGTCAGGCTGCTCAAGACCCTAGTACATCACTTATTTTTATTAAGAATCTGGAACACAGTAAAGACTTGATGTTCTCTTACTGGTCTTGATCTAAATTAAAGAAACCACTAACAATTCATTAATATTTCATTAGAAGGTGTGAATACAAGGTATAAAATGAAGGTGCTGTGCTCACAGACCAGCCGCATCTTGGGCTGCATCAAAATGTTGCCACAGGGAAAGGGAGAGGATTCTCCCTTTATGTCTGTGAAAAGTGATTTTCATGCTCATGATTCATTGACCAGTATACTTGAACTATTAAAAGTACAAAACCATTTTCAATTGATGCAGGCCAACCATAAATACTTAATCTAGATAACACTGGATGAGAAAGGAGGTTTGTACGTGTGCCTCTGAGGCATATCAGCCTTGGCTGTCCTCTGGGAGATGTGCCGTCAACACCATTCCCTCTCTGTGCCACAGAACAACATTCACTTTTCACAGCTCCCCAAGGCACATGCCCTCAAACAACGCTCACCAGATCCTGACCCAGGTCACAAATCCTCAAGTTCCGGAGCAACATAAAATACACGTCATAAATAGACGTGTCCCTCACCTCAGCTTGCTCTCAGCTTTGCTTCTGTTTTCTTGAGCCTTGCCTGCCTGATTTCCTCCAGTAGTTCAATCATATTTATTAGGAATTTATGGTTCTCTGTAGGGTTTTAATGTTTAGCTGCCTACATTGGAAAACCACATTATTACAGATGTTGGATACCACACCTTTCTCTGTGGCTCCTCAAGGCTGTTTTTTTTCCCTTTTTGTGCTTTATGTTCAATTTCTGTAGCTTAGCTCCTTTATGTCCTTATCCTTTTTTTCCATTCACCAATGATGTAAATGGCTTATCAAAAAAGTAAACTCCAGGTCATGTTTAAATTGCTGCAGTTTATCCAGGATTGGAACAACTTTGACTATCACAGCTCTTGGCTTAGCGACTGATGGAGAGAAGCAGGAAAAAAGATGACAAACATGCCACTCATTTTCATAGAGGTAGAGGTAGAGATAGGAAGTGTTTCGTTGCAGCCATAGAATCATGGAATCATAGAATTATGGAATAGTTTTATTTGGAAGGGACCTTAAAGTCCATCAAGTTCCAACATCCCTGCCATGGGCAGAAACACCTCCCACTGGATCAGGGTGGTCAAAGCCCCATCCAGCTTGGCCTTGAACACCTCCAAGGATGGAACATCCAGAAATTCTCTGGACAACCTGTGCCAGTGCCTCACCACCCAAACAGGAGAATATTTCTGCCTAAAATCTCATCTCAATCTCCTTTCTTCCAGCTGAAAATGGTTCCACCTAATTCTATTCCTGCAATCTCTGATGACGAGCCCCTCCCCAGCTTTCCTTTAGGCCCCTTTAAGCACTGGAAAGTTGCTCTGAGATCTTCCTGGAGTCTTCTCTCAGTTCTTAATGTACAAGCTCAAAAGGCTTAGTCTGCTACCTATGCTAATTTCTTCTAGGCTGATCAAGGCCAATGTTCTTCCCAAAGTTACCATTGCAAACCCACAGTAAACCATCCTTAGTCAATGATTATATCTATTACGGAGTTATTTAAAGCCTGAATCTCCATGAGCAAACAGAGGTAAGAGAGGCCAAGACCTAAGTGACCTTGCTGTTTGCCCTGCAGAAGGTAAATAGGAAGACAAAGCTTAATACACAAAGTGTCTGTGCCAAGGGCACCAAAGCTGTAAATTGGGAAGAAAAATCCCATTGTTCTGTCATTTCCTTAAGAACTCAGTTCAAACATAAAATAAAAGGCAAGTGGTTTTGTTCTGAGAAGTTTAGTCCATTTAGACCCTTTAAAGTGGTTAAAGAGTTTAATATCATTCACAATGTAGGCGAGAGAGCTTGAGACACCCCACCTGAAGACTACAAAGAAGATCTCTACTGTAAAATCCAACAACATATGTGATTTGTTTCTTTAGAAGAAAGAGTTAAAAAGCTAAGTCGTGGCTGCACCATCCCTGGAGGTGTTCAAGGCCAGCTTGGACGGGGCTTAGAGTACCCTGATCTGGTGGGAGGTGTCCCCGCTCATGGCAGAGGGGTTGGAATTGGATGGGCTTTGGGGTCACTTCCAACTCAAACCATTCTGTGATTCCATGGTTTTGTTCTGCTTTTTTTTTTTTTGTCTGCAAATAAGACAGTGTCAATGTTGACAGTGTCCCAGGTCAGGTTGTGATGTTATAAAAAAAGAGCATTTTAGGCTAAGAAGCCTTTTCCTTTTCCTTTTTTATTTCACTGTACCATACAGAAAATTGTGAAACATCTTTGTGTATAAAGCAGAGTTTACTTAAAGCTTTCATCACTGTTATCACAAAACCTTCTAAAATCCTTTGGAGGACACAGATAAAACCTGAAATATTGGCAACGTGGAGCCGTATTTAACTGATCATGTGCAAAGCCCAGTAACACATTGTGATACTGAGCAATACAGACTGGAGTAGGGTCTTCTGTGCAACAGAAATTGCAGGGGAAGTTTAGAGGAGAAGGTGAATGGGAGAGTGATTTAGCACCTGGAGGACAAAGTTCAGCCTGCTGCTCTGCCAGGCCAGTGATTCAACAGTGATTCAAAATGTGTTAATAGAACACATTTCCACCTACCGAGTTACAGCCACAGTTGGGCAATATTGCCCAATGGATAAAGCACTTGTAAACCTTTCATTCTGCTCCGAGCTGTACCCTTGAACTTCTGCATGACACTGGGTGAGTCGTGCTGTGCCTCCAAGTCCTGTTCTCCCCTCTGTTGTTTCCATCCTTAAAACCCATCAGTACGGTTTTAAGGATGCAGACAAGACTTTGTAGCCTTGCTGTCCTTCAGCTAATGGAGACATTGAGAATCAAGTCTAAGCCTGGGCAGACCATGCTCGTGAATCAGCTATCCCTGCTAATGAGCCTGTCTTGCAGGACCTGGGTGAGAAGTGCTGGCTCTTTCTCTCTGTGCTTTCTGAAGTCACAGCCAGTAAACAAGGCTGAAGCAGGGAGCTGTGATTAACTGGGCTTTCCATCTGCCAAGAATTCATTAAAAAAATAATAATCGTTAGCTTCCCACCCTACTGCTGCCCCGGCTTTGCGCAAACATGACTGGTATGGAAGAAAGGAAGGGAACAGCGCGGTGAGTTTGTCACGTACATGCCCCCCATTTTTGTAGGGCAGCTTTGTTGGTGGTGAAGAGACCAACCTGACTCCTCCTGAGGACAACTGCCCGGGTGCACTCAGCGAGACGTGACATCATGTGCCCCGGCCATTATGAGGCTGAGTTTTTGTCCTTGGTTGACATCAAAATAGTAAGGGCAGTTGCTGTCATGAGGGTGGAGATGTCTAATGGACTCCCATTCTCATATTTCCCAAAGGAAGTCTGTCAGTCCTACCACCTGACTGGAGTTCAAAATCTGCATCAGACATCCAAAAGTTGAAAGAGGGGAGGTTTAGATGAGATCTTAGGAAGAAATATTTAATTGTGAGGGTGGTGAAGCACTGGAACAGTTTGCCCAGAGAAGTCATGGATGCCCCATTCCTATAGATGTTCAAGATTCCTAAGCTGCCTAAGGCTCTGTGAGGTGAATCCCGCTGATGTCTCCAGGTCACAGTGAAATCAAGCTCTTATGTTATTGATGGCCAAGAAGCTGAAAATTGCATGAGTTTTGTTCAATCACAGGACAAGCCCAGAGATGACACAGATATTTCACAACGAGCCTCCTGGTTATGCTATAAATGACTCAGAAACCCCAGTTTACAATACAACTACTTTACTTGAGCTGGTGATGAACTGAAGAGAGTTGGCCCATGGGCAGAACTCATCCAGATCTCTTTGATTTGAATACTTGAATCCTGTGTACACAAGAAAGATATTGTACTACTGGAGCACATGCAGAGGAGGGCAACAATACTGGTGAAGAGTCTGGAAAACAAGTCTTATGAGGAGTGGCTGAGGAATCTGGCACTGTTTAGCCTGGAGGAGAGGAGTCTGAGCGACCTTATTGGTCTCTACAACCACCTGAAAGGAGGTTGTAGCGAGGTGGGTTTTGGTCTCTTCTCCCAAGTAGCAAGTGATAAGACGAGAGAAAATGGTCTCAAATTGCACCAGGGGAAGTTTAGATTGGATAGTAGGAAAAATCCCTTTACTGAAAGAGTGGTGAAGCATTGGAAGTGATGGCCCAGGGCAGTGGTGGAGTCACCATACTAAAAGATGTTAAAAAAATGTGTAGATGTGGCACTTCATGACATGGTTTAGCAGGCATGTTGTTACTGTGTTGATGGTTGGACAAGATGAGCTTAGAGGCCTTTTCCAATCTTAATGATTCTAATATTTCATGGCAGTATTGGAATATTGGCAGGAAGGAATCTGGAAATAATATAGTCCAGACTATTCTTGAAGCAGGATGATTGCCAACACTGCATCAGGTTGACTGAGACTGTTTAGCCAAGTCTTGGAAACCCTCAAGGATGGAGATCCCACCACCTTTCTGAGGTATCTGTCCCACTGCTGCTCTATCCCCTGAAAATGCAAAAAAAAAATCTCTTTCTTGACATATAGTCTGAACATCTTGAGGCACAATTTTTGGCCTTTCACCTCTGTTTTGAGGTGATTGAGAAGTTTTCCTCCCAGATATGTTGAAAATTTAACAAGTGGTGACGATGCAGCTCAAAATTTGGTTAAAAAAAAGAGATGGGATTTGTCTCCAGTGCTGTGCTAGAAGGGATTTGATACTATGAACAAATAAATGGAACAACACAACTGATGCATCAGAAAAAGAAACACTGGGGGAAAGATGCACAGAGACAGGTGAGGGGACTGACGATGTAGCAATAGCAGAGGAATTTCATAGCGACCAAAGCCAGGAAGAAGGATGTAGTAAGAATAGATACCCAAGGTGATGAAAGTTTTGGAAAACTTATATTAATTTTCAGACTAAATTTATTCCCAGCTTGTTTATACCAATTTGTTCTTGTTCCAGCACTGTCTTTTAACTGAAATAGCTCTTCTCTCTTTGATTTTTTACCTCCATAATGTATTTATAGAGAAAAATGTATATTTGTGCTATGCTAAGCTTACCAAGCTCTAATAGTGTCCTCACATAGAACTGATTTTCTGTCCACCTGATCATCACAGGAACACTTTACTATGTCTTCGCCAGCTCAAATTCACCATTTTTAGACATGTAGCACAAAAACACCCTACGGTATGTGTTTTGGTTTGAGTTAAAGTAGAATCAGTTTCTAACTCCAGCTCAGCCACATCTGAGTAACTTAATTTTCTTAGAGATAACTGCATGTTTTTCAGACAGGGTTTGTCTCTAGAAGTGGTAACACGGGTCATTGGGATGGTGAGAGGCCATAGCTTATCCTTATTTCTATAGAAAACAAGGCCATCCACAACATAAGAAGGATATGGAGCTGTTGAAACAGATCCAGAGGAGGCCACAAATATGATCCGAGGTCTGGAGAATGACTGCTTGTGAGGACAGGCTGAGAGAGTTGTGGTTGTTCAGCCTGGAGAAGAGAAGGCTCCAAGGAGACCTTAGGGCAGCCTCCCAGTACCCGAAAGGAGCTACAAGAAAGCTGGGGAGGGACTTTTTCAAGGGCTTGTAGTGATAGGATGGCTTTAAATTGGAAAAGAGAAGATTTAGACAAGACGTTAGAAGAAATTCTTCATGCTGAGGGTGCTGAGACACTGGCACGGGTTACACAGAGAAGTGATGGCTGCCCCATCCCTGGAGGTGTTCAAGGCTAGCTTGGATGGGACTTTGAGCAACCTGATCCAGTGGGAGGTGTCCCTGCCTATGGCAGGGGGTTGGAACTGGATGGGCTTTGAGGTGCCTTCCAGCCCAAAACATTCTACGATTCTGTGATAAGCCCACAGCTTAAAGCAGCTATTCTTGCTCTGAGTCTCTGAGTGCTTGACTTTGCACTATTAGGTTTCATTCTATTTCTATTACTCCTGGCCTTAAGGTCACCCATTTTTCTTGTGTATTTATACTCAGGGCCTTAGAAACATGCAGGTTGGTAGACTAAATAACTTTCAGCCATCATACCTCTGGATTATGGGATAGCCTTGTTGACTCCCAGCCCCTCCATCTAAGGCAAAGTTGAAGCAGAGCAAAGATTGGATGTGTAGCATGATTTTCCTCCCCTTCTTCGGAAATGTGTCTCATTAGCTGGTAGAGGACAGAAAACAACAGGTGAGGGGGCTTTTTGCTCTGAAGCAACAGCTCTCCTGCTCCAAACTTGGGTATAATCAGGAAAGAGCAAATTCAGAAAGGGCAGCAGTGACCAATGGATAAGGGTAGAACGAAGGCACAGTCTATATTAAGTATAAATTTCTTAACCAGGACCTGAAGGTATCATATAGAATCACGGAGTGGTTTGAGTTAGAAGGGACCTCAAAGCATACCCAGTTCCAACACCCTGCCAAGGGAAGAGACACCTCCCACTGCATCAGGTTGCTCAAAATTTCATCTAACATGGCCTTGAACACCTCCAGGGATGGGGGATTCGTGACTTCTCTGGGTAACCTGTGCCAGGGCCCTACCACCCTCAAAGAAAAGATCTTATCTCAGTCCCCTTTTTTAGCATAAAACTGTTCCCTCTCGTCCTATCCCTGCACTCCCTGATGAAGAGCCCCTCCCCAGTTTCCTGGAACCTCTTTCAGTACTGGAAGCTGCACTAAGGTCTCAGCAGAACCTTCTCTTCTCCAGGCTGAACCACCCCAACTCTCTCAGCCTGTCCTTAGATGGGAGATTCTCCACCTGTCGCATCATCTCTGTGGCCTCCACTGGACTCTCTCCAACAAATCCACATCCTTCTGATGCTGAGGACTCCAGAACTGGATGCAGGGCTCCAGGTGGTGCCTTGCAAGAGCAGAGTAGAGGTGAAGAATTCACTCCCATGCTCAGCCTGTCACACTAAGACATAAAGAGATTAATTGTCTGAATGGCTGCAGTGCTGCTGGAATTAGAAAAGACGCTGAAAAACAATTTCAAATTTTCTGACCCTCTTGTCTGATTGCTTGCATATGGAAACTACAGTCCTCAGTAACTGTGGACTTTTTCCTGGTTTTAGTGAATATAATCAAACCCAAACTTTGAGTAAATTGGTGCAAAATATTTCCTGGTAGCTTTGTAAAGAAGCTGTTGATATTTTAACAGTTTTATGATGAGTGAGTCAAAATTGTCTCATTTTAGGGCAAGCTTATGCTTAGGGAGGTTTTAGCCAGGGGGCGGGTGTTGGTCTCTTCTCCCTGGTAGCCAGTGACAGGGCAAGGGGAACTGGCCTCAGAATGCACCAGGGAAGATGTAAGTTGTCAAGCATTGGAAGAAGCTGCCCAGGGAGGTAGCTGTCACCACCCCTGGAAGTGTTTAAAAGATGAGTAGATGTTGTACTTGGGGATATGGTCTAGTGGTGGGTTTAGCAGGGCTGGATCAATTGTTGTGCTTGATGATCTTAAAGATCTTTTCCAATCAAAACCATTCTATGCTTCTATGGTTTGCCTCTCCATTTCTCTCCAATGAGTCCCTGTGTCTGGGTTATGATGGTGCTAGTATGATGGTGCTACTAATTCAGGCTAAGGGACTCGGATGTTTCTTGGAGGTAGGAGAGCCTTTAAGCCACAGTCCTCATAAGCTCAATCTCCAACAGCTCAGCCAGTGGTGATCAATCAATGTTTGCAATGACCATTGAACACATAACTGGGGTTCAGGTCTATCGTTTTGGTTAAGCTTTGATCCCCTGTCAACTCGGGGCTTTCAACAAGTTATCAGCTGGTGTCAGTGAAAGGCTCAGCATGTTCCCACCCTGACAGAAACCCTGTGAGGTCCAGAGAAGGGCAAGAAAGCTCATGAAGGGGATGGAGAACAAGTGTTATGAGTAGCAGCTGAGGGTACTAGGGTTGTTCAGCCTGGAGAAAAGGAGGCTGAGGGGAGAATTTCTCTCAAGTTGCAAGTTATAGGACGAGAGGAAATGGCTTCAAGTTGCACCAGGGCAGGTTCAGATTAGACATCAGGAAAAATTTCTTCACCAAAAGGGTTTTCAGGCACTGGTAGAGGCTGCCCAGGGATGTGGTTGAGTCTCTGACCCTGCAGGTGTTTAAAAGATGGGTAGATGAGATGTTCAGGGGTATGATTTAGTCAATGATCTCAAAAGTCTTTTCCAGCCAAGCGATTTTATGATTCTATATGAGGTAGCAATGGACTCAAGATAAGGCCCTGTTACTTTTTTCCATTGTTTTTTTAGAAGAAAAATATTATAAAATATTATGAAACATTGACTTATTCCATTTTTCTTTCCAACCGCAAGATTTACCTCACTTCTCTTTGTTTTTGGTTTCTTCCTGTACAGCTCTTTTTTTCCTCTTTTTTTTTTTTTTGTTTGATTTTAACTATCGCTCTTCCTTGTTCCTCTCTCATTTCCTCTCCCAAGCAGAAAGGGAATTTAAAATGCAACTGGTCGCAGATGTAAAACTGACAAGGGTGCACTCGCTTTTGTTGGGTTCATCCAGAGGTCAAAGAGGTTGGCTGTGGGACAAGATGGAGCAAAAAACCTACCCAAGCTTTGTGTCATCATAATTCCGCTTGGCTGTGAGCAGGGTGGGACAGGCGAGGTGAAGGAATGCTGCTCTGTGGCCACACTTGAAAAGGCTCAGTATAAAGAGGCATCTCCAAGACTTGGCTTGGGCCACCACAGTTTTCAGGTGGCCTGGGGGAAGAGGCTGGCAGCCAGGATGGTGAGGGAATAGAGAGGGCAGCCAGAGGGTGGAAACGGGGGGACGGGGAGGCCAGACAGCTGTCTCACATAAACTCAGTGATTGCAGCTGTGCAGGGGGACAGAGGAAGGCAGTGCAGCTAGCGGATGCTCGTGGTGTGGGGCTTCACAATGCACCAGCTGGTAGGGTGATAGAAGGGGGAAAGCAGGACAGAGCGAGATGCAAGACAGCATTGTGCCCAAGTGGCCAGGAACAAGCCACCACTTCTTTGGACAACCTGTACCAGGGCCTCACTACCCCCACAGGGAAATATTTCTTCCTAAGTTGTCATCTAAATCTCCCCTCTTTCAGCTTAAAACCATTCCCTCTCATCCTGTCTCTGCACTCCCTTATGAAAAGCCCCGCTTCAGCTTTCCTGTAGCCCCCTTTTCGAGTCCTATTTCACTGACTTTCATAGACTCTTGCCACAGATAACTTGGTGAAACTGAGAAAATTTCATAATCAAGAACTGTCAGCTTGTAGGACAATCTATTCAAAGGAAGTTCTGACAGGTGAGCTCTTCATGGCTGGCTTGGGCAAGGCAGCCCACTCTTACTTTGGAGAAATCTCGAACTAGAGGGATTTATTAGTATTGTTGGAGAGAGTCCAGAGGAGACCATGAAGATGATCCAATGACTGGAGCACCTTCTATACAAGGACAGTTTGAGACAGGTGGGGTCCTTCAGCCTGGAGAGGAGAAGGCTCCGGGGAGACCTTAGAGAAATCTTCCAGCTCTGAAACAGGCTCCAGAAAATTGGGGAGGGGCTCTTGATCAGGGAATTAAGGGATATGATGAGGGAGAATGGTTTTAAGCTGAAAGAAGGGAGACTGAGATGAACTCATAGGAAGAAATATTTTCCTGTGAGGACGGGGAGGCCCTGGAACAGGTTGCCCAGAGAAGTGGTGGCTGCCTCATCCCTGGAGGTGTTCAAGGCCTGGTTGGATGGGGATTTGAGCAACATGATGCAGTGGGAGGTGTCCCTGCCCATGGCAAGGGGGATGGAACTGAATGGACTTTGAAGCCCCTTCTGATCCAAGCCATTCTATGATTCTATACATTCTTTTTATGGACACTCCTTTCTCCAACTGCTAATTTAAACAAGACGATCTACGTGGCCACCACGTCTAGTGCTCTAGGATCTGCTAACACTTTTGCTGTGTTTTTCCATCCAGATTTTTCACGGTTGCTCGGAACACCTGTTAGTTTCATCAAGGGATGTTTGTCTGGCTGACAATGATCATTCTCCTAAAACGCCAGCTTGAGGACACTCATTTGAAATTTCACACTGTTTATCTTTCAAGGGAACTGCTTATTCAGAGTAAGCAAAGAGAGATGATCCAAACTTAGGTCTGGGATGAATTTAGTAAAGCAAGATGCCTCTGTTCGTGCTATCTGAAATTCAAGATCTCCTCAGAATTGAACTTGCAAGTGTTTGTCATCCAGAAATGGATTTACGTCTAGACTGCTCATTCACCTCAGAGTGAAAGGTGATCACATCACTGGTCTTTTGATCTGATCCTCATTCAAGAGCTCTGCACATGGGAACAGCAGCTTATAAATCAATAATGAACATGGATAACGAGAGGCACATACGTTGTCAGTCCTCCCTAAATCTACTCTCCTTATTAAGCATGGAAAAGTTCTTGGACTTTTTGCAGTGCATGAGGGAAGCTCCATGGAGACTCTTGGATTTGTACTAAAAGAGCAAGAAGGGAAAGTCCTGAAGTTTTGGAATTTTTCTGCGTACTATTAATAATAATAATTCATAAATCAACAGTGGCCAAAGGGTCACACAGAAAGAGTCTGCTGCCTGGCTGTAGAAGAGACTCCTGTGTGGGTGTGAGAACCTCTTGAAATGGCAAAGGACTCTGGAAACAATGAAGTAGAATGAATTACATTGTTTTGGCAGAAACAAACCAGCAGTTCCATCCCCCTTCTTTTTATTTTAACAGAAATAGATACTTGAAAAAAGAAAATCAACAACATTTTTCTCTAGACTCTAAAAATAAGGCATTTTAATATCCAGAACTTGCTTTTTTTTCCCCATTTTTTAACTCCTCTAACCCCCCTGTATATTTGAGCATCATAGTTCCAGCAGTTCGTACTAAAAAAATGTCCTGCTTTGTCCAAACACTCTTGTATCCTGGGCTGCATCAAACCGAGCATGGCCAGCAGGGTGAAGTAGGTGATTCTGCCCCTCTACTCCACTCTCATGAGACCTCACATGGAGTTCTGTGTCCAGTTCTAGAATACCCAACATAAGAAGGATATGAAACCGTTCAAACAGGTCCAAAGAAAGCCACAAAGATGATCTGAGGGCTGGAGCGTCTCTGCTATGAGGACAGGCTGAGAGAGTTGGTCTTGTTCAGCCTGGAGAAGAGAAGGCTCCAGGGAGACTTTATAAATGAACTTCCGGTACCTGAAGGAGCTACAGGAAAGTTGGGGGGGGGGGCTCTTGATCAGGGAGTGCAGGGATAGGGGAATGATTTTAAGCTGAAAGCGGAGAGATTGAGATGAGAACTTAGGAAGAACTGTTTTCCTGTGAAGGTGATGAAGCCCAGGCCCGGTTGTCCAGAGAAGTGGTGGCTGCCCCATCCCTGGAGGTGTTCAGGGCCAGGCTGGATGAGGATTTAAGCAACCTCATCCAGTGTGAGGTGTCCCTGCCCATGTCGGGGGGTTGGAACTGGGTGGACTTGAGGTCCCTTCCAGCCCTAACTCTTCTATGAGTCTATGAGTAACAAGGTTCAGAGGCTTACCCATGGTTTTAGAGCTCATGTTATGCAATCATTGGAGATCATTTCAATAGATCTCTGGCACAATCCTGTCTCGGTAAATGCCTCTAGAGGTCTTTTCTGTAATAAGACTTTCTTGTGCTTTTCTGCACTATTCAGCATGATGTTCTGTGCTGAAGAACTGATTATAGGTAATTATGCAGTATTCAATGAAGATTGGGGCCCACATGAAAGTTGGGGACAGATCTTTTAGCAGGACCTGTTGTGATAGGACAAGGAATAATGGTTTTAAACTAAAGGAGGGGATATTTAGAGCTGATGTAAGGAAGAAATTTTTTTACACTTTGGTCGGTGAAACCCTGGCCCAGGTTGCCCAGGGCTGCTGTGGAGGTTCCATGCCTGGAAACATTCAAGGTCAGGTGGGTTGGGACTCCGAGCAATCTGGTCAAGAATCATAGAGTCATTAAGGTTGGAAAATACCTCTAAGCTCATCCAGTCCAACTGTCAGACCAACACCACTGTTTCTACTAAACCATGTCCCAGAGTGCCAACCTACATGGTTTGTGAACATCTTCAAGGATGGAGACTTTACCACAAGCCTGGGTAGCTTGAATAAAGACATCCCTGCTCCTGGAGAGGGAGTTGAACTGGATGACCTGTAAAGGTCCCTTTCAACCCAAACTATTCTATGATTCTATGAAGATCAAAAGCCCAGCTATTTAGGGGCTGTGGAAGTACCAATTGAGTTTACTCCCAAGAGAGGCAGTCATTCTCCTTTCTAAAGCAACTGGTTCTTACAAACCAAGTCTCACCTTTGGCTGTTAATATTAGCAGGCAGGACTCTGGAAAAAAGCTGTCATTACTTGCTACCAAGAGCTTAATAAATGCGCAACCTTATTTGTTCTGCAGGACTCTCTACTAAACATGTGCACTGTTTTACGCTGTCAGTCTCTTGGACGTTGGCCCATATCAACAGATAACCCTCTTGCTACCAAGGTAACAACACCCTATGCGGGTCAAAGTCCTAAAGAGCTTCCTTTGCTTTTTTTTTTTTAGGAGTAGGAGAAAGGAATGTGACATTCAAATAAAACCACAGGGGAGAAATTTTCGGACAGACAAAGTGTAAATGATGACACACATTAGGAATTTTTGCTGAAGCTCAGCAGTCTCAAAACCATAGAATCATAGAATGGTTTGGGTTGGAAGGGACTTTAATGTCCATCCATTTCCAACCCTCCTCCCATGGGCAGGGACATCTTCTACTGGATCAGGTTGCTCAGAATTCCATCCAGCCCTTGAATACCTCCAGGGATGGGGCAGTCACAACTTCTCTCGGCAACATGTGCCAGGGCCTCACCACCCTCATTGTGAAAAAAATTCTTCTTAAAGGTTAATTTAAATCTTCCCTTTCCAATTTAAAACCATTTCCCCTCTTCTTATCACTACAGGCCCTTGAAAAAAGTCCCTTCCCAGCCTTTATGTAGGCCCATTTCATGTACTGAAAGGCTGCTATAAGGTCCTCCTGGAGCCTTGACTCCTTCAGGCTGAACAACCCCAACTCTCTCAGCCTGCCCTCATAACAGAGGTTTTCCGGCCCTTTGAGCATCTTCATAGGCTTCTTTGGACCTGTTCCAAGAGTTTCTTATCCTTCTTATGTTGGGGATTCCATAAATGGACACAGGGCTCCAGGTAGTGTCTCACCAGAACAGAGCAGAGGGGTAGAATCTCCTCCCTCGCTCTGATGGTCCCACTGCTTTTGGTGCAGCCCTGGGCATGGTTGGGGTTTCTGGGCTACAAATTCACCTTGCTGGCTCATGTCAAGCTTCTCGTCGCCCAGCACCTTAAGTCCTCATCCTCAGGCCCACTGTCAATCATGTCATCCCCTAGCCTGGATTGAAACTGCAGATTTCTCCAACCCAGATGTAAGACCTTGCCCATGGCCTTGTTGAACCTCATGAGATTCACACAGGCCCACTTCTCCAGCTTGCCCAGGTCCCTCTGGATGACATCTTGTCCTTCTAGTGTCTTGCCAGCAATGGTGAGGACTCTTGGAGGGCCACAAATGCCGAGTCCAAGGAGACAATCCCTTCCCTACTCCTGCTGGCCATCATTGTTGATACAAGTCAGGATGCTGCTGGCCTTCTTCACCACCTGGGCCACTGTCAACCAGAATCCCAGGTCCTGCTCTGCCTGGCAGCTTTCCAGCCCCTGTTCTGCAAGCCTGGAGTGTTGCCTGCGGTTGTTGTGGCATAAGTACAGGACCTGGCACTGACCCATATTTAACCCCATACTGGTTGCCTCAACCCTTGGACCCAGCCTGTCCAGGCCCCTCTTCAAAGCCTTCCTGCCCTCTAGCAGATCAACACTCTTGCACAATTATAGGTGTCATCTGCAAACTGACTGAGGGAGCACTCAATCGCCTCATCCAGATCGTGGATAAAGATATTAAACAAGACTGACCCCAACACTGAGCCCTGGGGACATAACTTGTGACCGGCCATCAACTGGACTTAACTCCATTCATCACAACTCTCTGGACCCGGTGATCCAACCAATTTTTACTGAGCAAATATTATGCCCATCCAAGCCACAAGCAGCCGCTTTCTCCAGGACAATGCTGTAGGAAATAGTGTCAAAGCCTTTACTGAAGTCTAATTTTGACTAATTTTGACCTTTTTTTTTCCTAAAGTCTAATTTTGCACTATGGATGAATTTATACATGTAGTTGGGAGAAGGTGTTAAGAAGTTTAGGTGTTATCTGAGCAACAGTCTCATAACCCAGGACTGTGATTGCCTGATGGGATCTTCCTGAGCATGGTCTGGAGCAGGAAGGGACATGGAGTGACGCTGTGGTTCAGTCTATTGAGGTGGTGGTTGCTCTGGCAAGTCACAATAGCGGAAAACAGTCAAAGTTGTGTATCCAAAACTAATGCACGTATGAATGTGTCTTAAGTAGGTAGATGGGGATTTTATCAACTGTTTCTTTAGGGGTCCAAAGTCTGTCTTAAATGAAATATAAATGTCTTAAGTCCTTTTGTAAGCCTGGGCCTCTCCGGTTCTTTTCTACTTCTGTAATCTGAGGATCAGCACACTTGCCTGCCTTAGAGGATGTGGTAAAGATAAATATATTAAAGACAGTGGGGTGCTTGATATTATAATGATTGAGGCCAGATATCTGTAGCAGAAGCAGAAGTCAAAAGAAATAAGATAATAATTGACAAGGAACCTTGCCAGCGTATGTCTTGGCAGCCAGCGCCGTAGTAACCTATCATTTAAGATGGCGGGGTTCCCCTCACCTTCTAAAAACCTAGTGGCACTGGGGGATTTGTGAATGTGAAACAAGCTCTCTCCAGTTCTCTGACTCTTTTATATTTCCTCATGCTGCTCTTGAGTCGTTTCATAGGCACAGTTCCCAATGGCTTGGAAATCTCTGGGCACGCATCGAAGCTTCTATATTTGCTCTTAGCCTCTGCCAAGATTAGCATTACCACTCAATGGAAAAATATCCGTCAACCGGATATAAAAGAATGGTGCGAGGAAGTAGAGCTATGTCAAGGCAGCACGAATATAGCTTAGGCTTTGTAGAGGGAAGATGGTATATTTTATTTTTCCAGCTCACATCCTTGTTGTTCAGATTATTGGAACTGCAACATAATGCTCAGGACCCTTCTAAGGTTCCTGATTTGTGTTCAAGTCATTTCCACAAGCTGCCTGTGAGTGGGATGGTCCAACTTCAAAAAGATGCAAAATTTATGTTTACTCCAAATAGAATCACAGAATCATAGATCTCTTTGGGTTGGAACGGACCTCAAAGCCCAGCCAGTTCCAACCCTCCTGCCACGGGCAAGGACACCTTCCACTAGACCAGGCTGCTCAAGGCCCCATCCAGCCTCACCTTGAACACCTCCAGGGAGAGGGCAGTCACAACTTCTCTGGGCAACCTGTGCCAGTGCCTCCCCACCCTCATTGTGAAAAATTTTTTCCTAATGTCTCATCTAAATCTTCCTCCTTCCAATTTAAAGTTGTTCCCCTTTGTCCTATCACTAAAATGCCCACTACAGGCCATTCCGGAACAGGACACAGGACTCCAGGTGAGGTCTCACAAGAGTGGAGTAGAATTTATTTGGTTCAAATCATTTCCACAGGCTGTTTGTGAGCAGGATGAGCCAGCTTCAAAAAGGTCCACTTGTGTGAATCCCAGATAAACGTCTAGGGGTTCAGATGTTTATCTGTTCTTCTCCATCTGACCCAAGATTTGTTATGGGATGACTTTGCAGTGGGTCAGCCCCATTATCATCATTGTCTTCACTTTGTGCTTCCCACAGCAAGTGCAAAGAAAACCACCTCCACCCCTGTCCTGTCCTTGTTTTGACTTTCATCTTGACTTGACACTTATTCTCACCCAAAATGACCTGGTTAATACATGTGGCTTCTGATACTCTGACCACTGAACTTTGATACCTAATTGATTTCTGCTGTGGGTCATGGAGAGCCAGATAATTCCAGAAGGTGGAAGAGAGATATGAGATTAAAATTTCAGGTAGACAATATTGCCCCTTCACCAAAAGGATTCTCAGGTTCCAGCAGAAGTTGTCCAGGGAAGTGGTTGAGTCACCGTCCCTGAAGGTGTTTAAAAGACAGGTAGATGAGGTGCTCAGGGATCTGGTTTAGTAGTGGACAGGTACAGTTGGACTCAACGATCTCAAAAGTTTTTTCCAAACAAACAATTCTATGATTCTATGGTTCTATGGCTATGTGGAAACCACATGCAATGGGAGGAGACCTCTCTGAGCCCTTTGTAGAAGAATTTGCTGCAGTCATTTAAGAAATGGTTTGTTTTCTCTAACTCCCTCTAGCTTGTTGTCTTTCTTCTGCAATGACTGGAGTAAAGAGTCTCATGATTGCAAGTTTTACTTTGTTTTCCCCTGGCCTCATGTCCCAATTTATAATTCCACCATCTTTGAAAGCTCCTTGGGGATTTCATCATCTAATTTTAAACCAGTACAGTTCCCAATTGAAGCTGTTACTGAATTGCCTCCAAGAATTTGTTTTACACTGAGATTTGAGGAAGGATTGGGATTAAGCCAAACAGTAAACACTGATGAGGTTTAGTATCATTGCCATTGCCTGAGAACTGGCCATGCTGGAAAAGGGAAGTCATTATTTTTATGGCACTGGTAGGATGTGATTGGGATTCCTCTGCACTTAAAGCTGTACAGACACACTGAACAAGCTATCAAGCGCTGACAGCACTGATACAAGCCAGAGAAACTTATGTTTAAGATTAACAAGACTGGTTTCTCACTTCTTGGGTAGCTTTTGTGGTCTTTAAGTTGCTTGAAATTGACAGCAGAATGGCTACAAGTCTTAGAGTTGTTTCTTTACCTGTGTGCTACACGTAGTCCCCTCTGTATTCAAACCCACTTTAAATTATTACAAAGAAAGGAAAGAAAAAAGAAGCAAAAACAATGAGAAGGGAAATAGACTACTAACCCCACACAGCTTCTTAGACACAGAGACTACAGCTCTCCTGAGAAACATCTTCCATCAGGTCACCCAACTCGTCGTAATACAACAGAGAAGCCAGAAGTGGCCTGTGAGTTTGTATGCTTGCATCAAAAGCAGTGTGATCAGCAGGGCAAGGGAGGGGATTCTCCTCCTCTACTTCACTTTCATGAGCCCTTACCTGTACTGTAATAAGTTCTGGAATCCTCAGCACAGCCAGGACATGGATCTGTTAGACCGAGTCCAGAGGAGCCCACAAAGATGGTCCAAGCATGGGAGCACCTCCCATACGAGGACAGGTTGAGAGAATTGGGGTTGTTCAGCCTGGAGAAGAGAAGGCTCTGGGGAGACCTTAGAGCAGCCTTCCAGTACTGAAAGGTGGCTCTAGGAAAGCTGGGAAGGAGCTCTTGATCAGGGAGTGCAGGGATAGGATGAGGGGGAACGGCTTTGAACTGAAAGAGGGGAGATTGAGATGAGCTCTTAGGAAGAAATGTTTTCCTGTGAGGGTGGTGAGGCCCTGGCACAAGTTGCCCAGAGAAGTTGTGGCTGCCCCATCCCTGGAGGTGTTCAAAGCCAGATTGGATGGGGCTTTGAGCAACTTGATCCAGTGGAAGGTGTCCCTGCCCATGGCAAGGGTGTGGAACTGGCTGGGCTTTAAAGTCCCTTCCAACCCAAACCATTCCATGATTCTATGATTTTGTCATTCTGTGTTTGAACTATGACTGAAGACAGCCTTGGCTCCCCTGGTTGCTTCATGATAAGTACAGCAAGGAGGTGAATTGAGGATCTGGGAGAAGAAGAAATGTCTAGGTAGACCTGTTGTTTCATCTTCCCTGGAAGAGGGGTATGAGTAGTCCCATATGCTGAGCCAATGGTCTGAGCCAATCCCTCTAACCGTGAGCACTGACCCAGGGCTGCTATACAGAAGCTCTCTTCTGAAAACCTGGCCCGGCTACTAAATGAGCTATTTTCTTTCTTTTTGGGAGAATCTTAATGGACAAAGATGTTCCAGATGGCAGGGAGCCACCTGCCACCAGGATTAACAGTCGACAGAGAACTCAAAGCCTTGGGAAGAGTGTTCCGTGATTGTTCCTGCACGCATGGAAGCAAACAGACTCAGAGCAGCATTTGGTGGAGCTAAATCTTCACCTTATTACCTTCCTGGGAATTCGGATAGTATTACCCAGAATCCTCCTTGCTGCAACACTGCCTTGAAAAACAATCTGTTTTGGAGCTTGATGTACCCTGAAGTGAGATGTGTTATTAGGATTTAGCTTTGAACTGCAACATTTGGAATCCATTATTCAATCATTAATTTCCTCTGGTTTTTCCCCAGCTTTAATGCCTCACGCTGGATCCTGGGCTCTGTGGTCCAAGCAACACTTCAGTACAACAGTTTGTACTTCAGCAAAGCCGCGCTCCATCATTCTTTCCTACTACAGAAGCCTGTGTTTGTTTTAACCACTGATCCAACAGTGTGCCCTGGCTTGAAAACACAAGAACAAGACACGATCCTCCTACCCCAGGATGGCCTCTACCATTGCTCTCTCTGGTTATGCATGTTCAAAAAGCCCAGGCACTTCTAAAAGCAGAACAGTGCTGCAGCCATTAAAATGTTTGTTCCCTTCAGAAACAGATTGCTGATTTATTTCTAGTTTTTCTTGATCATCCATCAGTCTGGGGGCTGAGAATCATGTGATCACTCAGTGTGTGGTGGTCATCAAGATAATGTGCTCAGAGTTTGACAAAAGAATCATGGATTGGTTTGGGTTGGAAGGGACATTAAAGATCATCCTATTCCACCACCCGTGCTATGGGCAGAGATACCTCCCACTGGATCAGCTTGATCAGACCCTCATCCAGCCTGTCCTTGAATATCTTCAGGGGTGGATTAGCCATGACTTCTCTGGGAAACCTGTGCCATTGCCTCACCACCCTCACAGGAGAACATTTTTCCTCAGATCTCATCTAAATCTCCACTCTTTTAGCTGAAAACCATTCTCTCTTTTCTTATCCCTGCAATCTCTGATCAAGAGCCCCTCCCCAGCTTTCCTGTAGCCCTTTCAGTACTGGAAGGCTGCTCAAAGGTCTCCCTGGAACATTCTCTTCTCATGGTTGAATGACCCCAGCTCTCTCAGTCTCATCATACAGGAGGTACTCCAGCCCTCTGATCACCTTTGTGGCCTCTTCTCCAACACATCCATGTCCTTCCCATGCTGGTCCTTCCTGTGTTGATCTCTCAGTGTGGTTTGGAGGCCTGATGTTCTTCTACCTGGATAAACTCCAAAACTTCATGGAGAATAAAAATGTGCTTTCTTCACAAAGTAAGCAGTTGGAACCTACAGCTACCAAGGGGACAGTATTGTATAAGAAGGTGACATTTTAACATAGCAGCTTTAAGAACATAACTAATTCTCCAGAACTAGGGTAAGCAAGTGATCCAAACATGGCATCATCCCATATTCCAGAAGTGGTTGCGCTCAAGTCGGTAAGCTGGAACCTCAGCTCGTGCAAATTGGTGTAGATTCACTGAAAACCATCATTACGTTCTGGTACCAAATCTGAAAATAGATAGGGGTTATAAACACTAATACCCACAGAGTCTGGCACAAGAAGGCCACTTGTGGATTTTGTGTGCTCAGTCCAGGCTCAGATAGCAAAATTTGGCCCACATAAAAGAAATATAAACTCCTAAATGGTTCTATTTAGAGATACATGATTTCAGCACTGAAAGGGAACCTACAGGAAAGCTGGGGAGGGGCTCTTGATCAGGGATGATCAAGATCAGGGAGGGATAGGATGAGAGGAACAGTTTTAAGCTGAAAAAGTGGAGATTGAGATAAGATCTTAGGAAGAAATATTTTCACGTGAGAGTGGTGAGGCCCTGGCACAGGTTGGAGGTGGAGGTGTTCAAGGCCAGGTTGGATGGGGCTTTGAGAAACCTCATGCAGTGGACGGTGTCCTTGCCCATGGCAGTGGGTTGGAACTGGATGGGTTTTGAGGTCCTTTCCAGCCCAAACCAATCCAGGATTCTATGACTCTTTGAATAGTTAGTTCTTCTTCTTCTTTTTGTTCCGTGACTCGGAAGTTAATATAGTTTAACTGCAAAATCTTCTAGAGATGTCCTTTGGAATTACAGATCCTTGGGCTCTGGGGTAATCACTTGAAGAGGTAGGCTGTAAGTTTGAAAGGGAAGACACCAAAGCTAAGAAAATATTCCATTTCCAAGATCATGCAAGAGGATCCGCAAATCCGCCTTCAGGACCTGCCCTTTCCCAGAGTATTTATTACACATACAATAACTGTGTTGCCTAGATTACTTGAGCAAAGCCAAAATTACCACCTCCCCCCCAATATCTCATAATAACATGACAGCTGTATGAATATGAGCCAGTAGTGGCCCAGGTGGCCAAGAAGGTCAACGGCATCTTGGCCTGTATCAGAAGGAGTGTGGCCAGCAGGACCAGGGAAGCGATTGTGCCCCTTGACTCAGCATTGGTGAGGCCACACCTTGAATACTGTGTTCAGTTTTGGGCCCCTCACTTCAGAAAGGACTTTGAGGGGTTGGAGTGTGTCCAGAGAAGAGGAATGAAGCTGGTGAAGAGGCTGGAGAGCAAGCCGTTTGAGAGGCAGCTGAGGAACCTGACATTGTTTAGCCTGGAGAATTAGAAGCTGAGGTGTGACCTCATCACTCTCTACAACTGCCTGAAAGGAGGTTGCAATGAGGTGGGTGTTGGTCTCTTCTCCCAAGTGACAGGTGATAGAACAAGAGGAAATGGCCTGAAGTTGAACCATGGGAAGGTTTAGATTAGATATCAGGAAAAATTTATTCACTGTAAGGGTTCTCAGGCGCTGGCAGAGGCTGCCCAGGGAGGTGGTGGAGTCCCCATCCCTGGAGGTTTTTAAAAGATGGGTGGATGAGGTGCTCAGGGATCTGGCTTAGTAGTGAACAGGTACAGTTGGACTCAATGATCTTAAAGGTCTTTTTGAGCCAAAGGGTTCTATGATTCTATGACGAAAGTTATCTCCAAGCAAAGTTAAAAAGATCAGAAGTGGCTCAGACAAATGGTGCAGCTGTAACTCAACAGAATGTCAGGGTTTCAGGGCCACTGGAAACTAAGCTTCAAATGCATGGAAAAAGTACATCTGAGAAGTCATGAAATAAAGGTTTGATATACTACTGTCAGTAGGTAAATAGTACAGATGAATTTAAATCATGTTTAGATTAAAGAAGACTGAGCACAAAAAATATTTTCATTACAGCTTTACAGTACAATTAAGAATAGTTTAAGCTTTCAATGCTAGTGGCTCTCACTCAGGTCTGTGGTTAACCAAGTGCTGAAGATATATTCCTACAAACTTCTACTGGGAATGCCATCTCTGTTTAGATGTAGAATTATACCTTCTTCTAAACAGCCCCCTTATCTTACAATCTGCAAATTGCAGGGTCTCCCACAGAAGGAAATCTTTTATTAAGCATGTTATTTTTCTTTGCTGCAGGCAGGCAGACTAAATAAACTCCAGCTTAGACTTTGCATGGTGTCTCTACTCTGGCCATATCCAAGAAACACAGACAATGCTGGTTTGCAAGAATGAAAGAATTTTAATAAAAACAAGCCATTCAAAACCCTTGTCAACTCCTTCTGCTGGATTGTTATAAAGAATTTATTTCATTACTATAAGTGCTGTTGACTTAGTGTTGGTTTCAGCACTTGAATTCTTGGATAGCCTGAATAAAATGACGTTTTCCAAGATAAATATATTATGCAAAGTATGACCTTCATTCTTTCACTGATACGTCTGCTGACTCCAACGGCTTCCTCCTTCAGAGGGGCTTTCGGAGGTCTGATGGGGAGAAGGTTTATTTTGGTTTGACTCAATTGAAGCACTGCAAACAAGGAAGACCATGTGAAAAATAAAAATAGAAAAGCTGGAGCCTATTTCTGTTGAAGTCAGAGACAGTGAAATGTCAGCTCCAATGGAGTGGAAGTGGTGAATTGCTTCCATGCATGCGAACAGACATTCACATCTTTTCGAGTGGCAAAGGTTTTCCCCTCTCCTGGGGAAGTTTGCTTCACAGTAATCAGGCTCCACTGTGCTAATCCCCTCAAAATAGAGCAGTTATGACCTACCAGGGAGGTGATAATTTCAAGGGGATTATCCGTTCTGCAGAATTAGCAGAGGGAGAGTGCAAGAGAAGAGGAGGAGCTGCCAGTTTTTCATGCAGGGAAAGGAAAGAAAGAAGCTGGCTGCCTGATTCTGTCCTTGATGGGATCAAAGATAACATTGTGTGGGGCATCTTCACATCCCTAGAACTGCCTTTAACAACCAGAGTCATTGAATATTCACATCACTGCACTTCATAGGGCCATAAAGAACTGTCGTCTGGCCCATGTGTTGTCATAGAATCCAAGATATTACAGAATTCCTTGGTTGCAAAGACCTTTGAGATCATCAAGTCCAATTGTACCTATCCACTTCTAAACCACATCCCTGAGCACATCTACTTGACTTTTAAATGCCTCCAGGGATGGTGACTTAATCACCCCTTCGGGAATCCTGTTCAAGTGACAGTTACTGTCCCACTGTTTCTCCAGGGAAAAAACTCTGCCTTATATCAGTGAACATTCTTGGATTTTACTTAGCAAAAAATATCCTTGCCTGATACAAACCACTGTCTCCTCCTGATTAGCTTGGAATTTCTTTCATCACACCAAGCCAGCCTTCTTCTCTTTAATACTAAGAACTGCTAAGCAATCTGGTGGCAGCTTCTGTCATCATACCCAGTCTTGCTGCAGGTTCAGGCAAGCTCCAAGAGGTTTGGTTTCTCCTAATGAGTCTAAGGCTTAATGAACCTCTAACTCGATACTACTGTCAAATAAAAGAAGATGACAAGGAGATGGCAGAAAAGAAGGAAAGAATGATGAGTGCTTCTCAGTTCACTTGAAAGGAGGAACTGGAGTCCTAGAACTTCTTAGACTTTCCAATAGTGACCGTTTTTGATCCTATCTGTTAAGGTCAAGCAGCTGAGAGATGTGGCTCTATATGACTTGTCCAAACCCATGTGAGGAGGTCCAGGACTGGAACGTAGCCCATTGGAGCGTGACGGAGTCTTTCCTCCTCCTTTTCTTTCACAGCCTGATCCTCTGTGAATCACTGCTTCCACCTGCCCACTCCGTCCCATCAAATGGCTCTTTCTCATCGGTGCTTGCTCTTTCAAAACCCACTTTCCCACAAAACGGAGTACGTTCTCCAAATTTTATTCTCACCATCAGCTGAGCTCAGCTTCTGGAACCTCAGGTTATTAGAGCCAACACAGTATTTAAAGAAGGGTCATCAAAATCACAGAATCCTCTTTTACCCAATTTAATTTCTTGATAGAAATTCAAATGAGCATTACCTCTTTTGTTTTTTTCCCAGGAAGAAGAGAAAGATGAATAGACCTTTTTTGAAGTGATTTTTGCTTAGTCCTGAGTGTTAACTCTACAAGCTTCCTGCACAAAGTGCTTTCCATGCTTTCATTTCTGAACTTACTGTATATCCGCTGAATGTAAGGGTTGCATTACCCTGCTCTAAAACTCAGCTGCCTCTAAGCTGGAAAGTTCTCAACCATAACCAGACATGACTTTATAACAGGAAGGGAAGAGGATGACCATATCCAACAGAAGAACTGTGTTGAGTTAAATTACAGTAAAACGAAGCGTGGGTAGGCAGAATATGAATCAGAATTTGGCCTTACACCTACTTTTACTTAAGAAAAGAGAGACTTTGGAGAACTTGGACAACAGGGAGTGACCACTAAGATTTTTGGATAATGTCTTACCAAGGAAAGACCATCAAATTAATTTTAATAAATAAATTTAGTACCAGCAGAGAAGAAAAATTTGTGTTGCATCACTTACATCTCTTTCTGGAAAACTTAATTTTTTCTTAGAGGGTTCCCATCCTAAAATACCGCCCATTCAGTACTTCTTGGCTTAATTCCTCTGAAATGAGAGCAATAGATGATCTCTCTGGTAGAGGGTTAATCTCATCCTAGCTTGGAAGACCTGCCATCTCATTGGACTCCTCACCTGTTTGGTGCTACTCTCTCAGGTTACATGCAACTACTCTATGCAATTGCCTTTTCACATAAGGATGCCAAGAGAGGAAAATACAGTGCAGAAAGGCCACAAAAACAGTTTTTACATCATTACAGTGAATAGCAACATAATTACCTACAAAAAAAGGACAAGGGTGGAGAGAGGCTTTTTTCACAGGGAGTGCAGTGAAAGGATGAAGGGGAATGGTTTCAAACTGTAAGAGGAGGGAGTGAGATGAGGTTTTAGGAAGAAATGCTTTCCTTATCCTGTGAGGGTGGTGAGGTCCTGGCACATGTTGCCCAGGGAAGTCGTGGATGCCCCCTCCTTTGAAGGTGTTCAAGGGCGGGCTGGATGAGGCTTTGAGCAATGTGATCCAGTGGGAGGTGTCCCTGCCCATGGCAGGAGGCTTGGAACTGGATGGGCTTTCAGATCCATTCCAACCCAAACCATTGTATGGTTCTCTAATTCTATGGAAACACTGACTAAATTGACACAAGTTGGCCAACAACAAGAAACTTTATAAAAACCTAATCTTAGCAGATCCATCTCCCTTCTCTGTCTGCTATAACAAAGCCTTGTGTCTGCTGCGATGGCATGTAAAATCAAAGTTGTATCCATTTACTACTTCACTCTTCTTAGATTTCTTCATGAGTGACAAACAAATGCTCTTATGGAGGGCACTTTTCCAAAACTGAGGTCTCAGCTATTTTCACATCTTTGCCCCACTAAATGTTTTTCAGTTTCCACAGGAATTTTCCTAAGTCTCCACTAAAAAGAGTTGGAGAACAGAGGGTAAAATGTTTGTTGTTCACAGCCATTGCACTAAAGCCCTGCTGAAGTTGCATGAAGCATACCATGAATACATACAAACAGTCAAATGGACTTGTCTTCAGTTTAAGGAAGGGAGGGAGGGAGATCACTGAGGTACAAAATGAAACAGATGAGAACAATTTCTGGGGTTGCTTTTATTCTTTCTCTCACACTTCACTGTTTGATCTGCCTTAGCACAACACAGAGGTCTAGATTAGGATTTATATTTAGAGCCCTTAAAGTCACCAAAAAAGATGCTGGAGGGAATCCCAGGTCCATTTATTAGTTCTGCCAAAGAGACCAAAGGTCTGGCAATGACATGAAGATCCTGGTGTGTGAGCTATATTCATGGGCCTTTGGTTTTATGGTTCCCACTAGGTCTTAAGGGTTCTCAGAGACTCACTGGAATCAGGGATGGAAAAGACCTACTACACTAGGTCATTTGGTCCATCCGCTGACCCTCAACATGGCAGGATTTTCCATATTGTGTAGTCCCAAGGGTTTTGCCCTATCCATTTCAAATGACTCAAGTCAAGGGGCTTTCACCCTTCCACCATTCCTCTGGGAGACCATTCCACAGTGCAACACATACTTGTTTACAAATATTTTCCTGAGAGCACATCCAAATTTTTCTTCATCTCGTGATCTTCCCCATGGAAATCCTCCAACTCCCTCCTCCGTTGGTATGAACATTGAACACGTATACTTATATGTGAATGTCTATATATGGTTTCATCAAATCCCTCATTATCAGCCACTTTGAGCAGCCAAAAAACTCAGGACTTCCTTCATTACAAGATGCCTTGCAGCTCCTAGTGAGGATTGGTCATGGTTACTAAAAACAGTGGCTTCCAGGAAGAAGAGTTCTTTGGGGCTTGAATTCATATGAGTGGTGTGGTCTACAAAAGAGATCATAAAAGAGCGACCACGGTCCTATCCCCCTCTTTTTCCATCAAAGCCTTATGGTCAGAAGGGACATAGAATCCAGGGCATGGAGGGAACTACATTGCAGTGATGACATCATGTTGGCTTTGAGAAATTGTAATTTAAACCTCAACTGTCTCACATACTACTAGCAAGGCTTTAGCAACGTGCATTTCTCTCTCTGGCTCATTTCATTGTGGTAAAAAGATGGTAACAGTAATCACCTTGACACCTCTTTCCACCAGACTCTGCAGGAATGGGAACGCTGCTCTCTGGGTATGCTGGAAAGAAGTATCTTAGCTCAAACATCATACTGTCTCCAGAGAGTTTTCAGGAGAGCCAAATTTTCTCTACTCTTATGAGACTTCCCCTGGAGTCCTGTGTTCATTTCTAGAGTTCCCAGCAGAGGAAGGACAATGGATCTGCTAGAACAAATCCAGAAGGAGTCATGAAGATGATCGGGGGGCTGGAGCACCTCCCATCCGAGGACAGGCTGAGAGAGTTGGGGTTGTTCATCCTGGAGAACAGAAGGCTCCAGGGAGACCTTAGAGCAGCCTCCAGTACTGAAACAGACTCCAGGAAAGCTGTGGAGGAGCTCTTGATCAGGGATTGCAGGGACAGGATGAGGGGGAATGTTTTTAAGCTGAAAGAGGGAAGACTGAGATGAGATCTCAGGAAGAAATATTTTCTTGTGAGGGTGGGGAGGCACAGGCACAGGTTTCCCTGTGGCATTGAAAGCCAAGCTGGAAGAAGTTTTGAGCAACCTGATGCAGTGTAAGGTGTCCTTGCCTGTGGCAGGGCGTTTGGAACTGGCTGGGCTTTGATTTCCTTTCCAGCCCAAACCGTTCCATGATTCTATGATTCCCTTGTAGAGCCTGAAGAGGAAGAGTCTGTTGAAAAACGTTATCAGTGGAAATATTCAGAGCCATGAGAGATATGTGTACACCTAATTCAAAGTATTTCCTTGGGAGCTGAAGAACTAAATTCCTTTGGCATCTTTGAGAACAATCTTAGCTTCGGTATGCAGAACTGTTCTCCAAGAAAGACTTGGGACACAGAATGGGGACTTGCAGGCTGGGGCAGGGGAGTGTGGAATAGCCTGACATGGCTGTTTTCTTTTCAAATAAAAGTCATCTCCTGCAGTTTTCAGATAATGATGCCGAATCCTGGGGTGTTAAGGGACTGCATGCAGCCCTGGCTTGTGTGTTTGCATGCGAGTGGGCTGAAACAAAAATATACAAGTGCTCAGGAGGAGTAAACTATAAACAATGCTTAAAACAACACTCCAAACAGAGCCATCCCCATGCTTTCCCCAGGCCAGGCCACCGCAGGGAGCTGGATGAGAAGGAACCTGCTGCGCCTCAGCCCGGAGAAGGCAGGAGTGACGCTGGTTAACAGGGAGAAGGAACTTGAGGAATGGGCAAAAACTGTGAATGATGCATCCATCGAAAGAGAATGTCGTTCTGTGGCCAAGTTCACTGTCAGGGCTGGCTGCACAGCTTCACACAAAATATCTCCCTCTTGGAGAAGGAAGCTTTTGTTGTTTTTTTTTTTTAACAGCATTTTTCTCCCTGGCTTTTTGACCTACTGAATTCCCCACAGCTGGAACATATCTGACATTGCTCTGGATGCTAACTGTGTCCTACCTGGGCTGTATTTTACCTTGGGAGGCTGCTGATTTTTTTGGAGCCAGTGTTGCACGTGCTTTATAGAGGAGCATCCAGAGGTCTGGCATGTGAGGACTGCAGCCTGGACACTGTATGGGTATAATTGCTGGCCCAATGGCTGACTGTGATGGACCAGCTTTGTCTTTCTCTTCGACCATGGTCAAATGTAGTCTTGATCCTCTTCTCTATCTCTCAGAGCTCCCTTTTCCTCAGTAGCTCTGCTTGTTCCAGCAATCTTCCCTCCCGTGATGTAGCATCCCCTTCCTTGAGCCACTGTTTTCCCCATGGGAATTTCCTTTTCGTTTGATGTTCTTTCTCACTCTGGGATCTGTTTTTTAGGAATGGATTTTTCTGGTGTTTCACCACCTCAATCTTCATTACCATATCCTCACCTAGATCTTCACTTGTTAAATTTCCTCCTATGCCAAACTGCTCTCTTTCAATTGATTATTGCTATACTCTGCAAACCTGCTATGCTGAAATCCTGCCAGGTTGCTTGATATTTCTTTACCTTTTTTTATTGTACAGTGCCTCACTTCTTTCTTTTTCCTTCTCTCCTCTTCTGTTTTCACAATGCCTTGCACAGTGTCCTCCTGACTGGATGCCTTCCAAACTACAGAAATTAAACTATTAAAGTTCCATTGCCTGATTTTCCATCTTTTTATCTCCAAGGACGTTAGCGGGGAGAGGGGAAGTTTTGTCTGTTTACCCAAGGTTCCTCTAGATGTTTCCCACCAAATACTAATGGCAGCTGTCATGTGACAGTTACTCCTACCCACTACTGCAGCAGTTGAAAACCAGAAATTAAGAGGAATTATCTATCCTTGTAGAAACCCAGAGAAAGAGATGTTTCTCTCCCTGAAGATATTCACACTGATCTGCTTTTAAGACAGATTTTGTTATGGAACTATTGGAACAGGCCCAGAGGAAGGCTATGAACATGACTTGAGGGCTGGAGTACCTCTGCTGTGAGGTCAGGCTGAGAGAGTTGGGGTTGTTTGGTATGGAGAAGAGAAGGCTCAAGGGAGATCTTACAGTAGCCCTCCAGTACTGAAAAAGGGGCTACATAAAGCTGGAGAGGAACTTTCCAAAAGGGCTTGTGGCAATAGGACGAGGGGGGAAGGCTTTAAATTCAAAGGGGGAAGATTTATTTTAGACATTAGAAAGAAATTCTTCATGATGATGGTGGTGAGGCCGTGGCACAGGTTGCCCAGGGAAGTTGTGGCTGCCCCATCCCTGGAGGTGTTTAAGGTCAGCTTAAATGAGGCTTTGAGCCTCCTGATCCAGTGTGAACTGTTC
This sequence comes from Tapera naevia, assembly GCA_033556795.1. NCBI lineage: Eukaryota > Metazoa > Chordata > Aves > Cuculiformes > Neomorphidae > Tapera > Tapera naevia. The sequence continues at coordinate 399,736 of JAUMJJ010000238.1, read as the reverse complement.
TGGCCCATGGCAGGGGAAGTTGGAACTGGATGGGCTTTAAGATCCCTTCCAACCCAAACAATTTTATGATTCTATAATGCAGGTAGTTTTTGCATGTGTAAGGCTGGAGGTTTCCTTTGCCTCATATTTTAATCCGGCATCTGCCATGTGAAGTGATCCCAAAGAACTGCCTGTTCTCACCATCATTCCCTACCTCACTGAAGTCTGTGGTTTGTTCCCCAAGTACAAACATAAAGTACAGAGCTGCCTGTGAGAGGAGCAGAGTGTGCATGCAGATGCAATCAGGAATGTTCTGAAGATTACCACATGGTTCTGTTTGCTTCTTCTTGTGAGCTGGGGTGCATTACAAGCAGCATTGCCAGCCAGTCAAGGGAGGGGATGGTCCCGCTCTGTTTTGCACTGGTGGGGCCCCACCTCGAGTACTGGGTGCAGTTTTAGGTATCGCAGTATAAAGAGGATCTAAAGCTACTGGAGAGCATCCAGAGGAGGCCACAAAGCTGGTGAAGGGTTTAGAGGGGAAGTTGTAGGAGGAGCAGCTGAAGTCACTTGGTCTGTTCAGCCTGGAGAACAGGAGACTGAGGAGGGACCACATCGCAGTTTGCCGCTTCCTCACAAGGGGAGGAGGAGCAGGTGCTGATCTCCCTGGTGACCAATGATAGGACTCAAGGCTATGGCAGTAAGATGCACCAGAGGAGGTTTACATTGGACTTTAGGACAAGGTTCTTCCCCTAGAGAGTGGTAGAGCATTGGAACAGCTCCCCACGTAAGCAGTCATGACACCAAGCCTGACAATATTCCAGAAGCATTTACCAATGCCCTCAGACACATGGTGTGAATGTTGGGCTTGTCCTGTGCAGGGACAGGAGTTGTACTCGATGATCATTGTGGGTCCCTTCCAACTCAGGTCATTCTGGGATTCTGTGAGCTCTGGAGGAGCCTCCAGAGAATTGCTTTTTGTTCATTCATTGAAGTCTAAAGAGGTTATGGAACACATAAAGAGCCCACAACACACACACGTGTATACCCATCCCATCATTAACTGGCAATCGAAATCAGGAAAGGTCAACATCTTTTTGCACAGAGAATTTTAATATCAAGGTAAACCATTGCACCCAGAAATGTTTATGGCAGTTGCAGTTGCATAAACAAAAAGAACCTGCAGCCTCTGGCACAAACTGGAAAGTCTTTACCATGCAAGCAGAATAACTGGTGTTTCCACAAGATAAACTCAGGAGGCACAACCAGGGTTGCACAACAACCTATAATAGGACTTCATCTTGCAGTCACCCTGCCTGCAAATCACTGTTCTTAACTGTTTATGTTGAACTCTGTCCAGCTTCAGCCTTGGCTGCCTTTTTTCGTCTCTTAAAGTACTTGTATGTGGCTCAATATTAATTTGCTCCTTTTGCAAAATCAAAGGCTTATTTGCGGCAGTGAAGAATTAATTCTGCAATAAATTTATGCCCTGTTAGAAAGGTCTTTTACCTTCACTGGAGAGAACAGCATGGCCTGCGAAAGACCAATGGTCTACAGTCAAAGCTAACAATTGTGAGGGATGGAATGCAGTCTGGTGACCATGGATTAGGGGTCAGTAGCCTTGAAGATAATTCTTATTTTTGCTACTGACCTGCTTTACGATTTTGACTCTGTCACTTCTTCCTCCTGTGCCTCAGAGCGTGTCTTTTTAGGGTGAAAGTCCTTTAGGATGGTGATTATCCCTTTAGTATCTGCATGACTTCTACCAGGAAGAAAACTGATCTGTTGGTGGTTCTGAAGAAAGGAATATGCAGGAAGGTTGGAACTGGGTGATATTTCAGGTCCCTTCCAACCCAAACCATTTTAGGACTCTATGATTCTATGGTAAGTAGTTAAAGAGAAAAAAGGTTCGGAAGGCTCTTGAGGTGTTATCTTGTTCATTCAACTTCATCTGAGGTAGTCTTGACTTTCGGAACCCCATTGTCCAGTGAGAGACTTCACAACTTTTGCCAGGAAGTGAATTGCATTGCTTTTTCTTGTTAGAAAATGTTTAATAATGTCCACCCTAAGCATTCTTCACAGTCATCCACATCCATAACCTCCTGACCTGTCCCTAGTAGGAAGAACAATTTATTCCTTTCCTCTCAGCCAAAATCCTACATTACTCTGAGGATGACCAAGTAAATCAGTTCCACATAGTTAAGGACAGTTGTAACCATACATAAAAATTGCCAAATGGTGTCATTTACCTCTCAAAGTAAGGTAAATACGACTTGATTCCCAAGATATAGCAATGAACATTATTGTAGATATCCTGGGAAATCCTCTGTAACCACTGCCTGCCACTCCAGAAAGGTATGGTTGCTCTGCAAGTCTTATCTTTCCCAGCTTTCTGTAGGCATCTCCTAGGCATTGAGGCACTTGTACTCTCTGTATACACTCGTGCTTAAAGGGGGCTTACCAGAAAATGGGGAGGAGTTCTTGATCAGGGAGTGCAGGGACAGGACAAGGAGGAACATTTTTAAGATGAAAGAGGGGAGATTGAGATGAGATCTTAGAAAGAAATGTTTTCCTGTGAGGATGGGGAAGCCCTGGCACAGGTTGCTCAGATAAGTTGTGGATATCTCATCCCTGGAGGTGTTCAAGACCAGGTTGGATGAGGCATTGAGCAACTTGATCCAGAGGATGATGTCCCTGCCCATGGGAGGGTGTTGGAACTGGATGGGTTTTAAGGACCTTTCCAACTCAAGCCATTTCACTATTCTATAATTTTATGTGAAGGAAATTAGGTCACAAAGTAATGACCAATCCTACCATAATGGGAATGTTTCTGTAAGAAGCTCACATCCCATTCCAGTGTAAGGTCTAAAATTGGGGTTCTGCATAGAATTATAGAACCATGGAATGTTTTGTGTTGGAAGGGACATCAAAACCCATCCAGTTCCAAACCCCATGCCATGGGCAGGAACACCTCCCACTGGATCAGAGTACTCCAAGCCCCATCCAACCTGGTCTTGAATACCTCCAGGGATGGGGCAGTCACAGCTTCCCGGGGCAACTTCTGCCAGGGCCTCTTCACCCTCATTGTGAAGAATTTCTTCCTGCAGAGGAAGTGATGGGAAGACCATAATCTCTCTCTGCCTTCCCACCAAAATAGGGCTTGATTCTTCTCACCTCCATCCTCCAGGGGAAATGCTGTTACACACAGCCTAGCACAAACTGCTCAGCAAAGGTCAGGAAAGCAAAAGCAGCTGGAAGCCAGTAGTGATTTACAGTCAGAGCCCTTCCTAGCGTTCACTGTGTTTCTTGCTGTTACGCAGACCAGAAGATGTGGATTTATGGCTTCTCTGCAGAGAACAAGTGCAGTCATAGCATGCCTCTGCTTTCCTGCTGCTCAAATAACTGCTGTAACAAGAGTCATTATTTATAAGCAATACACCGTCCTATGGCTCAGTTTTCAACGGATTTATGCTTGGAGGGAGAGCTCTGTGGATTCTCCGGTGATGAATAAAGGACATGTTTACACTGCAGCCCTTCCTTCGAGGGTACTTTGCCTCCATCTGGCTGCCTCTCTGCGCAACATTTGATAAACTCATGAAAGTTTAAGAGATCACTTCCTCCTTCTCAAGTCAGATTAATGTTGGTTAATAAATAAGGGCTTTATTAGGGAATACACAGAATTAGGAAATAAAGAGACAGATGTTACAAGCATCCCTGTACAGACACATACCTGATATCTTACCGTTGTACACAGAACGGTTTATCTCTCCTCTATTTTTACTTTAATATCAGAGAATTATAGAATCACTGAGGTTGGAAAATACCTCTAAGATCATCTGGTCCAACCATCAGACCAGCCCCACAATGCCTAATAAACTATGACCCCAGGTGCCACATCTACACGGTCTTTTAACCCTTCCAGGGATGGAAAATCCACCACTGCCCTGGGCAGCCTCTTCCAGTGCATCACCACTCTTTCAGTAAAGAACGTTTTTCCTCATATCCAGTCTAAACCTCCTCTCACACAACTTCAGGCCGTTTCCTGTCATCCTCTCAATACAGGGGGCAGAGAAATGCTTCTTTCACAGTGACCATCATGCCTTTACCTTGCTCCTTATCCTTGCTCCTGCAGCTCCTTCCTTCATGATACAGGCATGGTGTGGTCAGTTCCGATTCTAAAACCGACCTGTGAATCCAGCTACACTCATTCTTTTTTTAGGCATCTCATAGAATCTTAGAATGATTTAGGTCAGAAGAGACTTAAAAATCATCCAGTTCCCACCCCCTACGATGGGTAGGGACACCTCCCATGGGCTCAGGTTGCTCATGGCCCCATCCAGCCGAACCTTGAACATCACCAGGGATGGGGCAGCCACGACTTCCTTATGCAACCTGTGCCAGTGTCTCACCACCCTCTTTGTGAAGAATTTCTTCCTAAAGTCTAGTCTAAATCTTCCCCTTACCAATTTAAATCCATTATATTTTATCTGTCATCTCTGGTTAAAAGCTGGGGAATAAGTTGTCCTACATCAGAGATGGGGATGAGAGCAGGGTTCGCACAGGTCAGCCATGCTTGTGAACTCACATGTGTATACGCGCAGTCCAAACATGCTGAGTCCTCACTTCTTTCTGGAAACCTTCAATTAGGAGAAGAAACACTCAGAAAAGTGAGCAGACAAGATCATGAGAGGCTCTAAGTAGCTAAAAGCAGTTGTTTTAAATGCTGTCTTCTGACGTGTATTTTGACAACGCGGTGATTTTCGTCACAGCAAAAACTTGCAGTGCCACTTGAAACTTTGACTGCTTTTAAGTTTCTATTGAAAGACTCGAGATGCAACAAGCTGACATTTTACTGTTACTAAAAGTTTTATTTAGTTCAATTCTCCCTAGCATTTTTCTGTGGCCAAAAATGGGAAAGGTTTGTTTTTCTTTCTTACACCAAAAAGCTCTCGAACACTTGAAGTTTTGACATAAACTAAATATTTTGATGAAAAGTAAAATTCTTTCTTTTAATGACATTCATGGGATAAAAGACATGTCCCAACCAGCTCAACTGCTCCTTAAGGAAGGCTTATCTTATATCATCACAATTCTGATCAAAAACATATTTTCAGTTTGTGTCTACTTAAGGGGTATAACATGCCAGTAACAACAAAGAGGAATCACTTGGTAGAAATGATACAATCATAGAAATCATAGAATAGATTTGGTTGGAAGAGACCTTAAAAATCATCCAGTTCCAATCTTCCTGCCATGGATGTGAACACCTGCCACTGGACCAGGTTGCTCAAGGATCCACCCAACTTGGCCTTGAACACATCCAGGGATGGGGCGTCCACAAATTTCCTGGGCAACCTGTGCCAGTGCTTCATCACCCTCATTGTGAAGAATTTCCTCCTAATGTCTAACTCAAATCTTCTTTCTTCCATTTTAAAGCCATTCCTCCTTTTCGTATCACTACAGGCCCTTGGAAAATGTCCCTCCCTGCCTTTCTTGTAGCCCTCCTTCAAGTACTGGAAGGCTGCTACAAGGTCTTCCCTGAGCCTTCTCTTCTCCAGGCTGAAAAACCCCAATTCACTTAGAGCAGCCTTCCAGTACTGAAAGAGAGCTACAGCAAAGCTGGGGATGGGGTCTTTATCAGGGAACAGGGTGGGACAGGGACAGGAAAAGGCTGAATGGTTTTCAGCTGAAAGAGGAGAGATTAGGGTAAGAACTTAGGAAGAAATGCTTTCTTGTGAGGATTGTGTGCCAGTGGCACAGGTTGCCCAGAGAAGTCATGGTTGCCCCATCCCTGAAGGTGTTCAAGGCCAGCTTGGATGTGGCTTTGAGCAACTCAATCCAGTGGAAGGTGTCCCTGCCCATGGCAGGGTGTTGGACCTGGATGGACTTTGAGGTGCTTTCCAACCCAAACCATTATATGATTCTACCTTTCTGTGACTCTATAAGCTGTTGTCTTTGAAGTTTGGTATCTTTCCAAAATGCATGATAAGCAAAGACACGGAAAAGATGCAGCATCATCTATTCTATGATAAGTTCATCCTATCTGGCCTTAAGCTGCAGGGACAATAGATGAAATACTTACAAATCTGTTAATGGGTTAGTAAACAAATAAAAGACACATGCCTAAATAAAACAAAAAATAAACAAATAGAAGCATTTGGAATGATAGTATTACTTGGCTAACCACCAGGTACTAAATCTTCTGGAGCCACGCATGTGTAATTCAGAATAATAGTCCACTTGGAAAATAACAGAACGTTCAAAACATAGAATCATTGTATGAAGCATCCTATTTTCTGAGGACACCTTAGAGCAACTTTCCAGTACTTAAAGGGGTCTACAGGAAAGCTGGGGAGAGGCTCTTGATCAGGGAATGCAGGGATAGGACAAGGGGGAACAGTTTAAGCTGAAAGAGGGGATATTGAGAAGAAATCTTGGAAAGAAATGTTTTTTCTTTGAGGGTGGGGAGGCCCTGGCACAGGTTGCCCAGAGAAGTAGTGGCTGCACCATCTCTGGATGTGTTCAAGGACAGGTTGAATGGAGTTTCGAGCACCCTGATCCAGTGGGAGGTGTCCCTGCCCATGGCACAGGGTTTGGACCTGGATGGGATTTAAGGTCCCTTCCAACTCAAACCATTTTGTGATTCTACACTAGAGGGCTCATTAGTGGCAAAGGCAGATACAGTTCTTGGGTCCTTACTGCTCGCTGTACACCGTAGTGCAGCAGGTGTTCCTGCTCCCAGCACAGGGCACAGGGTGCTTTCTCTGAATTTAAAACAAAGCCTTTCTCTTCCTTACAGAATCATAGAATCATCTAGTTGGAAAAGAACTCTGAGATCATCGAGTCCAGACCTACCTTTCTTTTTCCTAAACCATGTCCCTAAGAAACTCATTTACCTGTCTTTTAAATACCTCCAGGGATGGCTACCCAACTATGTCCCTGGGCATCATGTTCCAATTATTTACCTTAGCATCTGAAAAAGATCTCTTGTTCCAGAATAGTTCTCCACTATTATCATCAAATTTAACATCTCTGACAACATCAATTTTAACATGTTTAATAAGGACAAAATTCCATCAAGAAGAGCTGTATTTAGGGCCACAGAGAAAAGGGAATAGAAATCCAAGCATCTAGTGGAGCTGCTGGGGGTGATTGTTTTTTGGGGGAGATGTTTTTGGAAAGCAAGGAATGATATCTGGCAGAACAGTAAGAATAGAAGCCATATTTTCTTGACACCTAATTCCAGACACTCTTAGGAAGAGTAAATCAAGGGATGGAAAACAATAACACCTTCTATGTCAGGAATGTGAGTGGTGATGAGGCAAGGGGGGAGAGAAAGCTTTGCCCAGAGTGGTAACATATGAGAGTTGCTTGATTTTGAACCTGTAGGCTGCCTCCATCTGTTTATGAACTAGCCTCTTCTCCTGGACACATTCCTGTCTTACTGCCATCATGCTCCCAGTGCCGCAGTGACCACAGCCCAACTCATGTATCACCATAAATACATATCAGGGAGATGTCAGATTGAACTGGAAGGAACCATTGGGATGGGAAGAGGCTGAGCAGAATAGTTTGTAGGGACGATGTGGAAGTGACTTCACCAGTCAGTCAAGTCTCAAGAGCTGAATTCTTGATAGCTTTTGAATTTGGGTCAAGATGTGAAGGTCTTTGACAGCAGAGCATCTTGTCTTCCCAGCTTTATTTTTCTTGTCCATATAAATGGATGGTGCTCAGACAATGCTCCCAAAATGTTAGAGACTAAATGCTAATGTGGACTATCTCAAGTAGGAGCTGATGAATGACAGAAGAACATTTCCTGCTGCTTTATCTAAATTGCTTTATTACAGGCTGAGAGAGTTGGGGTTGTCCAGCCTGGAGAAGAGAAGGTTCCAGGAAGACCTTAGAGCAGCCTTCCAGTACTGAAAGGGGCTACAAGAAAGCTAGAGAGGGGCTCTTTCTCAGGGAGTACAGCCATGGGATGAGGGGGGACGATTTTAAGCTGAAACAGGGGAGATTTAGATGAGAACTTAGGAAGAAATGCTTACCTGTGCGGGTGGTGAGGCCCTGGCACAGGTTGCCCAGAGCAGTGATGACTGTCACATCCCTGGAGGTGTTCAAAATGAGGTGGGATGAGACTTGCAGCAATTTGATCAAGTGGAAAGTTTCCCTGCCCATGGGAACTGAGTGATCTTTAAGATCTCTTCCATCAAAACATTCCATAAGTCAATGATTAGTTCAGCCAATTCAATTGCCTCTAAACTGTTCGTTTTCAGTGGGAGATCCAGAGTGAAGACCAGAGCCGGGATTAATGAAATCTACCATTTGTGTGTGTTGTTGTGAGAGTTTGAAAACTGAACTTTGTTTCTTTCTCCAGTAAAAATTTCCAGCAAAATGTTTCAGGTTTCTCGTAAAATAACAGCTATGTCACACATCAAAAACTGTTTAAAAAATAGTCTTTTGAATAAGGAATGTGCTGTTTCAACACATTCAAATTGAAAATCTTTGCTGAAAACAAGGAAAAATATATATACTGAAAGATTTTAGGAGTTTAGAGGATTCTTATATTTTTCTCTTATAATCATCATAAAGTTTTGCTCAAAAATAAAAGGAATAAAATTATTCTAGCATTTTCTCTTTGGTCTAAGGTCATTTTGAAAGCAATTGTAAAGAAATCTTAACACTAAAAAAAAAACATCATATCAGCTTCAGTGAACATAAATTTTAAATTATAATTCTACTCTTAAACTTGAAGGCAGCCCAGTATTAATATTGGCAGTGATCCAAATACCAGGAATTAATCTGACAATACGTTACTAAATGCTTTTAAATAATGAATATTTGGTGGTATATGTTCAGCTATACAAATCTTGAAATATATTTATATTTGCATCTGAGTACACAAGCCCTTTGTTAATGGCTGACTGAGAGAGAGGAATTCATGAAATAAACTCTTCATCATTAATGTGACCTAAACCCAGCCAAGATGTGAGACAGATGCTTAATTTTAAGATGACAAACACCTCTGCTATACATGGTGATTTCTTTACCAAAAGAGTGGTGAAGCATTGGAAGAGGTTGCCTAGGGAAGTGGGGAATTCACCTTCCCTGGAGGTGTTCACAAAGCATGTAGATGTGTATTTTTGGTACGTAGTTTAGTAGGCACAGCAGTGTTGGGCTGATGGTTGGACTTGATGATTTTAGAGGTCTTTTCCAACCTTAATGATTCTATGATTCTACAATTCCATGATTCATGATTCAGTTTTCTGAGAAAACACATTATTTCTCAACCTAAGGACATCCTTTGATTTTCACACCTGGAAAAAATCTGCTAATGGCAGGCTTCTAATGTGCATAGAATCATAGAATCATAGAATGGTTTGGTTGGAAGGGACCTCAAAGCCCATCCAGTTCCAGTTCCCCTACTATGGGCAGGGACACCTCCAAGTAGACCTGACTGCTCACGGCCCCATCAAAACTGACAAGTCCTTGTGTCGTTAAAAGAACAGCAAGGAAGAAGATCACATCTCACCACTGAGACTCAGGTGCCTGCAGGCGCCTCAGGAATTACCCCAACACTCTAGCAATGGGGAGGGCTCCAAGTGCTCCCGTTCCTGCACATCTCCAAATGGTTTTGTGCTACTTGTTCTTGCGATACTGAGATCTCATGGCAGTCAGCATGGGTGAAAGGCCTCGGACTAAACATGTTGAGAGGATGAATGGGTTCTGAGTTGGTCATTTAAAGGCAGATGCTGCATCTGCTCGGAGTTATGATCTCGCTCCTAATCCATCAGTGACTTTCAGTTCATCCTCTGCTAGCACCACAATGGGCTCAGGGTAGAGGCCTTAAATAGGAACACCCAACTGCCTCCTAATTCTATAAGCTGTCTGGATGAAGGATTTCTGCTGATGGGAACTCAGAGAGGCACAGCAGGGTATTTCAGGCAATTATCAATACTATGCCACTCTTCTGTTTCCTTGGCATATGTTGACGGCCAGTGTCAGAGACAGGATGCTAGAACAGATAGGCATTTGGTGTATATCATGGAATCATAGAATGGGTTGGGTTGGAAGGGACCTTAAAGGTCATCCACTTCCACCGCCTCTGCCATGGGCAGGGACACCTCCCACTAGACTAGGCTGCTCAAGGCCCTACCCAACCTGAACTTGAGCAGTTCCAGGGAGGAGGCATCCACAACTTCTCTGAGCAATCTATGCCTTTGTCTCACATATGTCATGTAGATCCCCAGGTGGCACCATTCCTAGAACTCTGGGTGTTTCCACATCACCCTCCAGCCAGCCAGGCTAGTGTTTACCTTAACCTCCAAGAAAGATCATCATCCAGAAGGGTAGGGCTGGTAGGACAGAAAGTAATGTCCTATTAGACAATGCCTGATGGTTTATTGCTTTGGACAGAGATGAGTGGCATTTTCAAACTCCTCTGTCCTTTTTAATTCCGTGCTTAATTTATTCCATGTTATTTATAGGCAGGTAGGTTTGCACATTCATAAAACGTCCAGTTTCCTGTTATGTCTAGAGAACTGGTAGGAGGTATGGCAAATATACTTGTAGCAGCTCAAACTCCCTGTGTAGTTTCCATCGAGTGAAATATTCATCACTTCCTGTTCTAAACTCAGTGAAACACTGCCAAAGATTTAACAAGAGGCTTCCACAGAAATGTCTCCCTCTTTTTTCTTTTTACTTCTGCATGGGCCTTTTTCCCATTCCTTCCATCTATCCATCTATCCATCCTTCCATTCATCCATCCATCCATCCATCTATTTGTTCATCCATATATCTCTGAAAGTGTCAGTCAAAACTTATCCTAAGTAAAGTCGGTTAAGTCACGTAACTCAAGAGAGGTCCACTCTATGTTTATGCACTTGCAGATGGAGGAAAGGAAGTTACCTCCACATCAACTCTTCAGGAGAATCACAGAATGATGGAATAGTTTGGGTTGAAAGGGACCTTAAAGGTCATCTATTTCCAAACACCCTGCCATGAATCATAGAATCATAGAAGGGTTTGGGTTGGAAGGGACATTAAAGATCATCCAGTTTCAACTCCTCTGCCATGGTCAAGTACACCTCCCACTGGATCAGGTTGCTCAAAGCCCTTGCTTTCTGCTGTCTCCTTATGCACTTGTTGAAATAAGTTGCAGAGGAACATTGCTGGGACTTCCTCAAGAGACCTTTGGAGGTACCTTCAGACCCAAAGGTCCCAGGAGCTGGGAATCATCCCAGATAGCGAACTGGACATCAAGGAAGTCGTTACTTCTGGGCGGAAGTGCTGATCTGCTTGAGAGTAGGGATGCTCTGCAGAGGGATCTGAACAGGTTGATCGATGGGCTGAGACCATCAGTATGAGGTTCAATGAGGCCAAGTGCCAAGCCCAACACCTGGGAGACAATGCATTACCCTAGGCCTAGGGAAGTGTGGCTGGAAAGCCACCTGGCAGAGAAGGGCCTGAATGTCAGTTGACAGCAGCTGAACATGAGCCAACAGTGGCCCAGGGGGCCAAGAAGGCCAATGGCATCCTGGTCTGTATCAGAAACAGCGTGGCCAGCAGGACCAGGGAAGCGATTGTGTCACTGGACTCAGCACTGGTGAGGCTTCTCCTTGAGTCCTGGGTTCAGTTTTGGGCCTTTCACTACAAGAAGAACATTGAGGAGCTTGAGCGTGTCCAGAGAAGGAAACAGAGCTCGTGATGGGTCTGAAGAACAAGTCTTATGAGAGGCAGCTGAGGGATCTGGGCTTGTTTAGCCTGGAGAAAAGGAGTCTGAGAGGAGATCTCACCACTGTCTACAATTTCTTGAAAGGAGGCTGTAGTAAGGTGGGTGTTGGTCTCTTCGTCCAAGTGACAGGTGATAAGAAAAGGGGAAATAGCCTCAAGTCGCATTAGAAAAAATTTCTTTGCTGAAAGTGTTCTCAGGCCCAGGCAGAGGCTGCCCAGGGAGGTGGTGGAGTCACCATCCTTGAAGGTGTTTAAAAGACCAGTGGATGAAGTGCTGAGGGATACGGTTTAGTAGTGGACTTTTTCAAGGTGTTTTCCAACCAAGCGGTTCTATGATTCTGTGATAAGTGATTAGGAGTATGCACTGGTTTTCCCAAGCTTCTCCCTAACCTGCTGGACTGCATGGCCTCCTGTGACACTCCTCGTAATTGAATCCTACTTGAGCTATTTTCTCTGCTCAGTGTGGGAAAATTCCATACCATAATGAGGGTTAATAATAGAAAGTTCTTATTTTATTTGAGACTTTGCCGAAGAGTAATAGAACCATTTCGGATCCTCTTCTCTGAGAATATGATTCCCTTAATCATCTATTATTACTCTGAGAGGGGGAGAGAGAGTGGAGGAAGAGGACGGGGGGCATGGGCCTTCTGAAATTAATGGCTAGGTTTCTGAAATAAGTGATTGTCACCTCCTTGTTCATATGTATGACTCAGTGGCGCCTGTCCAGATGCGAATGGGAGCCAACACACCCTGCGCGCCATCCCTTGCAGAGCTTCGAGTTGCTTAAATTTAATTTAGCTTACTTTTCCTTGCACAGTAGAACTTAGAAGCCACAAAAGTAAGCAGAGAGGAAATCAAATCTGGAAAATATGCATTTGTCTTGAAAGGGATCAGAATCATAGAATCATGAAATGGTTGGGGTTGGAAGGGATCTTAAACATCATCCAAATCCAACTCCCCTACTATGGAACACCACCCACTGCATCAGGCTGCTCAAGGCCCCATACAACCTGACCTTGGCTAAAGGCCCCATCCAACCTGGCCTTGAACACCTCCTGGCAGAGGTCATCCACAACTTCCCTGGGCAACCTGTGCCAGTGTCTCACCACTCTCATTGTGAAGAATTTCTTCCTAATGTCTAAAATACATCTTCCCCCCCTTGAGTTTAAAGTCATTCCCTCTCATCCTATACCACATGGCCTTGTTAAAAGTCCCTCCCGAGTTTTCTTGAAGGTCCTCTTTCAGTACAGGAAGGCTGCTCTAGGGCCTCCTCTGAACCTTCTCTTCTCCAGCCTGAACAAACCCACCCCTCTCAGCCTGTCCTAGTAGCAGAGCTGTTCCATCTCTCTGATCATCTTTGCAGCAGCTCTCCTCTGGACCTGTTCCAACAGTTCCATATCCTTCTTATGTTGGGGATTCCAGAACTGGACACAGAAGTCCAGGTGGGGACTCACAAGAGCAGAGTAGATGGAGAGAAATGTGTTGACAATGCAATGAAACATGGATATGAAAAAGCAACATCTACAGACCTCCTCAGGTTCTTCTGCTTGGTAGTCTCAGGTTAGGTCAGATTGTCTGGAAACTTTGTTAAAGGCTCTAATGCTTCCTCTTTGAACATGTTTATTGGTCATGGTTTAGATGCCAGTTCTCTGCATGATGAGACTTCCTTCTTCTTCATCTTGATTTCAAATAGAATTGTGGTGGTCTGTTTAAAAAAGCCGATCTTATGGAACTGAATACGTCAGGCAGAGAAATGGTTGAACTACTTGAAGATTTTGCTAATGCAAAGAGCAATGTACAGATTGAATGTTACACAAACATTGTAAAAGCATGAATGGCCTAATGATTAGATGGATACAACTATACATATTGAGGAGAGATAGATGCTCTGGCCAGAAGAACAGCTGGCTAGAGCTAAAGGGAGGGGAGATCTATAAACCTGTCTGTGTAGAAAGCTGCAGGTAGAGTAAACATCTGCTAGGGAATTGCTGTGTCTTGGAAACAATAAGACAACAATTACAGAAAGCATCACAGAATCACAGAATCATTAAGATTGGAAAAAACCTCTAAGACCATCCAGTCTAACTGTCAGCCCAACACCACCGTGCCTACTAAATCATTTCGCAAAGTGCCACAGCCACACATTTTTTGAATGGAGTCTCCATGGATGGAGACTCTGCCACTGCCCTGGGAAGCCACTTCTAGAATCATAGAATCATAGAGTGGTTTGGGTTGGAAGCGACTTAAAAGATCATCTAACTCCAGCTCCCTGCCATGGGCAGGGACACCTCCCACTAGATCACGAGACCACTTCCAATGTTTCACTATTCTTTCAGCAAAGAAATCACCACACATAGCAGGGATGCCCCATCCCTGGAAGTCTTCAAGACAGGGTTGGATGAGGCTTTGAGCAGTCTGGTCTAGTGGGAGATGTCCCTGCCCATGGCAATGGGGGTGGAACTGGAATCTTTAAGGTCCGTTCCAACCTAAACTATTCTATGATTCTGTGATTCGTACTGGTGCATTCAGCACTTTATACAACAGCCCAACTTTCTGTGTTGTAAAGTATTGACTCCAAAGCCCTGTCTGAATGTCAACAGCATTACTCTTCTCAGGCAATATACCCTGAGCAGCTGTAGGGTCTGTGGCAGCCTCGGGCTGGATTCTTAAGTCTGCTTTCTTTCTTGAGATCACAACTTTGCCAGGAGAGTTGGCATGGAAACCCTAAATATAATCCAGCTTCTCCAAAGCCACTGACTTAGTAGCAAGGAGTTGGTTTGGTTCTGATTTCATACAAGCTAGTAAATATTTCCCTGGGTTGTTTTTAATTTCAGGCCCTTCAGGGAAGCAACAAGGACCCTGGGATTCTTCTTGAAGTCAATGCCTATGGGTACTTGCTCCACTGCAACGATTTTACAGCCACGATTCCTTTTCTTGAAGTCTCTCTTCTTCCTCTTCTCCCACTGTTTTGGGTGTTAATTAAATCAGTCACTGCAAAAAGAGAGCAGCCCTGAGGAGAAGGACTTGGAGTGCTGACTGATGAGAAGCTCAACATGAGCATGCAATGGGTCTCTGCAGTCTAGAAGACCAGACGTATCCTGGGCTGCATCAAAAAAACAAAAGCAGCTTGGCTAGCAGAGCGAGGGAGAGGATTCTCTCATTCTTCTCTGCTCTCGTGAGACTCCACCTGGAGTCCTGTGTCCAGTTCTGGAGACCACAACATAAGAAGCATATGAAACTGTTGGAACGGGTCCTGAGGAGGCCAGGAAGATGATCTGAGGGCTGGAGCATCTCTGCTTTGAGGGCAGGCTGAGACAGTTCAGTTTGTTCCCCCTGGAGAAGAAAAGACTCTGGGGACACCTTAGAGCAGCCTTCCAGTTCTGAAAAGGGCTCCAGGAAAGCTGGGGAGGGACTTTTTACAAGGGCTTGGAGTGAGAGGACAAGGGGGAATGGCTTTAAATTGGAAGGGGGAAATTTATATTAGACATTAGAAAGAAAATCTTCACGATGAGGGTGATGAGGCACTGACCCAGGTTGTCCAGGGAAGTCACGGCTGTCCCATACCTAGAAGTGTTCAAGGCCAGACTGGATGGATCCTTGAGCAGCCTGATCCAGTGGGACGTGTCCCTGCCTACAGCAGTGGGGTTGGAACTGAATAATCTTTAAGGTCCCTTCCAACCCAAACCATTCTATGATTCTATGAAAAATAAAGAAAAGCCTTGACTTTGTATCTTATTACAGTGGAGTTAACCTTTTTTTACTGTCATTCTGTTTCTTTTCAGGTCCTTTTAAGTACTCTGTACATATATATTTTTTTTCCAAATCTAATTATAATTAAGTGGCTATTGTGTACGCGTCATTGCTGCCCTCTACTGCAGGGAATCAGAAGTCATCAGCTACATATCATGAACCTGATGGGTGAGCGTAGGAGTCCTCCCTCCGCTGGTCCAGGTCTTCTCTTCTCCACTGTGAATATCTTTATCAGGTGAAGCATTTCAGTGAGGTTTTTGTGAGGGTAAGGGTAACAAAACCCCTGGGCTAGTAGGACTGAAAGAGATCATGTACTCCAGGGCTTTTCCAACTTGTTTCACCTTGTGGATCCCCAAAGATGTTCCAGTCAAGGAGAGACTCCCTGTAGGAGTTTTGCCCGTGAAGATCTTTGTGTAGCACAGACAAAGCTGATTCTCCCTAAGTGAAGTCTATCTCATACAATCATAGATTCATAGAATGGTTTAGGTTGGAAGGGACCTTAAAGCCCATCCAGTTCCAACCCCCCTGGATGAGCCTGAACACCTTGAATGCCTCCAGGGATGGAGAAGCCACAACTTTCCTGCGTAACATGTGCCTGTGTCTCATCATGAAGGATTTCTTCCTAATATCTTAGCCCTTCCAATTTAAAGCCATTCCCCCTCATCCGATCACTCCAGGCCCTTGGAAAAAGTCCCTCCCCACCTTTCTTGTAGATCCCTTCAGGTACTGGAAATATGCTCTAAGGTGTCCCCAGAGCCTTCTCTTCTCCAGGTAGAACAACCCCAACTCAAAGCAGAGGTGCTGCAGCCCCCAAATTATCTTTGTGGCCTCCTCTGGACCCGTTCCAAAAGTTCCATTGCAGATTCCAGAACTGGACACAGGACTCCAGGTGGGGTCTCACCAGAGTGAAAAAGAGGGGGAGATTCCCTTCCCTCTCCTTGCTGGCCACGCTGCTTTTGACGCAGCCCAGAACTGCAACTGGCTTTCTGGTCTGCAAGCACATGTTGCCAGCTCATGTTGAGCTTCTCATCCAAAAGTACCCCATGTTCTTCTTGTCAGAGCTGCTCTCAATCACATTGTCCTGAGCCTGTATTGAACTGTGGACTGCAAAAGTGAAAGAGATCGATTAAAGCATTGAGCAGCCTGGTCTAATGGGAGGTGTGCCTGTCCATGGCAGGGGGTGTTGGAACTGGGTGGGCTTTAAGGTCCCTTCCAATCCAAACCATTCCATGATTCCATGATTCTATGATTCTATTGAAATAATAATAATAAAATTAACTCCAGAACATTTTTAGAGGGCAGTAACAATTTCCCTGCCAAGCCTGTCAGTGATAGGAAGACAAAGATTTACGAGGCAGCACGTGCTGCCAGTAAATCTACCTCAAGAAAGGAATTTGATGCTGCATCCCCTGCCATCCTGACCTCACGCGCTGCTGCAAAGCTCCAGGTGATCAGTGGGAAAAGTACATGAGGATGTGTGCCAGGTCGAAATGATAACCCTGAATTTAGAGCAATTCCTCTATGCTTTGCCTTTCCTGACTGCAAAGTGCAGCCAATCACACCTGGCAGCCGAGCTTGCAGGAGTGTTGGTAGAGTTAAGGCACCATGTGTAAAAGGCTTTCATGGCGATAACGTGGTCGTTACTATGAGATAAACATGCTGAAAAGTTAATTCATACAAACCATCTGCATTGTTACCTAGGAAATTCCTTTGCTGTTCAATATGACAATCATTGTCATGCTGAATGACCTCCTTTTGCCCCCAGTAATCTGACCTTGCAAAGCAGCACCTACCAAACCCCAGCTCTTAAGTGAGGCTCACAGTTAGAACCATAGAATGATTTGGGTTGGAAGGAACCTTGAAGATCATCCAGTTCCAGGCCCCCTTCCATGGGCAGGGATAGATCCCACTAGAGCAGACTACTCAAGCTCCCGTCCAAACTGGTTTTGAACAGTTCCAGGGAGGAGGGCAGCCTGTGCCAGTGTCTCCTCATCCTCATCACAAGGAATTTCGCATCTAAATCTTCCCCCTTTCCATCTAAATCCATTAAGGCATCATCAGTACCAGGTTTTATTTCCCCAGGGCTCAGACTCTCAGACAGAAGGGAACTGAGGTACCAAGCAGCAAGTGGCATAGGCAATGACAAAGTTGCCTTGTCCCCAGCCTGAATACACTTTTCTGTCCAGTAACTAAAGTTGTTTAAGTAACATCTCCAAAGAGCTTACATGTTTGTTAGAAGTCAAACCTCTTCTTTGGCTGCCATTTGGCCGATGGCTCTTCTCCAGTTCTGAAGTTTAATGGAAAGGCTCCTTAAAAAAATTAAATAAATACATGTATTAAGTGACTCCTCTGAGCCCTTTTCTCTACTGCCCTCTGGATGCCCCTGATGAGTACAAGCATTACAGCTCACACACTGGGTGTTGTTGCCCACATGAGTTTTCTTTTGTTTGGGTTATTCTGATTATGGTTTATTTTCACTCTTGAGTTTCTTCCTGTTAGGAACATTTGTCATTTCCTGACCTGCTCTTATGACCTAATCTGGGGACATCATAACCCTCTTACACTCTTATCCCAGCACAGTTCATTGTCAGAAAAGATGCAAATCTGCTTCTGGCTGTTCCTAACAGTGATGCAAAGAGTTCTGCAATAAAATCTCTTGTTTCAAGATGACCTAGAAGATTTCAGGCAAAGTTGAAATGTTGCATCTTATGAATGCACCAAGATATTTTAACAAGCCTGAATAATAAAATATGTGAGTTATCTTGCACTTAAAGCCTCTAATAGGATTGAATAAGAGCTCCTATGGAAGGTTTTCAGGATTTAGTTGAGACAGCAGGAAAAAATAGTGATATCTAGGAACAGATTTTAGAAAGATCTGGCAGGGATGCTTTAAGATAAGTTGAGATTGAGAGTTTGTAGGGGGAGGACTACTTCTCTTGATTTCAGCCTGTGGGCCATGGACACTGGAGGATGGTTGTTTATTTTCTAAGAAGGCTATGGGCTGCATGAAAAGAACTGTGTGGCCACAACGGAGGTGATTCTTTCCCTCTACTTCACTCTCATGAGAACCTCACCTGCAGTCCTGTGTCCAGTTCTGGAATCCCCAACATAAGAATTTCTTTACTGAAAGAGTGGTGAAGCATTGGATGAGGCTGCCCAGGGCAGTGGTGGAGTCCCTGTCCCTGGAGGGGTTCAAAAAACATGTGGTTGTGACACTTTGGGACCAAGTTTAGTGACACTTTGGGACCAGGTTTAGTAGTCACAGTGTGGTTGGTCTGATGGATGGACTGAATGATCTTAGAGGTCTTTTCCAATCTTAATGATTCCATGCTTCTATGCTTCTATGAAACGAAACGGTCAA
The DNA here is from genome assembly GCA_033556795.1 of Tapera naevia. Taxonomy (NCBI): domain Eukaryota; kingdom Metazoa; phylum Chordata; class Aves; order Cuculiformes; family Neomorphidae; genus Tapera; species Tapera naevia. The sequence continues at coordinate 380,919 of JAUMJJ010000238.1, read as the reverse complement.
CCGAGCCTTCATGAAGGCAAGGGACACATGATGGGTTACATCTATATGACTGCAATTTCAGTTCATTTCTCTCTTAGTGTAGCCCCATTTAAAGTGTCTGTTGGAGTTGGTTCCAGCTAACTCCTGACAATTTAGCAGCCTGACTACATGAAATCCAGTGCCCAGGCATGTGGGCCCCACTCACTTCAGTGGCAGTTACAGAACAGGACATTTGGTTGGCAAGCTTCACCACAGCATGTCTTTTGTTCTTGCAGTTGACCAATGGGTAAGAACAGATCCTTGTTTTGAAATATCATGGCTGCTTTTCCCACTCCCAATTGCAAGTCTGTGAGACACCATGCCTACAATATTGATGTCAGCTTTGTCTCTAGCTCTGGATGACCTTTTCCACAGACCAGATGAACAAGGAATTATGTGTTTCCAAAAGAAAAAAGAAAGCTCTTGGATTATGGAACAAAAAGAGGAATGGTTTATTTGCGTCTCACCACTTCTCATTACTCACCACTTCATAGCACCACTGTTAAATGATGCTGAGAGAGATAACAACTCTGACAAGGAGCTTCTGTGTCAATATCCATAATGTCAAAAAATAAAGAAGAAGGAGATTGAGACGTTGCAACGGTCCTGGGGCAGATCAAGTGCAGCATCGCTCACTGGTCAAGGGAGGGGATTGTCCTACTCTGCTTTGCACTGATGAGGACCCACCTCGAGTACTGGGTGCAGTTTTGGGCATCGCAGTATGAAAAGGATCTAAAGCTACTGGAGAGCGTCCAGAAGAGGCCACAAAGCTGGTGAAGGGTTTAGAGGGGAAGTTGTAGGAGGAGCAGCTGAAGTCACTTGGCCTGTTCAGCCTGGAGAAGAGGAGACTGAGGAGGGACCTCATCACAGTTTACTGCTTCCTCACAAGGGGAGGAGGAGGAGCAGATGCTGATCTCTTCTCTCTACTGACCAATGATAGGACTGGAGGGAATGGCAGGAAGATGAACCAAAAGAGGTTTACATTGGACTTTAGAGGGTGATAGAGCACTCAACAGCTCCCCAGGGAAGCAGTCATGGCACCAAGCCTGACAATATTCCAGAAGCATTTGCCAACACCCTCAGTCACAAATGGTGTGAATGTTTAGCTTGTCCTGTGGAGGGGCAGAAGTTGGACTCAATGATTCTTGTGGGTCCCTTCCAACTCAGGTCATTCTGTGATTGTATGATTCTATGATAATACACGCTATTTCCGCTCTACAAAGATACAGATATGATACAAGAAGGTCATGTTTCTTTCTTGCTGAACATATGAACCCATTTCAGGGCATCTTAAATGCCTTAATTTCATTTTTTGCCATTCATGATTTTCCAATGTTGTGACAGTATTGCTACATCGAGACTTATTTGCAACATGTTTATGAAAAAAAAAGGATTCAGACAGGATCAGGATAGCATCTGGTGATCAAAGCTGGAAATAACTAGGGAAATCAAATGTTTCCTGCGCTGTTCTGTTGTTCAAAGAAAACGCAGACAGCCCTGGCCTGTTGTTTCAGGAAAAAAAAAAGTCATAGAGTGCCCAGTTTGCTGGGAAAAAGTTATCATTTGTTCTAAGAAAATTGAGACAGAGTTAGAATCATAGAATGGTTTGGGTTGGAAAGGAACTTAAAGATCATCCAGTTCTAACTCCCCTGCCATGGGCAGGGACACTTCCCACTAAGAATAGGCTTGTCAAGGTTTGATCTGACTTAGCCTTGAATATCTCAAGGGATGGGGCATCCATAACTGCCCCAGACAATCTGTGCTACTGTGTGACAACCCTCGTCATGAAGAATTAGATTAGACTTTAGGAGGAAGTTCTTCATGATGAGGGTGCGGAGGCACTGGCACAGGTTGCCTAGGAAAGCTGTGGATACCCCATCCCTGTAAGTGTTCAAGGCCAGCTTGGGTGGGGCTTTCAGCAGCCTGGTCTACTGGAAGGTGTTCTTACCCATGGCAGTGGGGTTGGAACTGGATAATCTTTAATGTCCCTTCCAATACAAACCATTCTATGATTCTATGATCTGCACGTGATGTATGTGGCATGGACACCAATAAAGTCCCTGGAGCAAGAGCAAATCTGCAACACAGTCTGGATGTACCAATGAGGCCTGATGCTCTCTTGGGGACTTAGATGTTCTGCTTCTCTGTAGACGTGATCAGAATTGTCCAAAGCAGACTGTTTCCACCATGTCTAGTTTCAACAAAGCAAAAATATTATTAGGTAAAAGGATTCAGCATGGCACTTATTCAGAGCCCTTTAGGCAAGGTCTCAGGTTCCAAAACTCACGATCCATAATGGCTAGCTCAAGACAAATGGAAAGCAAAGTGCTCTCCAGAGATGTGGTGACTCTGTGTCTGATCCTAGAAGACTGCAGTAATACCAGAGCATGTGAAAATGGAGAGGGTGGAAGAAGAAACACCACCAGAATAAATGTCTACTGTGTTTTCATAACTCAAAAGGGGTTTCTTCAGGAGTCAGCCTTGGTTTTAGGTCCGGCAAATAGAGCTGTTCCCTTCCTCCATCACCTCCTTAGTTCAGTTCATAAATGTGATTTGTCTTGTGTCATTTGGGGATATCAGAGAGCTCTCTTTTCATGGTTATTTTTCTTTCTAGAACGTCTCACATTTTGTGCTGCGTTTGGCAGTTTCCAGGAGCTGGATGAATATTCAGAGAGGACTATGGTGACTCCATTTAAATTGACATAAGAAGAAATGCCAGACAGAGAGGGTGAGTTTCTCATTCCAAGTCTTTGCAATTCGTAATGGTCAGAATCTGAAAGACTTCTCCATGTGATCCAACGTAAGAAGGATATGGAGCTGTTGGAATGAGTCCAGGGGAGGCCACAAAGGTGATCCGAGGGCTGAAGCACCTCTGATATGAGGACAGGTTTAGAGAGTTGGGGTTGGTCAGCCTGGAGAAGAGAAATCTCCGGGGATACCTTAGAGCAGCTTCCAGTACCACAAGGGGTTTCAGGAAAGCTGGGGAAGGGACTTTTTCCAAGGGCCTGTAGTGGTAGGATGAGCAGGAAAGTCTTTAAATTGGAAGAGAGAAGATTTAGATTAGACATTAAGAAGAAATTCTTCACGATGAGGTTGATGAGACACTGGCACAGGTTGCCCAGAGAAGTTGTTGGATTCCCCCTCCTTGGAGGCATTCAAAACCAGATTGGATGGGGTTTTGAGCGGCCTGGTGTAGTGGGAGTTGCCCCTGGCCATGACAGGGGGATTGGAACTGGATGATCTTTAAGATCCCTTTCAACCCAAACCATACTATAATTCTATGAACAGGAGTGACTGACACCTACATAGATCTAAGTCTATCTTTGGAGACACTCAGTCCCTCTCCAGTCATCACAGAGAATACCTAGCCAACCTTCCTGCATAGTCATCTCACTTTTCAACAGCTCAAAAGACATTTTGCAAGTCTCATCTTCTTTTAACTTAGGTAGTTCGTCTCGGTCAGGAGTGTGGTTTAGTAGTGGACAGGTACGGTTGGACTTGATGATCTCAAAGGTCGTTTCCAATCAAGCAATTCTTTGTTTCTGTGCTTCTAGGAGGAAAAAATTGGACTTCCAGTGTCTTCACTGAGACCACACTCAGAGTTCATGGACAAGGCACTAAGGCAGTTCTTCGCAGACCCAGACTGCATAATGAACTATTTCTGGCTTCCTAAGCTTCTAAAAAAACTCAGGATTCAAGTTTTTAACCTTTTTTCTTGTGCTTAGAAAGCACACTAGCAGGGGGGGAATGGGAAAGAGAGAGAGAAAATGAATAAAGCAGGTCAGGATCTGTGTGTTATGATGTATCTTCACAACCTAAGGAATTAGTTATTGACAACAATAGATCTCAGGGTCTGGAGATGCTTTTTGCAGGGACTCATAGAACAAGACGATGTCTGTATTGTCTGATGCTGTGTCGTGGTGACCTGAGGCCAGGCTCACGTCTCTTCTAACCTTACCATGAACCTCCCTATGTTCCAGGGGGAATAACTGAGCCTGCAGGGAGGGAACTTACCCTTATAACCCAGTGGTCTTGAGTCAGGAAGACGTGATAGAACCATCTAGGACGCGCTATAAACAAATGAGCCAATGGACAAAACATGAGTTGTTATGTGCTGTGGATGAGGAGATGCACACACACACACAAGGCTGGGTCGTTCTCTTTGGTGTATGAGTTCCTGAACAACACCATTCTCAGAGGAGTTGGAGTGATCCACATACTGAAATTAAACTGACCCTGACTCACCCTGGATTCATGTTTCTCTTGCTGTCAGCTTGCTGTCCTCTATGGGATATGAGTTGCAAAACACAACTTTCTTTTTAAAAAAATGCGCACTACAGCCATCTATTTTAAACACAACGTCTATTTTTCATCACATATTGTAAACCACTTGAGCATTTCTCAAGTGATTCATTCCTTTATCTTCTAAACAAAGAGCTTGTGGCTGCACAGGGCTGGGAATTTATGTTTAGCAAGTCAAAGGATTTCCAAGTTAGGATTGAAACAAGGATGTGAAGAGGTCACTTGAAAGTGATGTCTTGCTAGAATATAATAGCGTTATTGTCTTTTACGCATAATTTACATATGATTGAACTATGCAGTCGTAAATCAGTGTGTATCTGCAAGACACAGATTAGAAATCACAAGGAAAGAGGGAATAGCCTTCTCCAGAAACTTTTCCTCAGTTCTTTCTCTGCACTTTAGCTCTCTGTGCAGCATTTTCTTTCAAGAAGTGAACACAATGCTATTTTAATGATGAAACATTTACGCTATCATGCCTAGTAAGGACATTCCTGAGGACATAGCTAGGTAGACAGATGGAGAAAGGTGAAGATAAATCATAGAATCATAAAATAATAGAATGGTTGTGGTTGCAAGGGACCGTAAAGCCCATTCACTTCCAACCCCCTGCAATGGGCAGGGACACTTCCCACTGGGTCAGGGTGCTCAAGGCACCATCCAACCTGGCCTTGAATACCTCCAGGGATGGTATATCCACAATTTCCCTTACCACCTTCATCATCAAGAATTTCTTCCTATTTTCTCATCTAAATCTTCCCCCTTCCAATTTAAAGCCATTTCCCCTCATCCCACTACTATGTGCCCTTGTAAAAAGTCCCTTCCCAGCTTTCTTGTGGGCCCCTTTCAGGGCTTTAGACTGTCACACGGAGCAGTGAGTTTCCTGAACATGTAGTGAGCTAGGTAGATGGAGACAGGTGAAGCTAAAGCTTTAGAGAAAAAAGATGCCCAGGGTATGGCACAAAAAAATAAGGGAGAAGTGTCTGAGTTTTCATTAAAAGCCTTCCACTATAGCAGGCTGCTCTGGGACACATCCAACCTGGCCTTGAACACCTCCAACAGTGGAAAATCTATGACTTCTCTGGGCAACCTCTGCCAGGGCCCTACCACCTTCACAGGAAAAAAAAGAATCTTCCTAAGAACTCATCTCAATCTCCCCTCTTCCGGATTAAAACCGTTCCCCCTCATCCTATCCCTGCACTCCCTGATCAAGAGCCCCTCCCCAGCTTTCCTATAGGCCCTCTCCGTACTGGGAGGCTTCTCTAAGGTCTCCCCAGAGCCTTCTCCAAGCTGAACAACTCCAACTTCAGGCCTTTGTTGAGGAATGCTCAGACTTTGCATTGAGGCCTGGAGATTTTTGCTCCTCCAAGCAGGAGGATCTGATACTAGATGGAGGATCAGGAAAAAGGGAAGTTGTCTTCCAAGAAGGGACTGCATAACATTGATTTGTCTAACTTGGCAAAACTAGAGGTGAGAAAGTTTTGCTTGTTTTCTAGTCACAGCCATGGATAATGAAACAGCAAAGAGAGAAGCACTGCTGGCAAAGAGGCCATAAACTGACTATGGATAAATTTAGGATGGACGTGAAAGATTGTGACTGTGGCAGCAGGGAGATTCTGCTGTTATCCTCCGAGAAGACTATTTGGAGCAAATAACCTCAGCATTTTAAATGTAGGCTTACTCGCTTTAGGAAAGAAATCACAGAACCATGGAATGGCTTGGGTTGGAAAGGGCCTTAAAGCCCACCCACTTCTAACCCTTCTGCCATGGGCAGGGTCACCTCCCACCAGATCAGGCTGCTCAAGGCCACATCCAGCCTGGCCTTGAACACTTCCAGAGAGGGGGCAACCACAACTTCTCTGGGTAACCTGTGCCAGGGTCTCACCAACCCTTAGCATGAAAAATTTCTTCCTAATGTCTAATCTAAACCTTCCCCCTTCCAATTTAAAACCATTCCCCCCTTGTCTTATCACTGCAGGTCCTTGTAAGAAGTCCCTCCTCAGCTTTCCACTAGCCCCTTCAGGTACTTGAAGGCTGCTCTAAGATCTCCCCAGAGCCTTCTTTTCTCTAGGCTGAACAACCCCAACTCTCTCAACCTGTCCTCATAGTAGAGGTGCTCCAGCCCTTGGATTATCCTCGTGGTCTCCTCTGGATCCATTCCAACAGTACCATATCCTTCTTATGTTTGGGATTCCGGAACTTGGCATAGGATTCCAGGTGGAGTCTCACCAGAACAGAGCAGAGGGACAGAATCCCCTCCCTCACCCTGCTGGTCCCACTGCTTTGGATGTAGCCCAGGACACGGTTGATTTCTGGGCTGTGAGCACATGTTGCCAGATCGTGTTGAGCTTCTCATCAACCATCAACCCAAGTCATTCTCCTCAGGGTTGCACTCAATCACTTTTTCCCCCATCCTGCATTGAAGCTGTGGATTGTTGTTATTGCCTGGATTTTCCTGGGGTGGATTCACTAGCTCGTAAAGGACTTTATGGAACCCATGTTCTGCTATTCACTTTTATTTTTTTTATTTTTACTTTTTTCTGTACATATTGACCAATGTCTTAGTGTTTCCCTTCCGCATTTCCCTCTCCAAACAAAGATCTGGTTTCTGGTGAGCTTAAGTTTCATAAATGGATCCAGGGTGTTATGAACCAAGGAACATTTTTTTGGTCTGGCATATTGTTTATTTAATTTTAGCAATGTTTCCAACCTAAAATCAACAGCCCCTCAGCCTCTATGAGTCAGTGTTAGGTGTTGATGTGTTCATTCTCTCTCAAGGGACTTTGGAAGGCAGGGGAAGGGGTATCGAACAAATTATGGCAATACCCTCTATTCAAAGGCTGGAGGAACAAGAAAGGTAAACACAAGACAGCTGCGGTCAGAGTGAACTTAGATGAACCAGAAATTGAGAGGATGTGGTCAGAAGAGAGATTCACCCATAGGTGCATCATCTTGTCTAGTTCTGCAATAGGGTATCAGATACGATCCTATATCAAAACTTTCAAAGTTTTCTTCTTTTGCTTTCAAGAATTACAAGATAAGTTTAAGGTCAGGATACATCTAACACAGAGTTGGCTGGTGAAGAGCCCATCCCTGGAAGTGTTCGTAAAGTGTGTAGACATGGCACTTCAGGACATGGTTTAGTAGGCATGGTGGTGTTGGGCTGACAGGTGGACTTCGTCATCTTAGAGGTCTTTGCCAACTTTAATGATTCTATGATAACATGCTGTCTTTTTCTGGTGAAGAAATCAACAGCACAAGACTGTGCAAAATATCCAGGTGCAGAAGGAGAGGCCAAGGAAAAGTCAGAGACATGGCTAAAGGGCAGCAAACTTAGGAAACACAAATATGGAAGGTGTTTTAGAAGATCAAAGACAGTGATCTTAAAGGTGCAACATTTTTTGTCTAAAAACAGAGTCTGCATTAAACAGAGTAGCTATGTCATCTGGGACAGCTGCACTTGCAGAGCAGCATATGGCCTGGGTTTGCATTTGAACCCCAACATTCCCATCATGTGTCCAAAGGCATTGTCCAACTGCTTCTGGAATATTGTCAGGCTTGGCACTGTGACTCTTTCCCTGGGGAGCTGTTCCAGTGCTATACCACCCTCTGAGTGAAGAACCTTTTCCTAATATACAGCCTAACTCTCCAATGGGCTGACGGTTGGACTGGGTGATCTTAGAGGTCTTTTCCAACATTAATGATTCTATGACCATCACGCAGAGGACCAGAAGCGCATGGATGGAAATGAGCCATGTCCAGAGTATGGGTGAGAGAGGAGGTTCATTCATAGAAAATAGATGAAACGTTCAGACCTGGTTTATTCTGATATCTGTTGTTACCTGCAACATTTCCATTTCACATCCATCCCTAAAGGTATTCAAGGTGAGGTTTGATGAGGCTTTGAGTACCCTGATCCAGTGGGAGGTGTCCCTGCCAGTGTCAGGGGGTTGGAAATGGATGGGTTTAAAGTCCATGCCAACCCAAACCATTCTTTAATTTTATGATATTCCTATGAATTTCCCAAGAAAAGGAGGATATGGTGAGGAAAACAAATTAATTTGTTCTCACTTGAACATAAGATTTTATAGCTTTCTGAACGCTGTGGTTTTGTACAGCTTATGGGAAAAAGAAAAGGTCAAAGAAAAGTCCTTTTCCAGATAAATGCCATGAGTAGTGATTGAGTTAGCCTGTTTGAAAACAACTTCCTAAAATGCCATGAGTAGTGATTGGGTTAGCCTGGTTGAAAACAACTTCCTACATCTCTGTGGCCACTTGAAGTGCCATGTCCCACATAAGAAGTTTCCCTTGTCTTGATGTTGCTACAGAAGACCTTTGATGCCCTGAACATCCCTTTGCAGGCTGGATTTCAGTACTGCAGGGGCCAGATGGAAAAAGCAAACAAAAGCTCCCCTTCGCTATTTGTGTACTATAAATAATATATTTTCAAGCTGGAAGGGAGCCCAGGCAGAGGTTTCTGGGTCTCGGCCTCTGGTCCCAGGGGAGGTGAAGGTTCTAGTGGGGTTTGGGGCTTCAGGGGAGGCCTCAGACAGCTCCTGCACATGGCAGGACTTTGCAGTGGAGCGAAGCATTCAAAAATATTTAAAGAGAAGGGCTTAATTCCGCTGCTTCTGGGGGTTACATCAGGGCAGCCAAAGGACACGCACCCAGCCAACAGCCCCTGAATTGTTTGGGTAGGAATTAATGTGTGCATGCACACGTGTGGGAGGGAGCGAAGGGGCCACCAAGAAGGGTCACGGAGACTTTGCCTTTTGTTTTTTGTCAAAACACATCACACGTGGATGGCGGGCAAGCTTGCAGGGGAGGGGCTGAGGGGCATGGACAAATTACTGAGCTGAGCTGTGACTGGGGAGATCATTAGCTCAATAAAAACCTTTCCGAAGAAAAGCTAACAAAGCGCCACTCGCATCCTTCAACCTGGGGAAAGCTGGGGAGGAACTTCTTCCAAGGGACTGTAGTGACAGGATGAGGGGGAATAGCTTTAAATTGGAATGAGGAAGATTTAGATTAGACCTTAGGAAGAATTTCTTCACAATGAGGGTAGTGAGACACTGGCACAGGTTACCCAGAGAAGTCATCCTCATAGCAGAGGTGCTCCAGCCCTTGGATCATCTTCATGGCCTCCTCTGGACACATTACATTCTTTTAAATACCTCCAGGTATAGTGACTCAACCACCTCCCTAGGCAGCTTCTGCCAATTCCCTTCTCACTTGCCCTTCTGCCTTTTCCCCCTCTTTATGTTATAGCAATGCTGTAGGTGAATATGCTCACCCCCTGCTGAACAACCTGACTTATCCCCAACAACCAAAGAACAGAAAACACAACCCTTGACAAGAGCTTCCCTAGTCTAGAGGAGCAGATGTACCAACCTCCAACACAGAGAAAGACAGCGTGAGCACTACACAGATTTATCCCCTACATCAAGATCAGCTGTGCTGAAACCCACCTGATTTATATTACCTGGACTGAATTATTTCAATTTACACCAGCTGGTGCCTGCTGCAAGTTCAGCTGGTGTTGCTGGAGGACTGTACCCTTCTCTTTAGGTTTGGCTGACAGCTAGCTGCTTTTCAGAGTGTTGAGCTCACAGTTTGGGCTTTTTTAAGAACCTGTTTCTGCATGCATGTTTCCCCCTGTACTGAAGAAAGTAGCTCCTGATCTGGAGTATCTCTTCTGTTTAAAAGTTACTCTGGAAGTTCAAAGCTGTTCCAGAACACAGAAATGCATTACCTTAATTTTAAGCACATTGTTGAGGAGCTCTGGAAGCATTTATCTACAAACATAATTTAAAGCATCCTCCAAGCTTCTCAAGGGTCCTTGGTGTTCCTCTCCATAGAGAAGGAAATACAATAGGAGGCAGTGTTTCACTTTTTCTTCTTTCTCTCATTGAAGACTGAAGGAATGTACCCTGAAAGCTTTGCTCTCCTGAAACCTTCCCTGGTGAGTTGTGTACACATCTTAAGTGCACAAGAAGGTGTTGTCCGAGCAAATTGACTCTCAATCACTGTAGAGTGTCAGGCAATCCAGCTTGAAATCAGTCCTAGATCTTTAAAGCCCTTGGATTGCCCAGAAGGCCGTATCCTGGGCTGCATCAAAAGCAGTGTGGCCAGCAGGGTGAGGGAGGGGATTCTCTTCCTCTACTACAATCTCATGAGACCCCACTGGGAGCACTGTATCCAGTTCTAGAAGCACAGAAACATTAGGTTGAGAAAGACCTTTGAGATCATTGAGTCCAGCCATACCTGTCCACTTATTAAACCATATACTGAGAAACTCATCTACTCTACCATCTCCCTGGGCAGCCTCTGCCAGTGCCTGAGAACCTTTTCAGTGAAGAAATTTTTCCTAATGTCTAGTGCAACTTGCAACCATTTCCTCCCCTCCTGTCACTTGGGAGAAGAGACTAACATTCACCTCACTACAACCTCCTAATACTGAACATAAGAAGGATATGGAACTATTGGAATGAGTCCAGAGGAGGGCTACGAATATGATCAGAGTACTGGACCACCTCTGCTATGAAGACAGGCTGAGAGAGTTGGGGTTGTTCAGCCTGGAGAAAAGAAGGTTCCAGGGACACCTTAGAGCAGACTTCCAGTGCAAGAGGTGGGCTATGAGAAAGCTGTGGAGGGACTTTTTCCAAGGACCTACAGTGATAGGACAAGGGGGAATGGCTTTAAATTAGAAGAGGAAAGATTTATACTAGTTATTAAGAAGAAAATATTCATGATGAGGATGGGCAGGCCGTGGGACAGGTTGCCCAGGGAAGCCGTGGCTGCCCCATCACTGGAATTGTTGAAGGCCATGTTGGACGGGCCTTTGAGCAGGAACCAAACCAGCATTACAAAATCCAGTGTGAGGCTTTTGGCAAACAGTAGAAGACAATGAGATTCCCAGCAGTTTCCTGCTTGAAGATTGTCTTTTAGAGGGCAAAATGTTACAAAAGGTGAACTTACTCATGTGCTTTGGCAAAAAGGTGATTGGTGGGGAAATTCAATAGGAAACAATATCAGGAACTGGCAAGACAGCGGTTGATGGTCAGGGGCTTGAATCACTGATAATCTACAACCCACAGCCAAATTCTGGCTCTTCAACTCAGACGTTCTTTCCATCTTTACACACAGAAGTGAGTGCTGGAAATGCACCAAAGGTGTAAACAAGATATCTCCATTCTTGGGGAAGTAAACTCCCTAGGAAAACAAAATAAACAAAGCTCTGAGGATTAAATGGAATGAGCTTGTAAGAAATATAGGGATTCCTCAAGGTTTTGACAGAGCTTTATCTCCAACGGGATGTATTCCAGCTATGTGGAAAACACCAAGACAGAGCGTCTGCCACAGCAGCTGAGACAGTAAACAGCAGGAGGAATATGTGAAGGGAGTTGGCTGGAAGAATAGAAATATCAAAACTCAGTCAATTTAGGAAAAAACAGGCCAATAAATGACAAGGAGGATAAGTAGAGAACAACAGAAAGCAGAGAAGGATAGAGAAGCTGTTTATGAGGAACGGTGGACTGGATTTGTTTTGCCTGGAGAAGAGGAGGCTGCGGGGAGACTTTATCACTGTCTACAACTGCCTGAAAGGAGGTTGTAGTGAGGTGGGTGTTGGTCAATTCTCTCAAGTGACAGCTGATAGGACGAAAGGAAATGGCTTCAAGTTGCACCAGGGCAGGGTCGGATTAGATATCAGGAAAAATTTCTTCACTGAAAGAGTTCTCAGGCCCTGGCAGAGGCTGCCCAGGGAGGTGGTGGAGTCACCATCTCTGGAGGTGTTTAAAAGATAGATAGATGAGGTGCTCAAGGATCTGGTTTAGTAGTGAACAGGTACAATTGGACTTCATGACCTCAAATCAAGTGATTCTATGATTCCATGATTCTACGAACTTTAAAATGTCCTCTATACAAGCAAGAAATTATGGCCAAGAGCCAGGCTTGGGCAATGGTCTTATAGCTTGTCAATATGGTGGGGAGGCCCTGGCACAGGTTGCCCAGAGAAGTTGTGGCTGCCCCATCCCTGGAGGTGTTCAAGGCCAGGCTGCACGAGACTTTGAGCAACCTGATCCAGTGGAAGGTGTCCCTGCCCATGGCAGGGGGGGTGGAACTGGGTGACCTTTAAGGTCCTTTCCAGCCCAAACCATTCTATGATTCTAAGGTTCAGATTGCCACTGAAGTTTTCCTCTGCTGTGGAACTCCCGAATTTAAGAGACATCGGTGCAACTTTAAGTGTTTCCAACGTCAGGCAGCCATGTGCAGTAGCTGTTTAAATAGCCTTTTTTTGACCTGAATTCATTGTCACTGAAGCAGTAGGTGTCAATTCCACCCTAGATGTCTCCATGTTATGTGTAGAAATCTATCTTCCAATCTGTCTTCTATCTCATGCTGTTTGTGTAACCAAAGTGTTCCTTGATATTCCAAAATTGCAGATATCAATACCATGTTCAGATCTGATTTCCTTTGCAGCCCCATCTTTAATTCTATTCCAATTTATTACTTTTCCAATGCCCACTACAAATAATAAAAAGCAGCATCCATTGTCCTCGCATGCGCATAATCTCCTATAATTGGGTATTTCCTTCAATCCATCCTGTCAGCTCAACAAATATTGAATGAACAAGCTGTCACGATCAGTTAAGCTTTATTAAAACTGCAATCCAATACCTTTGATGTTGGCTCACTGGGAACTGTCTGACATAATCCCACAAATTTTTTCGCAAGCACGGTCACAGGTTTGCCCTTCTGTTCTCCAAAGTAGTTTAGACAGTGTAGGATTGTGCTCTCAAAATCACAGGGATTAGACATAAGGAAAAGATATGTTATTATAACGTCACTTTGGACACCAATGAGCAAATTCTCAAATGATGGAAGAGCTCCAAATAAGATGTAGGTGATCTGCCTCCTGGGATCATAGAATCATAGAATGTCTTGGTTTGAATAGACCTTTGATATCATCAAGTACTTGTCCACTACTAAACCAGATGCCTGAGCACCCTTTTTCTCCAGACTAAACAACCCCAGTTCCCTCAGCTGCCTCTCATAAGACTTGTTCTCCAGCCCCTTCACCAGCTCCTTTCCCTTCTCTGGACTTACTTCAGCCCCTCAATGTCCTTCTTGTAGTTAGAAGCCCAAAACTGAACACAGGATTCGAGGTGCAACCTCACCAATGCCAAGCCTAGGCCACAATCACCTCCCCAGGCCTGCAGGCCATGCTGTTTGTGATACAGGCCAAGATGCCATCAGCACTGGATCAGGGAACCATCAGTAAAACACTTTCTCTTCTAAAAATCAATGTTAGGAGGGCTGTTGGAGAATCAATATATTCCTTCATTGACAATTTTAATTTGCATTCGAGGGCACAAAGTTTAAACCTGGTTGCAGCCAGATGGATTGAATTGGAAAACCTCAGAAAGGGAGGTGAGGTGCGAGAAAGGAGAAGGGGACAGCTGGAAAAAGGGACTAAGGAAAAGCTGAGAGCAAAAGGGAAAGATGCGGACAGTCATTAAAGGCAGAAGACATTACCACTGAGTAAGGCTGTAGGAAACAATAAATAATAACAAATTCATATTTTTGGCCTTGATTTCAGTGCACTCATCATGGTGACGTCAATGGGAGCTTTGCAACTGATCAAAGGGTGTTTAGAGCCTTCCTTTTTCATCCCACCTCATAAGCCAGGGCACATGTTTAGCAAAACGCCACTAAACTGGAAGTCCACCCTTTCCATCAAGGCTGTCAACTCACACTCTAGATTCTGGGGGAACCTTTTGTTGACTGGTTGCCATTTCTCCTGCCACGTTGGTCAGAAACATGGAGACAACTCTTTTTCCAGGATGTTCAGCCATGCTTGGCTTTCTTTTGCACGCTTGGCAGAAAAGCAACTTCTCTGCAGCTTTGCAGGCGCTCTCTGCTCTCATTTCCTGCGTCTCAGAGTGTTTGCCAGGACTCTCTGACATGCTGGGCAACTTTTTTCCCTGTCAAATGAACTTCTCCAAAAAACCATGAGCTGACACAGCCAACTTGTGTTTTTAATCATTGTCCTGATGAACAAAGAGTGCCGTGTCTGGAGGAATTGTGGTTTTATCATCTTTTTAAAACAGTTGCCCTATAGAAGAGTTACCTCTTGTGCTACTGCAAGCAACCAAGCAAGCTACTTGCAGCTTAACTAGATCCCTTGCAAGCTATGTTCACAGAATAGAAATATTCCAACTTCTTGAACCTCCTTCCCAAGAAAATAATTCAGAGAGCTGGAGGAGAAGTCTTGCAAGTGGCTGACATTTCAGAAACCAATGGGCGGTTGTGGAACAGATACCAAAACAGGCTCAGACATTGGTTGCCACGAAGCTGAGGACGTTTTCTGACTCCTTTATTGTGTTGTTCATGATCATAGAATCATAGACTCACCACCTCGAGCTGGCAGAACAGTAAGTCAAAGGGGCAAAAGAAGTTGCACCTGCAGGAAGGGGCAGACAGGACAGGTAACCCCAAACCAACCAGCCAAGAATTCCATCCCATATATGTCATATTTGGTGTAAAACTGAGAACTCATGAGGGTCTCATTCTCTTCTGTGAAGGCTGACATCCAGTGAGGACTTCATCTGTCTGTTTGACCCTGATCCTGGATCCATGCTTTCCTGAAACCAGTTCCTGAGTCCAGCTCCATCCTGCTACTCACCTGCCCTGTGCCTGCTCTGCAGCATCTGTGGTGATGTAGAGTCATCAAGGCACAGTTTCAAATATTTGTATGTATTTTACTGGTTTTACTGTTATTATTATTATTATTATTATTATTATTATTACTGTTTTATTAAACATGTTTTAATTTTGTTTCTGAACTACAAGCCTTTTTCCCCTCATTTTTACTTTCCACCATCCCTGTGGGTAGTGAGGAAGGGCATTGGGACATGACTGCTCAGTTTAGCTGCGAAATTATGTCAAGCCAAGGCTAAGTTGTGTGTGCAGCCACCACTGCTCTTGACAACCTGTGTCAGTGCCTCAGCACCCTCACAGGATAGTAATTCTTCCTAAAAATAATCTCATTCTCCCCTCTTTCTGCTTCAAACCATTCCCCCTCATGTTATCACTGCAATCCCTGATCAAGACCCCCTCCTCAGCTTTCCTGGAGCCCCTTTCAGTACTCAAAGGCTACTCTAAGGTCTCCCGAGAGCCTTCCCTTCTCCAGGTTGAACAATCCCAACTCTCAGCCTGTTCTCATAGCAGAGGTGCTCCAGCCCTCAGATCATCTTCGTGGCCTCCTATGAACCCATTTCAACAGTTCCATATCCTTCTTATGTTGGAGATTCCAGAACTGGACACAGGAAACCAGGTGGAGTCTCACAAGAGCGGAGTCAAGGAGAAGAGACGTTCTTCATTCAAAACCAGAAGTCATTTGTGTATGGCAAGTTGTACAGCACCAGCTCCCAGGAAAACCTTCTGGGTTTCTGGAGGACTTATGTTTAATTTAATTTATTTCAAATACAAGTTAAAAAAAAATTACATGCCGAGTAACATAAGACAATTTGTGTGTCTGTGTGTTTTTCCAGCTAAGTCGGTATGTTTTTAGAGAAAATCACATTCATGAGCATGTTTGGCAAGTAGAGCTCTTTAAAAAAAGAAATTAAAAAAGAAAGACCCTAACTGATATTTTGGCATCCCATCAAAACCCATTAAAAAGAGAGAAAATCCCACCCTAATATTTTTTTCATAAGCCAAAATGCAGGGACATGTTTTAGTCATTTATGGCTTATGGGCTCAGAACTCCCACAACTGCTTTGAATTACGAAGAATTTTTGATCCCATTTTCCCAGATTTCATCCTGTTACGAATGCTTGTTTTCTTCTTCCTTCTCTCTTGTTTCAATAACTTAACATATGGATTTGGGTGCAGATTTAAACAGTTCCCATTCTTCCCCTTTTCCCTATCTCCAATACAGGTGATTGTGAGTGGGTTTCACAGCTAAGCTCAGGACTCGCCTTAGGAACAATTCCTTTTTCTTTATTGTGTGCCTTGTTTTGAGCTAGAGTGAGGAATGTTCTGGAGGTTGGATCTGCCATGGAAAATATGCCAGGCTGGGCCCTTCAGAAAGACAGACTTATTATCATTCTGGACCATCCTGGTCTTCAGATCTGCAAATGAATGTGTAGACTTCTCTGTTCTGGTGGAACACTCTGGGTAACGCTTCAACCTGCCTGGATAGAAGCCAATCCCAAGTACAATTACAATCAGGACAGAGAATGGATTAAGAGTAGCCCTGAGGAGAAGGACTTGGGGTGCTGGGGGAGGAGAGGCTCCACATGAGCTGGCAGCCCAGAAACCACCTGTGTCCTAGGCTGCATCCAGAGCAGTGTGAGCAGCAGGGCCAGGGAGGAGATTCTGCCCCTCTGCCCTGCTGTGGTGAGACCCCATCTGGAGCCCTGTGCCCAGCTCTGGAGTCCTCAGCACAGGAAGGACACGAAGTTGTTGCAGCCAGTCCAGAGGAGGCCACAGAGATATCTGAGGGCTGGAGCACCTCACTGTGGAGCAATTCTGTAACAGTTTTAGTGTAAAGAATCTAGATAAAGATGTCCAGCCATAACCTCAGTTCACCAAGCAAGCTGATGTGAACTTGTGAGACTGCTCATTGAGTTGCGAAAGACACATTATTTTTGCTTTTTTTTTGGTTAGAATTCAATATCCAGAAATCTTAAGCAGCTGCAGAACCTTCCTCCTACCTGGCATGAGCGAGGGAAGTTCATGGAAAATAACACTACCTTTTTTTCCCGTTTTATTATTATTAAATAATTCATTGAGTTCAGAGTAAGTTTTACCCCCTTATAAAAGAGAATGTTCACCAGAAATGAGGCCCTGAAAATCTTAGTAAAACACAGACAACATCGTGAGGTTTTTGCCACAATATTTTTAGGGATTTAATAAGGATCAGAGGCCAAAACCCTACATATTTTCTGGACTAGGAGCAGCAAGAGCAAATATCCATCACTGAAATGGCATATTCCCACTGCTCTGAGAAGATCTTATTATATTATCGTCAGTTAATATTATTATTAATTAATAGAGATGGCAATGCTAGTATTATAATTATTATTGTTGTTGATTACAAATATCGTTGTTGCTGCTACTACTGAGTCCAGGCATAACCAGGAAATGTTTTTTGCTAGGAGCTCAATGCAAGTCCAGACGAAAACATTCCCATCCCCAGGGGATTTTCTGCACATTGGCTGTTAAAAATCGTTGGCAAAAATCAGAAAGGAAGGGACTCTTTTGTCCCATGGAGAAAAATTAGCCATGTGCTCTGCTGTCCACTGCTTGATGGGTCCAGTTTTGGTCCCAGTCAAAAAACTGTGAAATTGGAGGAGGCCACAAAAGATAGTCCAGGGCCTGGAACATTGAAATATAAGGAGAGGTTGAAGGAACTGGATTTGTTTAGGCTGGAAAAGTGATTTTTAAAGAGGGATCTAGCATTTTTAATGAAGTACCTAAAAGGGACTTAGAAAAAGGATGAGCCAAGCTCTTCATGCAGGTGCACTGTAAATAAGAAGCAATAGACAACAAGAAGGAAAATGTTTCACGATGACTGTGAGACACGGACAGAGGCATCTGGAGAGCTGATCACAGAATCATAGAATGGTTTGGGTTGGAAGGCACCATAAAAATAACCCATTTACAGCCCCCTCTCCCTTCCCCCTCCACTTTCACTCTACCTACGGCCGTAAGCCCTGTTGGTACAAGGACTTGTTTGAAGCAGTTTCTCAGCTCTTACCACAGTGAAATGCATTGTAGTTGAATATTGTGGAGGGCCATGAAGGTGATCTATAGTCTGGAGCAACTCTCATTCAAGGACAGGCTGAGAGATTTGGGATTTTTAAGCCTAGAGAAGAGAAGGCTCCATGGAGACCTTAGGGCAGCCTTTCAGTACCTGAAGTGGGCTACAAGACAGAAGGGGAGGGACATTTTCCAAGGGCCTGTAGTAATAGGACAAGGAGGAATGGTTTTAAACTGGAAGGGGGAAGAGTTAGATTAGGCATTAGGAAGAAATTCTTCACGATGAAGGTGGTGAAGCACTGGCACAAGTTGCCCGGAGAAGTCATGGCTGCCCCATCCTTGTAGTTGTTCAAGGCTCGGTTGGGTATGGCCTTGAGAAGTCTGGTCTGGTGGGAGGTGTCCCTGCCTTTGGCAGGGGGTTGGAACTGAATGGCTTCAAGGTCTCTTCCAACATAAACCATTTTATGATTCTATGATTCTTATGGAGGCAACGGAAAGTAAAGGATGAGATCCTCAGCTGGTTTGTATTGACAGAGCTCCCTGGATTTCCCTGGCTCTGGGCCACTTTACACCAGCCAAAGATCCATCCCGCAGAGTTTGGATCCTTGTAACTAAGTGCTTCCCTGTAGTTTATGATGATGAAACAATAGCAAAGTGCCCATCTGCTGCTATGAAACTGTATGCCAACATATTTTTCACAGTCACATGTTAGTGCCGGAATGGCCATGACAGATTTACTACGGATTTAACATAATAAACCTGGAGTTATGTTTTAGTAGCTCTCTGCTAGTTAGTGGAGTGGAGCGGAGCTGTAATAGGTGCAGCATGCTAGGCCAGGACTAACTCTCATGACTCAATAACACGTGTTTTACTATTCTTTGAGTTCCTGCTGAACAGGTTTTTTTGTTGGACTTGCTCAACATTTTAACCAGGTGAAGGCAACATCCATCAAGAAACAGTTACTCTTCTTCAATTCTGGTGAAGAGTCTGGAGAACAAGTCTTATGAGGAGCAGCTCAGGAAACTGGGGTTGTTTAGCCTGGAGAAAAGCCTGAGGGGAGACCGTATCACTGTCTACAGCTGCCTGAAAGAAGGCTGTAGTGAGGTGGGGGGTTGGTCTCTTCTCCCAAGTGACAGGTGATGGGATGAGAGGAAATGGGAGGTTCAGATTGGATATCAGGAAAATTTTCTTCACTGAAAGGGTTCTCAGGCCTTGGAAGAAGCTGCCCAGGGAGATGGTGGAGTCCCTGGAGGTGTCTAAAAGACGGGGAGATGAGGTGCTGAGGCATCTGGTTTAGTAGTGGCCAGGTATGGTTGGACTCAATGATCTCAAAGACCTTTTACAACCAAGCAATTATATGGTGCTTACAGGGCTTAAAATAGTAGATGTAAACATGGCGTAATAGTGTGTGAGCCACCTACCAAGGCTCCCATGATGTGCTGGGATGCTATGAGCAAAGCACACTTCAGATACAGGGTCAGAATCATGGAATTGTTTGGGTTGGAAAGGACTTTAAAGCACATCCAGTTCCACCCCCCCTGCCATGGACAGGGACACCTCCCACTGCATCAGGTTGCTCAAGGCCCCATCCAACCTGGTCTTGAACATTCCAGGGATGGGGCAGCTGTGCCAGTACCTTACCATCCTCATCATGAAGCATTTTATCCTAATGTCTGATCTAAACCTTCCCCCTTCCAATTTAAACCCACTCCTCCTTGTCTTCTCACTACAGGCCCTTGGAAAAAGTCCCTCTCCAGCATTCCTGTAGCCCCTTCAGGTACTGGTCGGTACTTGCCAAGGAGGCCCTGCAGGTGGTGTTGGATGTCCTACAATTGTCGTGAGTAGTTTGAAGTTTACTAGTGCTTGAGGTGAATTCATAAAGGAAAACATGGTGAATATGCAGGTTAGACATGATCATATCAAGCTGCCTAAAAGATGAGGGGCAGGAGGATGGGTCCAGGATGTTTACAATGGTGCCCAGTGGCAAGACGATGGACACGGGGCACAAACTGGAACTCAGGACATTCCACCTGAACATGCAGAATAACTTCCTTACTGTGAGGGTGACAGAGCAATAGAACAGGCTGCCCAGGGAGAGTGTGAACTCTCCTTCTCTGGAAATATTCAAACCATTCTGTACGTGTTCCTGTGCAACATGCTTAAGTTGATCTTTCTTTAGCAAGATGGTTGGACGGGGTGAGCTCCAGAGGGCCCATCCAACCTCTGCCATTCTGTGATTCTGTGATGCCTTCACTAGCTCATGTTTGTTGGGGGCTTTGTCATGGCATGAAGTTTTCCTCATGCTGTGTGTGATGCTGCAAGCACTTGGTCTTCCAAGGCTTTACAATAGATTTTCCTTGTGTGGTGGCAAGGCTTTCAACTCTATGAGCAAATCTGGGGGGTAAATCCAAGCCCCATCTTTCTTGCACTATTCCTTAGTCATATAAGGGCTTGTTATCTGTGGTCTGTTCCATTGGACATGAGCTTTCACCAGAGTAGTGTAAATTGCTTGTAGAGAGCAGAGTGGAAAGCTGGTGTAAAACAGCTCACAGTGAAAATATAAATTGGGCTAGCTAAATCAGAGGACCATCATAACAATTTGTGCAGGAAAGACTTTAATGATGTTCACTGAATTTATTTCAAAATGTACTTTTGTTTAATTTGAAATAACCTTCATGCGTGTCCCACTGTGTGCATGTAAACCTTAGTCTGACTAAGAGCATCAGTTTGTTGTTATGGTTTAATCCAAACCACCCAGATGGGTGATTTTTTTTTTTTTTCTGTTTGGTTTTCAAACATAAATTTTGTACCTGATGACAAAGTCAGAGCAGTGATGTTCAGTGCCTGCTTCATGCTTAGTTTGCATTCAGACAAAACACAAAATGTAACACCTAGACTAATATTATACCAGGGACTTTAACCGTGGTTGATGATTCGTGGGCTAGAGCACCTCCCATGTGAGAACAGGCTGAGAGAGCTGGGGTTGTTCAGCCTGGAGAAGAGAAGGTCATGGGGAGACCTTACAGCATCCTCCCACTACCTTAAAAGGGGCTACAGAAAAACTGGGGAGGGGCTCTTGATCAGGGAGTGCAGGGGTATGGTTTTAAGCTGAAAGAGGGGAGATTGAGATGAGATCTTAGGAAGAAATGTTTTCCTGTGACGGTTGAGGGGCACTGACACAAGTTGCCCAGAGGAATCATGGATACCCCATCCCTGGAGGTGTTCAAGGCCAGGTTGGATGATGCTTTGAAAATCCTGATCCAGTGGGAAGTGTCCCTGCAATGGCAAGGAGGGATTGGAACTGGATGAGATTTAAGGTCTCTTCCAAACCTAGCCATTCTATGCTTCCTTCTTTCCAGACTGATGCTTCCATCAGGGTTAGGGTTGCTCTACTCAAGGGTGCATAAAATCAGAGTCACCGCAAATCCCCTTGCACCAGCTCTCCAGTTCCAACACCACCTCTTCAGAAATGCCATTTATCGGCACTTTACCAGCCATAAACAACATCTGGGTTAATTTTTCTGCTGATATTTACAGCTGGGGAGAGAGGAGCACTCACAACCTTTGGCCCACACAATGGTATTTTGGATGGCTCTTCTCTGTTCCCAAGCCATCAGACTCTCTTTGACGAGTGATTTATGTCCAGAAACTTATGAAAAAGATTACAACGTGCAAATGTTAACTAACCTTGATTACAGGGAAGGAAAAATTAATCCATGCTGGCCATTAAGTATTTTCTAAAGAAAATGTTCTAATCATGAACAGAGATGGTTTTTGAAAGCCAGTTTACCACATTGGGCTCTGCAGTATGGCCTGAATGTAGTAAGAATAACAGATGCAATCATCTTCTCAGCCCTTTGAGAACAGCAATACCCACCCGGTCACACTGATATGATGTTACCAGAAAGCCTTGGGATACAAGGGAGTTATCTCTGACCAGCCTGTGAGAGCTTGGGAGGGGAGCACTTTCCCATCATGTCCGATCTGGGCAATGATACACAGGAAAATGGTGTTAACTGACATCGAGGTGATTTCATTTGAAGTGTATTTCTCACGTTGTCCGTGCCCGGTGCTGGTATGTTGGAGTTATTTATTCTAGGATGGGGTTTATGCTCTCTGTTCTTTCTCACAGTCATTGATTAGAAAACCAAATCTTATCATTTTTGGGCAGGAGAAACTCCAAACACCTTGCAGAAGACTTTTAATAGCATTGGACCTGTTTTATAGGTATCACAGAATCACAGAATCACAGAATGAGTTGGAAGGGACCCACAAGGATGATAAGTCCAAATCCTGTTTCAGCACAGGACAACATCAACACTCACACCGTATGTCTGAGAACGTTGACTAAATGCTTCTGGAATAGTGATAGGATTGGCACTGCGACTGCTTCCTTGGGGAGCTGTTGCAGTGCTCCACCACCCTCTGGAGAAGAACCTTTTCTTAATACACAACTTAAACCTCCCCTGTTGCATATTCCTGCCATTCCCTCAAGTCCTAAGGTAGGGAAGGTGAAGAACAGAGAGGTGATACAACTCACATAATGATTTCTTTGCAAAGCCACACTACATGTACACCTTTCCTTCGATCCACAGGATGGCTTTGGGGGAAAAACAAGGACTTCCCTTACAATGAAACGCAGTTGTCAATGGGATGGGACCCAAGAGTTGTTTATAATCAATACACACATATTACAAACAGCTGTCCCCAGAACTCAGAGCTCTTTCCTGTAAGATTAATATTCAATAGTTACTGCAAGTTGTCAAAAGCTACAACTAATCATCCAGATGACTATGAGCAATCTGTGATTTAAGTACAGGCTGGGGGACAACGTGATTGAGAGCAGCCCCACAGGGAAGTACTTAGGGTGTTGGTTGATGAGAAGCCCAATATGAGTCTGCAATGGGCACTGGCAGTCCAGAAGGCCAACCGTGTCCTGGGCTGCATCCAAAGCAGTGTGGCCAGCAGGGTGAAGGAAGGGATTCTTCCCCTCTGCTCTGCTCTTGTGAGACCCCACCTGGAGACCTGTGTTGAGTTCTGGAGACCACAACATAAGAAGGATATGGAACCATTGGAATGGCTCCAGAGGAGGGCTACAAAAGATGATCTGAGGGCTGGAGCACCTCTTCAATGAGGACAGGCTGAGAGAGTTGGCGTTGTTCAGCCTGGAGAAGAGAAGGCTCTGGGGAGACCTTAGAGCAGCCTCCCAGTGCTGAAAGGGGCTCCAGGAAAGCTGGGGCCGGCCTTGTTATAAGGGCTTGTAGTGATGGGATGAGAGCGAATGGTTTTAAATTGGGAGGTGAAGGATCTGGATTAGACATTAGGAAGAAATTCTTCATGTAGAGGGTGGTGAGGTGTTGGCACAGGTTGTCCAGGTAAGTTCTGGATGTTCCCTCCCTGGAGGTGTTCAAGGCCAGGTTAGACAGGGCTTTGAGCAACCTGATCCAGTGGGAGGTGTCCCTGCTCATGGCAAGGGGCTGGACTTGGATGGGTTTTGAGGTCCCTTCCAACACAAACCATTCCATGATTCTATCTATTGAAAAAGGGCTGAAGATATAAAATTACTGGGAAGTTACTGGACAGAAGGCCAAACACAAAAACACTTACCCTCTAAAACATCTCTTCAAACACAGACAGCATGGCTGCGGCAGTAGAAATCATGGCTCTTATAATTTACTTTCTATGGCTGTGAATGAATTTTGCATGTGGCATGCAATTCTATTATTATAATATTTTTTGTTGAAAAACACAGATTTGTCTATATCAATATTTTTCCCAGATCGTGTTTGCTTTGAGAAAGTTGTCAACACAAACATTAATTGAAAAAGGATGTCAATATATTTCCTTTCAAGAAAAAGATAAATGCTATTTCTCTGGTTACAAGTGTATTTTTTGTTTGGAATGTAAACAGCGCGGAAATTATGTATTGTGGTGTAAACTGCCACTGGATCATCATAGAATCATGGAATGGTTGTTGGAAAGAAACTTAAAGCCCATCCAGTTTACAGCTCCCCTGCCATGGGCAGGGACACCTCACACTAGACCAATTCGCTCAAGGCCCCATCCAACCTGAGCCTGAACGCTTCTAGGTAGGGGGCAGGGTCACTGCCATCATATCGTTTTTTAGCTTTTCTATAGCTACCTATGCTGTTTTAAGTTTTCAGAAATAAAAAGCTAAGAAACACAACAAAGAAAAAATACCCAAGAAGTGCACGAAACATAAGGATATTGTAAAACAAGTACAATATTTGGGAAAAAAAAAATAGATTTTAAAGTAGACTTTTTTTCCGATCAGCAGCTCTAATCTAATCTAATCTAATCCTACAGATATTCAGACAAAGTATAAGAGTGATTATTCTCTATTTGTTTCTCTAGGACTTTTCCATTTAGCCACAAACAGACATGGTTTCAGATTATAGAAGTTGAAGGCTGTTCTCTGCTATCACCATACTCTGTATATTTCCTACTAAGACGACATAAATAATTCCATCCCAAAAGCACATTAAGAGGAATGTGATTGCCAGAGGATGCTGCTTCCCTCCCTGATTATAATTACAAGGCTGTGTGGTTTTGCTTAAATGGGGAAACAAATCACTTTTCCCAGCCTTTCCCTTCCCCTCCATGTGAGTAGACACTGCCTTTATCATAAGCTAAAAGAGAAATATTTATAGGAAAGTCTTGTTAAAATGCTGGCACGGTGAAACTGCCTCTGGCTGAGCCATAAACTCACTTGGGGGAAGGAAAAATCACCCGATGAAGGATGCCAGCAAGAAACCATGACATTCAAACCACCAGGTTTGAACAATGCATGGGTCTCTCTTCAGATCTCCAGCCCAGCCTGGATTTCCCCTGTTGACAAGTCATTTAGGGCCAGATGATTCATGCTCAGGGATGTCTTCAGTACAGCTGATCCCCCCCTTTGGGGAAGAGGAAGGTTATAGAGGATCCCGTATTCCTGGTTCCATATTAGAACTGTACTACTCTCTACAACTCCCTGAAAGGAGGTTGTAGTGAGGTGGATGTTGGTCAATTCTCTCAAGTGACAGGTGATAGGAGGAGAGGAAATGGCCTCAAGTTGCACCAGGGGAGGTTCATATCAGACATCAGAAAAATTGCTTCACCAAAAAGATTGTCAGACCCTGTCAGAGGCTACCCAGGGAGGTGGTTGAGTCACCACCCCTGGAGGTGTTTAAGAGGTAGGTAGGTGATGTGCGCAGGGATCTGGTTTCAGGTAAAGTTGGACTCGCTGATTTCAAAGGTATATTCCAACCAAGCGATTCTATGATTCTATCATTCGTTTCCAAAAAAGGATTAAGCAGAGAATGGGAATGTGGAGACCTGCAAGTTCAAAGATGAGCTAAAGGCTCCATTGAAGTCTTAGTGTTGTGACCACTGGAAGGGACCACAAGAAGAATGACAAAGCATATAATCCGTTCCAGAGAACTGTGACTCTCACACATGGCTGTTTTCCCCAAATGTCCTGGATTAAGGTCCTGTGCTGCTATATAAATAGGTTACTGTGAATCCTGTTCCCAAAGGACACAAAGAACATCTGGAGCTGCCTTCAGCAGCAGAAAGGAGGGTGAAGAAATTCCACATTGTGAAGGCATCTACAAATGATTAACTTCAAACACAAAATGTCACCGTCCCATTGTTCAGGATCCCTGTGCTGCTGATGCACTTCTTCATAGAAACATAGAATCATAGAACCATGGAACCATGGAATGGTTTGAGTTAGAAAGGGCCTTAAACCCATTCAGTTCCAATCCCCCTGCCATGGGCAGGGACACCTCCTACTGCATCAGGTTGTTGAAAGCCCTACCCAGCCTGGCCTTGAACACCTCCAGGGAGGGGGTAGACGGCAGATTCCCTGGGCAACATGTGCCAGGGTATCCTCACCCTCATCACAAAGAATTTCTTCCTAATATTAAATCTAAATCTTCCCCCTTCCAATTTAAAGCCATTCCCCTTCATCTAATCACTACAGACCCTTATAACACGGTGCTTCCCCAGCTTTCCTGTTGCCCCTTCCAGGTACTGGAAGGCTGCTATAAAGTCTCCTAGAGCCTTCTCTTCTCCAGGCTGAACAACCCCAACTCTGGTCAAGCATGGACTCAGCTTTTCATGTAGACTCAGCAGTAGATCCTCTTTTAATTTAAGAATGGGAATATGAAAGATTTTACTGGCCCAATTAAGGATGTAGATTTTCCTCCGGATGTTTTTTTTAATGTGGAAAGGACAAAGCACCTTCTAAATCTGCACAGGGCAAATTTCACATTAGTAGGTCAGATCTGGAATACCATGACATCCTTCTGAGTCCTATCTAATTGACAAAATCCAGTGCAAACAGCCAGCACAAACTCTGGCCAAGAACGACAACCAAATCCTGTGGTAATCTGTACCATAAAGTTCATGAAATCAGGTTTTCTCTTGAAATGTTGTGTCAGAAACACCTAATTGAAAATTATTCTCCCCAGGCTGGGGATCCACTCCCAGGCAAAGCCAATCTATTGGTACAAAATCATGGGATTATAGAGTGGTTTGGGTTGGAAGTGACTTCAAAGCCCACTCATTTCCATCTCCCTGCCATGGGCAGGGACACCTTCCGCTGCATCAGGTTGCTCAAAGCCTCATCCAATCTTGCCTTGAACAACTCCAGGGATAGGACATTTACTAATTACGGAGTAAAACTTCAATGCAAAATTGGTCTTCTGAAAGAAATGAACTTGCCTGTAGGCAAGTGACAGAGGGACACATTTTCCATCACTGCTAGTCTTATTTCAAAACCAGGTTGTGAAAGCCCTTGAATTCAAAGACACACAGGATACAAAAAAAATCTTAAATTGCTTCAGTTTGAAAAAAAGGACCGTCACAGATTTGGCCAGGGTCTTACAACTACATCTCCATCCTCATATTTGTATCATATGCGCCTGTGTTTACATGGAGTTGGTGGTCAAGCCCTTTGCTGCACATCAAAGGTGTCTTCTAAAAGAATCTGGGACTGTAATAGTGCAGAGGACTCCTCAGCCACAAGGTATAGGAGTAATCCATGAGGCACTTGGTGATTTTTTGGGGTTGGGCTGTGCAAAATTGTGAGTTTTGGTCTGATGGCTTGTGCCTTTCTAATTCTACAAGGTCCTTTTGTAGACATGCCCCATCAGCAGTTCAGTAAGAAAACAGTCCCATATCTGTGGGCAGGAGATCCTGATAGGAGGGATCAGACCTCTGGGTTATAATATTGCTGAAGTGCCTGTTAGACATTGCCATCAATCATAGAATCAGAGAATCATAGAATGGTTTGGATTGGAAGGGACCTAAAGCCTCACCCAGTTCCAACCCCTCTGCCATGGGCAGGGACACCTCCCACTAACCAGGCTGCTCAAGACCCCATTCATCCTGGCCTTGAACACTTCCAGCCAACGTAATGTTGGCTTCTTACCCCATTCCTGTCATTGTTAATGGCTGCAGAGTGATTCCTTTCTTTTCTCCCCCCAACCCAAGCAGTAGGGTCCCACGGGCCATTCAACACCTCTTAGATCTTGCAGCATCTCACCATTCATGCATCCACCAGCACTTAATGAGTATTTCAGACGCTTTGCTTCTGCTGCCAGTGAAACAGCCGTGTAGCTGGTGCCCCTGGGAGTCAGGACTTGCCAGAGCAGTAGCTCTTGCAAACCTTCCTATTGTTCAAGCTCTGAGCTAACACGGCCATTGTTCCTTATCAGTGGCTGCTGTTTTCCATTACAGCCCGCTCAAACATGAACTGGATATGAGCACTGGGATTCTGGGCTTCCAGACCTCTGCTGAAGGTCTGAATTCCTTCCAGCTCCTTCTTAGAAGTTGCTCTATATTCAGTAAAGAATCACACTCTTGGGCTCTTCACTTCTCAACTTGTTTCTTGCCAGTGAGCTCAAACCAACCCTACAGTTGTTCTACTGGAGCTGAGAGGATTTTCCCAGATGCTTGTGAATTGTTCAGAGCAGATAAACAGGCACAGAAGGTTTTTTCAGGCCATATGACTCCATATCTCCACAGGATGAAAACATGAATTTATGCATGGATGGGAAATTAGAATTCCAAGGTAAAAGAAAGGGATTCTCCCTCTCTACTCCTCTCTCATGAGACCTCATCTGAAGTCCTGCGTCCAGTTCTGGAATCCCAAACATACGAAGGATATGGAGATGTTGGAACAGATCCAGAGGAGGCCACTAAGATGATCCAAGGGCTGGAGCACCTCTGCTATAAGGACAGGCTGAGAGAGTTGGGGTTGTTCAGCCTGGAGAAGAGAAGACTACAGGGAAACCTTAAAGCAGCCTTCCAGTGGTTGAAGAGGGCTAAAAGACAGCTGGAGAGGGGCTCTTTACCAGTGAATGCAGGGATAGGATGAGGGAGAACGGTTTTCAGCTGAGAGAGAGGAGATTGAGATGAGCTCTTGGGAAGAAAGGTTTTCCTGTGATGGTGATAAGACCCTGGCACAGGTTGCCCAGGAGAGTTGTGGGCCAGGCTGGATGGGGCTTTGAGCAACCTGGTCTAGTGGAAGGTGTCTCTGCCCATGGCAGGAGGGTTGGAACTGGATGGGTTTTAATGTTTCTTCCAACCCAAGCCATTCAGTGACCCTGTTTCCACTTGGTCTGCATTGTTTCCTCTTCCAATTCTACAGGAAACATGAGGACCTGGGTGAAGTTTGTTCTGTTGTTTAGAGCATGAAATTCTATTTCTCTGTAGGACAGACTTGGCATGTAAAATTTCTCCATCTCTACTCATCAGCAGGTCTTTGTAGGTATGCTCTAAGCTTGAGAAGGGAGTTATGTGTATCCCCTGCCAGCCCTGCTGCCCCATCCCATGTATGATAGCTAAAATTACCTTTATTCTTAGAAGTCCATATAGTTTTCCTGTACTGCCAGGAAGGTGCACCATCATGGCACCAACCAGCACCAGCAATTTGCTTCTATTTTTATTGTGCAGAGCAATGAATGCTGTATTTTTCACTTCAGACAACTCTGAATGTTTTGTTTCACTCCAAGGTGCTTTGTTTTGTTTTCAGCTTATTTAATGCTTGCAAAGAATTGTTTGAATTCCCTGCTGAGACAAAGATCATTTTGAAACAGAGAATTCCAAATACTTAATTATATTTTCTTTTAAATCTCTCTGCACTGTTTTTCTCCCAGAGGAAACAATTCCCTGAATTTCTGTATCATTTTAGTCCTATTACTGCTGAAAACAAAGTCACTCGGCTCTCACTGCAAGTCATTGAAAGAATTAACACCAGATGTGGCTGTATCCTGGGAGGTGTTACTTTTGGGCTGCCATTAAAAAAGTACCTTCTTTCCTGGACTTTCTTTATCTCTGTGGGCACAATACCCTTACCAACCCATTACCCAAAGTGATTTAAAGGGGAAAAACATAGGATATAAAGGCTTTTCTTTAATAATCACCAAAGTCATATGTAGAAGACTGGAAGACAGAGCCTAGTAAGTAGAGGAGGGTCTAGAAAGAGAGGTTTGGGGAAGGTAAATGTTGGATCTGGAAGACAAACCAACTTCCTAGACACCTACAGTTGTCACTCAGAGACATGACGGATCCCCAGCACTCTTAGAGAGGAGCCCAGTGCTGTCGCTGGACCTTTGCTCTCCTGCTCATAGAATGATTAAGCCACTCTCAAATAAAACAGGAGTTCTTCTGACTCCTTCAGCCACTAGCTGGACTCTTTTCTCGCTGGAGGTTTCTCCTATCATTGCCCATGTCATAGAATCATAGAATCGTCAAGGTTGGGAAAGACTTCTAAGATCATCCAAACAGCCCCAGTTCCCCCAGCCAATCCTCGTAAGACTTGCTTTCCAAACCCTTCACCAAACTCCGTTGCCCTCCTCTGGACACCCTCCAGCAGCTCAATGTCTTTCTTGTACTGTTGTTGGCTCCTGCTTCAAATTGAGGTCCCTGCTTCTCTCTCTGGGGTGCACTCAGTTGTTTAAAATGACATAAGAACCTGGAGAGGAAGAAGTGACTCCCTCTTCCTGCTTCCTGCAGGAGTGTGTCACCATATCTCCTTCAGGAGAGGGACATCGTAGCAAGCTGCATTTCCATCTCCAAGGAGATGAGAGCCAGGCCATCTGATCCCTGGGAAAACAAGCCAAAGTCTTTCATTTTAGGCCGTGTAGTTCCTTTTAAAATCAATATTTCTATTTCACTTCATTTTTTGTGGGTGCTGGGGGGCATAAAGTGACACGTCCCACAAGGGCACAGAATGCATTCAAAGGACTCTCTCCTGTCGCCAGGAATTCTTCACTGTGCTCCTTGTGCTCTCTGAAAGCTTTGTGTGCTCCTCCATAACCTCTTTCCAATCTCTGCCTAGAACAAAGTATGACTCACCCTTGTCCAGCGCTCCTGTTTGTCTCCCATACATCTGGAAGCCATCTGAGTCACAATGCTGAGCCTCCCCAGCTCTCCCTCTGTGCGGCACAAGCTGTCTGGAAGGAGAAGTCCTGCTCCAGCCATGTGTCCCAGCTCTCCTGTTTCTGTTTCTGCAAGGTGGAACCAGCATTTCCCACACTATTCCAGCACGTGGTTGTGGGCTGATGGGCCTTAGGACTTGTGTCCTAGAATCATAGAATGTCTTGGGTTGGTCATCTAGTCCAACTGCCCTGCAATGAACAGGGTGTCCTCTGAGCTCTGTTTCCTTTTCAGCCATCCTCCTTATGTCCCATCTTCTGCAATGGTGGGCTGTGAGCTCATAGACTTTGCACACAAAGCTACAAGAGGGGCAATAGTGACTTGGATGAAAACATAGAATCGTGGAATTGAGTTGGGAAGGACCTTAAAAATCATCCAGTTACAACCCCCCTACCACGGGCAGGGACACCTCCCACTGGATCAGGATGCTCAAAGCCCCTTGAACACCTCTGGGGATGGGGCAGCCACAACTTCTCTGGGCAACCTGTGCCAGTGCCTCCCCACCCTTAGAGTGAAGAATTTCTTCCTAATCTCTAATCTAAATATTCTCCCTTCCAATTCTACAAGATGAGTATAAACACAAGGTGTTACTTCTACAGAATTCCTTTGCAGGCACCTGCCCATCCTGACTTAGGCTTTCTTGCACCAATGAAGGGTTTTTTGTGTTCAATAACCTGGTGTGGGCATTTCTTCTTTAGTTTTTTTTTTTTTTCTATTAAGCATGTAGATTATTGGTATGTGCAACATCTTTCTTCAGGGAGGTCCACGTTTCATACTACACCAAGAAAAGCAGCACTTTCCTGCTTGTCATCCTCGCATCATTTTTCACGGCCACTTCAGACGATCCCACTTTGCTGCCAAAAGTCTGTCAATGGCACCCAATTTTCACACCCACGCTCATGTCCCCTGCAGTTCATCAATGGCTTTGGAGGCAGCCTGAAGAAGGCACAAGGAAGAAGAAAAAGCTAATGGCCTTATCTTGGACACAGAGCTCTGTGATCCAAGGGTTCCTACATGTCCGTGAAGTTGTGAATCACCATGCTCTGTGGCTCTTTGCCTGCTGCTGAAACCCTTGAGGGAGCCAAAGACAGCTGTGAGCATGATTTAGAGCTCTCTAGAGGCTGATTTGGAGCTCCTCAGAGTGCCAGACCAACTTGAGTTGGCCAGAGGATCAGGCACAAAGCCAGCTTTGCCCAGCTTTGTGCCAAGCACAGCTCTGCTGGAGCATGAGCCAGAGCAATTCTTTGAAAAAGCCTCCCTGATTTTTTTTCCTTTCTGTTTCAATAAGCTTTTTCTCTCACATTTGCTCTTCTGTCCTTAAATGAAGTGCAATGTTAGCACTCAGCCCAGGGTGGGTCCTGTAATAGGGTGACAACAACTTGAGAACCAGAGGGGAAAATCGGTTGTCCCCAAGATCCCAAATCTTCTTTTAGGTCTTGTCCTATTCTTCCCTGGTTTCCAGACAAATTCTCAGTCAGACCAAAGCACATCCTACAGTGGAGCATTCCAGAACTGTAGAATGGTTTGGAATGGAAGGGACCTCAAAGCCCATCCAGTTTCAAGCCCTAGACCAGGCTGTTCCAGGCCCCATCCAACCTGGCCTTGAACACTTCCAGGGATGGGGCATCCACAACTTCCCTAGGTAACCTGTGTCAGTGTCTCACCATCCTCATCATGAAGAATTTCTTCCTAATGTCTAATCCAAATCTTCTCCCTTCCAGTTTAAAACCATTCCTCCCTGTTCTATCAGTGCAGGCCCTTGTAAAAAGTCCCTCCCCAGCTTTCCTGTAGTCCTTTTCAGTACTGGGAAGCTGCTCTAAAATATTCCTGAAGCCTTCTCTTCTCTAGGCTGAACAATCCGAACTCGCTCAGCCTGTCCTCATAGCAGAGGTGCACTTGCCCTCCAATCATCTCTATGAACTCCTCTGGAGCCATTCCAGCAGTTCCATATCCTTCTTATGTTGGGGATTCCAGAATTGGACACATGTTTCTCCTACCCTCTCCCACAGCGCTGTTGCTCCTCCATCAGTCTGGGATCCCCTCCGATTTGTTTAGGGCACGGTAAATTCTCCGGGTTGAGCTGTACCATGGTTTTACGGCTCCTTTTTCCCCTCCACTTTCTCATTTGCAAGCTCTGCAGTGAAATCGCCGCTTTCCCCATTGAGAGTGAATATTGGGCAAGGTTCCTCGTTCCAGAAATAAACGCTTTCCTAATTTCCTAACAGAATATGTTTTTCCCTTTTATTTTAATAAAAATAACAATAATAAAACAAAGCACCCTTTCTCCATTTCTTTTTTCTTACACAAACACATAATCCTGGTGCCTTAATGTCTCATCAAGAAAATCCAGACTGGAGGTTGCAGCCAGGAGTCCGTGCCACCTAGATATTTTGGACACATATTTGGACTCACATACACACATACGCACACGTTTTGCCTTCTATGCCTCAGCAGGACAAGACTTCAGATCTTTTCTTGCATCCACAAACTTGAATGGATGCACTGAGCCTCAGCAGGGAAAGGTCATTTCCACTCATTGACATTCAGACTGTCGCACCATTTGTACCCTTCAAGTGATATTTATGTTTAAAGAGCATCAGCCTGGCTAAGGAAAGACTTTCCATTCATGAGGATTTCTGGGAAGGGAGAAGTTCCACACCTGTAGGAACACAGGGTTTTGATAGAAAAATAATCAAATCCTAATACATAGTCAGAAGTTGGACTCCTTGTGGGTCCCTTCCAGCTCAGGTCATTCTATGATTCTATGTCTCTATGATTCTCCTAATGGGCTTCCCCAGTTAACAGTTTGAAGATCCTGACTGTCCTGTGCTTTGGTTTCCCAACAAAATAAAGGGTTTGTGAGTACATATCTTGTGCGTGGCTGTTCATGTATGCCTGGATGCCAAATATTTCTCCCTCTCTAGAGTTAATAATTTAATCATAGAATGGTTTATGATGGAAAGGACCTTAAAGATCATCCATTTCCAATCAACCTGCTGTGGGCACAGACACCTTCCATTGGACCAGGTTGCCCACGGCCCCATCCAGCCTGGCCTTGAACACTTCCAGGGATGGAGCACCTACAACTTCTGAGACTTTCGACCAATTTAAGTGCAATTTCACAGTGGGTTTGAACTTTTTAATTAATTATGTTCCTGCATTAAAACAGCCAGGCAAAAAAAAAAAAGAGAAAGGTCTGGTTGGTTAATACATTAGGGGAGACATCAAAAGAGTACCAGATGCAAGAAACTGACACAGCGAAAGAAGGAGTCGCAGGAAGAGCTTCAGTCACTTCACTACCCTGGAAACATATTCAGGCTTCTCCCTCATGACCTGACAAAAGCGCAAGCACAAGTACGTGAAGACCAGGGTGCACAGAGATGGATGCTGAGATGCTAAAGAGTAAATAATAGAATCATAGAATGGGTTGGGTTGGAAGAGACCATAAAGATCATTCAATTCCAACTCCCCTGCCATGGGAAGTGGCTCCTCTCACTTGACCGGGCTGCTCAAGGCCCCAATAAATGCATAGGAATGCTATTCATCACAGCAGCAGAGATGATGGGGAGGGTCTCTTTATCTGGGAATGCAGGGGTAGGATGAGGGGCAATAGTTTTCAACTGAAGGACGGGAAAACTAGATGAGATAATGGAAAGAAACTTTTTATTATGATGGTGGTGAGGGAGTGGCATGGGTTGCCCAGGGAAGTTGTGGCTGCCCCCTCCCTGGAAGTATTCAAGGCCGGGTTGGATGGGGCCTTGAGCAGCCTGGTCTAGTGGGAGGTGTCCTTGAACATGGTAGGGGTGTGGGACTTGGGGGGCTTTGATGTCCCTTCCAACCCAAACCATTCTATGATTCTATAATCTCTTTCGATCTCTGTGCTTTTAAAAAGATGGATAAACAAGCAAACCAGTCAGAGAACTTGTTTGGCCAACTTTTACTTGAACAACCACTCCTCTAAACTCCAGAGTCAGAATGACAACTTTATTTAGTACAGCCTGGAGCAAACCCCTCATTAGCAGGATGAGGTAATTGCTTGAGGCTTGAGACCCCAGACAATCAAATTGATGCCTCTGCAAATGGCCTTTTGAAGCTTTCCATCTTTCAGGGGGATTGTGGAACCTCTATCTCCTTTTACTAGAGGTTTTTAGATTAACTCCAAACAAGCTGCAAGTTGGCCCGGTGCCACAGTATTACTAACAAAATCTGGCAGGAGGACAAACAAGCGAACATTGAGAAAAGAAGAAAGTCCTTGTGTAATAACAAGTCGATTCTGTTGGAAAATTGCAGTGTATTGTCCTGTGCCAAGAACATCCAAATCAGGTAGATCATTGGCTTTATTTTGCGGGCAGCTTTGATTGTATAAGAATTTAATACTAATGTGCCTGGAGCCGTCAGTACAGAGCTGAACTTCCCCTTGTCGTCTTATAACGTCTGGGATCTCGCAGCAAAACACCACGGGATGGTGTCAGGTAGGGGGACGCGAAACAATAGGATTACCTGGCGTGAGATCTTTTCCAGTAAGTGGGCCAAGGAGGCCCAAGGCTTATCCTTTTGGCCTTTCCAAAGAGGAGAGATCAAATGCTTTGCTGTCTTACGGATTATGGAAGGAAGTGAGAGCAGTGGAGGACTTTGGGCAATGGATGAGTTACCCGTTGAAGTGGAGCCGGGGAGAAGGGCAGAGTCTGTGATGGTGATACAGCAGACGGATGGAATCTCAGATATTTGGTCTGAGTTCCTCCTTTGGTCAGAACTGAAAGTGGCATGTGCACATCACAAAATCCTCTTGGATGGGTTAGCAAAACTTTGTAAAGTCCCAGGGTGAAGAGGAGCAGCAGAAGAGCAGTCAGCACATGGTCAAGTTATGTTGGCTGAGGAAGATGCTGCCTGTGACCTGAATTCACTGGTACAGGTTGCCCAGAGAAGTCGTGGATATCCCATCCCTGGAGGTTTTCAAGGCCAGGCTGGATGAAGCTATGAACAACCTGATCCAGTGAAGGTGTCCTTGCCTGTGGCAGGGGTTTGTGGAACTGGATAGTTTTCAAGGTCCCTTCCAACACAAATCGTTCTACGATTTTATGAAACCAGTTTACTCCACATTTTCCATACGTTGAGGGAAAGTCAAAGTGAATAAGATAAAGTCTGAGAAAAAGCAGCCAAACATTACTGCTCTTTTGGGATGGAGGAGGCATGTGGGACACTTAAACTCCACGCAGGTGCATCTAGATTGTTGTCTGTTGTATCTCCACGGTATTGCAGGTTACTTGCCATTATCATTGCAGAGAAGTGTGTGGCATCACCCTTTAGATGGTGAAGTTATGGCTGAGCTTTGCAATTTACAGTCAGGCTGGAAGGGACCTCAGGAGCTGTCTAGTCCAACCATCAGCTCCAAGCAGGACAGCCAGGAGGCCAGAACAGGTTTTTCAGGGCTTTACCCAGTCTGGTTCTGAAAACCTCAAATGACAGAGACTGCACAACTGCTCTAGGAAATTTCTGGCACACCTGGGTTCCAAAACAATTAACACTTCAATGATGAGTTCAGCAGGGAGTTCACTTTTCCTTCTTTAACACCTTCTGCTGTGTGTAGAGAGAAATTATGGAATGCTCTAGGATGGAGGTGGACCCTCCTCAAATGTCTCCCATGAACCTGTGCAGTGCTGAGTGAATGCTCCAGCCAGCAGATGTGAAAAGCCTGAGCAACTTCTGATTCCTGCCAAAGTGGGGGGTGTGTGTGACTCCTGCCTCCTGCCAAACTCAATCGGCATCTTTCCCTGGTTGTTACCTCATCTGGCCAAACGCTCTGGAGCACAGTTTGGCTGTTCTCTCCCTGACATTTTTATCTGATTGGGTTTCATTCCTGGCACAGCTGTGGAGCTGCTGGGTGACCTGGGGTAAATCATTCCTTCTTGGTAAAACGGGGTGGTGCTCATCATCGCCTTGAAGTCCACGGAGAGCCGAAATGCATTGAGATAAAGGGGTACGACATAGAGTCATGGAATGGTTTGACTTGGAAGGGACCCTAAAGCTCATCCAGTTTCAACCCCCCGTCATGGCCAGGGACATCTCCCACCAAATCAGGCTGCTCAAGGCTCCATCAAACCTGGCCTTGAATATCTTCAAAGGAAGGGGCAGCCGTAACTTCCCTAGGCAACCTGTGCCTCACCACCTTCATCATGAAGAATTTCTTTCTAGTATTTAAACTAAATCTTCTCATTTCCAATTTGAAGCCATTCCCCCTCATCCTATCACTAAAAGCCCTTGGAAAAAGTCCCTCCCCAGCTTTCCTGTAGCCCCTTCAGGTACTGGAAGGCTGCTCTAAGGTCTCCCCAGAGCCTTCTCTTCTCCAGGCTGAACAACCCCAACTTTCTCAGCCTGTCCTCATAGCAGAGGTGCTCCAGACCTCGGATCATTTTCATGGCCTCCTCTGGAGCCATTCCAACAGCTTCATGTCCTTCCTATGCTGGAGATTCCAGAACTGAACACAGGACTCCAGGTGGGGTCTCACCAGAGCAGAGCAGAGGGACAGAACCCCCTTCCTTTCCCTGCTGGCCACGCTGCTTTGGATGCAGCCCAGGACACAGTTGGCCTTCTGGACTGTGAGCGCATGTCGCCGGCTCATGTCGAGATTCTCATCAACCAGCACCCCAAGTCCTTCTCTGCAGGGCTGCTCTCAATCACATCTTCCCTCATCCTGTACTGAAATTGTGGTTTGTCTCCGCCCAGGTGTAGGATTTTACACTGGACTTGTTGAATCTCATGATCTTCATGAGATGAAAATTCATGAAATGCACTTGGATTTTCCAGCTCAGGATAAACCATCTTTCAAGCTAAGAAGCTTCCTACTGCAGTCAGATTCCATTTGTCAGATTTCGATTTTCCTTCTTTTCCTGAGACACCTTTTTTTATGAGTGTTTCCCAGGGGTGACAACCAAAACAGGCAGCATATTTAATGTTCGTTCTTCAACGAGCTGCTCAATCATCTGGAGACAACACTTCCAAAACATGGGTGCCATTTCTCACAGCACAATAATGGTGACAGGTCACACTTATATTTTCCATTGAAGTTTTTAGAGGAGTTGCATTAACTTTCTCCATAGATTCTGCTTCTTTTGTTTTTGGCATCCTTACAAATGCTAAAGACACCTGGGAGACATCAGTTTCTTCAGACCTTGACTTGATGTAAGCCCATTACCTCTGGGCTATTAACAGATGTGAACCAGGTATTCATGTAAAGCCAACTCAGTAAACAACTCTGTTGGAGATGTAGAAGAGCAACCTGACTCCAGATGCCTCTGAATCCCACACTTCTGTCAGCTTTACAAAAGTCAAAGGTGGTGAAGTAATATGTTTCTCATAACTTCTACATTATTAAGCGCACACAGAGCAGGGAGTTACAGCTGGGTGTGAAACAATTTCCTTCTTCTGTGAATTTTGTATCAGCAAGTCCCGAGCATAAATCGCGATAAAAAGCTGAAATATTCAAAGTGCTGATACAAAAATCTAGTGATGGGGGAAAAGAAGATTGTGGGCTTCACTGAAATTACCTGGGTTTCAATCTTTTTAAGATGGCCTAAAAGCTTTCATTTTTACTTCATTTATATTTCTGTTTGCATTTCTATGCTAATTAGTTTTAATTTCAAACAAAAATACACATAATTCAGCCTTCTAAAAATACAAAATATCAAAAGAAAGCATTTTCAGTACTTAACATCTGATGTCAATGAGGCAGTTCCTCTTTCCCTAAAAACACTCAGCTTGCAGGCAGAAGATATACTAGCACAGAAAGGATTGTGCCCTAACACAGATATTTTAACTGAAACATGTTTTTTACAAAATTTCTTGTCAGAGAATTATAGAATGGTTTGGGTCAGAAGGGACCAAAAAGCCCATTCAGTTTCAAGCCTCTTGCCAAGGGCAGGGACATCTCCCACTGGGTCAGGTGGCTCAAAGTCTCATCCAGCCTGGCCTTGAACACATTCAGGGATCCATGCAGTCCATCAGAGGTGAGACAGCAAGGGACCTTCTTAGTGTGAAATTCCTTACAAAGTCCTCACAGCATGGTCTTAGCGCACTAGAAAATAATTCGTGGAAGTTTGCAATGGCTTTTCCTTGCTCCATATATCTTCTTCAGATGTGCTGCTCTGCAACACAGATCCTCACCTTGGCATTTCCACACAAAACTTCTTTGAGGTTGTTATTTCATTTTGCTTGTTTTCCACTACAGTGTTTTAGACTAGAAAGGCCTTTCACAGCCCACACTGCCTGCAGCTTCTATTCTCCCCTCTGCCTGTCCCTTTCTGAGCATCAACCGAAAACCTGAACTCATACTGAATTCATTTCCTCTCTGGATAGCTCAGTACCAAATATTCTGCGCAAAAGATACTAATCTGATCTTCTCCCACTGAATTAGGAACACCCCCTCAGCTTCGATCTTAATCCTGTCAGAATACTGTAGTCTTCAGCAATGTTGCAAAAAGAAATGCAGATAAGGGGCCTACAAGTTACTTTTTCCAAGGGCTTGAAGTGATAGGATGAGGGGGAATAGCTTCAAATTGGAAGAGGGAAGATTTAGATTAGGCATTAGGAAGAAACACTTCATGATGAAGGTGGTGAGTCCTGGCACAGGTTCCCCAGGGAAGTCGTGGCTGTCCCATCCCTGGAGTGTTCTGGGTCAGGCTGGGTGGGGCCTTGAGCAGCCAGTGGGAGGTGTCCTTGGCCATGGCAGGGGATTTGGAATTGGATGGGCTCTAAGGTCCCTTTCAACCCAAACCATTCTATAATTCTATGAAAACAGGGACCATGCATATAAATCTGATTGGCTTTGAGGGGCTTCACATCACCCTGGTCCTTGCAAAACCCAACTATATCCCTCATGTACAATTCAAGCCAATTAGAGCAGCCAGCAGATTGCTCAGTTTATGCTAAGGGTCCAGGACCTGAAGTGGCTGCCAGATGATGCAGGCAAAAGTCTACGTGGCCCATTATCAGAAAATGAGGACAAACCATCAACAATCCCAATATTCCTGGAAATCTTGGTCTACATGATCATCAGGAACCACAAAAGGGAGTCAGAGTGGTAATCATTTAAGGAGGTTGGAATGGATGAGGCTTATAGTCTGGATACAAGGAGAACTGGCACTTCTTATTCAGCCATGGGAAGGCTTCCTAAACAAAAGTGCTGGAAAGCCCAGAATATATAAATTTGAACAGTCCAAAGATCAGGAGTATGGTTATGTTTGGATGTAACCCGTATGACTGGGTCTTGGCTTTAAAATAGCCGTCTATCCCCAGGTTGGATCACACTTCTCTCTGAAACTGAACTGCTCAGCCAGAAAGCAGTGACCTCAAAGAAAGAAATCAATGGATGCAATCCTAAAGTGGAGAGGGACATTAGTGCTGGAGGATTGTGCTTTATAAATCTTCTCATTTAAGAGAAAAAAAAAATAAAAGAATATTCAAAGTTTGGAACTTTGAAGATGTTTGGATTCAAATTCTGATGTTTTGGCTGAATTCCAACTATAGAAAACACAAAGCAGCAAAGCATCCTACAGCAGAAGCTGGAAATCAGAAAGTCCCTTTCCTAGGGTTAAAGAAACAGAAAGATCAATTTAAGGATATTTTTTCACACAATTGGTAAATCTTGGAAATTTTAGAGGTTTGGACAACAGTCAGACATTGACTGCTTATCATGGTTGCATTTGCTTCAAACATCCTTGGCTGGGAAAATTAGGCAGGAAATATTTTAGAGAGTCCAGCACTTGCCGAGCTGGAGGAACCAGAAATCCCACAAAAAACTGTTCCTATAGCATTGGCTGAGACCAATGGGATGAGGTTCAAGAAGGCCAAGTGCCGAGTCCTGTGCTTGGGACACAACAACCCTGTGCAGCGCTCCAGGTTTGGGGAAGAGTGACTGGAAAGCTGCCTGGCAGAGAAGAACTGGCGGTGTTGGTTGACAGTGGCTGAAAATGAGCCAGCAGTGGCCCAAGTGGCCAAGAAGGCCAATGGCATCTTGGCCTGTATCAGAAACAGTGTGACCAGCAGAACCAGGGAAGTGATTGTGCCCCTGTACTCAGCCAGACCTCAAATGGTGAGGCCAGACCTCAAATCCTGTGTTCAGTTTTCGGCCCCTCACTAGAAGAAGGATCTTGAGGGGCTGGAGTGCATCCAGAGAAGGGGAACGGAGCTGCTGAAGGGATTGGAGAGCAAACCTTATGAGGAGCAGCTGAGAGAACTGAGGTTGTTTATCCTGGAGATACAGCTCTCTGAAACAATGCTGTAGTGAGGTAGGTGCTGGTCTCTTCTCCCAAGTGACAAATGATAGGATGAGAGGAAATGACCTCAAATTGCACCAGGGCAGGTTCAGATTAGACATCAGGAAAAATGTCTTCACTGAGAGTGTTTTCAGGCACTGGCAGAGACTGCCCAAGGAGATGGTGGAGTCACCATCCCTGGAGGGATTTAAAAGATGGGTAGATGAGATGCTCCGAGATATGGTTTAATAGTGGACAGGTGTGGTTGGGCTCGATGATCTCAGACATCTTTTCCAACTAAGGAATTCAATGGGTATTATTACCTTCAAGATTGACCCAAAGCTGATAATTCACAGAATCACAGGATCCAAGCGAAGAAGAAAAGAAATGAAGAAGTGCAAATTATGTCACAGCAAAATATTCCTGTCCCCTCTGCACAATGTCCCAGGGATCTGCAGTGTCTACAGATGCTTCCAACATTGTAGTAGGACTTGGAGAAAGGGTTATATACTTAAAATTCTTGTGTATTCCAGTGTTCTCCTTTGGTGCCTACAATATTAGGCTGCTGACAGCTGCTTGAGTTAGACATGGTTTCAGAAAAATATCATTAGAATTAAATCCAAATTCAGTTATTCTTTTTTTGGTTTTGTTATTGTGTTGTTTTACTATTCCCCCACCTCCCCCACTCCCAGTGGAAAAATAGTTGCAAGGAATCATGGATCAAAGTTTCATAGAGCAACACTTGGTTTGCCTTGGCTGAAGTTCATCAAACATAAGGATGTGAATGTTCGTCTGCAAAGTGAATGTTCATGTGTGAATCTGTTGCTGGCAATTATCCAGCCCTACCCATTTCCAATCCTGTTCTGGGACTGCCTTATACTGGGAAAAAAAGGGCTTTCATAATCAGCACCTCAAAAAGGTACTATCACTGGTGGAGGCTGAGAAGAAAGGCTCCAAATCCCCTCCTGCTTACAGCAGTGGGAACGTTGTGATCACTTTCTTTGGTTTTTACACTGCTCTGCTTTGTTTTTCAAGTTATTCTATTTTCTTTGTGATACTCAAACATATTCTTTTACCCATAGAGATGGAAGACAACAGGGTTTGACAACACGGTTGCATGTTTGTGAAGGAGCTGCTGACCCTTCCTTCCTTGTTTTTTCAGCCTCTTGAACTCTTTTGCCCCAAGCAGAATTTTCTGGTTATTTCCAGGAGGACGAAAATGATCTACTACGTTAATGAGACACTGACAGAAAAGTCAAGTCAGTTGGAGAGCCTCTCAACACCCCATCCTTTCCTTCCTCCACTTCTCTTCTGAGTGGGGCTGTAACAGCAGGGAATGCAATCAGTCTGGCCATGTATTATCCGGAACCTATCCCATTTCCTCCCTCTTAAAGAAAAAAATACATTGCCCTTCATAAAAAAGATTTCCTGGTTAACAAAGAGAAAAAAAATGGCCTGTAGTGATAGGAAGAGAGGGAATGGATTTAAATTGGAAGTGGGAAGATTTAGATTAGACATTAGGAAGAAATTCATTATGATGAGGGTGTTAAGGCCCTGGCACAGGTTGCCCAGCAAATTATGGCTGCCCCATCCCTGGAGGTGTTTAAGACCAGATTGAATGGGGTTTGGAGCAAGCTGATCCAGTGGGAGGTATCCCTGTCCATGGCAGAGGGGTGGAATTGGAGAGGATTTAAGGTCCTTTCCAACACAAACCATTTTATGATTCTATGATCCTACCATTCTATTATTCTATGATTACAAAAGCTTCGCTTTCTCCATGGCTCAGACAGCCCTGAAGTGTTTTCTCCTCCCTGCAAGGTTTCCAGCCATGTGAGGCTGTGCCGAATGTGCACAGGGGCGAGCGTGTGTGTGACTTATGTGCAAGCATCGGTGTACATACGCTTGGGGTGGGCTTTCCAAAGAAACTCTGTCCCCCTGGTGTCGCAATATTTTCTGCATCAGGGTCCCTCTGATTTTGCAGCCAATGGGTTTTCTTGGCACAGGCGTTCAAGGAAGAAGTGAGAGCTTCAAGGGTTTCAAAGAAAACCCACTGTAAGAGTGTAATTTTTCATTCCCAGACTCAGAGCTCCTCCCCATTAACACATCCTTCTCTGAACTCTTGTCCCAAGAACTGCCCTCATCCAGCTGGGGCTGGCACATCCCTCCTTCTCCATGTCTCATCTAGGAGGAATTCCCCACATAAGGTTTTCTGTGAATGAGCTGACGTAGGGGAGACTTGTTCCTTAGGGAGCTGCTGCATGTAATCTAGTCAGACAACTCCAGGCTGAACAACCCCAACTCACTCAGCCTGTCCTCATAGCAAAGGTTCTCCAGCCCTCTGATCATCTTCATAGCCTCCTCTGGACCTGTTCCAACAGTTCCGTATTCTTCTTATGTTGGGAATTAGAGAACTTTACCAAAAGCAAAGGTGGCTGCTTGGATCAGGCTGCGGATTTCCCTTCAACCTTAATCCATAATTGAGATGTGCTGACCAAGGTTAACCCAGGAATGTTCCTATACACTTTAGGATGACATATGCAAGTCTACCCAGCCACATAAAGAATGTGTACAGGCGCAGGAGTTCCCTCACAGCTGTTTCCTAGCACACTGAGATGGTCTGTACCTTAAGACATGTCCCTGACCACTGGGGATACCACAAGGGCCAGTCCAGCAGCTCCGATCCCCATGGGATGGGAGAAGTGACCCAGGACAGTGTGGAAAGCAGAGCTGTTATTAGCAAGGCATCCCTGGAATTAGGTATGACATGCGGTGTGCAACCACTTGTGGTCAGACAAGGCAAGGAGATAATAGCAGTTTCACTAGCACAACTCTTCTCTAAACAGGGAATGTTTTTGACCAAACACAGACTCTGTAGCTTGGAGCAAACTTTTGTTTGTGGCAATGTGCGTCAA
Organism: Tapera naevia; assembly: GCA_033556795.1. Classification (NCBI taxonomy): domain Eukaryota; kingdom Metazoa; phylum Chordata; class Aves; order Cuculiformes; family Neomorphidae; genus Tapera; species Tapera naevia. The sequence continues at coordinate 337,220 of JAUMJJ010000238.1, read as the reverse complement.
AATGCCACTGGGACAAAATGTTGACTGGGTCCCCAAGGGAACTACACCCAGGCCAGCAAGGAATCTGCTCTGGACCATCTGCAGAAACTGTTTTCCTGAGAAACACAAAGGTAGAGTTAGTCCCTGGAAAGCAGAAAGTGATCCTGCCAAGTCTAAGATAGTAGGTTAGAATCACAGAATGGTTTGGGTGGGAAAGGACCTTAAAGATCATCCAGTTCCAAAGACCCTGCCATGGGCAGGGACACCTCCCACTTAGAACAGGCTGCTCAAGGCCCATCCAGACTGACCTTGAACACTTCCAGGGAGGAAGCATCCACAGCTTCCCTGGGCAACCTCTGTCAGTTACTCACCACCCTCACTGTGCAGAATTTCTTCCTAATGTCTAGTCTAGGTTTTCATATATCTAAAGAAAAACATCTGTGGTCCAGGTCTGCTCAATCCTGAGATCCTTATTCCCTCTGGGACCTGTTTTTCCTCTGGTGGTCTCTGTGCCTGTCCAGGTGATCACTTTCTCCATACCTGCGCAGAGCTGCAGCCCTCAGAAACTCCTTGATGCTTGTGCAGCTCTGAGCACCTGGACTTTTTGTCCTGGTAATTTTCCTGTTAGGAATGCAGACTGGAGGGGTTTTATCCAAGCAGAGAAAGAAAAAAGGAGAGGTGACTGGATAAAATAAACCAGCCCAGGCTTGAACGCCTCAGGGGTGCCTGAGAAAGCTGCCTGGGCTGCACCCCTCACTTTTTCAAGTGAAGCACAAGGATGAGTCCGATTGTTTTGGATTGTTTTCTTTGCAAAGCCATGCTAATGAGGAACTCAGCTGCGAGGCAGGCTGCTCGAGGAGGGCTTTCCCTCTAGTGGAGGACTGCAGAAAGGGATTCCTATGTCGTTAGGACACACACTGGGGGACATTCAATACAGGCAGGGGGACAAAGTTACTGAGAGCAGTTCTGAGGAGAAGGACATGGGATACTAGAGCATGAGAAGCTCACTATGAGAAGTAAATATATACTCACAGGACAGAAAGCCAACCATGTCCTGGGCCACACCAAAAGCGGTGTGGTCAGCAGGGTGAGAGATTCTTCCTCTCTACTCTGCTCTTGTGAGACCCCGCCTGGAGTCCTGTGTGCAGCTCTGGAATGCCAAACATAACAAGGCCTTGGCACTTTTGGAATGGGTCCAGAGGAGTCCACGAATACAATCTGAGGGCTGGAGTGCCTCTGCTATGAGGAGAGGCTGAGAGAGTTGACGTTGTTCAGGCTGAAGAAGAGAAAGCTCTAGGGAGACCTTAGACAATTTAGAGCAGCCTTCCAGTAGCTGAAGGGGCCACAGGACAGCTGAGGAGTGACTTTTTCCAGAGGCCTGTAGGGATGGGACGAGGGGGAATGGCTTTAAGTTGGAAGGGGGAAGATTCAGATTAGACATTATGAAGAAATCCTTCATGATGAGGGTGATGAAGCCTTGGCACAGGTTGCAATAAGAAGCTGTGGATGGCCACTCCCTGGAGGTGTTCAAGACCAGGCTGGATGGGACCTTGAGCAGCCTGGTCTAGTGGGAGGTGTCCCTGCCCATGCAGAGGGGTTGGAACTGGGTGAGGCTTTAGGTCCCTTGCAACCCAAACCATTCTGTGATACTAACTCTAAGCCCTCTAGGTCTGGGCTTGCCCATCTGTTGGTGTGATGCTGGTAAAACCTGCCCCATGCAAGTGCAGCCTCTAGGACCAAAACCTTCCTTTGCCTATGGAAGGCAGGAGATTGCTGCCTGCAGAAGCTTTCCCTGGCATGACGAGATGCAATAGCTGAGCTTCTGCTTGATGCAAAGTTGCCTCTATCATTGGCACCTGCAGAGGCAAAATCTTTCATCGCCACCCTTTGCCTCTGCTAAGTCAGTCAGCAAAGCAGCCGCACAACAAAACAGGGAGATTTGCAGCCTGGATGCATAAGCCAAAGGAATTTGGTGAAGCCACATTTTGTTCTCTCCGTTGACTAGGATCTTCAGCTGGGGTCAAATTACAGGATGTCACTCAGGGCTTTACTGATAAAAGGCCATGGACTAAAAGGAATGGCAGACTGTAGCATGTTCCCTGAGCTGTCAAAGTTGGGGAGCCAGGGTTTCCTCCGCAGGTTTTAGGAGCAGGAAAAATTTACCAAGCTTTGTTTTGAGGAAAGTGCATCCAAGTAGAAATGAAAAAAAAAAAAAGAAAATGAAAGAAAGGGGCAAAGAATAGAGAAAAAGAAAATAAGAACAAAAAATCATAAAAAGTAACCAACAACCCATTCTCAGGATGACAAGTCTGATCACTACCAAGTAACACTCCCCCAGGTTCCGTTTTTCCAAGAACATGGATTTCATAGAAGCACAAAATAATTTCCATTGGAAGAGACTTCTGGAGGTCCTCACGACCGCTGCCTTCACCCCATCCAAAGGCAGGGTCAGTGATTGAGCCTGACATATTGACCATCAAGGACTGTTAGTCACCGTGCTTACCGTTGAGGGACAAGGTCCTGTTGCAACAAGCACTGACCCAGCCCTTGTTCCGCCTGTTGCAGAGTCATCTGGAGAAGTTCTTCAGGAAGCGTGAATTTCTGGATGATGATTACGGGACTGAGTCAGAGCTCCTCCAGGCTGAGCGGTTGTAGAAGCAGGGCCCATCTGGTTGCGGTTTCGGGAACGGTGGTGATTGAAACAAATCTCTTGTGGGGAAATCTGGGAGGCTTCTGACAAGCAATGAGATGGCTGTGCCACAGTGTGTGAGGCAGATTGCCATGGATGGTGGGAAGCACCAGGACAGAGAAAAGCTCCCCCCTCCTGCCTACCTGAATTCCCTCCATAAATCATAGAATCATTTGGTTGGAAAAGAACACTGAGATCATCAAGTTCAACCATATCTATCCTCTACTAAACTGTATCCCTGAGCACCTCATTTACCTATCTCTTAAATCCCTCCAGGGATGGTGACTCAACCACCTCCCTGGGCAGTCTCTGCCAGTGTTTGGGAACTCTTTGGGTGAAGACTTTTTCCTGATGTTTAAAAGGGGGAGTAATTGCCATAGCCAGTTCTGACACAACCATTATGCCAGCATAAACTCTGGTGTTGAGGTGTCACAATGAGGTCTCAGTTATGTGGTGGTTTCAGGGACAAAGTCACTCTAATCCACTCTCGTGAGACCCAACCTGGAGTATTGTGACCGGTTCTGGAATTCCCAACATGAGAATTACAGGGAACCACTGGAACAGGTCCAGAGGAGGCCACAAAGGTGACCCCAGCACCTCTGCTATGAGGACAGGCTGAGAGAGTTGGGGCTGTTCTGCCTGAAGAAAAGAAGGCTCTGGGGGGACCTTAGAGTGGTGAGGCACTGGCAGTTTGCCTGGAGAAGTTGTGGCTGCCCCCTCCCTGGAGGCGTTCAAGGCCAGGTTGGGTGGGTCCTTGAGCACCCTGCTTCAGTGGGAGGTGTCCCTGCTCATGGCAGGGGGATTGGAACTAGATGATCTTTTAGGTCCCTTCCAACCCAAACCATTTTGTGATTCTATGATTCTATGAAAGCCCCAATGCTGAAGCCACCTTAGGGAGACCAGCTTTCCAAAAAGCCAGTGATCAACAGCTTCTAGAGCTAGAAATCCTGATCTTTTAAATGCTACCATCCTTGGGTTACAAAAGCAAATTCCTTTTGGCTGGTGCTGTGCCACAGAGCATGAGTTTTGGACAGAGGTTGAACACTAAGCACTAGCCAAAACCAAAAAATTGTATTCAAAGGAAGAAGGAGTAGGATGAATAAGATATGGGGGATGCCACATCCGATTCCCATATTTAATGATGGGATAAGGAGGGAGAGAAGCTCTTCACCTTCCCATGACTTGCAAGAGTTTGTATCTTGGTGAGACTGCCGGGAACAAGCCTCGGAGAGTCACCATCTCTCATATCCTAAACTGGAGTACAGAGACGGAAATGTTGTCATCCCTCAAATAACACTCAGCTCTGAACTTTCTCAGGAAGCAATGTTCATGCACCAGTTGCCAACCCATGGACACTTGACTCACTCACTCAGAGGTTACAAATAAACAGAGGGAAAGAGAGGTGATGAATGTAGTGTGGAATGATAGAAGGTGGCCAGGTCTTGGGTCAGAAGGACACAGGACCTCTTTGACAGCAAAATATGGGATTGACATACAGGAGTTCTTTTCCTTCAACAGCCTTAGAGATGACATAGAATCATAGAATGGTTTGGGTTGGAAGAGACTTTAAAGCCTATTCAATTCCAACCACTCTGCCATGAGCAGGGACATCTTCTGCTCTATCAGGTTGCTCAAGGCCCCTTCCAGCCTAGTTTTGAATGCCTCCAGGGATGGGGCAACCACAGCTTTCCTGGGCAACCAGTGTCAGTGTCTCAGCAGCCTCATGATGAAGAATTTCTTCCAAATGTCTAATCTAAATATTCCCTCTTCCAATTTAAAGACCTCCTTGTCTTATCACTACCAGCCTTTGTAAAGTGTCCCTTCCTATCTTTCCTGTAGCCCTTTCAGTTACAGGAAGGCTGCTCTAAGGTCTCCCCAGAACATTCTCTTCTCCAGGCTGAACAACCCCAATTCTCTCAGTCTGTTTTCATAGCAGAGGTGCTCCAGCCCTCAGATCACCTTTGTGGCATCCTCTGGACCCATTCCATGTCCTTTAATATTTGGGATTCCAGAACTGGACAGAAAACTCCAAGTGGGGGTCTCACAAAAGCAGAGTAGAGGGGGAAGAATCCCTTCCCTCACTCTGATGGCCACGCTTCATTTGATGCAGCCTGGGATCCTGTTGGCCTTCCGCGCTGCGAGCGCACATTGCCAGCTCATGTTGGTATCCAATTATGCAAGAGTTAAGTGACAGATCTTATTTTGTTTTATTGCTTCTTTCCTTTTTTTTTTTTTTTTAAGATGTTTTATGCATACAGTTTATTCAAAGCAGATGCTTTGACCCAGTTAAACTCCAGGCAAAATCTACTTGGGATGCTCCAGATGAGCTACCATCCTGATCATCTAAGAGTGCTTGAGTTGGCGTGCTGGCTACATGATGGTTGGGAGCAGGCTGAGCTGTGTCATATGGAGAACATTTCCTCCTGGAGATGCCCACTGCCAGCCAGACCATACTGACTTGGATGAGCTTCACCCTTCCTCAGTGCTTGCCAAAGAGCTGGGACAGATCGTGTTTCAGAGGTTCTCTCCAAAGGGCTTCCCCGGCTGCCCAGCCTGCAATGTGAGCATGGTTTCTCCCTCCTGTGTCCTTGCTCCAGCAAGAGGGAACAGCATTGGTGCAGATCAGACCCTCAGCGAGGTCTGTTCCCCCATGGCCCGGGATTCAACAAACTTCCCTGGCTGCTGGTTGTTCCTTCATCAAAGGCACACAACAACCAGAGCATCTCCAGTGATATTTTTCTTCTGCAGCCTTATTAAGCCGCAAGGGATCCTGTGCTGCTAGGATTTACCTCAGGGAGGATTTTCATAGCAGTATGACCTCTTCAGGTCTACAAGAAAACTGAGGGGGGACTTTTTACAAGAGGAAGTAGTGATAGGATGAGAATTTCCCTTTAAACTGCAAGAGAGAAGATTTAGATTAGACATTAGGAAAAAATTCTTCACTCTAAGGGTGGTGAGACCCTGGCACAGGTTGCCCAGAGAAGCTGCAGATGCCCCCTCCCTGGAAGTATTCAAGGCCAAGCTGGATGGGGCTTTGAGCAATGTGGTTTAGAGGGAGGCATCCCTGCACATGGTAGGGAGGTTAGCACTGGATTATCTTTAAGGTCCCTTCCAATCCAAACCATTCTATAATTCTATGATTTCTCTCTCCATCATCAGAAGGAAAGAATGAGGCTGAGACTCTGCCTGAATGCTCTCCCTTACAGGGGTTGTGAGCATCATTTTCTATGTCTGTACAAAATGCCAAAACTATTGTGAATCTGTTTATTCTGCTGCTACCTTCCCTGCACAAAAGCACTGTCTTTTAAGTGGTACAACCCACAATCTCCAGGCTCTTGTGTCACTCGCTCAGTCTGAATATACTTATGCATGGATGTATTTAGAAAAATGTAATGGTGTGTGTTGGAAGGGACCTCAAAACCCAAAGTTACAACCCCCTGGATCTTGTTGCTCAAAGCCCCATCCAGCCTGGCCTTGAACAGATCCAGGAATGGGGCAGCCACTACTCCTCTGAGCAAACTCCCTCATCATGAAGAACTTCTTCCTGATATGTCATCTCTGCTTCCTCTCTTTCAGCTGAAAACCATTCTGCCTCGTTTTATCCCAGCATTCAAGAGCCCCTACCCACTTTTCCTGGAGCCCCTTTCAGTACTGGTAGAATACTCTAAGGTCTCCCCAGAGCCTTTTCTTCTCCAGCATGAACAACGCCAGCTCTTTCAGTCTGTTGCTTTTCAGGAGGTTCTCCAGCCCTTGGGTCATCTTCATGAACTGCTCCAGGGATAGGGCATCCATGACTTCTCTGAGCAACCTGGGCCAGTCTTACCATTCTCATAGCAATCATTTCCTCCTAATTTCATCAAATCATAGAATCACAGAATTGTAGAATCATGGAATAGTTCAGATTGGAAAGGACCTTAAAGACCATCTAGTTACAACCCCCCTGCCATGGGCAGGGACACCTTCCACTTGATCAGGTTTCTCAAGGCCTCATCCAGGCTGAAGGCCCCTTCCAGCTTCAATTTAAGCATATAAAGAGAACTAATTACATTTAACCTGGTGATCAGTGCTTCTCTGAGAGAGTCTGATCTATTTGACCTGTTGCTATTGAACACTCTCATTAAGGATTGAGATGAACAGGGAAGAAATCCCAGTAATTAAGTCCAAAAGTGGGCCAAGGATGTGGATAGGGAAAAAAAAAATAAAGCAAATGTTCCGGAGAGCTCAGTAGCACGATCAGGAAATGAATACACAAAATCTTCCACTTGGAAAATAAAAGTTGAGACTGATGAAGAAAGATGATCTGAAACAGCTATTCTGCTCCAAAAAGTAACCTGGCAGGCACGAATTTAGAAACTAGTGGAACGGGGTCAGCAAAGAGCAAGTGGGGCAGGCAGAGTGCTTTGTTCATCTCCCTGAAATCCTATTTTTGAGGAGTGCATGTGCTGTTCTAAAGGGAGGTGACAGGACAAACAGAAAAACTTCCCTTGAAGCTGTTATTTGTTGGAAAATTGGATTTCTACAACATGTAAACATTTATCAAAACAATATTTTCTTTCCCAGCATGGGCTGCATCAAAAGATGTGGGGCCAGTAGGGCGAGGGAAGGGATTCTCCTCTTCTATCTCTTCTCCTGTGAGACCCCACCTGGAGTCCTGTGTCCAGTTCTGGAATCCCAAACATAAAAAGGACATGGAACTGAACAGGTCCAAAGGGGCCCATGAAGATGATCCAAGGGCTGGAACACCTCTGTTATGAGGACAGGCTGAGAGAGTTGGGGTTGTTCAACCTGGAGAAGAGAAGGTTTTGGGAAGACCTTACAGCAGCCTCCCAGTATGGAAAGTGGGCTATAGAAAAGCTGGGAAGGGACTTTTTTAAAAAGACCTGTAGTATTCCAACAGTTTCATATCTTTCCTATGCCTGAGATTCAAGAACTGGACACAAAATTCCAGATGGGGTCTTACACAAGTGGAGTAGAGGTGGAGAATCACCTCCACTGGATCAGGTTACTCATAGCCTCATCCAACCTGGAATGATGAGTTGAAATGCTCTGCAAATGCTTTTGTGGTACCCTTCTATAGAAGGGTAGACGAACCGTAAGAAGGAATTTAATAACCTATGTTTCCTGACTTGTATTAATCATTAACAGAGGTATTGATCACTGCCAAAGACCAGAAACACCAAGACTGCTCAGCTGTGAAAGTGTCTCCTTGGAGATCCTTATTTTAACAATGCTGCAACAGATTCCGAAAGTAATTCAATCCTGCCTCTCTCTAATCTTCCCCCTTTCCTTTTTCCCGTCTTAATACCAGCTTAGATGAGCTAAGCCTGTCACTCTTCCCATGACACAGCTAATACCACACTGCCTTTGCCACAGCTACCACAGAAAAACAATGTTTAAGTCTTCTCTCTACCTACCTATTGTTGTGGTTGAGCAGTGCGTCTCCAGTGGGACCAGTCGGCTTCATGGTGTGCCATTGACAGCTCAACATTTCATCATAGCAGTGAAAGGTTTTATTGCTGCAGCTTGGTGTCAGAAGATACAAGATGAGAGAGAGATGGAAAAAAAGAAAGGAGGAAGTGAGAGAGGAATGAATGAGGGAAAATATATCAATTATTCAAATCCCACTTTCAAAGAGAATCCGTAACTGAGGAATCATAGAATCTTGAAATGGTTTACATTGGAAGGGACTTTAAACCTCCTCCGGTCCCAACTCCCCCAACAAGAACAGGGACACCTCCTGCTGCATCTGGTTGCTCAAAGCCTCATCCAACCCAGCCTTGAACATCTCCAGGGATGGGGCACTCACTACTTCTCTGGGCAACCTGTGCCAGTGCCTCATCACCCTCACAGGAAAATATTTCTTCATAATATGTAATCTCAATTTATCTCTTTCATCTTAAAATCTTTTTCCTTTGTCAATTTAAAGGCATTATACTGGATTCTCTCCTGTCTGCTCCTGACTTTACCCCATTTCAGATACGCTACAAAGGAAAGATTTTTATTCATTTCATTGCATTGTAGAAATGGACCCTGTTACAATAGGGCAAACAAATATCACCAACCTATCACCGTAATTCCCAGTTCATAACACAGGCTGCTGTAGAGGACAGCAGATGATTTGTATCATGAAGAAAAATCAAGACCTGAAGAAATGAGCTAAGCTGATGCATCAGAGGGTGCAGAATGGAGCCTCTTGAGAAGCAGTACTGTGCGGTAGGCAGCCAGGGCACACCACATTTGAGGGTGCAGGAGGCTGTCCTCTGAGAAAATGGTCATAGAATCATAGAAACAGAGAAACACAAAATCATAGAACAGTTTGAGTTGGAAGGGACATTAAAGCCCATCTGGTTCCATAACCCTGCCTTGGACATGGACACCTTACGCTGGACCAGGTTTCTCAAAGCCACATCCATCCTCACCTTCAACACTTCCAGGAATGAGGCCTTCATGACTTCCCCGGGCAGCTTCTGCCAGTGCCCAACCACCCTCACAGGAAAGCATCTCTTCCTAAGATCTTATCTCTATCTCCCCTCGTTCACCTTAAAACCATTCCCTCTCATGCTATCCCTGCACTCCCTGAGAAACAGTCCCTCCCCAGCTTTCCTGGAGCCCCATTCAGTACTGGAAGTCTGCTCTAAGGTCTCCCCGGAGCCTTCTCTTCTCCAGGCTGAACAATCCCATCTCTCTCAGCCTGTCCTTGTATGGAATGTACTCCTGGGATCATCTACACGGCCTCCTCTGGACTTATTCTAATAGCTCCATGTCCTTGGGCTAAAGGTCCTCCTTGACACTCAATTTTTAACTGGCTACAGATGGAGGAGATGACACCCCCACTGCAGGACTGTCCTGGCCTCTGTCACAACTGAGATAGAGAAAAAAGGACGATCCTAGCAGATAGAGAGACCATCCCCTCACTCCCTGTTTTGCAAGCCACATCAAGCTTTTTAAGAGGATCTAAAGGTGCAGCGCACTGGTATTCGACCTCCTTCTTTGAGACTGAATTTGTGTGTTCTGGAGGAGGGACGAGGGGATGATTTCTTAACTAAAATATAAACAACACAACAGCCAGCCATTCATAGGAAATGCTGAAAAAGGGCAAGCATTGACCTGTGTGCTGTAGTGAATAATTGGCTTTTTTTGTTCAGCCAGCCTCATGTCAGCCTTGTTTCAATCCTTCTAGTCCCAAACCATCTGTTCACTGAAACCTTAAGGTTAATAAGCATTAAGAGCTCCTCCCCTAAGATTAATAAGAATGAAGAGCTCTTCCTTTGCAGGGCTTTTCTCCACCTACAGAAAGCCAACGTGTGCAAATTCATCTCCTCCACACATGCCTCCAACGCCACCGCTCCAAATCCATGCATGCAGAAGGCGAGTAAATAAAATAACAGCTCTGAATGCTGCCAAAAAATTCCACAGTTTCTGAGCTGTTGCAACTGGATTCGTCAGAGAAAAAAAATTTCCTGGAAACCTCACTGCGATGGAGATGGCAGGAGGGGGGGAGCTGGGAGGAGGAGTGCGGTCAAGGCCAGGGCAGAAGTTCATGAAGTTGGTGGTTTGCGAAAATGTGTTTTGTTTGTTCTGGATTAGGTTGTGGATTCTTAAAAGAAAACATGTTTTAGTAAGCTAATTTCAAATAAGGAGAGGAAGAACCAGGGTCAGGAGGAGAACAAATTAGCATCTGGATGTCAGCAGAGTGAAAGGAGGATTGAGTCGTGGAAGAAAGTGGGTTACGGAGTCTGAGGGCAGCCAAATGAGCTGGCAATGGGTGCTCATAGCCCAGAAAAGCAACCGTGTCCTGGGCTGCATCAAAAGCTGCATGGCCAGCAGGGTGAGGGAAGGGACTCTACCCATCTTCTCCGCTCTGGTGAGACCCCACCTGGAGTCCTGTGTCCAGTTCTGGAATCCCCAATGTAAAAGGAAGTGGAGCTGTTGGAATGAGTCCAGAGGAAGCCAAAAAGATGATCAGAGGGCTGGACCACCTCTGATATGAGGACAGGCTGACAGACTTGGGGCTGTTTAGCCTGGAGCAGGCTCCGCAGAAACCTTAGAGTGGTCTTCCAGTATCAGAAGCAGACTCCAAGAAAGCTGGGGAGATGCTTTTCACAGGGGCCTGTAGTGGTAGGATGAGAGGAAATGGTTTTAAATAGGAAGGCAGAAGATTTAGATTAGACGTTAGGAAGAAATTCTTCATGATGAGGGTGATGAGGCCCTGACACAGGTTGCCCAGGGAAGTGATGGCTGCCACTTCCCTGGTGGTGTTCAAGGCCAGGCTGAATGTGGCTTTAAGCAAACTGATTGAGTGGGAGATGTTCCTACCCATGGCATGGGGTTGGAACAGGATGGGCTTTGAGGTCCCTTCCAGTTTCTATGATTCCATCATTCTATCATTCTATGATTCAATGATTTTGGAGCCTGCCTGCTGGGAGGCTGCTTCCAGAATCAGGTCAGAGCCCCATTAAGGCAGGAAGGAATTGTCCTATAAATCCCTTTTCAGTACAATAACATCAGTGGGTGAGGGAATAACCTACTATTAGATACATGAAAATACATGTATGGCCCCAAACAACCTTGGCGTTTCACCTCCCCACACACACTCTGCTTTCTGACAAGCTCCTGGCTAGCAGCAAGTGGCAGATGTCTGAAGTTTCAGACACATGCACAAAGCCATCACTTCTGCTCAAGAAAGAAGAAAGGCAAAACAAGACAAATGCAAGCAAAAACAGCTGCTGTGAGCAAGAATTTCCAATAGCTCACCTGCAGATGAAAGCAGAAATATCAGCCTGCCCTATAATCACACAGTGCAATGGAATCACCCTGAGTCTACCAGAGTTCCAGCATCACAGCCAGAGACAGGGTTTATTCTGGGAGCACTCTGAGACTTCACCTAGAGTCCTGCATTCTGTTCTGGTGCCCTCAGCATGGAAAGGACATGGATTTGTTGCAGCGAGTCCAGAGGAGGACACTGAGATGATCCAAGGGCTGGAGTACCTCCCATATAAGGACAGGCTGAGAGAGTTGGCGTTGTTTGGCCTGGAGAAGACTTTGGGGAGACCTTAGAGCAGCCTTCTAGTACTGAAAGGGGCTCCAGGAAAGCTGGGGAGGGGATCTTCATCAGGGTGTACAGGACAAAGGGGTACAGTTTTAAGCTGAAAGAGGGGAGATTGAGATGAGATCTTAGGCAGAAACCTTTTCCTGGGAGAGTGATGAGGTCCTGGCACAAGTTGCCCAGAAAAGTTGTGGCTGCACCAATCCTGGAGGTGTTGAAGACCAAGTTGGATGGGGTTTTGAGCAATCTGGTCCAGTGGGAGATGTCCCTGCCCATGGCAGGGAGGTTGGAACTTAATGGGTTTTAATGTTCCTTTCAATCCAAAACAGTCAACAATTCTGTGGCAGCCCTGGTCTTGGTGGTGTGCAAACACAGGAAGAGATGATCTTTTCGCTACTGCGCTTATCATCAGCATCATGCATGTTAGTTACAATCACAAGCTGGAAGTTCAAGGAGACACTAATAGTCAGCATGATAAACATTGTCTAAGCAACCCAGCAGTTCTGTTTTTGCCAAGGTTCTGTCCTAAAAGGGCTTTAGAGGGGACTTAAAACTGGATTCAGAGGAGGAATCTCTCTGGAAGAGAGGAACAGCATGTTCTGAAGGTGTAAGAGCTTTGTGAGAAGTTTCTCTGTGAGCTACATGGACACTGGCCAAGAAAGACCTTGGAAAAGGAGGAGGAAAGATGGACCGGACAGAGGGGAGTGAATGAGAGGGAGGTCAGATGGAAGGGTGGATGATACAGCATGAAAGTGGCACAGGTCACCTCTGTCTTTATGTGTTGAATCCTTTAGATGACTCCCCATCTTGACCTACCCGGGCAGGTTACTTGAAGGTTACTTGGGCTTCTCCACACAGGATGCAGCTGCTTCTGAAGGGAAGAGAGTGCTTTGCATAAGTCACCCCTACCTGGAAATCGTGCTTCTACCCAGGCCAGCATATGAGATGAATAAAATGACTTCAATCTATCCAAACACAGCTCAAACCAACGATTGTTATCTTCGTCCAACAGAGTCACAACAGAAAACCAAGAAATGTCTTATTCATGCAACCCAAAGGCGAATTGTGAATCCTGCAGATGTCACTGGCTGGAAATCTTCCCTACAATGGCAACGCTAGCACTCAGTTGGTGCTGCATAAGGCTGCAAACCTCACCACCACCACTTCTCATGGACACTTATACGCTGTACAATTCCTGAGCAGTGCCTTTGGCACCGTAGAGAGATCAAGACAGTCCTGGGAGTCCTGCAAAACCTCTGTTAGCCTCCCTGCAACCAGCACTGGGTGTATCTCAAATCTTGAGACTTTTTAACGCTGGTAGATATCAGCACATGCATAAATCATCCCTTCCTGAGGAATGTGGAATCCTTGGTCTTTATCTCTTCCCATCTGGCCATGGAGCATCTGCCCTGTGAGAGTCTTTGATGGCCATGCATGTAACTGAACATTTCAGCTCCAGTGTTCTACCAGCCCCTCAGTGTAAATCCCGAAGTCATACATTCACATGTTGCAGGGCTTGATTTGTAACCTGGATCACACCAGCTGGAATTCAACTCATCCAAACACAAGCCTCAACATCTTGATTGCCCTACCTGTCATCTAGACTTCCATGGAAGAAACAGGAGCTCACAGGCTGCAATTAATCCAACTTATTTTAGGTATATAAATCAGAATTAAGTGAATCATGCCTGAAAGTTCCTATTTGTTTCTCCATTAACTATAAAAAAAAGCCCAGTCTAGACTAGATTTGAGCTGTTGGCAAGACATCTATGTGGAAAAGCCAGAAGGACAGGTCAAGATTGCAGTCCGTACAGAAAGAGAGACGTATTGGAAGGCAGAGGTGGATTTGTGAGTCATCAGTACAGATGGTGTGTTTGTGGATGAGGTTCCCAGAGAGATGAGGGGAGGAAAAATAAACTATGTGCAAAGCTCTGTAAGAGTTCCACAAGCAGCAAGTGGGGAGATCAGGAGAATCCTGTGCAGGACTCCAAAAAGATGATGAGAAAGGTGGGAATAAAAGCAAAATGGGGAAGAGTAAGAGAAATCAAGAGGAACAAGATCTCAAAGAGAAAAATATGTCCAGTGACCACTTGGATGGAGCTGGCAGGTCCAAGCCATCCATGCATCTGATGTGGGCCTGCAGCTTGGCTGGGGTGAGATTGATAGAGAGGATAAGGCAAACAGTTTCAGTGAAGGGCAGCAGAGGAGATAGAGCCAGGGTAAACTTCAGGTTTGGGAGAAACTGAAGCACTGACAGGAAAGGGACAAAAGAGATGAGAGCATTGAGAGAAGGCTGGAGAACTGAATGAAAGGGAGGAGAGCAGGAATGGGACTCTGGAGATGAAAAAGAAGATGACAAATGTTTACGTGTGCCAAAAAAGGCAGCGAAAAGACATGATCCGTGTCTAGTGAGAATCTCTGCTTTCACCATGATTGGATTATGCTATGGAGCACTCAGACAAGTATTTACAGGACTACATGGAGTTAAGATTTCAAAAATACCTTTGGGATGTGATATATAAAACGCTGCTCAAAGCTGATCTCTAAAAGGAGTAGCACAAAATGATTTTCCTTACAGAGAGATTAAGGTGTTCAAGGTCAGGCTGGATAGGGCCTTGAGCAACCTGATCCAGTGGGAGGTGTCCTTGCCCATGGCAGGGAATTGGAACTGAATGATCTTTAAGGACCTTTCCAACCCAAACCATTCCATGATTCCATAATTCTATGATTACACCATAAAAGTGAGTTTAACACATTTCCTCTGCCTATCTAGTGCTTCTTACTCTCAGAGATGGGTTAAAAGGCTCCAATGCCAGTGCTGATGCACTCAAGCAATTTTCCCAATTCCCAGTGCTCATAATGAAATTGTTAATTTGTAGCTGACACAATAGGACAGGACTGAATGCTAAACTTAAACTCTTTTTACTGTCATGGAAGTCTCACCCACTGATCTCCACAGCCAAACCGAGAGGCAACAAACCAAAATGTTCCTATTCCTTTATCTTTCTCCTCTTATCACAAGATAAATGTACCCAGCTGCAGAAGTCAGAGTACTTATTATAGTAGACTGAAAAAAAACCCCATAATATTTAGAAAGATTAATAAAATAGGTAAAACCAAGAATAACAATAACAAAGATTAATAAAATAGGCCAGATGTTCATGACTTCTGCAGAATCACATACAGAGGAGTTCAGATCTCGAGGAGATGCTCTACATGATGATGAGATGAGGATGAGGGAGAGCTCTAGGAAGGCAACACAAATGCAGAGGGAAGACACATAGAATCATGCAATTGTTTGATGTAGAAGGGACCTCAGAGCCCATCCAGTTCTACCCCCTGTCATGGACAGGGACACCTCCCACTGGATTAGGTTGCTGAGAGCCCCAACCTTAAAGATTCTGTGATTCTATAATAAAACTAAAAAGCAATATAATTGAAAGTCTTCTATCTCCCTGGGGCCACAAAACCGGATTTCACATGGCCCGTTCCGGTGAGGGGGAGTTCTAGGATTCCTCTCATCTTCCTTAAGGAACAAGATTCACCTCCTGATCATAGACCTCTACATTAAGGTGTGCATAATGCAGATATCTCTACATGCATCAAGCATCTGTTCTCCCAGGCAGATGCCAGAGACTCAGGCAGTGCAGTTACGAAACACAATTTAAGTGAAAACCTCTGCTTGTTTTCTTTTGGGTTTCAGAATGACAAGTGGCTACATGGCTTTTCTCAGGGAGGCAGGATCTTCTGGTGTCCTCCCCTCAAGCTCTGCCCCTGGGAAATTACCTACTCTGAATATACACCTCTGCATGTAAGTCAACAGAGCAGGGGGAAGGCCATGGTTTTGCCTTGTCAGTGTATGAAGAACAGGCCTAGGGGACAGATACCAGGGTCAGATGTAGGACTCATACCTTTGAAAGGACAGGTTGTGCTGTCTGCTATGTCTTGGTGGCCTTTCCAGCTCTAGCTAGCCCCGCTTTGCTCTGGCCTCAGGTCTAGACCTGATATAAGAATCATAGAATGGTTTGGATTGGAAGGGATCTCAAAGCTCATCCTGTTCCAACTCCAGCAGGAACACCTCCCACTGGATCAGGGTGCTCAGAGCCTCATCCACCCTGACCTTAAACATCTTCAGGGATGTGGCATGCATGACTTCTCTGGGCAATGTGTGCCAGTGCCTCACTACTCTCACAGTAAAACACTTCTTCCTAGGATCTCATCTAAATCTCCCCTTTTTCCACTAAAAGAAATGTAATGAAGAATATAATAAAGAACAGGGGGTTGATCTTTCAGGTCGGTCTAAAATCAGATACCCCTGAGAGTGGGGCAAGGAGAATGTGGTGCTAGAAATGAATAAGTTTTTAAACCAGCCATGATTCTAGCTCTTGATCCATACCTAGCCGGTTGGCAGCAGCCAGGTCTTTGACTTCTGAAGGAATTTCCACCCTGAGACTGGTGAGAACAGAGTAGCAGTGGCCAAGTCTCTACACAGGAGAGTGTGAATTTAGGACCTGCTAACTGCCACAGCCATCGTCATGATGGGAAGGAAATTCCAGCAGCCATCAAGTCCATTTTATGAGGATTCTGAGGAGGTGTTGGGGGAGGGAGATGGTGGAGTTAGAAGCAATCATGATAAGATGCTGAAATGGGAAGAAATGGAGCAAGGAGTTGGAGGTTCCACCAAAGTTTTCTTTTTTTCTCCACTGGAGGACAAAAAATGTCATGGGAGGAGGGGATTTAGAGGAAAACTAAACAAAACCTGGCCTGCATTCATTCAGCTTTTCTGAAGGGTGCTAACAGCAAGGAGCTGAATCCATCACAGATGCATTTAAGCCCTTCCAACCCATGAATTCTTTTTCCAGAAGTTTCCCAGAGTAAGAAGAACTGGTCCAAAACCCAGAGAGTTTGACATTTGGCCATAAACCTACGTGTCAGCAGCTTGGGAGTGAAAAGGGGAAAAAAAGAAGAGGGAAGAGAAAAAAAGGAAAAACAAACCATGTAACAAAAGAGGAATGAGCTCAGCGCCTGGAGGAACAGGGCTTGGACCTGAGGCATGACATCGGAGGGACAGAAAGAGCCAGGGGAGGCAGCAGTGGTGATGCACGGATGACCGTGCTCCTCCGGTGGGATGATTGATGGGCATCAAGCGCTAATGGTACTGTCTGGAAGGAACAGGATGGCTGGTGTAATCCGAATCCCTTTGGGGGAGCAGCCTGTAGGTCGCCTCAAACTGGCCACATGCCATGGGCGTCTTAGACGCTTGAACGTGTCTTCTGAGTGAACTTTCAGAACTTCAAGTTTTGGTAGGGCTTTACTTTCTCTTCCTTTTTTTTTTTTCCCTCCCTCTGAATACAAGAGAATCTCTGTTTGGGATCGGAGGGGAATAATGAATGAAGGCTCAAGCAGCTGCTGTAGATGCTGTTGAGATTCAGGGGGTGTTTTCTTGAGAGTGATGATTGATGGCTCCTTTCAAGACAACCAGGAACATAAGCCTCCCCTCCCTCTGATCCAGAGATGGGTTGCACACATCCAGTGGCTGCTTCAACAGACAGGATCGAGGTTAAATCCACCCAGATGCGGGCTGCAAAGGCAGATAACCAGTAAAGGAATCTTGCAACCCTCAGTCACACTGTGCCTTGGAGATTAAGGCCTTTCAAGTTGGAGCAGCCAATATGGTTTCCATCAGTCCTGACAGCTTTTACAGGAACTGCCTTTGTCTCACTTTAAGCCCTCAGATGCTTGTGTTAAGCTTCTAGCCAAGTGAGGTCAGGCTGGGTTTCCAGGGAAGGGGTTCAAGGAATAGAGAGGGGAAGAGGAGATCTGCATTGCACACCAAGAGGAGCACTTATCTAGGACAGCATTGCAGCAGGGTTGGCCAAAGCAGATATCTGAGCTGAGGTCCCCAGACTACAGGTCACTGGGCTTCCAAAGCACTTTTCACAGAATAAGAGAATGTTTTGGCTTGGAAGGGACCTTTACACGTCATCCAGTCTAATTCCCCTGCAGAAACAGGGACATCTTTAACTAGACCAGGTTGTTCAGAGCCTCACCCAACTCGACCTTGACAGTTTCCAGGAATGGGGCTTCCACAACTTCTCTGGCTGCCTCACCACCCTCACAGTGAAGAATTTCTTCCTAATGTCTAATCTAAATCTTCCCTCTTTCAGCTTAAAACCATTCCCCCTCATCCTATCCCTGCACTCCCCGATCAAGAAGCCCTCCACAGCTTTTCTGGAGACTCTTTTAGTACAGGAAGTTCTCCCTGGAGCCTTTTCTTCCCCAGGAGGAACAACCCCAGATCTCTGGGGACAGGGAAGGGCAGGAAGTTGTGGATGAACTCCTATCCCCTTCTGGGCCTGGGGTCAAGTCAGGAAACTAATAGGAAGAGCCATGATTTCACACTAACCACTTTGCTCAGTGAAGGGCTTGGTGGCCCTCCCTGTGCACACAGAACCCCAGGGTGCGTGTGAAGAGGAAGTGAGGCCCAGCACCTGAGCAGCAGGATCTGTGCGTGCCCCTGCCCAGCACCTGAGCAGCAGGATCCGTGCCCACCCCTGGCCCACAGGACTCGTGTCCAAGCTGAGTTTATGGCAGAAGCACCTGCAATTTCTGGTTTGTGCCACAGCCCAGGCAGCAGCAGATGTGAGGTGTCACACATGCTGTGTTGCTGCTGCACAAGGATGCTCTCAGGCAAGGTTAAGATTTGCAAGGATGAAAACGAGGCATGATTTCTAGACTATTGTCAGTGTCTGGCCTCAGCCAGGCTCGATTAGCAGCCTTATGGAGCAGCTGTCTCCCAATTCCTGCTCCTCAGGGAAAGGTAAAACAGAGAAAATGACTTGTGACTTGGAAACTGAAGCTAAAACAGCTTTCATGGAAAACCAACAATAATAATAAGGAAATTTTTATGAAAATATTATTATATTTTTTAAACTTTACTAAGAATATAAAAAGCACATATAAATATATGGAATTGCCTCCCCTACCCTGCCATTGACTGCACCTCCACAGATGCTGCAGAACAGGCATGGGTGGTGTCCATCCAGTTCCAACACCCTTCAACAGGCAGGGACAGCTTCTACTGGATCAGATTGCTCTGCGCTTCATCCAGCTTGGCCTTGAACACTTCCAGGGATGGGGCAGCCACAGCTTCTCTGGGCAACCTGTGTCAGTGCTTCATCATCCTCACAGGAGAACATTTCTTCATAAAATCTCATCTCGATCTTCCCTCTTTCAGTTTAATCCATGGAAAGGAAAAGTGATGCTGTGAAGGTGACACATTCAAAAAGCCCTTCTGTGTTCTAATCCAGCATTTCATCCAACCAAACTGTACACTTAGCACACACTTTGTCCTCTTTCTCCTGTCTGATGTTGACAGACGGCAAGCTTTAGGGCTTTTTATAGCCACATTCCTCCTAACTGTACCCTGTGGACCTGGAGGAGAGGCAGGAGATGTCACTTGCAACCTCAGAGGACTGTGAGATTAATGTAACAAACCATCATCTCTGTCCATGGCTGTTATCAGGCTCCTAGGAACAGTTGCAAACAGCCAAGTCCAAAGAAATAGTGAAAAGTTCTTCTTTGGAAAACACTTTGGAAAAGCCATGCAAATGACCCAAGGGCTAGAGCACCTCCTGTACAAGAATGGGCTGAGAGTGTTGAGGTTGTTCAGATCGGAGAAGAGAAGGCTCCAGGGAGACCTTAGGACAGACTTCCAGTATTGGAAGGGGCTCCAGGAAAGCTGGACAAGGGGTAATGATTTTCAGTTACAAAAGGGGAGATTGAGAGATCTTAGGAAGAAATGCTTTGCTGTGAGGGTGGTGAGGCCCTTGCACATGTTGCCCAGAGAAGTTGTGACTTCTTCATCAATAGAGGTATTCAAGGCCGGGTTCAATGAGGCTTGGAGAACCCTGATCCAGTGGAAGGTTTCCCTGCCATGGTCAGGGGGGAGAAACTAGAAGATCTTTAAGGTCCCTTCCAACCCAAACCATTGCATGATTCTATAAGAGCCATACAGGAAATCTGTAGTGGCGAACATGACTGAAACCCATGTTCTCACTTGCCAACCTTGTTCTTGACTTTACATTTATGCACCCATTTGAACGCCAACTCCAGAAAGGATGACTCACCCCCTGGAGAATTCAGCCTCCATCCAAGGGTGTAGAACAAATTTAGCTGATGCAACCAGAATCTACTCCCTGTAAAGCTGGATTTAAACCCAAAAGCTCTGTGGATTGAGACGTACAAAAATGCAGCCTCTGGCTCAGAAAGCAAATTCTTCAGCAATGGCTGTAGGGAAGGGAATCACTGTAGGGAAGGGAGGACAACAACGGGCTTGAGGTCTATAAACAAGGGCTATTGTTAAATGTGCTTGAGGATTTCTGTGGAGACAGCATCAGATTTCAGGCTTCCTGCTACTAAATAAACGCCAGCCGATATGTGGAGGCTGCTGTTGCCTGTGATTTTGCAAAAAGAATTGTTACTATGTGAAAAATGCAACAACTATCTTCCTCTCCCCCAGTATCTGAACTTTAGCTTGTCTTGAGTTGGAGAACAAGTCCAAGAGAAACACAGATGCATGAAGAATCCCCTGTTGCAGGCTAGAAGATGTGTGTGCTTATTCACACAGCTGGACTTCAGTTCACCTGCACTGGTGAGCCTGAGTATAAATGGGACTGTGAGTTCCCTTTTGGACATGAATGGATGGCAACCCATGCGTTAAAGACCAGCAAAGTCTTCTGGATCTACGCTCAGTGCCAGTGATCTCCTGCTCCATCTGATTGCACCAGAGCAGATTTCTCATAGAATCACAGAATTGTTTTGTTTGAAAAGACCTTTGATGTCATAGAATTGTAGAATGATTTGGGTAGAAAGGGGTCTTAGATCAAGTCCAACTATACTGATCCACTACTAAACCACATTCCTGAGCACCTTTTGAATATATGAGCACATTCGTCTGCATCTGCCAATCCAGATGCATCCTGTGTCCCACCATTATATTACTGAGTTGCTCTGCTCTCTTCTCAACTTCTTTCAAAGATGCCGATGCAAACTTTGGCATAACTGAGACCAAAGAATTGACTGAATACCTATTTTAAGTTAAGTTGTAGCCCTGGACTGTGAAATGATTCTATAGACTTGAAATATAAAGTGAATTGTTTTTCTGGAGGGTCTGTAAATGCCCTTGGAAGCACACATGGCAGAGGCCATCTATAAAGAGATGGTTTGAAACTCATCTCTCTAGTTTCAGGCTTTCTACTGTTGTCCATGCAAAAAACACACCTCTTTCTCATTAAATGACACGCAAGACTTTCTTAGGGGAAGAGGTTTTATTGGGTTAAAAGAGATTTTGGGAGGGGAACATGTACTGAGACAAAGGGGAGACCTTAGAGCAGCTTCCAGTACTGAAAGAGGTTCCAGGAAAGCTGGGGAGGGGCTCTTGACCAGGGAGTGCAGGGATAGGATAAGGGGAATGGTTGGAAGCTGAATGAGGGGAAATTGAGGTGAGATCTTAGGCAAAAATATTTTCCTGTGAGGGTGGTGAGGTCCCGGCACAGGTTGCCCAGGGAAGTGGTGGCTGCCCTGTCCCTGGAGGTGTTCAAGGCCAGGCTGGGTGAGGCTTTGAGCAACCTGATCCAGTGTAAGGCACCCGTGCCCATGCAAGGGGGTGGAACTGGATGGGCACCACTCATGCCTGCTCTGCAGCATCAGTGGTGACACAGACATCGAGGGGGGCAATTCCGTGTATTTGCACATATTTTTTATATTCTTACTAATAGCATTTCATTATTATTATTATTATAGATTCATTAAAGCTATTTTAGCTTCACTTTCCATGCCACAAGGTTTTTTCTCCTGTTTCCCTTTCCCTGAGGAGAGGTAATTGGGAGACAATTGCTTGGTTTGGCTGCCAATCAAGCCAGGCTGGAGCTGAATCATGATAATAGTCTAGAAATCATGTCTCGTTTTCATCCTTGCAAATCTTAACCTTGCCTGAGAGCATCCTTGTGCAGCAGCAACACAGCATGTGTGACACCTCACATCTGCTGCTGCCTGGGGTGCAACTGGAAGAAATTTAAGGTTCCTTGAGTTAGCTCAAACCATTCTATGATTCTGTAAATTGCTTCTGAGCCTTCTTTCTCACTTTAGATGGCAGCTCTTTATCGTGTGGATTGTTTCTTGTAAACAGGGTTGGTAGTGTGCTTTATCAGAAAACAAATAAATAGTGACAACAACATGTCATAGAATCACAGGGACCTTAAAGATCATTGAGTTCCGACCCCCTGCCATGGGCAGGGACATCTCCCACCAGACCAGGCTGCTCAAGGCCCCATCCAACCTGGCCTTGAACACCTCCTGGAATGGGGTATCCACAACTTCCCTTGGCATCCTGTGCCAACGCCTCTCCACCCTCATCATGAAGAATTTCTTCCAGTTCCTGACAACCCTTCTGATGAATAAAATTTTCCTGATGTCTAATCTGAAGGTGCCCTGGTGCAACTTGAGTCCTCAGAACAGAAGTAAATGAGAACTTGGACATACTCACACTGCAGTTAGTTTTAGCACACGACTCACTGACCATGCAGGTGAAAGCCTAGGTACTTGTGAGTATGACCTAGAATGGGTTGTACCTTCACAAAGGGGATTTGGGGACCCACGTGGTGCCAGCGCTATGAATAAGTCATAGAGTGACCTGAGTTGGAAGGGACCTATAAGGATCATTGTCCCTGCAATGGACAACAAGCTCCTGTCCCTGCACAGGGCAATCTCAACACTCACACCGTGTGTCTGAGGGCACTGACCAAATACTTCTGGAATATTGCCAGGCTTGGCACCATGACTGCTTCCCTGGGTAGCTGTTCCAGTTCACCACTCTCTGGGTGAAGAGCCTCTTCCTAATATCCAACTTAATCCTCCCCAGCACATCTTCCTGCCATTCCTTCGGGTGCTAAATAAAACATGCTTCTCACTCTCCATGCATCCATCCATCCAGCACCTCTCAGCAGCCCAAACTCCCCTTTCAATAGCAAGACAGGAAGGACTGATCCTTTATCTTGCCATACACTGAAAGGTAGCATTGTCGGGTCAGATGGTTTCATTACCCCCTTGGGTATGATTCCATATGCCAAAACTTATATTCCAAGAATGAAAAATTACTTGTTAGGTGTGTGCATACATGCAAACACAGCTTCTACCCACGTCTCTGCACCCAAGCAGGCTTGATTAGTCACGTACCTTGTCCAAGGGACAAAGATCCACTCTGCAGTGCCATGTTTCTTGGATCGGTTCCATATTCCCCTGTCTCCACCAAACAATTAGGACCAGGCCTCCAGGAGAAACCCAGAAAAGCCTCTGCCAATCCCCCAGTGACCTCCTGACCCGAAGGTAACATCCATACTAAGCTGTTTTGAAGACAAACAGAAGGAAATACTTAGGTGTAAAATTACTTGGCAGAAGTCGACTTGTTTCCTTTTTTGACAGGAGCAAAATAAATAGAATAATCAGACATGATCCTGAAAAACCCAACCACCCGCTAGGAGAAAAGTGGGGCTGCATGCACCTTTCAGATCATACTCTGTGTTCCCTCAAACTGGAGAGCCAGGACTGCCCTAAACTCTGCTCTACCATGCATCTCACACAAAAGGGTCAGCGAGCCAGTCACATTCCTCTTGCTTTCCCCATCACCCTCTTATCAAGACCCTCTTCATGTCCCTCAAGTGCTCTTATAGAATCATAGAATAGTTGATTTGGAAAGTATCTGAAAGATCATCCAATTCCAGCCCTGCTGCCACGGGCAGGGACACCACCCACTGAATAAGATTGCTTGAAGCACCATTCAGCCTGGCCTTGAACACCTCCAGGGATGAGGCATCCTCAACTTCTCTGGACAACCTGTTCCAGTGCCTCACCACTCTCAGTGTGAAGAATTTCTTCCTAATGTCTAATTTAAATCTTCCTCATTTCTATTCAAAGTCATTTCCTCTTGTCATTTTTTTTTTTTTTATAGCCCTCTTTAGTGTAACAAGTGAACAATCTGCAGGTAGCAGCACTTTTAAGGTGTAATTCAGTTGCATCCACATAGGTAACTTCTACAATTTGACGGTGCATAAGGTTGTCAGGTGTCACATGTGATTTGAGAGATTTATGTCTTTCTAGAGCAGCATTTGGAGGCTGCCAAAGAACAGCTCTGCAGCATTGCAAATGGCAATGGTAAGTTGTGTATAGACAATGAAATAAATCATAGAATTTTTTGACAGGAAAAGACCTTTGAGATCAAGTCTAACCATACCTCTCGTCTACTGAACCAGATCCCTGAGCACCTCATCTCCCCATCTTCTAAACATCTCCAGGGATGGGGACTCAACCACCTCCCTGGGCAGCCTCTGCCAGTGCCCGAGAACCCTTTCAGCAAAGAAATTCTTCCTGATGTCTAATCTGAACCTGCCCTGCTGCAACTTGAGACCATTTTCTCTCATCCTATCAGCTGTCACTTGAGAGAATTGACCAACACCCACCTTGCTACAACCTCCTTTCAGGGAGTTGCAGACAGTGATCAGGTCTCCCCTCAGCCTCCTTTTCTCCAGGCTAAACAACCCCAATTCCCTCAGCTGCTCCTCCTAAGACTTGTTCTCTGACCCTTCACCAGCTCTGTTCCCTTCTCTGGATGTGCTCCAGGCCCTCTATGTCCTTTTTGTAGGGAGGGACCCAGAACTGAACCCAAGATTTAAGGTTTGGCTTCACCAATGCTGAGTCCAGGGGCACAATCACTGCCCTGGTCCTGCTGGTCACGCTGTTTCTGATACAGGCCAAGATACCATTGGCCTTCTTGGCCACCTGGGCCACTGCTGGCTCATGTTCAACCACTGTCTACCAGCACCACCAGGTCTTTATTTGTCAGGCAGCTTTCCAGCCGATCTTCTCCAAGCCTGTAGCACCGTGCGAGGTTGTTGTTTTCGAGATGCAGGTCCCAACATTTGGCCTTGTTGAACATCATACCAGGGGTCACAGCCTGTCCAACCTTCATATGAAGATAAGATCTAAAACCTCAAAGATTTTAAAACATTTTAAAGACCGAGGTTGTTGATTCTTCAGGGAAAAAACAACAAAAACAGCTGAAGGGTGTAGAAAGAGTCCACTAAAGCATACATGTTACTACAGGGGATGAACTCCAGGTCTCAGTGGTTTTTAAAAATAGATTATCCAAACACCTGCTAGGCCTCTTCCACACAGACAATCCTGCCTCCAGAAAGGAGGCTGTGCCAACTGACCTCTCAGAGACCTCACCAGGCATATTTTTGTGATTCCTACAGCAAGTCTGTGCTCCAGCCCTGACAAGATATAGGAATGCCAATGTGATGTCACAGGACAGAACCTCTGTATTTCTTGGAGTTGCTTTGTTAAACTGGAGCAACACCGACATCAGAAATGAAACAAAAGCTGTGCTGAAAGGCGATTGGCAAGATTGCAGAGTCAACCACCCAAACAATAGCAAATGCCAAAATTCAGACTGCCTTTCTCTTTCCTGGACCAAATTACTCCTTCTGCTTGGTCATCATGGACCAGGTTTTATTACCGATATTGGTTTTTTTTTTTCAATTCTCTTTCCATCTCTTTTTGAAAGGACACTGACCCCTCAAGACTATTTGTCAGCTAATACATCATCCACCAGAGTGGAAAACCCACTTATGTGTCTTATAGAGTATTAGATTGTTTATACATGCCAGGATAGTCCAACAGCAGAACATTGCTGACTCATACTCACAGTATGACTCATTGTAAACCCCAGATCTTCCCCTCATGCTGCCCCTACCCAGCCTCCCTCTATCCTTCTGAGGCTGGTTAACCTCACATAAGCATGGACATTCGTGTTTTTGTCCATGCGCTTGAAACCTCTTTTTCCAGGCTGTTTCTCTAGCTTGCAGAGTTTGCTTTGCACTCATTTTTCCCTGTTGGCAGGTCCTTTCTTCTCCACCCCTGGCCAATGCCACCTGCCCTTCTGATACATAAAGTCTGTATTTGTTTATGCAAGCCACAAATAGAGATATCAAATTTCTCCCAAACCATTCTGTGATTCTATGAATACAAACAGCACAGAACCTCAACAATACTGGAGATAAATATTGGACTTTTAAAGTTATCTGCCTCATTAACACTATCACAGCTCCAGGGTGTCCCTGGGGTGGAACTGGACAGGCTTTAAGGCCCCTTCCAACCCAAATCATTCTATAATTCTGTGATTCTTGTTAGCTCATCCCAAAGAGCTGTGCCTACTGCATATCAGATACACCCAAGCCTCAGCTGAAACCACTCAAAAACCTCATTGGTTCAATGGGTTTCATAACAGAACAAACACTACTCAGGCTGTATATGGGGGTGGGGAAAGGAAAGAGCTTGACCTTACCCAGTGGCAGCTCCTAGATGTTTATATCATCAGGTGTGCACCATTTACACTATTTCCTAATTTATACCATGAGGTAATTCAACCCCAGTAATTATTACCAAAAGGGTTAGATTTATAGCACCTGGGCTTTAATGAGTCTATGCAGGGAGGAACTGGTTTAATATAGCTGAGAAAACCAGTGCACTCACTACTGCAGCCCACTTCTGCTTAGATGAGCTCTGTTTTCTTATCATCACCCTGTCGTCCAGATGAGCTATAGGTGGACTTTGTTCTGTTGTGTATTAGTCAGCTTACTCAGGGTAGTTTCTGTTTTCTGCTTTTGGAGCTTCAGCAGAACCAGTAAGGTGGCAATCTCATTCTACTAGTCTTAGGTTGTGTTAGGTCCCTTATTTTCCTCCTTTTGGGAGAGGATATGAAGGTGATGGTGGCTTTCCTAAACTGGAGTGGGATTTTAAAGGAAGTAGGATTAGAACTGGATGATCTTTAAGGTCTTTTTCCAAGCAAAAGGATTCTGGAAATCTCCTTTTTGAAAGCTGCAGTGTGCCTTTGACTTTGAGCAGGCCCTCAAGATTTAATGGAGAGCACTCTGCTAAATCTCCCTGTTACAGAAGTGTCTTTTGGCAATGGTGAAAGACTTCTCCCCAGATTTGGTAGAGTTAAAATTGCAGAGTGTGTGTGCACTCAACAAAGCCTTGTAATAAATGTGTAGTTAAATTCTCCACCCCACTCAGGCTCCCTCTGTATAGAGCATTCTGTGGTTCATATTCTCAGAAGGCTGAGTGAAGCTAGAGGTATAAAGTAGGTGTCTAATGACTCTCTCCACTTTCTCCATTAGAGAGAAGAAAAAATTCTCTTTGCCTCTTCGCAGATGCAAGGCACGTCCTTCTGCTCCTTACTGGGACAACTCGGAGCAGGAGTTTCTCCTCTTGCCTTCATTTCTCTGGGCAGAGAAAGTAGATAATCTCCCTGTTGAGATGACTACAAATATTGCTGGTGTGAGACACTTTCCCATACCTTTTACCCTCTTCTGAAGGTAAAGCTCTACACTGGAGGGTGAGTTTTTATTTCTCTTATGTTTGTGTTGTTCCGTGTTGACATTGAAGAAGGATGGCATATGGATGGGGAAGTTTGCAGTAGTCTTTAACAGACTTTCCTCTGCAGTCTCATAGAATCATAGGACGGTTTGGGTCAGAAGGGATATTAAAGTCCATCCAGTTCCACCTCCCTTCCATGGGCAAGGACACCTCCCACTAGAGCAGACTGCTAAAGGCCCTATCTAACCTGACCTTGAACACCTCCAGGGAGGGGGCATCCACAACCTTCCTGGGCAGCCCCTGAAAGTGGCTGACAACCCTTTCAGTGAAGAAATTTTTCCTAATGTCTAATTTGAACCTGCTCTGGTGCAACTTGAGGTCATTTTCTCTTGTCCTGTCACTTGAGAGAAGAGACCAGCACCCGTGTCGCTACAACCTCCTTTCAGGCAGTTGTAGACAGTGATGAGGTCTACCCTCAGCCTGCTTTTCTTCAGGCTAAACAACCCCAGTTTCTTCAGTTGCTCCTCTCAAGATCTGTTCTCCAGACCCTCCAGCAGCTTTGTTGCCCTTCTCTGGACGTGCACCATTCCCTCAATGTCTTTCTTGGAGCAAGGGGCCCAAAACTGAACACAGAATACAAGGTGTAGCCTTTGGGAAGTTCAGTCCCAGAGCTGAGTAGCTTCTGTCTAAACAGTTCATGGTGTGACTATCTTATTCCCTCTGTTTTTGTTCATGAGCCCGTAAAAGGCATTTGAAGGCAATGCAGTGTCCATTGGAGGTATGGAACAGATGATGGAATTCTACCTTCATGTTGCCATCATGTATCACAATAGAGCATTTTATTTCTGCAACTGAGAGCAAGAGCATGTTGCCTGTGATGGAGAAGAAAAGAATGAAGGTGAGTTTTCCCTCCCCACCTCTAATATTGCAGACTTGGATTTAAAGAGCAACCAGAGGAAATTTGCCGTTGAGTTCCTATTGAATTTAGCCATTTTACTAATTTTGTCATATCTGATAAAAAAAAAAATTCAAGGGAAACCCTTGTTTTTGCTACTTCCAAAAAAATGCTTGTTGGAGCCCTCTATTCCACTGAAGATAAGTACTCCAAGATGTCACTAGAAGCTTCACGCCTTCAGCCAGAAAGCAATGTTCCTTGCTGCTGTGTTTTTCCCTTCATCGTGACTCCACCCTGCTTTAAGTAATAGGCTGATGAGAGCACTTCCAAACCAGAGCACTTTTCCGACTGCCTTACAACCCCTCTCTTTCCTTCTGTCTATCAGACCCAATAAGTGGAAGCCTCAAATACTGGTCCCACCAGCATCTGCCAGGACAGATTTCCAAGTTTTTTTATGGGCTTCATAAAGTTGGGATCAGGAGGATTTTTCCACAAGACTTGAGTAGAAAGAAAGACTTTCTTCACCCTTTTTTTTTTTTAATTTTATTTAACTCTGTCTTTCATTCTTTTATTTGGGAAACGAGCTCATTCTAAGAGTAAAAATAACCCCTTTGATTTGTGTACTTCTTCCTTAAAACAGAGTGAGACTTGTTGGTGGATCTAATAAAGTTTTTTTCCTCTCTTTCTTTCTCTCGTGCACTGTTAGGTTGTAATTTTATCCAGATGCCTTTGCTACTAATAGTCTTCTACTTTGTGGTTTTATATTTCACACATACTCGTGTGCCAGGGCATCTTTTCTTGATGTCCCTCACCTTCTCCTTACAATCCACTCTGAAGATCACTGGACACTATCAGCCTCTTACAGAATCATTAAGTTTGGAAAATCATAGAATCATTTTTTTTGGAAAGGACCTTTGTGATTGAGTCTAACTTTACCTGTCCAATACTTAACTCAGTACCTCATCTACCTGTCTTTTAAATACCTCCAGGGATGGCGATTCCACAACCTCCTAGGGCAGCCTCTGCCAGTGCCTTTAGAACCCTTTCAGCAAAGAAATTTTTCCTGATATTTAATCTGAACCTCCCCTGGAGCAACTTGGGTCTACATCCTCTCATCCCAACACTTGTCACTTGGGAGAACAGACCAACATTCAAATTGCTACAACCTCCTTTCATGCGGTTGTAGACAGTGATGCAGCCTGCCCTCAGCCTCCTTTTCTCCAGGATAAACAACCCCAGTTCCCTCAGCTGCTCCCCATAAGACTTGCTCTCCAGCCTCTTCATCAGCCTCTTTGCCTTTCTCTGGATGCTCTTCCTCCAGTCTGTCCCTACTCACTTGCATGGCTTATAATTTCATCTCGATTGTTACAATGCCTTCCCATTCTATTTAATTAATGTATTTCTGAGGTGCATAGTGGCCAGCATCTTGACACTATACAAGACCAAACAAAATAGATAAAGGAAGAGCCAAACAGATGGCCAAGTCAAACCATGGAGATGTCAGAAAATGTTACTGCTCAGAGGCCTATGGTGAGGGACATCGTTTATCCATCAGCTGGAGATTAGAGATGTTTTCCATCAGCTGTGAAAGTCTTATTCACAGCCTGTTCCTGAGAGGCAGGTATCTGGCACAGGGACCTTTCTCCTTGTGCTTACACAGCATTGCTGACCTTTGTGGGGTCCAAAGGCCATGACTGAACTTCTTTGCTATACTGATAATGCAAATAATATAAATATAAGGGCATCTCCACTCTGGTGAAGCACCTGTGCCTGCCAAGCTGGATAAAGAGCTGGTAAGCAGACCTGCAAGATACCAGTTTGGGATTTAGGAATGGTGTGTTCCTTTTCCCCCTCCACTCGTGTCTTTCTATGAAAAGTCAACACATTCCTATGCACCTGGTTCATCCTCTGTAAAATAAGAAATCATAAATAATGACATAAGGATGTCATTATTTCCTTCATTTGCCTGATTTAGGCCATAGATGTTCGGAGAGTGGCCTTTGTTTGCAGAGGCCTAGAAAGAAAGAAGCAGTGGCATTTGTAAATGATGCTGGGAGCTTCTCTACCAATGTGTGCTGGTAGCACGAAGGAGGTGGATGATAAAACAAATGAGAGAGTGATAGAGAAGTTCAGTTTGGAAGGGAACTCGAAAGATCATCCAGTCAAACCTTTCATGGGAAGGAACCTGCCCAATTGCAGCTTGAAAACTTTCAGTGATGAGGACTTTACTACATCCCTGGGGTGGTTGTTCCAGTGGATGATTGTTCTCACCATAAAAAATGCTTTTATACTGGATGTGGAACAGGATTGCGAAGTGTAAAGATTGCATGGATGGAACCAAACAGGCAAATCTATCAAACAGATACCAACCTGCTCTCCTGAACAATAAGGGTCAGACAACAAAAAGCCTTCAGTCTCTCGAGTCCACTGTGTGTGTGACAAATACTTTTAGACTCCTTCAAATTTTGAGCCTTGTACCCTGTCATTCATTGCCTTATGATTTCCAGGTTTTGCAGCATCTTTACTGGTTTTCTTTTGTACCTTCATCCTAGAATAAACAGATGTCCTCTTGCAGATGTGCAACTCCCCCAAAGCAAGCATGTTCTCTTTCAGAACTCAGAGTTCAGATAAAATAACCCTCTTGCCCCTCCTGTCTTGAGGAGAGAGCAGGACTGGGATCTTCCTCCGAGATCAAGAAGTTGTTACGGAATCACAGAATGACCTGACTTGGAAGGGACCCACAAGGATCACTGAGTCCATCTCCTGTTCTTCCACAGGACAGCCACAACACTCGCACCCTGTGTCTGAAGGCATTGTCCAGATGCTTCTGGAATATTGTCAGGCTTGGCACTGTGACAGCTTCCCTGGGGAGCTATTCCAGTGTTCCACCACCCTCTGGGTGAAGAACCTTGCCCTAATGTCCAACTTAGCCCTCCCCTGGCACATCTTCCTGCCATTCTCTTGGGGCCTGTCATCAGTCACCAGAGAGAAGAGCTCAGCACCTGCTCCTCCTCCTCCTTCCCCTGTGAGAAAGAAGCAAACTGTGATGAGGTCTTCCCCTCAGTCTCTTCCAGACTGAAGAAGTTGTGCATCAGGAATGGAGGAAATGCCAGCAGCAAAGTTCCCTGCGCAGGGCTGAGGTGTTAATTACATTTATGAAGGCAGGATGGTGCTGCTGATCTTACACCACAGTCTTGCAATGGACTGGCGATTCCCAGTCTGAGAGAGGCTGGAGCTTAAATTTAGCAACACATTCAGTCTCTGCTAAATCGATGCATTCCTTAACCGAGCTGGGCCATTCATGCCGCATATTTTCGGTTTACCACATGGCTTCTTGAAGCGATCGCCAATGAGTAATGCAAAAAGGTTCCCACTTCAATCATTTTTAATATTGCACTTTTGGTTACTTTTGACTTAAACGTGAGCTGCCCCAAGCCCATTAAATCTGCCCGTCAACCCCTCTTTGCTAAGTAAATGTCAACAACAACATAAAGCGCCTGGGATTCATTTTGCCATTGAATCATGCATGATTAGTGGCAGGTTTTCAGTCGGAAAAGCACTGGCTTCCTTTCCCTCCCTTCTTGCCTGACTCACTGTTCAGTCCCTCGTGACCTTTTCTAGGCTTGTCTTGTGAAGCTGTCAAAGTGCCACCAAAAAATAAACAGGATTCCAACCCAAGGGGGAGCTGGGACGAACCAGAGGGGTGGTGTTGCTCCTAACAGATGTGAGCATACTTAAGAGAAAAAGATGAACAACAACCCCTAAAAAAGAATATTTTTTCTAGTTTCATATTTTGTTCCCAAGGGGGGGGGGGAGAGAGAACAATTTAGACCTAGCTCACAGCCGCAGTGGAAGAGCTGAGAAGGATTTTTTTCTCCCTCTGATTTATTCCTTATGTTTCTATTCCCTTGTTCCTTTTTGTCTGACATAAGAAATGCCGGGAGGGGGGTTGAAGGGAATGAAAAGGTCCTTCTGGGGATGGCAACTGTCAGTGATAGTGAAGTAAACGGCCCTATTGAGATGATCCACATGGGTGTCTCCTGTTTCCAGCAACAGATTCTTGATCTTGTAAATTATTCTTACTGCTGCTTCTTCCCTCCTATCCTTTCAAAATCCATCATTGAAAAGCAGCGTCTGCACCATTCCTTGGTATAAAGCTGGATGGTCCTCTTTAATGTCACAGCTTTGATGTAAAATGCCTCCAAATTGGACTTGAAGAAGCCAGCTGGAGAGACGGATCAGTGCAGGCAAGGGGAGCCGTGTGAAGGCATATGCTGAGATGAGGTGGAAAGCAATATTCTTGCAGTAGGAGATAAGGTAGGGAGAGGAACACCATGCCAGATGTTGGGAGCATGAGGAGGGAAGGATTCTTGCAGGGAGGCTCTGAAGGAAAGGAGGACAAGTTCATCCTTAGCAAGCAATAACAGCAGGAGAAGGATGGTCAGAACAATGAGCAGGAGACATGGGAAGGTGGAAATAGGGTTGCAGGCCACAAAGGGCCATGAAGATGATCAGAGGTCTGGAGCACCTCTGCTATGAGGACAGGCTGAGAGAATTGGGATTGTTCAGCCTGGAGAAGAGAAGGCTCTGAGGAGTCCTTAGAGGCCTTGCAGTACGTGAAGAGGCTCCAGGAAAGCTGGGTAGGGACTTTTTCCAATGACCTGTAGTAATAGGATGAGGTGGAATGGTTTTAAATTGGTAGGAAGAAGATTTAGATTAGTCATTGGGAAGAAACTCTTCGTGATGAGGGTAGTGAGGCACTGCCATATGTTGCCCAGGGAAGTAGTGGCTGCCCCATTTCTGGAAGTATTCAAAACCAGACTGGATGGGGCTTTGAGTAACCTGATCCAGTGGGAGGTGTCCCTGCACTTTTATAAGTTCAGCGTAAAACCTGAATTTTGCTCACCCTCCAGGCAAGGTTTGAAGAGAACGCCTATTTGCACCCCATCCTTCACACAGTTCACTGCACCCATAGCCATGGCATTGTGCTTTTTCTCTTACATAGTGTGACTTATCTACCCAGACTCTTCTCCTCAGACCAACGATACATGGGTCATCTGGTTGTATCTGGCACTTTCTTTCAACCCCACAGCAGCTTTCCTGCTTACCAGCAGTAGCTGCTGTTGTTACCCACATTGCGCTGCATGAGTTGCTATGAGGGAAAAGCACTGAGACAGGCTTTAAACAATATCCATTGTGGATTACACTTGGAATCGTAAAAATAAGGAGATTGTGCCCTCATATGGTCAAATGAGTGATGTTTTCTTTCTGAAATGGATAGAGGTTTCCAGGTCAAGAGTGCTGTTTACACTCATCAGTTGATTGCACTTCCCAGTGGCTTTTAAACTTCCCCCAGGTTTATTTTCCTCCCTTTATGACAGGACTTAACCTTCTTTTGGTTGGTTTAAAAATCTTCAAGGAGGCAATTGAAGATACGTAAATATCATAGGATCATAGAATTATTTGGGTTGGAAGGCACTTTAAAGATCATCCAGTTCCAACCCCCCTGCCATGGGCAGGATCACCTCCCACTGGATCAGGTTTCTCAAAGCCTCATCCAATATGGCCTTGAATGTCTCCAGACTTCCCTGGACAATCTGTGTCAGTGTCTCACCACCCTCATTGTGAAGAATTTCTTCCTAATGTCTGATCTAAATCTTACCCCTTCCAATCTAAAGCCATTTTCCCTCATCCTATCACTACAGGCCCTTGGAAAAAGTAGCTTCCCAGCTTCCCTGGAGCCCCCTTTCAGATGTTGGGACACTGCTCTAAGGACTCCCCAGAGCCTTCTATTCTCCAGGCTGAACAACCCCAACTCAGCCTTTCCTCATAGCAGAGGTGCTCCAGCCCTTGGATCGTCATTGTGGCCTCCTCTAGACCCATTCCAGCAGTTCCATACCCTACTTATATTTGGGATTCCAGAACTGGACACAGGACTCCTGGTGGGGTCTCACAAGTGAGGAGAAGAAAGGAAGAAAAGCAAACATGGTCAAACATATCAAAGCAAATGTGAAAAGTGAAGTGAAAAGGATGGGACAGCTGCACGTAGTTAGCCCCCAAGAAGGACGTGCTATTTTCCATGTCCACCACGTGAGTCTCGCCAGGTCACTTCTAGAACAGGAGGGAAAACACTCGTGAGAGGCTTTGATGGCTTTACTGATCTAAAGGCTGAGTCACTACCACAGCTCACTTCCTTCCTTCCTTCTTCCATCAGCCTTAATACAATTTTAGAAGAGGCAAAGTTGCTTCTCTCAGCCGAGATATACCAGGGAGGTCTACTGAGCAGTACTTACTGAAGGCCTTCTATAAAGTAGAGAGGTTTAATTGCTTGTACCCAGTCAAGCAAATCTGCCCTTTTCATGTCTGTCCTCACTAATGCATGATGTTTCCCCGTGGCCACAAGCTGTTGGCTTCATCCCCAGGGGTGCCTGGTTTTCATTGCTAGGCTAAATTGTTTCTGTAAATCTGTGAATGGGACTTGTGGGGAAAAAAATGTAATTTAAAAAAACTCCATGAGAAGATATAGCTGGGAAATTAAGTGACGGTTCCTGCCATGCACTTGGGAACCAGTAAGATAACTCTCCTCTTTCTGTTCTGCCACTGGAGCCCTTTGATTGCCAGAGGCAAGAAGGTCTGGAGGGAGAAATGTGAATCTTCTCTCTGCCCTTCTAGCCATTTATCACCATGACCAAGAACAGGGCTGTATCTTTGACACTTTTTCTTGATGTTTGGTGGAGTTGCTCTGTCAATGAAGTGGTTGATACACCCAATCCAGACTCACATCTTTACTGTTTCTTCTCCAACTTTTCAGTCATGTCCTGAGTTAGAAGGGAGCCACAAGGATCATTGAATCCAACTCCTGTCCCTGGATAGGACAATCACAACATTCACACTGTGTGTCTGAGTGCATTGTCCAAATGCTTCCTGGAATACTGCCAGGCTTGGCGCCGTTACTTCTTCCCTGGGCAGCTGTTCCAGTGCAGTGCTCCATCACCCTCTGGGTGAAGAACCTGTTCCTGATACCCAGCTTAAACCTCCCCTGGTGCATCTTCCTGCCATTCCCCCAAGTCTCTGCATTGGTCTCCAGAGAGAAGAGATCAGCACCTGCTCCTCTTCCTACCCTTGTAAGAAAGCTGCAGACCGCAATGAGGTCTCCCTCAATCTTCTCTTCTACAAGCTGAATAGACCAAGTGACTTCAGCTGCTTCTCATATGGCTTCCCCACTAAAACTTCTGTGCCTCCTCTGAACACTCTCCAGTAGCTTCAGATCTTTTTTATACTGTGGTACCCAAAACTGCACCCAATACTCAAGGTGGGGCCCCACCAGTGTGGAGCAGAGCAGGAGAGTTACCTCCCTCAATCAGTAAACAATGCAGTGCTTGATGCACTCCAGGACACAGTTACCTTCTTTGTTGTCAGATTGGCTCATATTCAACCACTGCCAATCAACACCCCGAGGTCCTTCTCTGTTGGGAAGCTTTCCAGCCACTCTTCCCCGGGCCTGAAGCATTGCATGGGATTGGTGTGACCCAAGTGCAGGACCCAGCAGCACTCAGCCTTGTTGAACCTCATCCCTTTGGTCACATCCCATTGATCCAGCCTGTCCAGATCCCTCTGTAGAGCCTTCCCACCCTCAAGCAAATCAACAGTTCCACCCACCTTAATGTCATTTGCAAACTGACTAAGGGTGCACTCAGTTTCTTCATTCAGATCGTTAATAAGTACTGATGCTGATGATGATGGACCCCTGGGAATACATGGACCACAAGCTAAAATTCATGAATTTAACACACATGTTCGCAGAAGTTTCCAAAACTGCAGCAGTAGTAAAAATGTTTAATGGAAATTAGTGGAAGAAAGCTAATTTATACAAAGTAAAACTTTTCCAAGGTCCTTTCAGTCTGTAGAAGTTGGTCAGTCTCCATCACACTTCCTTATCTCATGACTGACATTAAGAAGATTTCCCTGTGATTCAAGGAATATGTGGGGGAGGAGAAATTTATTTGGATCAACAAAATTTACTGATTAATTTAAATGAAAAACATCCTGATCCGGCTGTGACAAATGTCTCTAATAAATGCAGTGCAAGCTCCCAGTGTTCTAAAGAGCTTTCTTGGCAAGGTGAGGTTGCCATTAAAGCTGAAAGAGAAGGATTTTGTGAATGGAAGTTGTACAGCAGCTCTGATCCCCTTTGGCACAAGCATCCTGGAGGCAAATGGGAGACCGAGAGGGAGAAACCTTCAGGAATGATCCACAGATGGGATAATATTAACAAATCCACCACAAGAGCTGCGTCAGATGAGATGTCGGATTTCTCTCCAGTGTGTTTAGAAGATCAAAGTTCAAGTGGATGGCAAAGTTTCTGGGAAATAAGAGGCTGAGAAAGATGGGACAGGCTCATAACTGAGCTGTAAGGCAAGGGGAAGTGGAAGAATTCTGTTGCAGAAAGTATGATATTATATCATAGGAATGTGGGGCTGGCAGAGATCTCAGGGGGTCACCTCATTCATTTCCTTGCTTTGATACAAGTTCAGGTATAGCTCAGGCATTCCTGACTCAAATCTGCCTGACATATACATAAAACTCCTAGTAAAACCATTTTTGATAATTTAACTCAGTGCTTCACCATCCTTATCGCTAAATGGTTCTATTTTGCTTTTTACTCTCAAAATCAAACTTGTCTTTCTATAATTTAAAACCATGACTTCTTAATCTATCACCAGACAACACAGACAAGAGACTGTTTCTCTCTTCACAGCTGGCTTTCGTATGTTTGGATACCATCTTTCCTTAGTTCTCCAAGTTCCAGACTAAACATCTGTAGTCCCAGTTGTGCTTCCTCCTGCATCGTATTGCATGTAATCATATTTATTATGCATATATAGAATAGAATAGAATAGAATAGAATAGAATAGAATAGAATAGAATAGAATAGAATAGAATAGAATAGAATAGAATAGAATAGAATAGAATAGAATAGAATAGAATAGAATGGTTTGAGTTGGAAGGGACCTCAAAGCCCATCCAGTTCCAACCCCCTGCTATAGGTAGGGATGCTTTCCATTGGATCAGGATGCTCAAAGCCCAATGCAACCTGGTGTTGAACACCTCCAGAGATGGGATAGCCACAGTTCCCTAGGAAACCTGTGCCAGGGCCTCACTACCCTCATCATTAAGAATTTCTTCCTAAAGTCTAATCTAAATCTTCCCCAGACAATTTGAAGCCATTCTCCCTCATCCTATCACTACAGGCCCTTGGAAAAAACAGCAGCCTAGATTTCCTGTAGGCTGCTCTAAGGTGTCCTCGGAGCCTTCTCTTCTCCAGGATAATGTTCCTATAAGATGACAGGAAGGCTGATCTGAACTTAACTTGAAGGCTGTGTCTGACCCGCCATCTCTCTGCTTTGACTTGCTGTTTCCCTGCAAATGGTTACATTATCTGCATTATCAGCCCCAGTGATGCAAAGGGAAGCCAAGAAGAGGAAAGAGAAATGCCACTTAACCCACTCCCAAACTCCCTGCCTGCAAGATAACAAATCTGCTGCAGCCCCCTTATCTCTTCCCCAGCTCACTGACAATAAGAATTTCCAGTAGGTGAGCTGCCCGTCTACGCCTAAGGAAGCACGGTGTGGGGTCAGGAAGGACCTCTCCTTGACTTTCAGAGCATTCTGAGAAACAGATGCTGGAAAAAATGTGTGACAAAATTGTACCCTGGAAAATTATGGATGTTGGGAGGTGAAAATAGTATTAAAAAGAAATGAACTCAAGCCTTCCCAGATTTTGTGGTAGCAGAAGTCTGTGGGAGGATTCCGGAGGTTGGTAGATGGCTCCCTTAGGCTGTGCTTGGCTGGCAAATCTACTGTGCTTCCCCAAGCACTGCTCTATCCTATCACTGTTCTCCTCCATGCAATGGGATCGGACAACTGGTTCCCCTTCGAGGGCTCTGAACTGCTGATTTGGTTGGTTGTCTATCAGGCAGCAGGGATGCTAAAGTCAGTGCTGATATCTCCTCTCACCCATCAATTTAGCCTGATGGGGAGTGATGTCAGCTACAGATACTCCATTTCCCTTCTGGAATTTCCCTTTTTGAAAAAAATAGCCTCTTGCTTTCATGTGGTTTTGATCTGGAGAGCTCAGTGTCCCACTGATTTCTGTCATTTTTCCCTTTCCCCAGATGCTGACTGCATTTCAAGGCAGCTTTGGAAGAACATCTGTGTTTCAGCCTGCTTGTTCGACTGGGCCTCTCTAAACTCTACCAAGCTGATGACTTAACCTTTCTGGGGACTCAAAGAAGCTTTTTCTTTTCTGTCTTAAGGCCCTGCCTGACTGTTTCTCTACTACTGATGGAGGTAAGGTATTTCAGACATTGATTTGTAACTCCTTGGTCTGTGGTAGTTTTGGCTCTCCTCATTTATAGGCTGACTCTTTAGCTTAATTGGTCTTCTGTATCTGGTTAGGATCTTTTCACAGCATCCATTTATTGTGTTATTCATGTTATTATTTACTTATTTATTAGAACTGACTTTACTGTCTTAGAAGGCATCGGAGGATGTGGTAACATCTGACTGCCTTCTAAAACTCAGACAGTACAGAAGCCAATATATGATGTGAAACTCGATTTCTTAGCCAGTAGTGATAGGCAACATGTTGTAAAGACACAAGTCAGGAGGTGGCAGCTGTAAATCAGAGCTAAGCTGCAGTGGACCCTGTCTGACTGCAGACATCAAGTCTCTGGCATGGCGCCATATTCCTGCACATCTTCTACCGTCTATACTAACTAGGATTTTATTTATTAATTAATAGTAATATTTGTTTATTTTAATTTAGGGTTTCCTAAGGATGTGCAGGGTTTGGTTGGTTTTCGGACACTCTTATGTAGAAACTTCCAGTAGACCATGCTTGTGGTCGATATACACTTGAGAGTATGGAAAAGCGTGCTCTAACTTTTAAGGACTGACTAAACACTGCTTTAAAATAGCTCCCCAAACCAAAACAATGTGTGCATGGAGGTTTTTGCTGCAGTTAATCGTGCAACTTCAATGCAAACCTCTCTTTCTGTTATGGAGCTTTATGACTCACCCAAGTTATCCATCTCTACTTGGCCTTTTTCTTCCTCATACAAATATAGACATGTCCTATTCAGGAGCATTAAAGATCTCAGAGTGGTCTTTCTGCTTAATCCCATAACCCTTAAATTGTTTTGTTTTGCCATACCGCAAAGAGACAAACAAGCGATTTATATTAGTTCTAAGTGAAATATAAGGCACTGGAAGCCTTGGATGAGAAATGCGTTAAAATCAGCCTAAATAAAACCTGACATCTCTTTGGGTGACAACAGTGGTGTCTCCTCTTCCACCCAGACTTGACACAATTGCAAAAGTAGGAGGCTGAAGACAGTGAGGTTTGGTTGTTAGGGATTCCTCCAAGCCTTTATTCCTTTTAACTTGAATCTTTATTCCATCGCCAGGGCTTGTGGGTTCTCCTCCTGCTGCTCCTCTTGTTCTGTGGGATGAGTCAGGGTTGAACAGTGCAAACATTCAGACCAAAGATATGCTCAGTTTGGGTTCAGAATCATGGCAGACTGAGTGCCTTTCACCACAGGAGCAGAGCTGGCTCTGAGTCTTGAGTGAATCTAATGCTCACCAGCCTGGTCCAAGAGTGGTTTTGCAAGGGAACCCAGCATGGAGCTATTTCTGAACAGCTTGGAAGATGCAAGCTCCAGGGCTGGGCTGTGCCAGGTGCTGTATATATGAAACAATCCCTACCCAAAGCACTCACGGCCTAGACAGAGTGAAAAAAAGAAATGCTGATGTCTCCACATCATACAAATGTAGACAGTAATAGAAGGCCAAGTGTAAGTGACCTGAAAGCTCCTCATCTGTCGGTTGAGACATCAAAATAGTCACATTGGGACAGTTTCAGAGCTTTGCTTAGCTCCCCTAGAAACCTGGTGTTGCCTGCAATGAGAAAACCACATTACACTGTTTCTCTGTGTGTGTGACAGTGGTCCTAGCTCTTTCTGCAGTGTAAATGTTGAATATTAGTGCCTATGGAATTTATCAGTCCTAAATTACTGCATCAATTAAAATCTCAGGCCTTCATAGGTGAGACCTCACCTGGAGTCCCGCATCCAGCTCTGGAATCCAGCACAGGAAGGACATGGATCTGTTAGAGCAGGTGCAGAAGAGGCCAGAAAGATGACCCAACAGCTGGAACACTGCTGTTATGAGGATAGGCTGAGAAGTCTCCCCAGAGATTTCTCTTTCCCGTGCTGGACAACCCCAACTCTCTCAGCCTGTCCTCATAGCAGAGGTGCTCCAGCCCTACCCCTGGTCACCATGGACAGGGAAAACAGGGAGAAGTGATGACCGTATTACAGTGATAAAACTAGATATTCCACTGGCAATCAATATGGAAGACTTTCATATTGTAGGGTTATGCTACTTTACAATCTAAATGAAAAATCTTGGAGAACTTTATTCCACCCAGAAATTCTAGAGTTGCATTTAACCCATATATCACTGGTCTTCAGCTCCAGATGAACTTATGGAAGATTTTTCTCTCCCTGGAGCCCTTTAGCCAGCATTCTTTTGTATTTGTCTAATTGACTCATCCTCAGGGACAAAAAGTTCAAGCTGCAAGTACAAAGGGTTTTGTGAGCAAGAATCAGCTCAGAAAAGTTCACAGAATTAAAACATGAACTGCTTGCAAAATGTCACACTCTGCAAGGTTCTCCACTTCTAACAGAGTTGTATTCCTCTTGCTCTGCTCCTGTACAGGAACTGGGTGAAGTTCCTGGAAGCAGATGGATGTCTGGCTGAGTTATTTGGGTCCAGAGGAGACCACAAAGTTGATCAGAGGGCTGGAGTACCTCCCATATGAGATCAGGCTGAAATCACTGGAATTGTTCAGGCTGGAAAAGAGAAGGCTCTGGGGAGACCTTATAGTGACCTTCCAGTACCTAAAGGGGGCTCCACAAAAACTGGGGAGGGACTTTTTCCAAGGGTCTGTAGTGACAGGATGAGGGGGAATGGCTTTAAATTGGAAGGGGGAAGATTTAGATTAGACATTCGGAAAAAATTCCTCACAGTGAGGATGGGGAGGCACTGGCACAGGTTGCCCAGGAAAGTCATGGCTTCCCCAACCCTGCAAGTGTTCAAAAGCCTTGAGCACCCTGCTCTAGTGGGAGGTGTCTCTGCTCATGACAGGGGCTTAAAACTGGATGGGCTTTAAGGTCCTTTCCAACCCAAATCATTCCATAGCCTCTGAGATGACCTAAACTGACAGTAGATATTCCCTTTCTTTCTTAGACCAAATGAGAACACACTTGGAGACAGGATGAGAGTGAAATTTGCATTCTGGAGATCTGTACTTTCTGTGCCTTAGAAGGCAGTCAGATGTGTCCACATGTAACCATAGAATCATACAATCATAGAATCATAGAATGGCTTGAGTTGGAATGGACTTTAAGATCATCTTGTTCCAACCCCCTGCCACTGTCAGGAACACCTCCTACATCCTCCAACAGCAAAGTGAATTCTAATAAATAAATTAATAATAATATGAATAACGCAATAAATGGAGGCATCTCAGTCTAAATGCAAAAGGTAATATTGCTGTGTGCTATCTCACTGGTTGGTGCTGTCAGTGAATGATTTAACTCGACAAGTCACCCTCTAATGACCTGCCCTCCCATGGCTCTCTAAAAACCATATGTTAAGCAGGAACAACTTCTGGGCCAGTGCTCCTTTAGCTTAAGAAATCTCCTTTGCTTGATTCCTTGCCGTGAAATGGAGTTAAATTGGGACCCATGCTGGGGAGCTGCCTGATCAGATCACTAATAAGGAAGAACTGACCTTGAACCATGTTCCCACTGGACTGGAACTGCTGTGGCACTGAAAGAGGTAAAATACCCTTTCGCTATCTCTACACCTGTCTGTGAGACCTCATGGTAGGAGGTCTTCTGGTTTCAGGGGGTTCCTGGCATGGTCACAAATGCTGTCAAAGATGCACATTGTGAAGCCACCCTTGAGTAACACAGTAAAGACCCCTGAAGGGACACTTGCTCCTTCATGACTCTCTTTGACATCAGTTAAGAAGGAGGAAATGATAGATTATTAACCATGGAATTCCACAAATCAGAGGTCAGATGTGGTTCAGGCCTTTGCAGGCTCTGGATATCATAGGACCAGCTTTCTCCTTTGCTTGCTCACTTCTAATGTACGTGTTTACTGCTGAAACAAATTATGATGGTTGAACCTTGACCCTTTGTTATCCAATGTCTGAATCAGGACCTTGAGGAAAAACTATTAGGACAGTAAAGTCTCTGAAGTCTTCTAACCATCCAAAATTATCAAAAACGGGAGACATTTAAAGAAGGTTAAATTTGTGATACGGTGATTAACCATGTCAGATACAAAGAATGTAAAATCTCTTCAGAGAGTCCCTGAGCTACAGAGAATATTCAAGGAAAGCATCATTAAATACTTACCCTGCTTTAATTCTCTTTCTTAGGCATCTGCTGTGGGCCACAAATAGAAAGAAGGCATGAAGTGAGATGGACCATCGGTCTGATCAGCCCAGTGTGGTTTTTATGATCAATGAAGAATGGAATGGGAATTTCAAATAAGCTTCCAAAAACTCATTGGGGACCAGACTCCAATTACTTCCAGTAGCTGTTGTTTTGTTGTGCTGAATGTGCTCCACTGGCCAGAACAGCTGGCTGGCTGGCAAACCCCAAAATCCTCCGCAGAACTTCTGATCCCTGGGCTGACATGTGAAGTTATACAATTACGTTAGATCATGCTCTGGTATCTTTTACACATCCAGGAAAAAGAACATTTCTCACAACCAGAAAGGAAAGATTAAGGGCTGCAATATCTCTGCTATAAGGACAGGCTGAGAGAGTAGGGGTTGTTCAGCCTGGAGAAGAAAAACTGGGGAGATCTTACAGCAGCCTCACAGTACCTGAAGGGTCTACAGGAAAGCTGGGAATGGACTTTTACAAGGGCATGTAATGATAGGACAAGGAGGAATGGATTTAAATTGGAAAGGAGAAGATTCAGATTAGACATTAGGAAGAAATTCTTGACGCTGAGGTTGGTGAGACACTGGCAGAGGTTGTCCACAGAAGTTGTGGCTGCCCCATCCCTGGAGGTGTTCAAGGCCAGGTTGGATAGAGCTCTGAGAAACCTAATTCAGTGGGAGGTGTCCCTGCCCGTGGCAGGGGGATTTGAACTGGATGATCTTTAAGGTCAGGGAAAAAAAAAAAAAAAAGCATTTCTCACAATCAGAAAAGGATGGAGAAAGATCAAGGGAAAATAAGGCAAGAAAAGGCATTCCATGCAAAACCCCAATAACAGGAAAGTTCCCGACAGCTCATTTGAAGGGCTTTGGCCCCACAGATCCCGTCTTTCTCCCTTCAGGCTGCCCCATAACCTTAGAGAATTTATTGGAAAGTATTGCTTCCCAAATTTTTTTGCTGGTATTCACCCCAAATTAGCTCCTTTCTTAATTGTCTCCCATTATGTCTTTCCCTTTCTCTCAGTCCTGATCCACTTCTTCCCCACTGCCAACTCTTGCAACAGTACTGTAAGTCTTGCAATATTTTGTATTTTACTGTAATCCTCAGCATCTGGAAACAAGTGGTTGTGCAAGGATTCCAGTTTTCATTAAAGGAGCCTTCAACCATTGGAGTTGCTTAGAAAAGCTTGAAAGTATGACTTGAGTGTGCTATAAAGACAAAAAAATAAGGAAGAAAAATAAAATCACTGACAAAACCCCAAACTAGAGGGAAATCTATGTACAGGAGCAAAAATAAAGATGACATTAATTGCTGAATAAAGAGTAATTCACAGATTTGAATATTTAAGATTGGTGATATTGGTGCTTAAATCCACCCTAAAAGATGTGGATGTATTCCAGTACACAATAGCTGAGTATGCAATGAGGAGAAACAGGACAGTTTTCCACATTCAGTGGGGGTAGAAGGAAAAAGGACCAGTCTAAATGGCATTAGACAGATGAGATATAACAAAGAACATCTTGTAACCGTAGGAATGGTTAAAAATCCTGAAGAACTGGTAGATACACATTGTGGCCAGAAGGTCAAAGGAGGTGATTCTGCCCCTCTGCTCTGCTCTGATGAGACCTACCTGGAGTCCTGTGTCCAGTTCTGGAATCCCCAACACAAGAACTGTTGGAATGGGTCCAGAGGAGGCCACAAACATGATCCAAGGGCTGTAGTACCTCTGCTACGAGCACAGGCTGAGAGAGTTGAAGTTGTCCAGCCTGGAGAAGAGAAGGGTTGGGGAAAACTTAGCATCACCTCCCAATACCTTCAAGGGCTCCAGGTAGGTTGGGGAGGAGATCTTGATCAGGAATTGCAGGAATAGGATGAGACGGAATGGTTTCAAGATGAAAGAGGGGAGATTTAGAAGAGGTATTAATGGAAAAAAT
The DNA here is from genome assembly GCA_033556795.1 of Tapera naevia. Classification (NCBI taxonomy): domain Eukaryota; kingdom Metazoa; phylum Chordata; class Aves; order Cuculiformes; family Neomorphidae; genus Tapera; species Tapera naevia. The sequence goes on along the minus strand of JAUMJJ010000238.1, from coordinate 292,718 downwards.
TCTTCACAAAGAGGGTGGTGAGGTGCTGGCACAGGTTGCCCAGGGAAGCTGTGGATGCCTCATCCCTAGAGGTGTTCAAGACCAGGCTGGATGAGGAAGCCTGAAAGATTGAGCAAGGTCTTCTCTTATCCTGAGAGCATCCAGAAGAAGGTCCTCAGGGGGAAAGTAGATAGATAACTGCAATCCATGTACAGAAAGGATGACTGCTGATATTAAGCTGTTTCTGTTACAATGACAAATTAGGAAGTGAGATAAGAGGAACCTGTCCCAGACCAGTCTTTTACAGCACCCTTGTGCTTCTTTGTGTCCCAAGAAAAGGCTTTCCAAAACCTTACTTCACTAACACCTTAACCATCTGACCTCCAGCCTGACTTCTTCTGTCTATGGACAGTTTCCCACCCCTTTGTTCCTGTGCCAACAGTGGCCTTTAGCTTTAACAGCTGTCTCCCACTTTGCTATATTACTCCCAGATGTATTTTGAGTTGCCAGTTAGACCCCTTCTTTCCCTCAACTCTAGCTTCCTCTTGCCACTCCAGCTCCCTGCTCCCTGATGACCTCAGCAGCATTTTTCTTCCCCAGCTTCAGTAACTGTCTGATCAGCATTGATTACCTTGCTACAGATTTCAGGAATGAAACTACCATCTTGACTTTCTCTCTGGATTGGGCTACTGCTTTTCTCTGACCACACTGGGAGCAGCTGAGTACTCATCCCATCTCAAAAGAGGTATTGTAGACATCTTAAACAACAACAAAGGCCATAAGTCAAGAGTAGGATTGCAAAGCCTGCCTTCTTGACAGTGACTAACACTTAGATGTGGCCCTTAAACTATGCACTCTAGTGAGTTATGTGATAGTAGAAACTTGAGTATCGTAAATAATCAGGAGTCACTTAAGGGAGGATTCAACTCACCTAACAGTAGGAGATTGCAACAAGGCTGTAGGGAGTTGAGTGTTGGTCTCTTTTCCCAATTAACAAGTAATAGGATGAGAGAAAATGACCTCCATTTGCACCAGGGGAGGTTTGGATTGGATATGAGGAAAAATTTCTTCACTGAAAGGGTTCCCAGTCACTGGCAGAGGCTGCCCAGGGAAATGCTGAGTCACTGTCCCTGGAGGCATTTAAAAGACAGGAAGATGAGATGCTCAGGGACATGGTTTAGTAGTGAACAGGTATGGTTGGACTTAATGACCTTAAGGACTTAAGGTCCTGTCCAACCAAGTGATTCTATGATTCTATAACTGAATCCATCTAAAAGTCACCCATATTTTCTAAAAAAGTCGTCTACTGCCCTGAAAAGCAGCCAGAAAGAGGGTGGTATCTCCAGAGAGTGGGTAAACAACCTGATTTTAGGATAGGAGTAATCACATCCCAAAGAGACAGGCTTCTCTCACTGGCTTTTACAGGAACCTGAATAACTACATCCAGTTAGATATCTTAGTTCTCCAAGGAACTACTAAGCCTGGAGACAAACTCTGGCTTAAATGAGGATGGAGACTTGGACCCCCCCCAGACTGGCATTATACATAATAGACTACTGTTTAGTATAACTCTACTGAAACCTGGCAGAAAAAGTCAGCTGCAGATGTTAGATTTGTTCTTATTGACTCTGGATGAGAGCAGCATCTTGGAAGGTTTCATTTGTTTCTGAGTCTGTTTTATAAGACTGAAACAAGACTGAGTAAAGTAAGCAATAACTAAAAGATTTTAACAGTGTGTACTACATGCGTTGGCTTAACTAAACTTCAGTTCATGTTTGACTCAGTACAACTGGGTCCTGGTCTACATCTAAGACTCCTTAGGGATAGAGAGCAGCTCTGCAGGGAAGAACTTGAGTTGGTGATTAATGAGAAGCTCAATATGGGCCGGCAATATGTGCTCACAGCCGAGAAGGCCAACAGTGTCCTGGGCTGCATCCAAAGCAGTGGGACCAGCAGGGCAAGGGAAGGAATTCTGCCTCTCTTCTCTGCCTTTGTGAGACGCCCCGCCCCTGAAGCCCTGTGTCCAGTTCTGGAATCCCTAACATAAGAAAGACATGGAACTTCTGGAAAGGAAATTATCTTAGGAGCTGGAGCACCTCTGCTGTGAGAACAGACTGAGAGAGTTGGGGTTGTTCAGCCTGGAGAAGAGAAGGCTCTGGGGAGACCTTAGAGCAGCCTTCCAGTACTGAAAGGGGCTCCAGGAAAGCTAAAGAGGGTCTTTGTCCAAGGACCTGTCGTGATAGGATGAGGCGGAATGGCTTTAAATTGGAAGGGGGAAGATTTAGGTTAGACATTAGGAAGAAATTCTTCATGATGAGGGTGGTGAGGCACTGGCACAGGTTGCCCAGGGAAGTTGTGGCTGCCTCATCCCTGGAGGTCTTCAAGGCCAGGTTGAATGGGATTTTTAGCAACTTGATCAAGTGGGAGGTGTCCTTGCCCATGGCAGGGAAGTTGGAACTGAATGGGCTTTGAGGTTTGTTCAACCAAAACCATTCCATGATTCTGTAGTTCTATGAACTGTCCCCTAAGTTGTGGAACAGCACTAACAAGGTGATGTCCACAGCATAGAAGTACCACAAAATTCATACTCCATTCCCATGGGGTTTTTTTAAGGTTTGCAGGAATCTGATACTAAAGCATCTGATTAAGTGATAGCAGACTGTAAACTCTAAAGACTGATCTGAACCAGCAAATACGCACTGAATCCCAAGGTGTGAACGCAAACCAGACAGTGCTGAAATAAATAACAAACCACAGCTGCTTAAGATGTTGCTGCGTCAAAATGTTCACATTTAGCCGTTTAGAAATATGTTGGGGAAAGGATGCATTGCTTTCTACCCCCTACACATGGGCAACAGCTATGCTCGTAAACTGGACCTGGATGCTGGACGATATAGTGGTCACCAATGAGCAATTCAGTTTTGTTTTGGTCTGCTGCCTCTCCTGGGTTTGGGCCAGCATCTCCCAGTTAATGCTTTATCATATTAGGGCCACAAAGATGATCCAAGGCCTGGAGCACCTCCGACATGAGGACAATCTGAGAGAGTTGAGGTTGTTCAGCCTGGGAGATGAGAAGGCTCTAGGAAAACCTTAGAGCAGCCTCCCAGTGCTGAGAGCAGCTACAGGAAAGCTGGGGAGGGACTCTTGATCAGAGAGAGCAGAGGCAGGATGAGTGGAATAATTTTTGGCTGAAAAATAGGAGACAGATGAGATCTTAGGAAGAAATGTTTTCATGTGAGAGTTGTGAGGCTCTGGCACAGATTTCCATCTCCATTTCCATTTTGCATTTTTTGTAGGTTATGATCTTAACTCCATGGCAGTTCACAAGAACATAGAATCATAAAGGCTGGAAGCGGCCTCTACAGTCACCTCTACAATCATCCAGTCCAACCTGCAGACCAACACCTTTACCAGAATACTCTCTTGTTACCTCCAGGAGTAGAGCTGAAGCTTAATATCTACAAGAGAAAATATTTTCACTAAGTGAAATAAATTGATTAGATCTACTCAGATCTAAAGGGATCTCTCACTCTTTCAGGTTCTTCTTTTCACCTGTCCTCTCCCACCTTTCTTGACAACATTATGACTGTATATTTGTCATATTTTCTGCGCTTGTGACAATCCTTGTGCTAGATAAATTCACAGAATCATAGGATCATTTGATTGGAAAAGACCTTTGAGATCATCAAGTCCAACTGTACTTGTCCACTACTAAAACATATCTCCAAGCACCTCATCTACCCGTCTTTTAAACACCTCCAGGGATTGTGAGTCAACCACCTCCCTGAGTCATCTCTTCCAGTGCCTGAGAAGGGAGCTCATATCAGAGCTCAAAGTGAGAAACCATCACAGTCTTTAAATAACCCTGAAAAAATTATAAGAACTCACAGGCCACTGTGTCCTTATATTCAGTAACCAATTTGTGCTGGCCACTTGTAAAACAAAGTAAAAATAGGATGCTTGCCAGAGCTTGTTGCACTGCGACAGAAATTAAGGCGATCTCTGCAGCCCATAACCACTTGCTGAGGGGAGGTTAAGGCTGATGAAAATCCTATTTGACCTCCTCAATGGAGTTAATGAGTCAGAAGACTTCCTGTGGATAATCCAATGAGGTGGATAAAAAGGTCTTGAACTACTTGGCGTGAAGTCAACGCCGGAGAATTCCCTTACCCTCTAATCCCCACAAGAAGAACAGCACAATCCAATCTTCTCCAAGGATTTTATGAGGTTGTCATCATTGTTGTTTGAGTTTTCTCTGTGACCATTGTCTTTTATGGGAAAGCAGTGCCTGTTCTGTCAATCGGAAGCTGGAGATTACACGATGTGGGAGAAATTTGTTCATATTTTTTGTATGTCTTCATTATTTTTAACTACAATATCATAGAATCATAGAATGTTTTGATTTGGAAGTGACATTAAAGATCATCCAGCTCCAAGCTCCTGCCTTGGGCAGGGGCACCCCGTGCTAGACCAAGCTGCTCAAGTGCTGGGAATTCCAGAACTGGACACAGGGCTCCAGGTGGGGTCTCATGAGAGCGGAGCAGAGGGGCAGAATCGCCTCCCTCACCCTGCTGGTCCCAGTGCTTTGGATGCAGCCCAGGACACTGTTGCTTTTCTGGGCTGTGAGCGTACATTGCCAGCTCACGTGGAGCTTCCCATCAGCAAGCACCCCAAGTCCTTCTCTTTAGGGCTTCTTCCAATCACATTGTCCCCGATTCTGTACTGAAACTGCGGATTGCCCTGACCCAGTTGTAGGACCTTGCACTTGGTCTTGTTGAACCTCATGATGTCCACACAGGCCTGCTTCTCCAGCTTGTCCAGATCCCTTGCCTCTGGCCAAGAGCCAGGATGTAAGAAGGGTTCATTCAAAGGTCTGAACATACCTCAGGGACTCTGCAGAGGGCTGCAGGGAGTTCAAAGTCGTTTCCCCAGAAGGAAGGTATTGCATGTTGGGCTCATATTCACAGCAACTCTTCAGCAGCTGGCACACAGTAAATCTGCACTAAGCCAGTAGTGTCCTATGCCCATACTTGAAACTACCTAAATGGAAATGTGCTCAGTGAAGGTCTGTATCTCGCAGCATTTATCGCAGACCCTGCTTTTACAAAAAAAAAAAAAAAAGAGAAAAATCAATAAAAGCCTCTGGTTTTGCATAACAAATCAGGGTAATCTATGGCTAGAGCTGGAAGAAAAGGACAAAACCTGGTGCAGATAGAGAGCTGATGTCAGCTGTCATCCTCCTTTAGAAAAGACTGCACAATGGTCCTGAATTAGGACAAGCCTGAAAGCCATGCCGATATGGGATGGCATTATCTGCCAAGTGAGGTCTCCTTTGTTAACCCTGTCACCACTCCTCCACCCACACCCCTCAGAACCCAGATTCCTGGTGGCCAAGAAAACAAAACCCATTCCTGCGTGCACTGGGAGGAGAGCAAGTCTAAAAAAGAAAGCGGAGGGAGGGCTGGGAGAGAGGGGGGGGGGGAGAGAGAAACTCATCTTGAATGCGCTATCAGATAAGAACTGTTGAAATAAGCCTTTTTTCCCTTTATTTTTTTCTCTTTCCATAGCTTCACAAGCAGCAGCAATGGGAGGAAACAGATAATTAAAAGGCCTTTTGAAATGCCCCCACTGTTGTCTGGGGGCTGAGAAGGTGCCCTTGGAAGTAGACCTTTATCTCTTCCTAATGACTCGCAATGAAAAGGGGTTTATTTCCCCTCCCAGGCCCTGGGCTCAGCCTTCCACCCTGGGAAGATTTCACTCTCAAGACCAGGAGAATAAGTCCTCTTGTCCACTTGCAGGTGGTGGATAAATGGGCAGCACTGTTGTAGCTGGTTATTGTGCCTCTACCACCCCAAATTTCCTGGGCTGCTAATGAAAGCAGAGAAGCTGGAGAAATTGAGCTCAGACACGAATGTTTCCTCCTTTTACCTCTTCGTCTCTCCCTCCTCACCGTCTCTTCTGAAGTTTCCTCTCTGGTTTTGTTCTTGTGGCATGCAAAGGGGTCCCAAGATTTCACCCTCTTGGCCCTCACCCCCTGCTGAAGGGTCTTGCTGTGCACTGACCCCAGGAGCTCCCAAAACGCAGCTGATGTTGGTGTAGTGGGAGTGAGTGGCACCCCATCCTACCTAGAATCACAGAATGGTTTGGATTTTAAGGGACCTTAAATCCCATCCACTTCCAAGTCCCCTGCCACGGGCAAGGACATCTCCCACGAAACCAGGCTGCTCAAAGCCCCATCAGACATGGCCCTGAACATCTTCAAAGAAAGGGGTAACCTGTGTCAGGGCCTCCCCACCCCCATCATGAAGAATTTCTTCCTAATGTCTAATCTAAATCTTCGCTTTTCCAATTTCAAGCCATTACCCCTTGTCCTATCATTACAGGCCCTTGGAAAATGTCCTTTCCCAGCTTTCCTGTAGCCCCTTCAGGTACTGGAAGGCTGCTCTAAGGTCTCCCTGCAGTCTTCTCTTCTCCAGGCTGAACAACTCCAAGTCTCTCAGCCTGTCCTCATGGCAGAGATGCCAGGGAAGATTTAGGTTGGATATTAGGAGGAATTTCTTTACTGAAACAGTTGCCAAAAATTGGAAGAGGCTGCCCAGGGAGGTGGATGATTCTTCATCCCTGGAGGTATTTAAAAAAGGAGTAGATATCATACTTGGGGACACTGTGTAGTAGTGGGCTTAGCAGGGATGGATTGATGGTTGGACTCAATGATCTTAAAGATCTTTCTCAACCAAAATCATTCTATGATTCTGTGTTTGTATGATTCTGTGTGCTTTGCTGTATTTATCTGGAGCTCAGCAAATATAATAGTCACAACAGAAAAATAAGTTGTCTTCCGCAGGGCTAGACAAGGTCAGGAACATCTGAGTGCAATGTTCTTTTCAGTCTTATTTTCACCTCAATCAAGATGACTAAAAATAAGCGGGATGACATCTACACCATTTTTATTTAGATCAAAATAATTGAAACACATGGATGAAAGGTCTGTGTTTTATTTTCTTTCATGCGGAATTCACTCTGCCTTCCAAACACAAAAAAAATTATATGTGTGTGTGTTTGTGCATGTGTGTCTGAATATGCATCAGTCTTATTTCGATTCTGCGTTTTCGTTATTAGAAACAAAGTTTCAGCTGAAACAAAACATGCACTGGACCAGCCAGTAATTGTTATTTATTTAGCCAGATGTCACCTCTTGGCAAATCCCAATGTGCCTTGGGTTTTAGTCATAAAAAATAATACATGAAAACCTTGGAATGTTCCCCAAAGTGGAAACTTGGGATAGACGGATGTTGCTGAGGAAAGGAGGCCAGGGAGGCTGCTGGAGCCCCATGCCTCTCCCTGTCCACATTGCTTTGCTTCCACCTCGCTTGCAGGCTCTGTTTCGGACCACCTCACTGCTCCCTCAGAAACATGGTTATGGGGTAACTCAATTCCATGATGCCATCACATGGCGTGGAAGGGTGAGATTAATCCCAGATGGGCTCTGGTCACCTCATACGCTGCTCCAAACATAGTCTAGAAGGTTTCACATCTTCAAACATGCTTGCAGCACATTCAAGTTCCAACACAAAAACAATGAGGCTGTGCCTCTAACTGTTTTTATTTAACAAATCAAGAAAATCAACTGCAACCTCCTTCAAAATAGCTGCATTCTGAGCTGGCACACATCTTCATCTGACACTGCCAATGCCCAAAGCAATTCCACAGAATTTTCTGAAAGGCCGTCGAGGATCTCCATCAGTTTTGCTTTCACTTCTTCTACCAAAAAAAATGGATTCCTTTGAGCACCAGCTGGATCTTTGGGATCACTTCACTGTAAGCATCAATCAATGATTGAGTTTCCATCATGGATTTCTTCACTTCCACAAGTGTTGTTCACTTACTGTTCACTCTTGCACAGCAATGTTCTCCAGTGGAGGGTAAGAAAGCATCTCTATTTGAACAAGCATCCACTCATCCTGAGTGAAGTGATGGAGCTGAAACTTGTCTTCTTGTGACAGGTCAGAACATCCCTTTGTCTCTCCCTTCCCACTCAGTTTCTGAGCTATAGGGTTGGCTTTGTTTTTTCTGTGTTGGACCTTGTATGCTAACCCTATAACTGCATCACATTGAGATATTGCAGCAGAATTCATTATTTCAGGCACCTTGAATGGAAAAAACCCCACAGAAAACACGAGACTGTGCTGTGAAGAGTAAGAGGAGACCAAGGTCCAGCTGCTACTTGATGTGGAAGTGTGCAGCCTTCTCTAGAGGGAACCAGAACAGAGCAGCACAGATGTCAGTCTGTCCAGGCTGAACAACCCCAACTCTCTCAGCCTGTACTCATAGCAGAGTTGTTCCAGCCCTTGGATCATAGGATCATAGACTCATAAAATCATACAATAGTTTGGGCTGGAAGGGACCTTAGAGATCATCTAGTGCCAACCCCCATCATCTTCCTGGCCTCCTCTGGACCTTGTCCAGCAGTTCCATATCCTTCTTATGTTGGGGATTCCAGAACTGGAATAGGAAACCAAGTCCTGAGCGAGGCATCTGAGCTCCTTGTGTAGCACACAGGGAGCTGAAGCATCTGTTCTGTGGCAAATTACGTCAGTCTGCTACCGTGGCATTAAAAAAAGCATCGGTGGAGAGGCAGGAGACGATGTCTGCGAGAGCAGAGCTGGAGGTTATACATGAACTTGGACAGGTCCCAAGGAATTCCACCAGCTATTAAAGAAGCATTTACATCAACCACAAGTTGCTTAATGTTTACTATGTTAAATAACCCAAATTCCATGGAATTCTTTGTTCTTCTGCATTTGGGGGGGAATAAGTGATACCTATAAACTGCACTCTCCAAGCTTTAATAACTTCGGCCTTGTTTGCTCACTGTGTTCTAATGGCTTTTGTGCAGTTACCCAGCAGAGCATTACTCCTTGCAAAGCACGTGTTCCCAGGGGGACAGGTCATGCTTTGGGGCTGCCAGACCTCTGTGCCAGGACCCTCGTGGATCCATCAAGGTGAGAGTTAAACCTCTGTGCCTGAGAAGTGATATTATCAGCTCTTTTCTCAGAGAAACCCCATTATGTCTGAATAGAGTCTGAGCAGGGAGGGATGTAGGCAAAGAGATGATAATTATTCCTGTTTTTTGAAGCAACATAAAAGACAGGCAGGACTTCGGTAAGAAACCTGAGGAGTTAAGAGGCAGCTCTGAGGTCTCAATGGACATCGTGTATTCTTCCCCTCTCTGGGCCTTGGAGGTATTTTGGAGTGATCAGAGCAAGAGGGGAGTCAGTAGCCGCCTGCCTAATAAAGGGATCATTGACTATGGAAGGTAAGCATGGGGAGGAGGGTTTTCACATTAGATGTGGGCCAGGGCCAACGAATTTAATCATCTTGGCTCCTAGGCTGGCTCCCAGTAGCTCCAAATCCCACCCTGTTGGAGTTGGGAAAATACGAGTGAGGTCAGCAGAAAACCCTGTGAATAGAGGGTTTTTTTCTGCTACAGGCTGAAAAGAAGAAAAAGAGGGGGATTCAAACCCACAGATTTCAGCTGTGGTGAGATGTTAATAAAGCGAGGCTTTTCCTGGGTGCCCAGTAAAATGAGATTCAACACATGAGGTCTTTCATGCTCTTTTCCACGAGACAGAGTGCTCTGCAGCAACTATAGAACCATAGAATCATAGAATCATAGAATCATAGAATGGTTTGGGTTCGAAGGAACCTCAGAGATTATCCAGTTCCAACCTCCGAGGACATTTCTCCAAGCATGAGGTTTTGTATATCTGTGCAGTCTGCAAGCTGTCCCATGTTTCCATGTCATGGCCACAGAAAGACCTTGCATGTTTACAAAGCAATAATAAACAAGGCACTCCAGGCCCTTGGGCTCTTGGGTCTGATGAGGTTTCTCCTCTGGTTTTGTGGCAGAGCACATGACAGTCCTTGTGTTGTGGGATCCAAGATAATATTTGCAGTCATGGTATATGTGGTTTCAGATCAGGACCCAGTGGCTCCACTGTGAAATCTTCACAAGGCATAGAAGTCCTGCAGAGTCAGCTGCTGAATGTGGTGGAGAAGGTGGAAGGGGAGTTCCCGAAAGAGTTTAAGGAAGTCCTGTATTGAGAGGAACCATTCTATCATTCTATGTCTATGTCATCCTATAAGATACTTTAGATGACAGCAGAGTTTTGTCACATGGGATCTTTCTCTTGCAAGAGATTGGAGTTATTGTCTCTGTCCTGCATCACACAAGCAGCCTTGCCTCAAGTTAAGACATTCCATGGAAGAGCACGTTTAAGATATAGGCTTATAAGAGGTCCACCTGGAACCTCACCTCAAAGACAGTGTCATATGCTGCTCCTGACCCGGTCCTTGAGAACTCGAGAAATGAGATGGACAAAGGAAAACGCTTTAAGTACCCTGAAGGTACCACATGTCGCAAGGGTGGAGCAAGACCACCACACAGGACTTGAGAAAACGAAAGCCCAAAAAACACCCACAGGAATCACCCACAAACAGCTCAGGAAAGAGGCAACATAATCGGCTTCAGAGCCGCAGGAAACAGGGTTTCACTTGTTAGAGACCAGCAGAGATGAGGGTTTGCTTGGTGCAGGACTGAATCATGAAGAATCATGGAATCTTCTGAGTTGGAAGGAACCCACAACGATCATTGAGTCCAGCTCCTGTCACTGCATGGGACAACCCGACAATTCACACCATAAGAATAGTGAGAAAGAGAAAAGAGAAGGAAAAGATGTAAAAGAAAGGGCTCCCTTGGAGCCCACAGACTCTTGATTCATAGATGCACACATCCAAGGTCAGTAGGTTGACCTCATGATGTGTGCCAGTCTGTCTTTTGTACCTTCAGGGCTTCCTGAGTTCCACCTCTGTCTGACTGCTGAGACAGTGATGATAAGGGACCCTGCATGTACATTGTGAGTTGTTCTGCAATGTTCTCTGTGGTGCATGCTCTCTTATTGTCCTGGGCAAGGGGCATCTGGAATGGGTCAGTGGACCTGCACGTGCTCAGTCTCCACTTTGTGCTGACCAGAGCTTCACCCCTGCTGGCCTGTGAGTGCCCATTTTGTCGCTCAGCACCTGTGCTTTTCCTGAATCATTGTGGAATGACGGTGCACATGCATCAGCACCCTTCACCAGCAAGAGTTGTCGTCAGAAGACACCAAACCTCAGCAACGTTTCAGACACCTGGTGCCATCAAACTCTGTTTCATTCCACTCAGAAACCAACAACTGTCACCATTTCAATCATATGAGACAAAATCCCCAGCTTGAGCAGGTTCTGACAGCCAGCTTCAAGTGTCCTCTGTCATTGAGAGAAGTATTGACAATCAATGCATGTGGCCTTGAGACTTGTCGAAGTGCTGGGTAGATAGGACTGATTTGGAACATCCATCAAGTCCTGGTTTGTTCTCTGACATCAATATCGTAGAATCATAGAATCATGGAATGAAGGGCTGGAAAAGACCTCCAATATCTTAGAGGCTCTTTGTAGAAGTGTAGGGCAGATAGGATCATTTTGGGCCCTCCATAAAGTCCAGGTTTCTCCTCTGGACTCGATACTATAGAATCATAGAGTCATGGAATGATTAAGGTTGGAAAAGTTCTCTAAGATCAGCCCAACCGCACGGTGCCTACTGAACCGTGTCCCGAGATTTCACCACTCACACAGCACATGTTAGGCTTGAAGACACCCTGTTCTTACTTTCCTGGCTGGAAAAGTTCCCTCTGGCACTTGATGTGGCCACCAAGGAAGGGAAAGGGCACTATCTGGCAGGTGGGTGGCACTTGGAGGTCAGTTGAAAAGTTGGTCTGATTCTCAGCCCACGCGGTCCTACTGCAAGGCTGAAGTTCTGGTTCCCTTCCCATATGTGTCAGGCAGTCATTTTTTTCTGGTGCATCCTTCCAGCTTCTTGGGATGGGCTGAGACTTTCCTTTCTGGTGAATCTTTAGGTGGGTGGATGACTCTTCACTTGTTGGGATGCTCGAGAGGCTGGTTGAGAACAGCTCCTCAGGATGCTGTGTAGCCCAGATTTGCTGCTGGTATGGAGTCCTTTCATGAGCATATCCTTGCACAGAGAGCTCTTTATAAGTGTCATTAACTTTTTGTTAGCACTTAACTCTCTAGGAAAACAAAACGGAACAGATGACTATTTAGAAATGTAGTTATTCCTAAGTGCCCTTGGTGGCCCCGTGTTGCAAGAGTGCAGGTGAAAAAGGATTTCTTTTACAGACTTCAAATGCTGCTGAACGGAGCTGTGGGCTGGAAGCAGGTATTAGAGGGTGACTTCTTTAGGCTACAATGAGCAAGCCTTGAAAACCTTACTTAGGAAGTAGAGAAACTCAACCTTCTGAAGAAAGGAAAGCTATGGAACCTGCATTCTGGTCCTGGCTTCATGTATAACTTGATCATTTCCTTTCCTGTAGCTGGTTTCCCTCACTGTGAAATGCAAATGATGATCATAGAATCATAGAATGGTTTGGGTTGGAAAGGACCTTAAAGACCATCCAGTCCCACTCTCCCTGCCATGGGCAGGGATGCCTTTCACTAGAACAGACTGATCAAGCCTATTCAGCCTGGCCTTGAACACCTCTAAGGAGGTGGCATCCACAACTGGACAACCTGTGCCAGGGCATCCCCAAACTCATTGTGAAAAATTTCTTCCCAATGTCTAATCTACATCTTCCCCCTTCCAATTTAAAGCCATTCCCCCTTGTCCTATCACTATACGTCCTTGTAAAAAGTGTCTCCCCAGCTTTCCTGGAGCCTTTTCAGGTACTGCAAGGCTCCTCTAAGGTCTCCCTGGATCCTCGTCTTCTCCAGGCTGAACAACCCCAACTTTTTCAGACTGTCCTCATGGCAGAGGTGCTCCAGTCCTCTGATCTGATAATGAAATATATGTTGGGAGTACTCAGCTATGCATGTGGGTGAACCAAGACTTTACTGGGAGAGATACTGCAGTAGACACACTTGTAAATGCAGAAAAACAGCAAAAGACAAACTTATTAATGTCCTTATTTACATGTCCTTTGTCAAAAACAAATAACAAGCAGGAAGAACAATGCAGGAAACATATGATGAAGCATCAGAAAGACAGAACAATGATCTGAATCAAGAGTTTCCAGGATATGTTAGCACTTCTTCTGAAACTAGGTAGAGCATGCAAAGTCTGCCAGAATTTCTTTTCCAGCCCATTTGGAGAAGCTTATCTTGGGCCAGATGTTTTGCAGGCTCCCAGTACAAGATCATCTACTGGGCTTCACTTTTCATCTCACACTGTTGGAATGAAAGGATGAAGCAATGGGCATGTGCTTTGTAACCAAAGTTCATTAGCGCTGGCCCTCCAGAATGCATTTTGAACATGTGGCAAGGAAAATCTGCGCCAGCTTCTTCCTTCTTTTTCTTTTTTTTTTTAGCAGGAATGAAATGTCTGTTTATCATTAATTAAACAGCTTTGACAACTATTTCCTCAGGACATATTATGGTCTTCTAGTCAGCAATCTGGCTACAATTTTCAAATGAATTTAACATTAATTACCTACAAGTACACATGGGGAGGATGTGGATCTGTTGGAGTCCAGAGGGACTTCAACAATCATTCAATTCCACCCCCCCTGCCATGGGAAGGGGTATATTCCACTGGATCTGGCTGCTCAAAGCCCCATCCAACCTGGTCTTGAACACCTCCAGGGATGGGGCAGCCACCACTTCTCTGGGCAACCTGTGCCAGGGCCTCATCACCCTCACAGGAAAACATTTCTTCCTAAGATCTCATCTTAATCTCCCCTCTTTCAGTCGAAAACCATTTCCGCTCATCCCATCCCTGCAGTTCCTGACCAAGAGCCCCTCCCCAGGTTTCCTGGAGCCCCTTTCAGTACTGGAAGGCTACTCTAAGATCTCCCTGGAGCCTTCTCTTCTCCAGGCTGAACAATCTTAACTCTCTCAGCCTGTCCTTGTATCAGAGGTGCTCCAGCCCTCGAATCATCTTTGTGGCCTCCTCTCGACTCGCTCCAACAGTTCCATGGCTACGTTGCTTTTGACGCAGTCCAGGACACAGTTGGCTTTCTGGGCTGCAACTGCATATTCCTGTCTCATATCTACCTTTTAATCCACCAGCACCCCAAGTTGTTCTTTGCATGGCTGCTGCCAATTGAGTCATCCCCTAGCCTGCACTGAAACTGCAGATCACCCTGACCGAGGTGTAGGACCTTGCACTTGGCCTTGTTGAACCTCCTGAGGTTTACACAGGCCCACTTCTCCAGCCTGTCCAGTACCCTCTGGATGACATTTTCCTCTTACTGAGATAGAACCATGAAACAAAGAAATCAAACCACGACTGCATCTGTTCTGCTTTTGCTAGATCTGCATTACTAAATAAAATAAGAAAAGGCTCATTCCCTGGCCCCAAAAACCAAAGGAAGAGCACAGACCATGTCACTTGGGGACATCACTGTCCCTCACCCTTCCCTGAGAGAGTTCCTGAAAGTCACTTTGTGTTAAAACTCTCCTAAGGTTAAAAAAAAGGAAGCTAAACTCACCAGAGTTTGCTTCTTGCTTCTGTCTGACAACACTGTGACAGAAATACGACGCAGCCTCTCCTTTTCATACCATGATCGCTTCAAGGAGAGAGCGAGAGAGCACAAGCAGCCCACAATGTGGAGAGGAGACATAAATCATGATTATAAATCAGAAACCCAGGATGCTTGTACCGGCAGAGAGAGGGGAGATTGCAGCAGGTGCACAGATTAGATACTATATTTTACTGCTCCCATCACCACACCCTCTTCTGACTTAGCAAACAGTTTGTGGAGCGAAGAGAAATTTTATTCATAGCCCACAACCTGCAGTGGTGTTCTCTGCAGAAACACGGGTTCACCCAGCAGACCTTGGGGTCTGGGAACCAAGATTTAAATCAGAGAATAATAGAATGGTTTGGGTCAGAAGGGGCATTCTGCACCCTAATTTCCTCTGTTTGGGGATACAGCCAAACCCTGCCTGTAGCAGTTTCAGGTCCAATTAGGACATGAACCATTGGATGTACAACTTGGTCAAGATACGGAAAGGGCCTCAATGGACCTTTAAAGGATCTTTGTCCTTCAATAAAATTTAAGTTGCCTCATTTCGCTATGTGATTCGCTTTTTTCCTTATTCCTTCTTTTTTTTACACAGTTCTGATATGAATCATGGACTATAATCATTAAGATTGGAAAAGACCTCTAAGATCATTCAGTCCAACCATCAGCCCAACATCACTGCATCCAGAAGTGCCACATCTACATGGCTTTTGAACATCTCCAGGGATGGAAATTCCACAACTTCCCTGGGTAGCCTCTTCCAATTCTTCAACATTTCTTTGGTAAAGATGTTTGTCCTAATATCCAATCTAAACCTCTCCTGGTTCAACTTGAATACATTTCCTCTGGTGCTATCACTTGTTCCTTGGAAGAGAAGAGATCATCCACCTCGATACATACACTATATACAAAATAAAGGAGTCATTTCCCCATTGAAGAAAGTGTCAAAACACCTTTTGCCATCATTGAGTTAGAATAAGGTAAGCTAAGTAAATCTGGAAACCACTCCCTGCATGGATTTGAGAACTTGGAGTTGGAGACCCAACCTATTGCTGTATTGAACAGGGTGAACCAAAGTTAATGTCTGCTTTGCAGATCCTCCAACTCCTGCCTTTTTCAAGAAAGTGTGAGAAGGAAAAAGAATTTCTTTAAAGTTAGCACAGTAAAAGCTGCTGCAGGGTGTTGGTTTTTTTCCCTTTAGGTGAATTTCAACAAGGTGACCGCTAGCACAAGCTGCAGCTGCTGTAAATCCAAGCTCAAAATGTCAGAGTCATAAACTATTTTGATGAAATGCCATCAAAGAAATCATATTTATCGGGATGATTTGTTGATACTGAATATCCAAACAGTTTGGAGTGCAGTAAAGTTCAGGGGGATGCAGGGATTTATGGCTCTCTCTTGCTGGGGTTGTTAATAACATTGCAGGAGACAAAACAAGAATGTTCCAGAGACGTGGATGAACAGTTTCTGAGTTCTGAACAAAGTAAAGAGGTCATTGGTGTGTTTACAGAAACAGATTACAGTCTTATTACACTACACAGCTCCCTGGACCTGAGGAGAGGAGTTAGAATCATAGAATTATATTTTTGGTTTGGGTTGGAAGGGACCTTAAAGATTATCTAGTTTCAACTTCTCTGCCATGGACAGGGACACCTCCTACTAGACCACTCTGCTCAAGGCCCTACCCAAGCTGGCCTTGAAAACTTCCACCATGGCTTACTCATCATACTTACTCATCATGGCCTTTGTTTCTGGGTTTTTTTGATTTCTTATTCAAATCTGATGCTTTGAGATGGGCCATGATGCTGGGAAATGCAATCCAGTGTTCTCATAGAAGTATAGAATCATAGAATGCTTTGGGTTGGAGGAGACTTTTACCGGTCATCCAGTACAACCCCCCTGCAGAAGCAGAGACATCTTTAACCAAATCAGGTTGCTCCGAGCTTCATACAACCTGACCTTGAATGTTTCCAGGGATGGGTCATCCACTACCTCCCTGGGCAACCTGTGCCAGTGTTTTACCACCCTCACTGTAAAAAATTTCTTCCTCTTATTCAGTCGAAATCCGTCCTCCCTTTAAAACCATTGCTCCTTGCCCTGCCACAGCAGGGCTCACTGTTGTCCCCTGCTTTCCTGGAGCCCATTCCAGTACTGGAAGGCTGCTCTAAATTCTCCCCACTGCCTTCTCTTCTCCAGGTTGAATAACCCAAACTCTCTCAGCCTGTCTTTTTACAGGCCATCGGATCATCTCCATGGCCTCCTCTGGACCTGTTCTAACAGTTTCATGTTGCTTCTGTGCTGAGGACTCCAGAGCTGGACACAGACTGCAGGTGAGCTCTCTCCAGAGCCAAGTAGAGTGGCAAAATTCCCTCCCTTGCCCTGCTGGCTACATTGCTTTAGATGCAGCCCAGATACGGTTTTCCTTCAGGGCTGTGAGCCCACATTGTTGGCTCATGTCCAGCTTTTTACCCATCGAATTCCCTGATTAGCTGGAGGGCAGGGACTTCTTATCTGTGCTCCATCAGACTGAGAACCAACTGACTTCATTTCTAAAGGAGTCTGGTCCCTCCAGAGCACTGGATTTCTCATTGCTTGCGTGAACATCCTGATTTTGCTGTCAACGTCTGTACTGCTCTCGGTCCATGTGCAAACATCCTCTCCCAGTTGCACAGAGCAAATAAGTTATATTGAATGCAAGTCATTCTCTTCGCTTTGTCCCTTTTACTGACTGAGCCTTTACCCGTTTGCTACAAGGAAATATTTTCTAGATGCTTTCCTCCACATCACTAATTATTTTGTATTCTGCATCCTATTCCTTACCAGTGCTGCACGGTGATTCATTCTGCACTGTTGGCTGTATTTCATCACAAACACACAAAACAGTCTTGGACAGAGGAGTCATGTCTCAACAGGACCTGGCATGGTCCAAAGCATGGAGAGAGAAAGAAAGTTTGTCCCAAGGAAAGTTCTCAAGGATGCTGCCTGGAATAAATGCAATTTATTCATATAATCATATAATCATAAAATCATATAATCATGGAATGGTTTGCATTGGAAGGGACCTCAAAGCCAATTCAATTTCAACTCCCCCATCATGGGCAGGGACACTTCAGGTTGCTGAAAGCCCCATCCAGTGCCACTGTGGCTGAGGCATTGGTGTCCCTGCACTGCACTGGGACCGCAAGGATCTATCACCTTCATATGTCCATGAGCTACCCAAGGCACTCCCACCAGTAACTCACTAGGGTCTCTTTGTGTCCTGATGCCCTCTGAGGATGTTGTTATCTGGTTCATAAGATCAGGATTTTCATCACAGCCCTCCTTTGGGAAAATGGTGAAGTACCTTATCCTCTTTTGCTACTGTTTCCTTCCAAAAATGGGTATTTCTCTGCCTCACAGAATAAATATGTGCAAGATTTTGATATTCTGCAGTGGAGGACCATGTCTACGCTCACAGAAGACAACTATTCCACTTCTGGCTCTGCTATCAAGGATTACAGCCCTATGTGAAGCAGTCCTGAGGTCGTATAAAACCTCATAAAATAAAAACGTTAAAAGCCCCAAACAGAGCCTTTTATTGATTATTTGTGTGCAATTAGGACTGTAGCAGTGGAAAAAAAAGCATTACTCCTCAGGAAATCACCAGGTTAAAACCAAACAACTTGCTGAAATCTTGTGAATGGGCAGAATTCCATCTTCTGTGCTGAAGTATTTCATTCCTGACACGGGAGAGAGCAGCCTGTTTGATAGAGAGTGGGGAGGAGGTACCCATCAATCAATATTATAACACTGGTGCATTATCTCAGTGACTGAGGCGGGCTCTGGAGTGATTTATAGGTCACTAAGGGATGTTTTCCATTAAAGCGCTGTTAGATCCTGAACAGGGAATCTGTAAAAATGGCATTGTGGCTGTCCATAGCTGTCCTCCCTGTGTGGCTTTCCAGTCTGGAGGGAGTTTCTCAGTAACCTGAGGTCAGCCAGGTCCCATTCACTGGAATAAGCTGCCCCGAGAAGTGGTTGAGTCCCCGTCCCTCAAGGTATTCAAAAGATGGTTAAAGAAGGCACTTAGGGATATGGTTTAGTAGTTAGACTCAAAGGTATTTTCCAACCAAGCAATTCCATGATTCTATGATTATTAACACCACTAACACAGCTTTGTTCATCCAGGCTGGAGGAAGGTTGGAACACATGAGCTGGAGCTAAAGACAGTTCATTCGTCCAGACTTGGGCTTAGTGACTCCAGATCCCTCCATAAGAGCTAAATAGGTCCTGAGAGTCTATGAAATAACTAGTTGTGTGCTCAGACTGATTTGAAAGGACCCGAGGCAATGGCAGGAAGATGTGCTGGGGAAGATTAAGCAGAATGTTAGGACAAGGTTTTTCTCTCAGAGAGTGGTGGAGCAGTGGAACAGCTCCCCAGGGAAACAGTCATGGCACCAAGCCTGACAATATTCCAGAAGCATTTGGACAACGCCCTCAGTCACACTGTGTGAATGTTGGGGTTGTCCTGTGCAGTGACACGAGATGGACTCAATGATCCTTGTGGGTCCCTTCCAACTCAGGGCATTCTATGATTTCTTGAGGATCTGGATGTTTTGGTTCTCAATGATGAGGTCCCACTTCAGAATCGGTCCAGTAACTGCGCCACTCACTGGCATGCCTTGTTTGAGTTCTTGACCTCTCTGTGGTTCCTCTCAGTGGAAAAATCACCCAGGCTCATGGACACAATTTTAGGAGAGCCAGATGGAGCCATTCAGGAATATCAGCAAACTATCTCCTTGGGTCTGGTTTGGCCATACTGGTGTTGAGCAAGGATGTTTTTCAGGATGCAGAACTTGCAGATCTGTCAGTCAGCTCCAATTTTTAAGTGCTAAATTCACACATAAAACACCTTGTGGGTGTTGAAGAGAAATATAATCTGTGCCATTTCCTTGAAAAATTATGGACACTGGCATTTTACACCTGTAATTATGATGAAAGCTCTCAATGCAAGCTTGCAACTATTTCCAGCAAATAAATCATCTAAACCCCTTGCTTTTAGGAATTTTGGATCAACCCTCAGCAATAAATTAGTAGCAAGTGATAGTAGCTCTGCTCACAGGTGTAATTTCATTCTTTGGAGATGAAACATACCATGGAGGGTAAGGAAGTTCTGCAGAGGGATCTGGACAGGCTGGATCCGTGGGCTGAGGCCAACAGGATGAGGTTCAACAAGGACAAGCGCCGAGTCCTGCACTTGGGACACAACAACCACATGCAGTGCTCCAGCCTTGGGGAAGAGTGACTAGAAAACTGCCCCACAGAGAAGGATCTGGGGGTATTTGTTGACAGCCAGATGAACATGAGTTAGCAGTGGACTAGGTGGCCAAGAAATCCAGAGGTGCTGTCTTCATTAAATCCACAGCACCAGACCCACATCATGGTACTTGTAGGAGAACTTCAAGTCACCTTGGGTACCAGGCACAAGGAAGATGTGGGTGTCCTTGCTGGTTTTGCAAGAGGATTGTTTTCTTCAGTGTCCTCCCCAGACATGGTAGATGGGGTCCAATCCAGTTTTCCGTTCAGCAATGTTCATAGAATCACAGAATGGTTTGGGTTGGAAGGGACCTTAAAAATCATCCAGTTCCAATCTGCCTACCATGGGCAGGGAGACCTCCCACTAGACCAGATTGCTCAAAGCTCTATCCAACCTGGCCTTGAACACCTCCAGAGATGGGGCAGCCGCAGCTTCTCTGGGCAACATGTGCCAGTTTCTTATCACCCTCAGTGTGAAGTATTTCTTCCTAACACCTAATCTAAATCTTCCCCTTTCCAATTTAAAGCCATTCCCCCTTGTCCTGTTACTCCACACCCTTGGAAAAAGTCCCTTCCCCAGATTTCCTGGAGCCCTTTCAGTAGTGGGAGGCTTCTCTAAAATCTCCCCGGAGCCTTCTCTTCTCCAGGCTGAACAACCCCTACTCTCTCAGCCTGTCCTTATAGCAGAGGTGTTCCAGCCCTTGAATCATCTTTGTGGCCTCATCTGGACCCTTTCCAAGAGTTCCGTGTCCTTCTTACGTTGAAAACTTTTTTTGGAGGGGCAGAAGAATAGGAACATGAAGATTCTTATCACTTTCAAAATGCTGATGCACAAAAACAGTGGCATAGTAGTGTGGAGAGGAATTCCCTCCTCTATGAGCATCCTGAAAGGAGAGGCAAGAAAACAAATACAGACAGCATGAGAATGTGTGCAATGAGAGTCAATGATGGAACAATGTCCCACCCAATGCCAGTTCCATGTCTTTGCATAACATAAAGCAGGTCAAATAATAAGAAAATCCAGTGTTCACAAGGCTAATATCCTAAGGAAGACGAGAAGGAGCTAGAAGACATGATGGGAGGGGATAGCAAATGCGGGTGATGGAGGGAGGAGAACCAGAAACTTTCCCTGTACCAGGAGAAACTCCAGCATACAAGACTGATGGCTTGCATGGAATGTGCTCCTGCCAGGATAATGTTCTGGGCTGGGTTTTCAAGAC
The DNA here is from genome assembly GCA_033556795.1 of Tapera naevia. Classification (NCBI taxonomy): domain Eukaryota; kingdom Metazoa; phylum Chordata; class Aves; order Cuculiformes; family Neomorphidae; genus Tapera; species Tapera naevia. Next base: position 271,651 of record JAUMJJ010000238.1, on the reverse strand, counting down.
ATCTGACACCACCAAGTGCTTAAAAGTGGGTTAGCGTAATCCTGGTGTCTTTGCGGTCACAGGAGTTAGTGGGGGAGATGGGGAACCGTATCATGAGTTACTTTAATCACAGGGAATTAGGCTTTTCCCTGCAAAATAAATGCCCCAGTGGGAGTACAATCTTGGTTTATCCAAGAGAGGCCTCTTTATTTCATTGTCTTCATGTTATCTTCAATAAGTGATGCAACTTTAAATGAAACTTCAGCAAGGTATTGTGGATAAAAGGCAGATCCTTCTATCCCAGCTCTGGCTGAAGGTTCACAGCAGGAAAGGTGTGCTACGATGTTAGCACAGCCCGTTTGCCAAACTATGGTTAAAATCTGCTTTATTGACTCAAGCTAGTTGACTGCTCTCTGTGGCTTTGGTTCACCATGAACCTAACAGTCCTCGTAAGTAACGCAAGCGCGGGTGCAATAAAGTACAGCCAGGGCTGTGAACATCATTCCATGGAATATTTGGCTTGAGAGATTTTCACTGCTTTTTCTTCCCCTGGATTGCCTGCCAAGTAAGTGTCAATAGCTCTCAAGTCTGGTTGGGGAAGAGTAACCTCCATCACAATTGAAATAAGACTGTAAGAATCATCGAATGGCTTGAGTTAGAAGTGACCTTAAAGCCCACCCAGTTACAGCACTGCTGCCATGGGCAGGGACAGCTTCCACTGCATCAGGTTGCTCTAAGCCCCATCCAACCCAGCCTTGAGATCCTCCAGGGATGGGGCAACCTCCACGTCTCTGGGCAACCTGGGCCAGGACATCACCAGGACCAGCTCAGCAAAACTGGAGCCTGTTGGCTATAATATTTCACAAGACTTTGCACCTGAATTCCAAGAGTTCTGAAGATTTCCTTTCCCAGATCTCAGCATTCTGCAAGTTCTCCCATCATCTCAATCACAGCAGCACACAGAAGCTGCTGCTGAGTTCAGAATACATTGGTTTTGCAAACCAGCTTCTAAAAGGCAGTTTCAGCCTCTGAGAGACTGATATCATTTGAAAAAGTAAATCAGGATTGATAATAGCATGACCATTTGAGAAACATACATATACATACATATAGATGTGTATACATATATTCACACACACACACACACATATACATATATTGGAACAGGTTGCCCAGAGAAGTCGTGGAGGCCCCATCCCTGGAAACCTTCCAGGTCGGGGTGGATGGAGATCTAGGCAATGTCATATGGTTAAATATGTCCCTGGTATTGCAGGGGGGTTGGACTGGATGCCCTGTAAAGGTCCTTTCCAACCCAAAGCATTCCATGATTCTATGATTATATTTTATATCTATATAGATATATACATATAAATATATAAAAATATTTATTATATATGATGTATATTATATATATAAAAATATTTTATATATGTATAGTTTGTTCAGCCTGGGGAAGAGAAGGCTCCAGGGAGACCTTAGAGCAGCCTCCCAGTACTGAAAGGGGCTCCAGGAAAGCTGGGGAGGGGTTCTTGATCAGGGAGTGCAGAGACAGGACACGGGGTATAGTTTTAAGCTGAAAAAGAGGAGACTGAGATGAGATCTTAGGGATAAATGTTTTCCTGTGAGGGTGGTGAGGCACTTACCCTGCCGTGTTTTATTCATTCAGCCACACTGGGGAAGCTGACTTCAAATTCTCTGTTTTGGGGTGTCTATGCCCCTCCACACCCATTCACTTAACTCACCCCATATCCTAGCAACTCCACTGGGAATGCTGACAGCTGGAGTTGTCCTGCATGATTCCCACTCTGGCCCTGCAGGTCAAGGAGCTGCATAGCAGCCAGAGAGGCATTTTGTGCCCAGAAACACTCACCTACAGCAGAGAAGGAGCGGAACATCCCCTCAGGGAGGTCCCCCACCTCCTTGCGGTTTCCAGGAACACCCAGGTGCATGCACGCACCAAGAACACACGACCCCCCATCCCGCTGCCCTTTGGCACGAGGCATCAGGGCTGGCGCCCTCAGAGGCTGTGGAGACAGAGAGCAGGCTGTTTACAGCGAAACAATTCAGCCTTGTCTTCAGTCACGTTTGGCTTCAGCATACAGGTTTCCACGCGATGCCTGGAAAAGGTCAAGGGGAAGGGCAAGAGACAGAAATAATTTTTGTTGTTCCAGCCTGGCTGGAGCAATTTGATGATGGTGACCTCTCAAATCTCATTTATATCTTTACGAGAAACAGGTCACCAGGAGAAACAGAGCAACCCCACAGAGGGATGCAGAAGAGAGCTTCTCTTGGCTTTCCCACAAATGTACCATCAGTCCCAACCAAGTCTCTCCATCACTGATTACCTTAGTTTACCCTGTGCAAAACAACCTTCAAAGCAGGAAGGAGATGAGAGTTTTCAGAACTAAAATGCATTCATTGCTCTCATGTGAAAGACACCAGAAGCTGGGGATTGGTATCAACTCTGTAAGCTGCTGTTATCTCTGTTTTCGTAGAATTACAGAATGCTTTAGGTTGGAAGGGATCTCATAGGTAATCCAGTCCAATTCCCTTGCAGGAGGTGTTCAGGAGGAATAATTTACTGTTCTGTTGCCCTGGGCAACCTGTACCAGTGTTTCACCAACCTCGTTATAAAAGATTTCTTCCTTATATCCGGTGTAAATCTCCCCTCCCTTTGTTTAAAACCATTCCTCCCTGTCTTATCACAACAGGCCTTGTAAAAAGTCTGTCTCCAGCTTTTCAAAGGTCTCCTTTCAATACTGGAAGGCTGCTCTAAGGTCTCCCCGGAGCCTTCTCTTCTCCAGGCTGAGCAACCCCAACTCTATCAGCCTGTCCTCATAGTAGAGGTGCTCCAGCCCTTTGATCATCTTCATAGTCCCCCTCTGAACACAGAGAGAATGAAAGAATCAATGGGATACTGAAGCCCTTGGGAGTGTCAGGATGGCTTAGGAAGGTGGATATCTCTGTACCTTGTGCACAGAGTCACAAGAGCTGGCAAAGCATCTTGCCCAAATTAATAGCAGGGTATGGTTGTTCTGGTTTGAACTAAACTAGAATCGGTTTCTTAACTTTTCAGCTATGCCCCACCTGAATAATTTCATTTCTGAGACTAAATTGTTTGTTTTTCAGACAGTGTTTCTAGGCGTGATAACATGGGACATCAGGATGAAGAAAGATCTCTGCTTATTCTTATTCCTACAGAAAGCAGAGCCTTCCTGGAGCTGGTAGAGCCATAAGGGAAATGGGTGAAAAAGGATGACATTTGCAGGGAGGATATGACAGAAGAGCTGACCCCAATCTGAGCAGTAGAGGAATCCATTCCATAAACATCACACTTGGGATAAAACTGAGCGATCATGAGCGTCCCACTCTTTTCTTTAATGACTGGTGCCCATTGAGGAAATTGTCCGTCTTTCTAACCTGATCCTGGATTCATGTGTTCCTGAACCCAGTTCCTGAGTTCAGCTCCCTCCTAGCCAGGGACCTTTTCTCCATGAACACCCTGGAGGTGTTCAAGGCCAGGTTGGATGGGGCTTTAGGCAACCTGATCCAGTGCGAGGTGTCCCTGCCCATGGCGGGGGGGGGGTGGAACTGGATGGGTGCCACCCATGCCTGCTCTGGAGTATTAGCGGTGACACAGTACGGGGGGAGGGAATCAGTCCCTATATTTACATATATTTTATTGTATTATTGTTAATAGCATTTCCCTTACTATTATTATTATTTCTTTAAGGCTTTTTTGTCTTTAATTCCCAAGCCACAACTCTTTTTCTATCATTTCCCTTTCCCTGAGGAGAAGGAATTGTGTTACAACTGCATGGTTTGGCTACCAATCAATCCAGGCTGGGGCTGAACAGTGACAATAGTCTAGAAATTATGCCTGTTTTTCATCCTTGCAAATCTTAACCTTGCCTGAGAGCATCTTTGTGCAGCAGCAACACAGCATGTGTGACACCTCACATCTGCTGCTGCCTGGGCTGCGACACAAACCAGCACTTACTGGTGCTTCTGCCATAAACTCAGTTTGGACATGAGTCCTGTGGGCCAGGGGCATGCACAGATCCCGTTGCTCAGGTGCTGGGCCTCACTGTCTCTTCACATGCACCCTGCGGTTCTGTGTGCACAGGGAGGGCCACCAAGCCCTTCACCGAACAAAGTGATTAGTGTGAAATCATGGCTCTTCCTATTCATTTCCTGACTTGACCCCAGGCCTGGCAGGGGATGGGAGTTCATCCACACCTTCCTGCCATTCCCTGTCCCCAGAGATCTGGGGTTGTTCAGCCTGGGGAAGAGAAGACTCAGAGGAGGCCTTAGAGCAGCTTCCCACTACTGAAAGAGTCTCCAGGAAAACTGTGGAGGGGCTCTTGATCAGGGAGTGCAAGGGTAGGATGAGATGGAATGGTTTTAAGCTGAAAGAGGAGAGATTGAGATGAGTTCTTAGGAAGCAATGCTTTCCTGTGAGGGTGGTGAGGCACTGGCCCAGGTTGTCCAGAGAAGTGGTGGCTGCCCCATCCCTGGAGGTGTTCAGGGCCAAGTTGGATGGGGCTTGAAGCACCCTGATCCAGTGCGAGGTGTCTCTTCCCATGGCAGGGAGGTTGGAACTGGATGGGATTTGAGGTCCCTTCCAAGCCAAACAATTCTGTGATCCTGATTCAGCTCCTCTCATGGGATCCCACAGGCTGACTGTGCGTTTGCCTCTTTGCCCTTAAAATCCCAAACACATCTTTTCTCATCAGGGACTTAATGACTGGAATTAATTAAGTTTATATAGCAGTTAAATAAGACAGCGCTGTCTGGGTCCTCAGGGAGGGGATGTTTTACTTCCTTGGAAACAGAGAATACAGTAGTGGCTTTCATATCCTCAGACTTTTTCCTTCTATGTCGCTATGAAAATCAGATGAAGGCTCACATCTCTCTCTTCATCTGTCACAAAGTCTTGACCAGAAGTAGATGCTGCCATCAGGGATTTTGGCTCTACAGCCAGCTGTGACAAAGACCCATGACAGCAACAACAGCCAAGTAGGAATGCTAGAATTTAGTCTGAGCAGAGCCACTGAAAACCCACGTGACATCTGGAAAGTCACGTTACTCTGTGTCTCTGTGAGTCCCACATGGAAAATTGAGGAGAACGCAAACTCTGCTAAGATAAAACAGATGCTGCTTCTGCCCAGGCTGCTCCTGGGGGAAGAGATAGAATGATGGAGCTGTTCTACCATGACCATCAAGTAGAATCACAGAATCATAGAATAGGTTATGTTGGAAATGACCTTAAAGCCCATCCAATTCCAACCCCTTGCCATGGGCAAGGACACATCCCACTAGATCAGGCTGCTCAAAACCCCATCCATCTTGGCCTTGAAAACTTTCAGGACGGGGCAGCCACTACTTCCCTGGGCGATCTTTGCCAGTGCCTCACCACCCTCATCATGAAGAATTTCTTCCTAATATCTAATCTAAATCTTCCCCCTTCCAATTTAAAGCCATTCCCCCTCGTCCTATCACTACAGTCCCTTGTAAAAGGTCCCTCCCCAGCTTTCTTGAAGCCCTTTCAGGTACTGGGAGGCTGCTCTAAGGTCTCCCCACAGCCTTTTCATCTCCAGACTGAACAACCCCAACTCTCTCAGCCTGTCCTCACAGCAGAGGTGTTCCAGCCCTCAGATCATCTTTGTAGTCTCCACTGGACCCATTCTAACAGCTTCATATCCTTCTTATGTGGGAGATATTGGAGTGCTTTCAAAAAGTATAACAAATCTACAGGGTGGGTGGGTGACAGAGGAGCAGGAAGGCTTGTGCTGGGCTGGAGGAATTGGCCAGCAAAAGACCTTCTGTTTCCCTGCCTGCCTTCTCTTCCCACCCAGCTGCAGGAAGCCCTGCATCTCTCCCCGGTCACAAGTGGTGTCCCCAGGGCTCTGTTTTGTCCAGTTCTGTTCAATATCTTTAACAATGATCTGGATGAGGGGATAGAGTGCACCCTAGAGGCATTTAAAAGACCGGTAGATGAGGTGCTCAGGGATGTGGTTTAGTAGTGGACAGATATGGCTGGACTCTGATCTCAAGGGTCTATTTCCAACCAAACAGTTCTATGATCTCAGACAGTGTTTCGACCAGCGAAGATCTCTTCGAAACCAACAGCACTGTTTGACCCCCAAAGTGTCTTTGGAAGACCATCCCATGGCTGATCCAACCTGCATGTTCCTTTCCCAAGCATACACACACACAGCCATCCCAAAACTGTGTTTTCTCCACTTTGAGAGCGAAGTGCAAATTGCATGGAATAAAATGTAATTGCTGCATTCAAAAACCACAGCAAACCTTGTAAATCTTTGAGGAACGTTTTCCCATTGACTGAGCAGTTCTTTTTCTGGTTATCTCCAATTGTTCTGCAAGGAGCTGAGGCATCTGCCAAAGGTCTCCTCATTCCAAAAGAAAAAAGTCAAGCATGGCCCTGGTGTGGGTGTTGCTCTGCTGCCTGTCCTGATAAGCCAGCTTGATTCAGCTCAGTGCTGAGTCTGCCTTGTGTGATAAGTGCAGCCAAATGCATTCGCCACGGCATTCCACCATGCGGAGACACTAAACTCCCTGTGAACTCTGAGGTTTCAGCCTTTACAAAGCAAAAATCGTAGGGTCATAATTCACTGTGAAGGTAAAAAGTGGAAGCTGGCTAGCATTACCACAAGGGTTCTGCAGAACATCTGGGCATGGAGAGCAGAGAAATGCAATTAACATTGTGCCCTCCACCCTCAGTGGGATTTTCAGGGAGAACGTCACCCCAGTAATAAATACCACAACACGATGCTTACAGGGCTGTTCATCCACGGGTGGACAGGGCTCTGAGCAACCTGATCCAGTGGAAGGTGTCCCTTCCCCTTCATCGCAGGGGAGTTGAAACTGGATGGTCTTTAAGGTCCCTTCCAAACCAAGTCATTTTATGTTTCCATGATTCTATAATGGTAGAAATCGGGAGTAACTTCTTTTGAAGAACAGATAATAAAACTGATGAACAGGAAAGAATAAAATGTTGCAGTTGATTAACCTCTCCATATAAAGATTGGTCCAAAATCAGGGAGACATGGCTTTCAGATATTATGTGTGGCATTCAGGATCTGGGATAAGCAGAAATATTCTTCCAGGGATGGGCATGTGACTCACTCAGAAGTTGTTTTAACCAACTTTATATATATAATAGGTACATAATTACCTGTTTCCAGTTTCAATCTTCCCCATTCCCTCTGTCACCAGCAGAGAGGAATCCTTGTAGAAAACCCATGATTCATCAAAAGCAGACAGGACTCATCACCAAGGGCCCAGTGTCTCCTCGTTGACTGCAGAGGAGCCCCAGCAGTACTAATAGGTTGCACTTGGAGAGCCTAAAGCAGGTGAGACGAATCCGTCTTATCTGCCCTTCTGATCTCTACCACGAACTCGAGGATTTCTTCAAGCCTCAAGCAGGAGACTGGATCTGTGTTCAATTCCCTCCGTAAGTAATAAGTAAGCGGCTCATCTCTCCAAGAATATATCTCTCTAAGAAAAGTCGTTACAACTGACTTGCTTTAGTCCATGTCCTTCTGCATTTTAGTTTCCCTTCCCATTCAAATGCAGACATTGAATCATGGAATCATAGAAAGGTTTGGGTTGGAAGGGACATTAAAGTTCATCCAGTTCCAACACCCCTACCATGGGGAGGGACACCTTCCAATGGATCAGGGTGCTCAAAGCCCCATCCAACCCAGCCTTGAAGACTTCCAGGGGTGGGGCATCCGCAACTTCTCTGGGAAGCCTGTGCCAGTGTCTCACCACCCTCACAGGAAAATATTTCTTCCTAAGATCTCACCCCATTCTCCCCTCTTTCAGTTTAAAATCATTCCCTTCATCCTATTCCTGCAGTCCCTGATCAAGAGTCCTTCCCTAGCTTTCCTGTAGCCCCTTTCTGTACTGGGAGGTTACTCTATGATCTCCCTGGAGCCTTCTCTTCTCCAGGCAGAGCAACCCAACTCTCTCAGCCTGTCCTCATAGCAAAGGTGCTCCAACCCTCAGTTTGCCCTCATGGCCTTCTCTGCACTCAGATCCTTGTCCTTCCTGTGATGAGGACTCCAGGTTTAATTACACGTTTCCACTCAATTAGTGCAGTACAAGACCCTGCTTTGACAAAGCATGCTGACGTGGGCTTAACTTACAATGTTCCTCCAATGCTCTTTGAAGTCCACGTGAATTAAGCAGTTGTCAAGATACTTTGCTGAATCAGTAACTCATACATTCATGCTAAAAATCTCCTCTGAGAACCATGACTGACACAAGCCCTCAAAACCCAAGGCACCATTACTCCTAATCCATGTGTGGTGGTTGGTGGTGGCTCTGGTGATAGCAAATGGTTCAATCGGCCAGCAGTGGCCATAAGGTCACGATCAGAATGTGAACAATGGAGAGTTGTAGATATCTCCTCCCTGAAAACATTAAAGGCCAGGTTGGATGGATCCTTGAGCAGCCTGGTCTAGTGGGAGGTGTCCCTGCCCAAAACAGGGGAGTTGGAACTGGAAGATCTTTAAGGTTCCTTCTAACCCAAACGATTCTATGATACCAGTAACTGCCCTTTCTTCCAGAGCTGCAGCATGCCTTGGAGGGTGGGGTGAGAAGGGTCTCCAAAGGAGCTGAAGCTAATTTGTTTCCATTCCCTCAGAAGACACTGCTGCTGGTGTTTCCAAACTCCCCCTTGTTCTCTACTCTACCCTTGTGGATCTCAAGGGATGCCCCATGACAAATTGAAGTTCTCTGGTGAATCAATTGCCTTTTTTTTGTCCCTTGCCTTTTTTTTTTCTTCCAGTGCTAAAGATGAAAGATTTAAAATGCAATAATGTTTTGTCTAAATTCTTGTGGAAATAGCTTATGACCTTTCATAGAGAAATGTGGTTTCAGCTTTCCGGTAAGAGAGCTCCCAGCTAATGATTTAGCTCTATTTTCTAATAAATAGTTGGCAAGAGACAACCACTCTTATACCCTTTGTCATTAGGGACCTATTATTTATGAGTCAGAAATGAATCATTAGGCTTGGCAAACAGCAATTTCTTTGTGGCCAATGTATTTTTCCACTCAGTAGCAGAGTATGCTTGTAAATTCTTCCTAAAAATTACCATTAAAGTATCTCCAAACAGACTCTCCCCTAAACTGCCATAAATTCTCTCCACTTTGGTGACTATTGGTGGTCTTCCCACCTTAGGAAAAAGGGGTTCTTTTTTTGTTCTTAACGCCTTTCACATTTCCTTCCAGCTAATTGCCCTCTTATTTAATAAGGTAAATGCTTTTCGTCTTCCTTATGGTCCCCCCTTTACAGGATGAAATATTTTCTTCTGACGGAGCCTTTCTGTCTTCCGCATCCTGGCTAACTCAAAGCCTCCAGAGAAACTAGAGTTGGAGAAGACCTTTGCACTTACACTTACTTGGTACTGTCTGCTTGCCAAGGGCTTCAAGAAGTCATTTTCATGGAACAGCATGATGACAAATGCTGGACACGAATCATGTGAGGGGGCAAATTTCCCCAAAATCTGAAAGTCTGTAGGAAAAATAGCAAGCCAGTAACTCATTTTCTCTCTCCTTTTCCTTCTTAAATCATTGTTCACCACTTCTTGAAACTGTTCCTTTCCTGTATGGGGAGCATGTCTTCAGGGACATATGGTTGTCCAGCTAATCAGAACAATTAGAAAGATGGTTCAGGATGGTTCAAGATGGAATTGGAATTAGATGGAATATGGTTCAAGAAGCAAATTTTGCTCTCTCTTCTATAAATTCAGGATACTCTTTCTTACTGAAGAGTCAGCTAGACTGTAGGAATTGGATCTCAGTAGCAGCTTCTCTGATATTTCGGAAAGTACAGATCACTGGTGGGGCTTTGGGATGTGTGAGATTCCTGAGCAGAGAGCAGAAGAAGGGACTGGAGAATACGTCTTACTAGGAACGGTTGAGGGAACTGGAAATATTTAGCCTGGAGAAGATGAGGCTGAGGGGAGACCTAATTGCTCTCTTCAACTGCCTGAAAGGAGGTTGGAGCAAGGTGGATGCTGGTCTCTTCTCCCATGTAACAAGCGATATGATGAGGAAATAGCCTCAAGTTCGACCAGGTGAGGTTTTGATTAGATATTAGGAGAAACTGAAGGAGTACTGAAGCACTGGCAGAGGCTGCCCAGGGCAGTGGTGGAGTCACCATCCCTGGAGAGGTTCAGAAAACATGTAGATATGGCACTTCGAGACATGGTTTAGTAGGCACGGGGATGTGTTAATGGTTGGACTTGGTGATCTTAGAGTTCTTTTCCAACCTTAATGGTTCTATGATTCCGTAATTTTAAGATGAGGAGTTTCAAGAATATTCAGTGGGAAAAATTCTAACTAGAGGCTTGTGATCCTTACAACCCTACACCAGCTCTCTAAAAAGATTCAATAAACCCTGTACATGCATATTCACTGATCTGACCACTGAAGGAACCACCAAGTCACTTCACCTGGCCTCCTCCAGCGCAATTTTATCTGCAGCTTCGGATCACTTCAGTGGCTCATGCTTGCTTGTAACACCAAGAAAAGTCTGCTCTGCCTTGGCTGTCAAGCAAAAGGAAGTTTTGGGGTCGGGGGCAATGGAATATTAATGCTTGCCAGTATAAAATAATCACTAGGAGTAGTTTTTGCTGGCAAACAGCAACAGACCAACCTGGTCCCGGCCCAAATAGAGAGAGAATAATGTTCTTTCTCAGTCAAAACAGTAATTCTTACTTAAAATTTAGCATTTGGTTGAAAGTTCTCTTTCTATTCATTTACTTCCATGGAAAACCTGCAGGTAAAACATATAAAATGTACTAAAAGAAATACATTTTAACTGTAGTTTTGTTCTTGGGTTGTTGGATTGGTTATGGGTTTTTTCTTTTTCAAAATATAACAGTGTTTAATTTTCAACAAGGTGTCTATAAGTCAGTTAATGGGTCAAGGGAGGAAAGAGAGAAATGAGGAGCAGAGCACTGAAACCTTTGGGGAATGGAAGAAGGAGCAAAAGGCTTAGGTGAGTCAAATAAGCGTCAGGTGTAGCAGAGAAAAGATATAATTTGTAATATCAGGAAGACTTTTAGGAGGTAAGAAAATTGTGCTGGCAATGTGCGCTTGCAACCCAGAAAGTTTACTGTATCCTGGGCTGCATCCAGAGCAGTAGGACCAGCAGGGCGAGGGAGGGGTTTCTGCGCCTCTGCTCCGCTCGTATGAGAACTTACCTGGAGCCCTGCATTCACTTCTGGAGCCCTCAGCACGGGAAGGACGTGGATTTATTACAGTGAGTCCAGAGGAGACCACAGAAATTATCTGAGGGCTGGACCCCGCCATAAGAAAACGGGCTGAGAGAGTTGGGGTTCTTCTGTCTTTGGAAGAGAAGGCTGCAGAGAGACCTTATAGTGCAGGGATAGAATGAGGGGGAACAGTTTTCAGCTGAAAAATGGGAGGTTGAGATGAGATCTTAGGAAGAAATGTTTTCCTGTGAGGGTGGTGAGGCCCTGGCACAGGTTGCCCAGGGAAGTGGTGGCTGCCCCATCCCTGGAGGTGTACAAGGCCAGACAAGATGCTCACCCTATCAGCAACCACAGTCCATAAGATACATAAGTCCTTTCCTTACATGTTCGCTTTTACTAAATATGTAGTAAAATTACATATTTCCTGGAACAAGGACAATTTAGCAGGATTGGACTTAGGTAAACAGCTAGAAAAAATGGACACATGAACTCTTCCATTGTATTTCTTTCTGGGCTTTGGCAACCAACCAACCAACCAAGAACCTGGATGGTGTTTATTTAACCTCCAGGGTCTGTAGATGTTCATTCCCTGTGAAACTGCCAGTATTTTCAGCTTCCTGTAGGTCCAGGAATGCCCAAGAGAGAAGAGGGTTCTTCTGTGGGTGGGGTGGGTTGGTTTTTCTGAAAGTTTCTCTTTTTTGTGTTTATTCTTCAGAATTTTGGCACATGCGCTCTCGATGTTGGCCTGAACTGGTAAGGGTTGAGGTACAATGAAAATATTGAACAGAAAAAGGTTATTAAAACTTTCTCAGACCTCACATAAGGTTCTGTATGAGTTCACTTTGTGTTGTATGCAAGTTTGGCAGAGAGGTGCTTCTTCTTCTGTTCCATTTTGGGCCCTTCAGTACAAGAGCGATTTTGAGCTGCTGGAATGCATCCAAGGAGAGCAACAAGGCTGGTGAAGGGTCTGGAGAACAAGCCTTTTGAGAGGCAGCTGAGGCACCCCGGGCTTTTTAGCCTGGAGAAGAGCAGGTTGATGGGAGATCCTATCACTCTCCACAACTGCTTAAAAGAAGGTTGGAGCAAGGTGGGTGTTGAACTCTTCTCCCGAGAAACAAGTGATAGGACGAGTGGGAATGGCCTCAAGTGGCGTCATGGGGGGGTTTAGATTGGATATTAGGAAAAATTTCTTTACTGAAAGTGAAGCATTAGAAGAGGCTGCCCAGGGCAACGGTGGAGTCACCATCCCTGAAGATGGTAAAGAAATTGTTTAGATATGGCACTTTGGGACATGGTTTACTAGACATGGTGTTGTTGGGCTGATGGACTGCATGATGATAGAAGTCTTTTCTAACCTTAATGATTCTGTGATTCTTTTGTAATTAAAAACCTCTGCTCTTCTGGATGCATTCTGCCCTAAAGGGGTTGGACCTGGTTCACCAAGGTGTCATTCTCAGATTGGTGATTATATTTTCAACCTAGAGAAACCTTTCTGGTTCTTGAAGCTTACTCCGTGGCTGAAGAGCTCAGCAAGAGTCAAGAAAGGCATAGGCATTTTTATGGAGATCTGAATTATCAAGGGTTAAAGTACCAAAACTAGTAGGCAACAGACAAGGAAGAAAACAGCATCCTTTTTAACTTGGAGCACCACACTGATATCTGATGAAAATTGCGAGAGAGGGAAGAAGGAATAAATTGGAATGTTCTCCATAAACAGGTGAAACATTTTTTGGTGATAAGTTTCTCATAGCTGCTTTTGAAGTGTTTGCTCAGGACATCTCTGCAAGGAGACACTCCCATGAGACATACCTCTGATCTGCTCCAGCAGGGAGCACAATGATCTTCTCCATATGACAGATGCACAGACACGTCCTGGACCAAAATAAGTTAATTTTGTCCAGACTTTCATTGAAAGGTTTATTTTTCATCTCTAAAAAAATCAGTAGATTCCAAAATTTTGTGGTATTTTTAAAATAAAATCCCAGAGTTTAGGAAAAAAAAAAATGGGGCGGGGGGTGTTATTCATTTCTTTCTTTATTCCAGCTAAAAGATATTCCAGTGTCAAAGATATTCCAGAGGCAAAGATATTTCAGAGGCAATCTTCAGGTGCCTCTTCTCCCTTCCCCTGCCTCAGGTTAATGCTGCTTAGTTACTGGTAGCTATTTCCAGCAAATCCAGGAGGCATCTAAAGAGTTTGTATGTTTGCAGATCAAATTCTCAGAGCCCATTTTTAAATTTTTATCATAGAATCATAGAATGGTTTAGGTTGGAAGGACAGCAACCCAGAACCAGAGAGTGAGAGACATCATTGGTGAATTTGGCACTCAGGCATGGTGACTATTAGCCCCACACTAAATGCAGAGAGTTCAGTGCTAGGAGGAGATGGAGATCCCATTTGTGAAGGATGGACCTCGTGAGCCAGGAGAGCACCTTGGCAGTGACCAGCCACCCAACACTTGTCTTGTGCTGTGGATGCCCCATCCCTGGAATTGTTCACAGCCAGTTTGGATGGGGCTTTGAGCAACCTGATCCAGTGGGAGGTATCCCTGCCCGTGACAGGAGGTTTGGAACTAGATGAACTTTAAGGTCCCTTCCAACCCAAACCATTCTATGATTCTATTATTCTATGACCACTACCTCAGTTGGTGACTGTGACCTCCAGAGCAGAAAACCTGAGCCAAGACCTCACCAGGATCAAGCTCATGTCCTCCTTATTCCAGGACAGCATGTGTTGCAGGACATTGCTCCTTGAACAGGACTGGGGCAAATGCTGCCCAGTCTGCTATTACCATTGACTCTTCAAAGACATCCCCTGCTCCTCCAGAATTGGTGCTGGAAGCAAAAGACCACTTATTTCCCCCACATCTGACCAAGTTCTTGTTTGCATGTAATTTTCTTCACATGGCCATTTTTTCTAATATGGTCTCCCCTTGTTATTTTCCAACCAAGTTTTCCTCACCGTGAAGAACAACACCGCCTCTTCCCTACCCTGAAATGCAAGCAAATTGGACATTCTGTTCCACACAAAGCCCCAGGGGGCAGCGGGACATTATTTTAGTATTGTTTACACTTCTGATCATCAGGCCCAGCAAACGCCCACAGGCTGGAAACCCATCCTAATTGTTGTGAGTTGTTTTGTTTTTTTCCCCCTTGGTGGAAAAAAATCTGTTCGTTATTAAATCATCACCAAAACCCTTGGTTTTCAGCAGCACTGAGATGTCTACATTGCATCCAGGGAGTGACAGGCATTGGGAGAGGAGGCTGTATCACGGGGATGCAACTGAGAACTTGGCTCCAAGAGCTATTTAAGTAGCTCGGCTCCTTACCCTGCCATGCTGTTCTCAGTAGATAAAGGCACTTCTGGCCATAATGGTCCCAAAGGGGATATCTGCTTCAAATGTTCCCACCCTCCAGAAAATTCTGAATTAGCTTCTCCTCAGCCTTCCAAAATCCAGTAAAACAAAGGCATCCTTTATAACATAATATAAAGTGGAGACTAAATAAGAAAGCGTTAATCTGGGCATTTAAGCCCTTGGATTCTGTCATTGTTTCTCATGTATTCTCATCTCTTCATTTACACATTTATTCATCCATCCCTGTACACACATTATCTGCTATCGTTAGAATCATAGAATTGTTTGGGTTGGAAGAGACCTCAAAGCCCATCCAGTTCCAACCCCCCTGTCATAAGCAGGGACACTTCCCATTGGATCAGGCTGCCCAAAGTCCCATCTAGCCTGGCCTTGAACATCTCCAGGGATGGTGCAGGCGTAGCTTCTCTGACTAACCTGTGCCAGTGTTTCACCACCCTCAGTATGAAGAATTTCTTCCTCATATCTAATCAAAATCTTCCCCCTTCCAATTTAAAGCCATTCCTTCTCATCCTATCTCTACAGGCCTTTGGAAGAGGTCCCTCCACAGCTTTCCTATAGTCTCCTTTGACTACTGGCAGGTTGCTATAAAGTCTCCCCAGAGCCTTCTCTTCTCTAGGCTGAACCACTCTCAGCGTGTCCTTGTAGCACAGGTGCTCCAGCCCTCAGATCATGGCCTCCTCTGGGCTTGTTCCAACAGTTCCACATCCTTCTTACATTGGGAACTCCAGAACTGGACAGGTTCTACAATACTATGACATACAAAATCAATGTGAACTTCCAGTCAGACAGCAGGAGAAGAGAGTATTTTTGGTGTGGGAAACTGGTTGTGGAAGTCATTGCAGCAAGCAGTAGGTACAGCTGCTATACGTGACCAGTACTCCACAAAGAA
This sequence comes from Tapera naevia, assembly GCA_033556795.1. Lineage (NCBI taxonomy): Eukaryota > Metazoa > Chordata > Aves > Cuculiformes > Neomorphidae > Tapera > Tapera naevia. The sequence goes on along the minus strand of JAUMJJ010000238.1, from coordinate 256,157 downwards.
GCGACCACCCTCCAGGAATCAATGTGTCTTTTAATGGTTGCAAATTGGATGTTTATGACCTCATACAAAATTATTTTTTATGTTCTCTCCATCTCTTTCCTTCCCTGAGGTGCCCTTAAGAATTTGAAGACTGTCTCCTAGAAGGAATAGGGGCCGTATTTTCATCCTGCCTCTACTTATACCCTCATTTTGGGAAGTATGCAGATAGGAGAAGGGAAGATGAGAACGGAGAGCTTTCACTTGTTGTTACCTTTATCCACAGCTTCCCTTCCCCACCATATCTGCAAAATGCAGATGGCCGTGTCCATCCTTGAATCATTAAAACCGCGATTTCCCCTTGTGGATCACAAGTGACCAACCTCTGGTACTTCCAACAGACACATCCCATCATCCTAAATGGCCTCCAGCTGAAATACAGCTCTGCCTCTGAAAAAGGGCCCAGAGCCGCTCAGCTCTGTGCACTAAACCCTGACACACTGCTGGAAAGGTCTCCCTCATGGCTCTTCCAAGAATAACAAACCTTTGCAATGTGCTCTCATATATCACCAACAATTAAGGATGGTAACAATCCAAACAGCCATCTCTCCAGGTGGGGGGACTTATTAGGGTCTCAAAGAAACATAAACTCAGCACTGTGCTGGCCTTGGAGTTTATGCCTGGCTTTGAGAGGCTCTGTGTGACCAGGATGCCTCGTGTCCTCAACTGCAGCCTGGCTCTTGTGGGGACCAATGATCCACCCAGAAGTTGCCAAGAACACATCTCTCCTCAGAGAGAGATGCTGAGGCCAGAATTTGCGGCATCTCATGCTTCCTCCACTTCTCTTACTTTGGACCTTGGAATTCATTGTTCTTCATCCAACTCATGCTGCGGAGAAGGTGAAATCTCTGTGCTGGAAATCAGCATGGAGTGCTTTGGTAAACTCGCCTATTGGGCTGCTCTTCCTGGACCCCGTGAGCCAGGTTCAGGGTAAAGCAGGGCCATGTCATTTGCAATCACTTAGAAGGAGCTAATTGTGCCGCAGGACAGCTGAATGGGTGCAACCATCGCTTTCCCTGCCCTTGCCAGCCCTGCTCTCCTGTGATGTGGTTTAATGGGAACAGGGAGCCTGCTGGGAACAGCTCCATGGTGTTGGCTCATGGGGACTCCAGGAACAGAGCAGACAGACAGACTCTGGGTTTCAGCCACGTCTGAAGATCTGTCAGCTGCAAACAGGGCCATCTGGATGTTTTTTTGGTGGAATTGCTCCCATGGTTCTCCTGAAACAAGGGTTTCACCCCCACTGGAGGGGTCGTTGTTTGCTCCCTTCCCTAGCCTAAGGACAGCTTGGCTGCTGCCACATGTGAAAACATGGAACATCAGAGACACAGCCTACAGGGTGTGGGAACAATGTCACACCTCCCCAGCCAAACCAGCCCTTCCATGTAGAAATAAAAGGAGAAAGCTTATAGAAAGGGCTTCTCCCATCCTCTTCCGCTGCTTCTTCTTCCTTCCCAAGCACTGTGGGAACTGCAGGAAACCTGTCTGATCTACTTGTAAGTCATAAGAACAAGGGCTGGGGTTGGAAGTGGTTGTTTTACCATTTCATGTGTCTATTAACCTACCTGGGCTCATGCACTGCGACAAGTTTTGCAACTCATTCTAAATCTCCAAAGGAAAATGTTGGATTTAGACCTCTAACACGTAGGATGCAGTGCTGCTAAGAGCTAAATACCCACCACCTCAAGCAGCCCCCGACCATACTCTTTACCTACGCATCTGAACTTAACACCAAGCTATTAGTTAGCTCATTACAGAACAAACCCTGCCCCAGCCTGGGCCGTTGGGTGTCATGGGACAGTATCCATCACGAGCGCATTCATTGGGTGGTTTCTTGCCAACAGCAGCTTCACAGCTCTGCTCCACAGTGAACACTTGTGAAAAACAGTCGCCATTAACTTTGTGCTTTTTGGCATCGTTTGGCTGACCGAGCAGTTCAATATTACTCACGCTTCCTTCTTCAGTCCCCAGTGGGCTTCCACGTGAGGCCAGGATCAGGCCCCAGGTTTCTTAAACCTGGCTTCTTGCCTACCTGTTCTGCAGGGCCAAGGCACGTTCTGAGTAGGCCTGGTGGAAAATGTTGGATAGAATATTTTTCCATTGGCAAACACTGCAACAAAGAAACCCAAATATTTGGTGGGCGTAGCCCAATTTCCATTAAATTCTTGAAGAAAATTGTCACAAAAAAACCCAACAACTGCTGCAACTTTGAATTTGTCATCTCCACTTTGTCCTTTTCTTCAGGATTGCCAACGCATTTTATTCGATAAGGCAAAGCCTGCTGTGCATAGATATAACTGCTTTCTGCAGTTTTGACTTTTAGAAATTGCACCCAGTAATGGCTTTGGTCATAGAATTATTTGCTTGGAAAAGACCTTTGAGATCATCGACTCCAACTGTACCTGTCTACTACTAAACTAGATCCCTGAACACCTCAGCTACCTGTCTTTTAAATAGCTCTAGGGATGATGAATCCACTACCTCCCTGGGCAGCCTCTGCCAGCACCTGTGAATCCCTTTGGTGAAGAAATCTTTCCTGATATCCAATCTGAATCTCTCCTGGTCCAACTTAAGGCCATTTCCTCTCATCACCTGTCACTTGGGAGAAAAAAGCAGCATCGGCCTCACTACAACTCCCTTTACAAGAGTTATAGAGAGCAACGAAGCCTGTCTTCAGCCTCCTTTTCTCCAAGCTAAAAAACTCCAGGTCGCTCAGACGCCTCTAATGAGATTTGTTCTCCAGACCCTTTACCAACTCCGTTCCCTTCTCTGGACGTCTTCAATGGCCTTCTTTTAGTGAGGGGCCCAGAACTGAACCCAGGATTTGAGGTGTGGCCTCACCAATGCTGAGCATAGGGGGACGATCCCTTCCCTACTCCTTCTGGCCACATCATGGCTGATCCAAGCCAGAATTTTGTTGCCCTTCTTGGCCACCTGGGCCACTGCTGCCTCATGTTCAGTCACTGTTGATCAACACCCTGAGGTCCTCTGTGTCAGTGCAGCCACTCTTCCCCAAGCCTGTAGTGCTGCACAGGGTTGTTGTGTCCCAAGTGCAGGACCCAGCATTTGAATTTTTTAAACCTCATACTGCTAAATAATCCTAAGATGGTGAAAAGCAGAAAGTCAATATTTCAGTATTTCCAACCAGAATTTTTTTGGAAATGCCATTTCACAAGAAGTTTCACATTTTCACTTCTCTGGTCCAATTTGGAATAAAAAACAGCAGCAGAACTGTTGGCATTTCCCCTAGGGAAGGAAATTTTATTTTCCAAAGAGCTTCAGTTATAATCTGGGGTAGAAGGAGATGTTTTAAAACCCGTTATTAAAAAATGATTGTTCAGCCAGTAAAAATGGTGTGAAAAGAATGGATTCAAATATAGATTTACAGTTTTTTTTACATTTCCTCTCCATAACTAATATGTCTTTTTATTTATTTCACCTTCCTAACTCTCCTCCTTTGTTACGAGTACCAGACATTTTCACTCTCGGATGCTCTGATTGCCCCAATAGAGTCAACTGTGAGCAATTGTACTTAAACTTTCATTTAACTGACACAATTGCTGCTTTTACTTCAAAACTGGAAAATAATTTGTGTGTGAAAGCTAGTCTGTTTTTTTTATTTTTCAAAATACATCATTGGATTCAATAAAAAACATCACCGAGGCCAACTATATCCTGGACTGCTTCGAAAGCAGCATGGCCAGAAGAGCAAGGGAGAAGATTCCTCCCTTCTGCTCCATTCTCATGAGACCGCACCTGGAGTCCTGTGTCTAGTTCTGGAATACCCAAAATAAGAAGGACATGGAACGTTTGGAGCAGGTCCAGAGGAGGCCATAAAGATGATCTGAGGGCTGGAGCACCTCTGCTATGAGGACAGACTGAGAGGATTTGGGTCGTTCAGCCTGGAAAAGTTTCTGGAGACTCCTTAGAGCAGCTTACAAGTACTGAAAGGGGCTCCAGGAAAGCTGAGAGGGACTTTTTACAAGGGCCTGTAGTGATAGGATGAGGGGGAACAGCTTTAAATTGGAAGGGGGAAGATTTAGATTAGACATTAGGAAGAAATTCTTCACAATGAGGCTGGTGAGGCCCTTACACAGGTTGTCCAGGGAGGCTGTGGCTTCCCCTCCCTGGAAATGTTCGAGGACAGTTTGGACGGGGTCTTGAGCACCCTGATCCAGTGGGAGGTGTCCCTGCCCATGGCAGGGGAGTTCGAAGTGGGTGATCTTTAAGGTCCCTTCCAAACCAAACCATTCTACGACCTCTTCCTCCAAGCTTTGTACGATCATAGAATCATAAAATAGTTTGGGTTCAAAGGGATCATGAAGGTCATCTAGTCCTACCCCCATGCTGTAAGTTGGAACACCTTCAACTGGATCAGGTTGCTCAGAGCCCCATCTAACCCAATCTGGAATGTTTCCAGGGACAGGCAATGTTTCCGTCTACCACCTCTCTAGGCAGCCTGTTCTGGTGTTTCACCACCCCCATGACTGTTAATCTAAAACAAGTTATGCAAAATAGAATAGACCCTATTTGTCCCAGTGTGTGCAGAAGTTACACTGAGGCTGTGCTGTTTTGAGACTAGAACAGTCTCACCACATCAAATAAAGGTCTTACCCCATTTCTGACAGTGACCAGCACCAGATATGTAGGAAAAGTGCCTAAAGAAGACAGTGAGACTAGAGCAGTCCTCTGGGATCATCCTACTCCAGGTTCTATGAGTCAACAATTGTGGAATTTATTAAAATTACATCTGGAGTATTACATTAATAACCAGGGATGGATTTATCCTCCCTAATTTATCTAAGACCTTCTAAGTTCAGCTGAGTGGGATATGTTAAAATAATTCAATCTGAGTTATCATTTCTGGTTCTTTTTGTTTTAAAAGTTTATGAGGGAAAAGAATTACTTACAGGGAGAAAACTGTCTCATTTTAACATTTTCATCATTTAAATTGCTTTCATAGAATCAAAGAATTGCTCGGTTGGAAAAGACCTTTGAGATCATTGAGTCCAACCATACCTGTACACTACTAAACCAGATCCCTGAACACATCTTCTACCCGTCTTTTAAACACTTCTAGGAATGGTGGCTCAACCACCTCCTTGGGCAGCCTCTGCCAGGCCTAACAACCCTCTTAGTGAAGAAATTTTTCCTGATATTCAATCTGAACCTGCTATGATGCAACTTGAGGCCATTTCCTCTTGTCCTATCACCTGTCACTTGTGAGAAGAGACCAGTACACTTTTATCCCTTCTGTCACAGCCTAATGAACTGCATATTAACAAAAAGAATGTCTCAATATTTAGATGTTTAACATCATAATGCTTCATAACTGAACTAGAACCATCTAGTAGAGACAGAATTCTTTTGGTCAGAATGCCATTGTTTCTACATCCCATCAAAATAGTAGAGTTTCTTCATTGTAAACATTATAAACGTGTGTGTATTTGTGGGGGAATCTATTTTGGAAGAATCACAGAATCATGGATTGGTTTGTTTTGGAAGGGACCTCAAAACGCATCCAGTTCCAATCTCCCTGCCATGGACAGGGACACCACCCACTGGATCAAGTTGCTCAAAGCCTCATCCAGCCTGACCTTGAACACCTCCAGGGATGGGATATCCACAGTTTCTCCGGGCAACCTGTACCAGGGCCTCACCACCCTCACAAGAAAATATTTCTCCCTAAGATCTCATCTCATTCTCCCCTCTTTCAGCTAAAAACCATTCCCCTTTGTCCTATCCCTGCATTCCCTGAAAAAAGAGCCCCTCCCCAGCTTTCCTGGAGCCCCTTTCAGTACTGGAAGGGTGGTCTAAGGCCTCCCTGGAGCCTTCTCTTCTCCAGGCTGAACAACCCCAGCTCTCTCAGTCTGTCCTCGTATGGGAGGTGCTCCAGCCCTCAGATCATCTTCGTGGCCCAGAACAGTTTTATGTTACACTCTGATGTAGTCTACCTACCTCATCCTTTTTCATCACAACAGATAATGATGCAGGGAGTATAACATGGAAAATATTACATTGTGGATAAATTGAGGGAAGATAACATGGAAAATATTACTTTGTGGATAAATTGATCTGTTTGTGCATGCAGTCATAGGTAGGGCTGAGGATTTAGGTTTCAGATCCTGAAGATGTTTCTGTAGGGAATAGACCTGTTAGGAAGGAGAGGTGTTCAGACTAGGAAGATATTTCAATGAAGAAATCATAGAATCATTAAAGTTGGAAAACACTTCTAAGTTCATCAAGTCCAACCATCAGCCCGGCCCAACCATGCCTGCTGAACTATGTCCTGAAGTGCCACAGCTACACATGTTTTGAACTCCTCCAGGGATGGAAACTCCACAGACAGAGATGGAGATATGGAGCTGGGGGGCGGTTCTTGGTCAGGAATTGATCTCTTAGTTGTCATCTTATGAAATCTAAAGCAAAATAAAAGAACCATGAACTGTAATTTAGATTAAATTATTGCTGTATGTTCCAGGCAGCCTCTGTTTTTTTTCTGCTTTCATAAAATCAAGAGCAGTCACCACAAAATATGAGGATGGCTCTTTATTAACTCTACGTGAAAATGAGCGCACATAAAGAATCTCTAAGGGAAACTCCTGAGTCCAGGCTAACAGTCAAGCCTGGACCCTTAAATCTTAATAAAATAAGACACAACTTCTTCTGGACAGGAATCAGGAGGAGTCAAAGCCAGTCAGCTTCTTCCTGGCTCAGATTTTAAATGCAGAACCAGCCTTTGCTCGGAGGTAGTAAGCTGATTTTTGAGCCTTAAATAAAATATCCCATAAAGTTAACCCTGCAGCTTCTGTGGAGAGGGGGGAAGCAGGGTTAATAGGCAGATTTGTTTGTTTGCTTATTTTTAATTACAGAGAGCTCCAGAGCCAAATTCATCCCAGATGTTTCTCACTTGACCTCGGAGGGTTTATTTTGCATTGACTTTGATAGAACCATGCTGGGGTGAGTTCATTTGCAGACCTGCCACCTTCCATGAAAGGCTGCCAAGCTTCCTGGTCACAGGGAAAAGTCCCTGTCAAGCTGGGCTGCCTGGCCCTCTCCACCGCTGCCCATTTCCAGAAAGACAAGTTGTTCAAAGGGTCTTTCAGCCCCTGCCCTTAATGACTTATCTCAACACCCTGAAGTGTTCAAGGCCAGGCTAGATGAGGTCTTGAGCAGTCTGGTCTAGTGGGAGATGTGCCTGTCCATGGCAGCGAGGAGGGAACTGGATGGACTTTAGGGACCTTTCCAACTCAAACCATTCAATGATTCTGTGGAATGGAGGCTCAGCATTTAGGTCTGACATTGGTCTTGTTCTTTCATCTGCAGGGCTGACACCTCCAGTGACCCATTAAATGAGGAGTCAATCTGGAAACTATTCTCGTAGACTAAGACAATAATGAACCTCTAAGGGAGCTGAAAAAGTCTTCCAAAGTTGGACAGTTATGGGGTTGGGTGCAGCTGTATCCAGTCTGGGTTCAGATCCAGTTCAAGACATTACAAAAGGAAACCAAAAAACCCCAAATGTTTGGTGACCAGAACAAGCCAGTCTGAACCAACACCTATCAAACTCAATGCTTAGTTCAGAACAGTGTGTTGAAACTCAAAATTAAGACTATTGTCTTTTGATCATTTGTTTATTTTCTGACTTTAATGACAAAAATTTTCCACCGGCTTTTTTGTGTTGTCAAATAAACACAGTTTTTTTAAGAGCGCTTTGTTTTAGTGAAATAAAACATCCTATAAATCCTTTGTCGTATTGTGTGTCTGCAACAAAATGATAAATCTTAGGACTGAAAATGTTCTTTCAGCACACGCTCGTGTTGCTGGAGATGCCAGAACAACTTTTGCACGTTGACACAGCTCAGCCATGATATTTGTGCTATTCCCAGTAGATTAATAAGTCTTTTTCTTTTTTTTTCCCCTCATTGAGACATAGTTCATCTGCAAATGAATCAAAACTTGGCCCAGATTTTTGGGGATCTCAACTTCTTTCATGTATCTCTTCTTATTCAGAGATCTCGTGAGCTCCAAGAAGACATTCCAGACCTTCAGCTGATCTTTCAACTCTAGACAAAATTAACATCGATTCTGCAATACTGTCTTCTGCTTCTGGCTGATATATTTCCATCTGCCTGCCGATAGTAATAAAAAAGATATCTTTGTCCTTTGTTTTTCCTTTGCTGCAGACAATTTTTCAGAGGAAACCTGAAAGGTTCCGTGTTTCCCATTGATACAAAAAAAAAAAATTAAAACTGCATATAAGTACAGGTGAGACACTGGCACAGGTTGCCCACAGAAGTTGTGCATGCTCCATCCCTGGAGTGTTCAAGGCCAGGCTGGATGGGGTTTTGAGCAACCTGATCCAGTTGAAGGTGTCCCTGCCCGTGGCAGGGTCCCTTCCAACCCAAACCATTCTATGATCCCATGACATGTTGTGTAGGCAGGTGCCAACTTCTCCTGGATTCTAGCACCCTGCCTCAAAGCCTCTAAGCAAAATCTAAGTCCTGGGCTAATAGGAGTCTTTCCTGTAACTCCAATGGGAAAAGCTTGTATGTTTTAGGAACAGCAGAAAGAAAAACTTCTACACTCCTCTCAATGTCAGTTCTTGGGCTTAAGTGAGCCAACATAAATGTATTTGGGCAACAGAAGATTCATTGTTCCCATGGTCCTGCCATTTTCTTAAGGGGGTGAATGTATGTTTTGGAGGGGAAGGTTTTGTCAGTGCTGGTTAAAGACATCATATGTTAAAGAGAGTCTGGATGTTACCTGTTTAGTCAACCCCAGATGTCACTAGGTCATCCTGCTATTTCTCAAGAGGAAGAATCTTTGTTTGCTAGGAAGCCATTATCAGTTTGAGAAAAATCCTGTGAAACTGCTCTTTTATTTTAATAGGGGGGAAAGAGCCATGGTTGCTGTTAGGTCATCAGCTGGACCCTTCCGTCAAACAAAACCTCCTGGAATGTTCTCAAGACATACAATCCCAGTTAGGCTTTCAAGAAGAGATCATCTGGTGAAATTTAGGGCAGCTTCCAGTAGTCTGGTTTAAGAAGTAGTGCTCTCTGAGTGCAAAAAGAGAGGAGCGAGTCATAGGATCATAGAATCATGGCATGGTTTGGGTTGGAAAGAACATTAAAGATCATCCAGTTGTAAGCCCCCAGACGTGGGCAGGGACACCTCCCACTGGATCAGGTTGCTCAAAGTCCCATCTATCCCGGCCTTGAACACCTGCAGGGATAGAACATCCGTGGCTTTTGTTCTTGGGTTTGAAACAAAACTAGTAACTTACCTATCTGGAAATTTAGTTTAATCTGTTCACTATTTCCATGTATTGGAAAATTTTGCATCTCTGACACAACAATGTAGGTCGCTCCAGAGAGGAGAGGTGTTCAAACCTGTGAGCACTTCAGAGATCAACTATGTAACCCAAGATCCTTTTTGTCCATCCACCATGGTAGAATGAGCTATTGATCTTTCTCGTTCCTATGCACTGGCCTCATTATACACATCAGAATGATATCACCTTTTTATTTACTTATTCATCTGAAAGCTGGGGATGGTATCAACCTGTAGATGAAGACACTCAAATTTATAACATGTAAGTTTCTACAGATGGGCAGGGTATTTGATCTCCCTTTCTTGTCAATGAAGATCAACAGTGATGATGTCTAGGCATGTCATGTCTAACTGAATGCATATGTCTAGTCTTTGAGATTTTCTGGTGTATTCAAGACCACCATACAGGTTGATAGATGCAACACAGGATCTACAGGAGATTATGACCTTTATGCAGTGATAGGATGAAGCACCTTCTGTAAGTGCCAACCTCTTTCTATTGACTTGAGGTAGACACAAGGTGACTGGCTCAGACTAGAAACCTGGATGAAATTAGAATAATTTATATACAGTTTGATTAAACTTAGATTAAACTTCATTCTCCATCTACATATCAGTATCTCCAGGTCAGGAAAAACAGCAAGTTCATAGTTCTCAGTACTTCCTTTGGAATTTTGTGTGAAGAGAATGTCCCTTTTGAAGCAGAATTGGCACAAGAGATCCTTTCAGGAAAAAAAAATAAAAGGCATGCAATACCAGTGGGACTAATAAGTGTCAGAAATCCCCATCAGTAACATGACATCAGTGGAAAAGGATGTGACAAAATCCTGATAGCGGTATTTCTGAGAGGCAAGGCATGTGACTTAAAAGAGTAGGAAAGAAGCCAAGCAACACAGAACAACAGTACTAACTTCAAAATATCTCCAGAAAGGGACACTTTGGACAGAATCCAAGGTGAATGCATACAACTCCCATAAAAGCACCGGATTAGACAAGAGTGTTTTCACATCTAACACCTTAGAATCATAAAATCATAGAATCATAGAATCATAGAACGGCTTGGATAGAAAAGACCTTTGAGATCATCAAGTCCAACCGCACCTGCCCACTATTAAGCTGTATCCTTCAACAACCTCCCTGGGCAGCCTCTGCCAGTGCTTGAGGACCCTTTTGCAGACGTGGCACTTTGGGACATGGTTTAGCAGGCACGATGGTGTTGGGCTGATGGTTCAACTGGATGATTTTAAAGGTCTTTACTATTCTTAATTGATATTCTATGACAAAAAGCAAGGTCATGTGAAAAAGCAAAGGTCACAAAGCAAACTTGAATAGATAAACGGATAGGACACCACAACACAGATCACAGAATCGTAGAATTATGGAACAGTTTGGGTTGGAAGGTGCCTTAAAGATCATCATTTTCAACTCCCCTGCCATGGGCAGGGACATCTCTAACTAGACCAGGCTTCTCAAGGCACCATCCAACCTGGCCTTGAACATTTCCAGACGGGTATGTGAAGGAGTTCCGCTTCTTAGCAAGCAGCAAGAGGTGCTCACAGTGCAAAGAAATCACTGCCCTTTGGTGCCAGAAGCCAGAGATTTCATCATAACATCAAAATGGTTGCATTGCAGCAACTGAAACTGTTCCCAAATTCACACCTCTGATGGCTGCTTCATTGATACTTCAGTGTTTGACCTTAGCGCTCCTTGGGGAAAATCAGCAGGGAAAACACGAGGAAAATCTCCCAGCAATTCCCATATTGCACAGTGCCAAAGTGCAAAGCCATGGGAGGACTCACAGGAATGTGCCGCAGTATCGCTCTTACCAGCATCAAGAAATTAGTTATCAGAAACAAGGAAATTAGCTCAATAATGACACATCCAGGCTCTGCATTTTTTTCCCATTTTTGAAGAAAAAACAAGAAACTGCATAGAAACCACAAGTTCCACTGGCACTTGGAGAAGTCTGGAAGGGAATGAACACCACAGTTACTGTACAGTATCAGTTGTGTTAAAAGGGGACAGAGCAGCATGGCCAAAGAATGTGCAGCCAGAAATTCTGAGAAAGAGTCAGGAGGGACGCGATGTGCTATGTGAAAGCCGGGAGGAAGCATATTTTATCAGCTCAAGTAAATCCACAGGTTGGAGTAGCAGTCTGGATTGTTGCATCTGAGTATTCAAGATGGTAAAGAGAGGATATTTTCATTACTTGTACCGTGTCCTTCAAGGTGCAGGCACAGATTTCTCTGAATGCTTAGCACAGTGCTAGACGCACTGTTAGACATTATAGATGTTTAGATTCAGGGGTCTGGTTTTGAGAAACACAAAGGTGATCAAAGGGCTGGAGCCCCTCCCATATGAAGACAGGCTGAGAGAGAGGAGAGGAGAGGAGAGGAGAGGAGAGGAGAGGAGAGGAGAGGAGAGGAGAGGAGAGGAGAGGAGAGGAGAGGAGAGGAGAGGAGAGGAGAGGAGAGGAGAGGAGAGGAGAGGAGAGGAGAGGAGAGGAGAGGAGAGGAGAGGAGAGGAGAGGAGAGGAGAGGAGAGGAGAGGAGAGGAGAGGAGAGGAGAGGAGAGGAGAGGAGAGGAGAGGAGAGGAGAGGAGAGGAGAGGAGAGGAGAGGAGAGGAGAGGAGAGGAGAGGAGAGGAGAGGAGAGGAGAGGAGAGGAGAGGAGAGGAGAGGATGGGAAAACTTAGAGCAGCCTGAAAGGGGTAACAGGAAAGCTGAGGAGGGGATCTTTATCACAGAGTGCAAGGATAGGATGAGGGGAAACAGTCTTAAGTTGAAAGAAGGGAGATTCAGGTAGTTGTAGATACTGATAAGGTCTCCCCTCAGTCTCCTCTAAGTGCTCCAGGCCTCAGATCATCTTTTTGACCTCCTCTGGACCCTTTCCAACAGTTCAACAAATTTTTAAGTATAGGGATTAACATAAAAGGCTGTTATTCCCCAACATCCTACACCTTCCTCAAAAAATACTAGGGTTTAACAGTTGCCAGATACAGGATACAGGGCAGATTGGACCTGGCTTGACATTCTCCATTCTTTCCAGTCAGGGGCTATCAGGAAATACACTTGATTCTTAGATGGTCCCTAAACCATCTGGCCAAGAAAGGGTCAAGAAGTTTCAGCATTTTCTGTGGAGAGAGATACAGGTTATCTTCCTCAGAGCAGGGCATAAAGCACCCACCTTCTCTCTGTCCCTCCTGAGCCCCCAAACCAACAGGATTTATTCTTGAATCTTTCCTGATCTCAGTCCCTGCAGCTTCATAGTTGTATTCAGCATTTAAACCACTGTATTTTACCCTGAGCTTTAAGTTTTCCTCCTTCTCCTTGCGTCTTCTGTCCTTTCCCACCAGTGACAGTTGTAGTCTATTTGATGCAAGCCAGGTTAGTGAACCATGACTGTGTAATTATGGTTGGATCTGCACAGCTATTTTTATGCTCTGCCAGAGATTATTCACTTATCAGGAATGTATATTTAAGTGGCAGGCTCTGAATTGGCCACTATAAATAGGCAAACCCAGTGCCCTCTGTGTTTTCTTTCAGCTCTGTCATCTCTCACACCTTCAATTTCCGCAGCCACATCAACGTCAATGGAGGGCAGGACTGGTCAGAGTGGGGGAGAGCAGCTGGTGACCTCGTTAAAGAAAAAACAGGAAGGGAAAGGAAAGGGAACAGGTAATATCACCTTCGCTTGAGTATGGAGATGGATCAGGGTTGTTGTGCTGTCTGCTAGGGTTAACTAGGGGATGCTGATTGATGAGAAGCTCAACATGAGCCAGCAGTGTGCACTCACAGCCCAGGAAGCCAACTGTGTCCTGGGCTGCATCCAAAGCAGCATGGGCAACAGGGAAAGGGAGGGGATTCTGTCCCTCTGCTCCACTCTCATGAGACACCACCTGCAGCCCTGTGCCTAGTTCTGGAAGCCCTAACATGAGAAAGCTATGGGACTGTTAGAATGGGTCCAGAGGAGATGATCAAAGAGCTGGAGAACCTCCCATACAAGGACAGGCTAAGAGAGTTGGGATTGTTCAGTCTGGAGAAGAAAAGACTCTGAGGAGAATTCAGAACAGCTTCCTGTACTGAAAGGGGCTCCAGGAATGCTGGGGAGAGACTTTTTCCAAGATCCTGTAGTGATAGGAGGAGGGGGAATGGATTTAAATTGGAAGGGAGAAGATTTAGATTAGACATTAGGAAGAAATTCTTCATTATGAGAAAGGGAGGACAGTGGCTCTGGTAGCCCAGGGAAGCAATGGCTGCCCCATCCCTGGAGATATTCAAGTCCAGGCTGGATGGGGTTTTGAGCACCTTGATCCAGTGGAAGATGTCCCTGCCCATAGCAATGGGTTTGGTGCTGGATGATCTTTAAGGTCTCTTCCAATCTAAACCGTTCCATGATTCTATTATTCTATTATTAATTCATTGAGGAGCTAAGGTACCATGGCAGAAAAAAAAAAAAAAACATGAAGGAATGGAAGTGGGGGGAAAAGAATCTCAAACTTTGAGTTGAGAGAGTTAAAGATTTCATTCCTAATGCCCAAACCAACTGCCCTATGAGCAGAAGCCTTTCTGACATTGAAAAGAGAGAAATGAGGAAAGCATTTTCTTTCATTTGGGAGCTGCCACAGGAGCTTGATGAGCCACACACACATTGCTTTACATTACAATATCTCCCAACTTCTTCATCACTGCTAGCATAGCACAAACCCACTGAAATATACTCCCCAGTGAAACTCTAGAAACTGAAGGAAGGGGAGATCTGAGCACTGCTTGGTGCTCTTTCAAACCACAGCATCTGAAGTGGCACAAGGCAACAGCTTTGATGTGAGATAGTTAGACCACATGGTTTATATTAATCACTTGATTACACAGAAAAGCCTCTCTGCCTGCTTCCAAACAGCACTTGCACACAGAGTTCTTCAACTTCTAGGTTTACGGAGATGGCTGGTGAAAGGTAGATTCTCTTTTCATAGAATCAATCATAGAATCATAGAGTCATTTAGGTTGGAAAGGACCTGAAGTATCATCCAGTTCCAATTCCCCTGCCAGTATTGAAAGGGGCTCCAGGAAAGGTGGGAGTAGCTCTTGATTAGGGAGTACAGGGGTAAGATGAGGGGGAGCAGTTTTCAGCTGAAAGAAGGGAGATTGAGATGAGATCTTAGGAAGAAATATTTTCCTGGGACGGTGGGGAGGCCCTGGCTAAGGTTGTCAAGAGAAGTCATGGATGCCCCCTCCCTGGAGGTGTTTAAGGCCAGGTTGGATGGGGCTTTGAGTAACCTGACGCAGTGGGAGCTGTCCCTGCCTATGGCAGGGGGGTTTGAACTGGATGGGCTTTGAGGTCTCTTCGACCTCAAACCATCATATGATTCTAGGTTACCACTCGTTTACCGTTGCAAAACATTTTGGTTGAAGAATAACATATTCAAAGAGTTTAAAAGTCGAAAGACTCCATCTTAGGAATCACTTTCAGAGCCAACACTTGACCAGCCACTCAGTTTATTAAAGGAAAAGGCTTTTATACTCTACTCCATCCTGTCTGAAATAAGCACTGCTCTGCTTTTGCCGCACTGCAAACCCTTTACTCACATCCTCGTGCCTCGCCCTGAAGACACCGCTCACGCTGTGCACTGACACACGTAGGCATTTGGCATCTGCACCTGCCTACCCAGGCGACTGAGCTCCAGCACTGCCACCTCTTGGCAAAACCTTCAAGATCTGGCTACCACCAGACCCGCCTGGCCAAAAAGACCTATTTCAAGGGAAAAGGAGAGGAAAAACACCAACATTGCAATGGGAAAGAAGGGACCAAACTGATTTTCTTCCAGAAACAGACTGTGCAAGCCCCGTGCTTCAGCCACTCAAAGGAAAGCCACAAGTGTTGCTTTCTTGGCCATCTTCCATGTCCCCCTACCACATGCAAACAGAAACCTCTCCTGCTCATTAACTCTGGTTCCTTAGCTCCCCTTCAGGGCTGCATCGACGTCGACAGTGGGGAATGTGTTTGTGTTTGTTTTGACTTTTGCTCTGAGCTGCCACAAACCATCAGGGCCAGATTTCAACTCAGCACTCTGTTCTGGGGAAGGCAGTCTGTCATCAAGGCCTTTATTTTGTGGGAGGGGAAGCTTGCCCTTAGCGTCAGCCCTGGAGGAGGAGGAGGGAGAGGGGGGCAGAGACGGCTGTTCTATTTTGACTTCCAATTTGGGACCCTTCACTCCATCCTTGGCCTCGTTCTTCCCAGGTTCCTCCTGGATGCGTCTCCTCTCTGTCCTCCCTCCCATATCATCTTTAGAACTGCTGGAGGTTGTTCCCAAGTCTCCAACCTACAGAGGAAACCACAACACCATGGCATGCCCAGTGTCCACAGTGGCAGCATCCAAATGTAGAGCCTCTCCTCCACACCCTTTTGCTGTGGCCAGCCCAAGAACAACCATCAAGAGCACCGAGTTGCTCTGTTCCACTCCAGGACCCAAACGTCCAATGCAACAGGATGGGGCACAATGTGATTGAGAGCAGCCCTACAGAGAAGGACTTAGGGTGCTCATTGATGTGAAGTTTGATATGAGCTGGTAACTTGAGCTTGCAGCCCAGAAACCAACCATGTCCTGGGCCGTATCAAAAGCAGTGGGACCAGCAGGGGAGGGAAGGGATTCTGCCCCTCTGCTCCACTCTTGTGAGGCTCCACCTGGAGCCCTGTGTCCAGTTCTGGAATTCCCAGCGTAAGAAAGATGTGGGACTGTTGGAATGGGTCCAGAGGAGGCTACAAAGACGATCAAAGAACTCAGAACCTCCCATATGAGGACAGGCTGAGAGAATTAAGGTTGTTCAGCCTGGAAAAGAGAAGAAAAGGCTCTGAGGAGACCCTAGGGCAGCCTTCCAGTACCTGAAGGAACTACAGGAAAGCTGTGGAGGGACTTTTTCTGAGGGGTAGTGATAGGAGAGGGAATGGCTTTACATTTGAAGGTGGAAGATTTAGATTAGACATTGGGACATTAGACACTAGACATGCCTTTCACAATGAGGGTGATGAGGCCCTTGCACAGGTGGTTCAGAGAAGTTGTGGCTTCCCCATCCCTGGAGGTGTTCAAGTCCAGGCTGGGTGGGGCTTGAAGCACCCTGATCCAGTGACAGATGTCCCTGCCCATGGCAGGAGGTTTGGAACTGGAGGATCTTTAAGGTCCCTTCCAACCCAAAACATTCTATGATTTTACAATCTACAGCGTGGCTCAACTCAGTAAAGCAAACACATGCTGCAGTGCCAAGCATTCGTCTTCCTCCAAGCTCAATAAATTCACAGGAAATAATGTTTTCTTTTCCTTTGTATCTGATATGTATTTGCTCCCTTAATATATGATGGCTCTGCCTTGACCTGCACACAAAAAAAAAACCCAGAGAGACCTCACAGCTGGCATTGTCAAGATGAGGTGACAGAGGAGAGGGTCCTTAGTGACCCAGCCCAGCATCCTGTACCCGAAGGGTTGTGCTCCTCCTTTCAGCAGGGCTGTGCAAGTCTAACAAAGAACAGAGCTTGGCCTTGGACATTCTCATTTCTACATTGCCAATTTGTCGGTATCGAGCAGAGGGCTCTTTAATCAGGCAGACAACAGCTTAACGAAATGCAATGGCTGGAAATCGAAGCCAGACAAATTCAATCTGGAATAAAGCATGTTTCTGTCTCTTTCAATAAAATAATTAACTACAGGAACAACTTACCTAAGCCTGGTGTGGGTTGCCCCCTGTAAAATTAAGATGGGATGTCTTTGCAAAACACGTGCATGAACTCCCTTGTGAGTTACAGCACAGGAACTCCAGGGCAGGCGGAGGGGATTTATGTGAGAGGTCAGAGATCTTGTCTTGTCTTACATTCAATGAATCTACCATTTGCTACAGAAGTTGGATCCTTTTCTGCTCTGAAAGGCTGCATTTCAAGTGATTTAGGGAGCCTCAGCAGAGGGATCTGCACAGGCTGGGTCAACTGAGACAGCTGAGACCAGTGGTACGAAGTTCAACAAGGCCAAGTGCTGGTTCCTGCACTTAGGACACAACAACCCCATGCAGCTCTACGGGCTGGGGGGAAGAGTGGCTGGAAAGCTGCCTGGCAGAGAAGGACCTGGGGGTGTTGGTCGACAGCAGCTGAACCTGAGTCAGCAGTGACCCCGGTGGCCAAGAAGGCCAATGGCATCTTGGCTTGGATCAGTCACAGTGTAGCCAGCAGGACCAGGGAAGTGATTGTGCCCCCGTACTCAGCATTGGTGAGGCAACACCTCAAATCCTGTGTTCATTTCTGGGCCCCACACTCCACTGAGGGGCTGGAGCACATCCAGAGAAGGGGAACAAAGCTACGGAAGGATCTGGAGAACAAGCCTTATGAGACCCAGCTGAGGCACATGAGGTTGTTTAGAATGGAGAAAAGGAGGCTGAGGGAGACCTTATCGCTGTCTATAACTCCTTGAAAGGAGGTTGTAATGAAGTGGGTGATTCTCTGATAGGACAAAGGGAAACAGTTTTAAGCTGAAAGAGGGGAGATTTAGATTAGGTATCAGAAAGAAATCTTTTCCTGTGAGGGTGGGGAGGCCCTGGCACAGGTTGCCCAAGGAAGCTGTGGCTGCCCGATCCCTGGAGGTGTTCAAGGCCAGGGTGGATGGGGCCAGGGTTAAATGGGAGGTGTCCCTGCCTATGGCAGTGGGGTGGAACTGGGTGGGCTTTGAGGTACTTTACAACCCAGACCACCCTGTGATTCTATGATTTTCTAGGAATGGCCTCAACCACTCTCATCTGCATGGGATTGGGGTACCTGATGGTGGCGAGGCTGGTTACAAGTCATAGTCTTACTCTTGGAGACAGCTCTGTCCAGCCATGGAGTTTAAAGCCCTCACTTTTTCAAGCCAACCTCTTTTTTTTTACTCCACAGAGAGAAAAATAGCATGGATATTTGTGGGGTCTGACAGTCTATGGTAGGTATCCTCATGCCAGCATCTTATTAAGAGAAAACCCATCACCTCTCCCTGTTCTACCATGGGGCAAGGACCTGCCTTCTCCACATCCAAGCTAGATGAGAATCCAAGAGGCTGCAGCCATACTCAAGATCAGATACAGTGCCAGGCCAGGCACCCCTACTCACCCCTCCAAGCCAGTGAGTTGCTCTTTAGCTTCAAGGATAGAGAATAAACTGCAGAACTGGGTTGCGGAAGAGGAGCAGGACACAGGACCCAGTTGGGTGAATATCTCACATCAAGCACATGATCTGGTTGAAATTCAAAGGCCTCCACTCCTCACCAGAGTTTTGCTGAAAGATTGAATCTTGGAGTGTTACCCAAAAGGAGTAACAAAACGTTTTAGTGCATTAAAATCTTTTGCTGTCTCCACCATGCCTGGCTCTCCCAAATGCCCTCTCTTCCCCTCCATTCCTCTCCTGGCCATGCATCTCACCATCATCACCAACTCAGTAAGCTTCAACTGAGGACATGCCAAGCAGGTGGGGAGGACCAGCAGGAAAAGGAGTATCTCTGAGAGCTTCACAAACAGAGAGATGGGATACCAAGTGAGTTCCCAGGGCACAAAGGAAGAGGGAAGGTGTTTCACACCATGAGTGTCCTCCCCAGGCTGGCCTGAAAATAGGACAAGCGCTTGGATGGAGGTGGGAATCTCACAGGGGTGGGCCAGCCAGTCGCAAGTTGCCATGAAAAAAGCCTTTCCTGGCATGGATTCCAGTGTTTCCAGACAGAACAGGGAAGCATAGCAACATGAAAAATAGTGGAGGAAGAGGAGAGAAGCAAGTAAATGTCTTAGATCATCCACAAGGGCAGGTCAGTGCAGGATGAGACGTGGTCTGAAGCACGGGGCCACCTCTGAACATGCCCACTGCCCTCCCATCCATTTACAAGGGGCAACAAGGACGTGCAGACTGCGAGGATCCCAGCACCTCACTCAGCAGCAGGGATGGCTCGTCTTTGATGAAGGCAATTTTGCTGAGAGCCAGCTCTCAACCGCAGGTTTTTAGCCATGAGGAGCCTTCCTTCTTCCCTTTTCCAATGTTCCCACTCACATCTTCATGCCCATAGCGGCTGCCACCCAAACCACAGCTTAATTTGATATGTCAACATGCCCTGCAGAGGTGCATCTGGCTGATGGAAGAGTTTATAAAAAGAAATTTTCCTACTATAAATGCCTTTGGATGAATAAAATCATAAGAGGAGAGGGGGTGGGAAGGTGACGCTCGCCTTTTCAGGGAGTGTCTGGCGTCTCATTGCAGTTAACACTGGGGGTTTAGGTCTTCACCCCACTTTCATCCCACTTTCACCCAGAACTTCCAGATCTTTTTAGCACACATTCTAGGGCTAACAACAGCCCACACTTCACCGTGGGACATGTCTCTTGGAGATGTAGCCTCCTTGGGCCTGCTCTACAATGTTCAATGGCCAGGATGAAAGCCTAAGTATGAAAGACACACAGAGATGTAAAATCATATACGACATGGATCTCTGCTGCTTTAACACAGTCTACCCAGTAGCTGGGCCTGAAGGTATTTAAAAGACAGGCTCAGGGATCTGGTTTAGTAGTGGACAGGTATGGTGCGACTTGATGATCTCAAAGGTCTTTTCCAACCAAACATTTCCATAATTCTTACCAGCAAACAACCCTCAGGCCCCACAGTCTCTCCAGTAGCTGGGCGGTGATCTGTGGTGCCACTCCACTTTCTGGTACCTGCTCCTCTGTGCACAGACACACATATAGAGCAGGGAGCACCTCACCCAGGAAACTATCTAGAAATGGAGTTTAATGAGAAGAAAGGACAGACTGGGTAGGTCAGGAGCAGGGCATGGCCAGACTTGTACCAACTTGCCACCTGTTTCCATGCAGCCAGCCCCTCTTGTCCCTTTTTCCTTCTATTCTCTCCACACTTGTTCCTCCTCAAACTACCCTGAGCTCTTTCATTATCCATGTTGGGTATCTCCACTAGAAGTGATATTATACCCTAAACTTACCTACAGTAAGTCTTATGCAATCCTAAAATGCACTTCCTCTACACGCCCTTGGCCTGTGAAATGCTCTGAAGACCTCTCGACTCACAGTTACGGGTGTTATCCCCATCCATGGGAGCAGCTGAGCGCTAAGATTGGTTAGACCCAGGTTCTTCTTGTGTTTGTGGAGATGAGCCCATATTCACTTAGCCCCACCTGTGACAAGGAAACTCTTTCTCCTGCAGTTTCCAAGGCACCTGGACCCAGGAATGCACCCTGCTTCCTGGTGCTTTCAGCAGGTGAGAGCCTGACTGCGCACAGCATTTCTATATGTCTCTGCATAGGAACAGCTATCAAGCAACCAGATATGATGAAGAAAATCTTCTCTTGACAAGGTCTCCTCTGGGGAAATGGCTTTAAATTGGAAGGGGGAAGATTTAGATTAGACAACAGGAAGAAATTCTTCATCATGAGGGCGGTGAGACATTGGCACAGGTTGCCCAGGGAAGTTGTGGATGACCACTCCCTGGAGATGTTCAAGACCAGGTTGGATGGGGCCATTAGCACCCTGATTCAGTGGGAGGTGTCTCTGCCCATAGCAGGAGGATTGGAACTGGGTGGGCTTTGAAGTCCCTTCCAACGCAAGCCATTCTATGATTCTATGTTACCACCTGTGTACCATTGTGGAACACTTTGTTTGAAAAGCACTGTGGGAGAAAAACATATTCAAAGAGTTTGAAAGTCCAGAGATCTCAGCTGAGAGCAATCTTACGTTATAAGAATCCCGATCCAATGGAAGTTGTCCCGGCCCATGGCAGGGGGGTGGAACTGGATGATCTTTAAGGCCCCTTCCCTCCCAAACCATTCTATGATTCAAGGCACTGAGTGTCTTTTGGGAAAGGCAGAGAAGGGTTCTTGAAACAGGGAGAGCTTGACCTGAGCTTTAACCATCAGGGGCTGAGAGAGGCACCAGCCTGAACCTTCTGTGTCTGTTCAACTAAGAAATCCCAGAGCAGCTCCTGCAACAGCTTGGACACCCACAAGCAACCTGCCGCAAAGAGCCCTGGGCTCAGCACAGTGCAGCATTTGTGCGCCGCGGGGTTTGCAGCCCTTCCACTTGAAAACCACTCCTGTCTCCAGTGCCGAGGCGCTGTGCCCTAGAAGCCACCGTGCAGAAAGCACTTAATATCACCTCAAATGGAATACACCAATTTGCTCATACTCAGAGCAGATTCTTTTTCACTAAAGCCTTTCTGTGGTTTTGGCTGGGCGCCGTCGCCTGCCCTGAGCCCCAGAACCTGGCAGGACCGGTGAACGCACATAGACGCACAATTGAAATGTTCCCAGCCCTCGGATGACAGAAAAGCGCTTGTGAATTTATTGACTAATTAGGAGACAGTCACGTTGGAAAGTGAGGTGGGAGGTGGCGTCAGTGACTCAATGGGTGGCAGGTTTCCATCTCCCCCTGGACCGTCCTCACCATACGAGAGGATGAAGACAGAAAAAGGCATTGTCCCAGCTCAGGCCTTCAGGAGACTCTGGCATGCCTGTGTTTCTCTTTGTTTTTCTTTCCACGGGAAAGGTGTTAACCTCCTCCTCCTCCTCCTGAAAGTTTTCCCACTGGGGTAAAATACTCTGCCTTCAGCAATTCCCTCTCCTCTTGCAACTTTTCCACTCCACAGAACATGTTGTTCACTGCATTGCCATTGCCACGGTGCTCGTGGAAGTGCTCAAACCTGAGCGAACGTGATTATACACCTCCTGCTTTTTCATAAAATGCTTTGTGTTGGAATGAACCTCAAAGTCCATCCAGTTCCCCCCCCCTGCCATGGGCAGTGACACCTTCCACTGAATCAGGCTGCTTATAGCCCCATTCAACCTGGCCTTCAACACCTCCAGGGATGGGGCAACCACAACTTCCCTGGGCAACTTTTGCCCCTGCCTCTACACCCTCATCGTGAATAATTTCTTCCTAATGTCTAATCTAAAATTTCACCCTTCCAATTTAAAGCCATTCTTTCTCAACCTATCACTACATTCCATTGCAAAAAGTCCTTCCCCTGCTTTCCTGTAGCACCTTCAGGTACTGGAAGGCTGCTCTAAGGTCTCCCTGGAGCTTTCTCTTCTCTAGGCTGAACAACTCCACCTCTCTCAGCCTGTCCTCACAGCGGAGGTGTTCCAGCCTATCACTGTGCTCTAAGGCTCCCCCACAGTCTTATAACTCAGGTCTGTTCTCAACCCTGAACATTTCAGCCCCACGGGTCAAGAGGCACTTTCTAGTTTATGGATGCGCAAGTGATGCTGGTCTGCAATCAGAACGAACTTTTTCTCAGCTCACATGTTCAATTTTTCATTCAGAGAGGCAGCTGTAGCACTCTCTGGGGATTACAGGCCCTCTTCAGTTGGGCTACAGTTGTTGAAGAAACCTCACAACCACAGTGCTCCTCTGATGTTTTCTGGCAGCTCAGAGAGATAAGAGGGCCAGAGTAGCTCTGATGCCCACCTTCAAGAAGAGAGAAGAGGAGATGAACCTACCAACTCTTAAGGGCACATAGGCAGCATTTCTGTCTGAGAACATTCATCTTCCAAAAGTTTCGGTTGGTTTGCTGGGGTTTTTTTTTTGCTTGTTTGGATCAAAATAATTTAAGTTTTCAACGAGACAGCCCAACTTGGGCTGAAAATATGAAAGATTTATTTTTTCCTAGAAATGTCCTTTTTGCAATTTCAATTGTTGCCAGAAAACTACTTCTGGGCCTGAAATTAGTGTTTCTCACTCTCCAAACACTCCTAGCTGTAGGCTGTCAAAAGAAGCAAAACAAACACAGTGGCAAATCAGTGATGAGCTCCAAGGATGCTGTGAACACCACAACTCTTCAACCTTAAAACAGAAATAGGCATCGAGAGGGAGGAACGGACTTGCTCACAGTAAATCTCTCCATTGGGTCCTTTCCATGATGCACAACATATTAAGCAAATCCAGGAATTAATTCTCTTGGAGGTATCTCTTTGGCAAGTCTCGATGCTGGCCAGAACATGGAGAGACAAAGTCTCCATTGCTTGTGTTTGCAATTCCAAACACCGTGTCATTCAAGCACCTCCCTTATGAGGACAGGCTGAGAGACTTGGGGTTGTTCAGCCTGGAGAACAGAATGCTCCATGGAGATCTTAGAGCAGCCTCCCAGGACTGAAAGGGCTCCAGGAAAGCTGGGGAGGGGCTCTTGATCAGGGAGTGCAGCGATAGGAAAAGGGGGAATGGTTTTGAGTGGAAAGAGAGGAGATTGAAATGAGACCTTAGGCAGAAATATTTTCTCTGAGGGTGGTGAGGCCCTGGCACTGGTTTCCCAGGGAAGTTGTGGATGTTCCCCTCCATGGAGGTGCTCAAAGCTGGACTGGATGAGACTTTGAGCACCCTGATCCAGTGGAAGGTGTGTCAGTGTCTCACCATCTTCAGTGTGAAGAATTTCTTCCTCAAGTCTTATCTAAATCTTCCCCCTTGCAATTTAAATCCATTCTCCCTCATCTTATCACTACAGGCCCCTGGAAATAGTCCCTCCCCAGATTTCTTGGAGTCCCTTTCAATACTGGGAGGTCTAAAGTCTCCCTGGAGCCTTCTCTTCTCCAGGCTCAACAACCCTAAAACTCTTGGCCTGTCCTCTGGACCCATTCCAACAGTTCTATGTCCTTCTTATGTCGGGGATTCCAGAACTGAACACAGGACTCCAGGTGGGATTTCGTGAGAGCAGAGTAGAGGGGAAGAATCACCTCCCTCAACTTGCTGGCCATGCTTCTCTTGATGCAGCCCAGGATACAGTTAGATACATGATCTGCTTTTTGCAGAAAAAAAAACAGGTTTTTGGGGACATGGTCTCTGGTCTTAAAAGTCAAGCACCAAGATGGAGAAGAACTGGCAGTTGGACTGGATGATCTTAGAGGTCTTTTCCAATCTTAATGATTCTATGAACAGTCTTTAGAGTAATGTTTGTTTAGGAAAGAACAGGTATAAATCGCCCATTAGTCATTTTAGGCAGAGAATTACAAGCACATTTCCAGCCATCGAGACAAGAAGGCTCTGAAATTATGTTTTAAGTAGCAGAGAAAGGCCAAAACACGCCCAGAGCTGTAACAAAGCTAAACCATTTTGCTGTCATGTAACCCAGCTTCACTCAATTACTGGGACTTCAGACCCATGACCTCAGTGGATTTTCAGCTCTGATTTTTGGATATGTAAGGAACTGAGACTGATCAATTTTTTGGCCCCAGACCATTCCTTGTTTTAACCCAAGCTTTGTTCTGGAATTGGAGTGCAAAGGGCCAAATGAAGATATTAAACACAGCTGTCCTGGCATGGTTGTCCCAGATGGAAGCTAGTGTTGCCAAATGGCTCCTAAGCCTCTCTGTTTCCAAGTACATGCACATCCTCTGGCAGGTAGTAGGACTTTGGGGTGGCAGATGGACCAGAACTGTAATATTCTTGAAGCGCATTGATTCCTATGAGCTAATCATGCATAGAAAGCTTTTCAGAAGTCTGGAAAGAAATGAAATGCAGAAGCTGGGAATAAAGACCCTCCCTTTGTCTACATTCTTCCCAAAAGTCTGCAAATTAGGCAGGTAACCAGTCCCAGCTATGGTACCTTCATCTCTACAGTCTAGAGCAGTGGGACACTTACAGTGAATCATAGAGATCCTGAGTTGGAAGGAATCCACAAGGATGATCAAGTCCAACTCCTGTCTCTGCATAGGACAACCCCAACATTCACACTGTGTATCTCAGGGTTTTTACCGAATTATTCTGGAATATTGTCAGGCTTGGCACAATGACTGCTTCCCTGAGGAGCAGTTCCAGTGCTCCACCACGTTCTGGGTGAAGAACCTTCTTTTAATATCCCACCTGAACCTCCCCTGGCACATCTTCCTGCCGTTCCCTCAGGTCCTATCACTGGTCACCAGATATTTTAGCGGAAGAAAAACCGAGATAAACTTCTTCACAGTTGCTTCATAAGACATTGATTTTCAAATGTTCCCTCTCTGGTATTTATCTCTAGCTTAAAGGTAACTATGTTAGCTTCAAATAATTGCCTGCACCTGCTCGCAGCCCAAAAAGCCGTGTCCTGGGCTGCATCCAAAGCAGCGGGACCAGCAGGGCAAGGGAAGGGATTCACCCCTTCTACTCTGCTCTCATGAGACATCACCTGGAGCCCTGCATACAGTTACAGAGTCCTCAGCTCAAGAAGAACATGTATCTGTTGGAGTAAGTCCAGAGGAGGCCACACTGGTGATCTGAGGGCTCAAACACCTCCCAACAGAGGACAGGCTGAGAGAATTGGGGTTGCTCAGCCTGGAGAAGGGAAGGCTGTGAGGAGAACTTAAAGCAGCTTTCCAGTACTGAAAGGGGCTCCAGGAAATCTGGGGAGGGACTCTTGATTAGCGATTGCAGGGATAAGATGAGGGGGAAGAATTTTCAGCTGGAAGAAGGGACAATGAGATGAGATCCTAGGAAGGAATGTTTTCCTGTGAGGGTGGTGAGGCCCTGGCTCAGGTTGTCAAGAGAAGTGATGGCTGCCCCCTCCCTGGAGGTGTTCAAGGCCAGGTTGGATGGGGCTTGGAGCACCCTGAAAACTGTCCCTGCCCATAGCAGGGGGTTAGAACCAGATGAGGTTTGAAGTCCCTGCCAACCCAAACCTTTCCATGATTCTATGATTATCAGACAGTGGAACTTACTGCCACATGTTGAAAAGGGCAGCAATATAGAGAGATCAAAAAAAAAAATGAGCTGGATGCTGAATATGAATTAAGGGAATATCCAGACTGGATGAAGATGCTAAATGTTTTAGGGTTTTTAATTGCTTGTATAGAAAAGTTCTGGAAAGTGTCCAAATCTCAGAAGCCACGCTACATTGACATTCTTAATTAATTAACTCACAAATTAACCTGTACCTGCTCTGTTGTGAGATTTTCTGTATCACCATTTGCAGCGCTTGCTTTGGGCCACCAGTGTAGATAGGACACGTAGTGGAGCCTGGGACTGGTCTACAGCCAGTGTTCCCCTATGATGAGAAAACTCGGTGATCATCATCTCCAAGGAGCATGTGATGAAGTTGGGGTTGGGCTCACAGGCCCCAGTGCTTGCATCCCTGGAAACGTTATTAGCTTTGACTCATTGGCTTCACATTCATGACTTTCCAAGTCCTCCTACCCACCTCTTCCTCCAGGGACCGCCCCACCCTGGCGATGGCTTTTACTGCCGCCTGGCGCAGCGAGTGACGGAGTAAGTGAGAATCCAGGAGGGAGGAAACACTGGAGCCGAAGACATCTCCCTCAACCAGAGCGGATGTCTCTGAGTCAAGAACCTGTGAGCACATGCTGACGGCAGCCAAGGCTGGACGCGCTTGCAGCACTTCCTTGCCCAGCCCAAGGTGCTGAATAACCCTGAGAAGGGAAGGAAAGATGGAGTAAAAGAGTGGAAAAAAACCCCAGTGACGTGTAAGGAGGGAAACATGAGCAATTTTTTTCTCAATTTCCTCAATATGAACAAATATAGTTAGAGTATGGCATGCTTTGAGGTGCTGCTAAGGAGCTGCTTCATGGTCCCATCCCAATTGCATCATCTCTGCCCCAGCATATGCAACAGGATGGTCAGTATATCCTCCTGAGAACTGCAGATGTGTAACAGACCTTGAGAAACAGCCAGTCCTTCCAGTACAGAAGGAAACCACTTCTTGATAGAAACTAGAAACCTTTCAATCCTTTATCTGCTCTAGTGAGACCTCACCTGGAGCCCTGCATTCAGTTCTGGGGTCCTCAGCACACGAAGGACATGGATCTGTTGGAACAAGCCCAGAGGAGGCCACAAAGATGATCTGAGAGCTGGGTTGAAGAGTCAAGCACCAAGATGGAGATCCCTTCCCTACTCCTGCTGGCCACACCATGGTTGATCCAAGCCAGGATGCTCTTGGCGTTCTTGACCACCCGGGCATCCTGTTGGCCCATGTTCAGCCACTGTCGAACATCATCCTTAGGTTCTTTTCCACTAAGCAGCTTTCTAGCCGCTCTTCCTCAAGCTTGGAGCATTGCAAGGGGTTGGTGTGACCAAAGTGCAAGCATATCCTGCAAATACATTATTTAAGTCAGTCTGGGATGGACTAAGACAACCTTCCCCCATTTAGCACAAGTTCTTCAACGAGAAATAAGGCTTTGTTGCATTTCTGGACCTGCCCCAAACAAGAATTTACTACAAGAGTCACTTGCTCCAAAAAATCAGTCTTTGATTTCATGGGGGAAAGGATTGACTGATATTCACAAAACCAAACCACCAAGCCCGTATTTTCCCATTCTCCTTTCCACAAGCCCAGTGGTTCTGCTAAAAAAGCCATCCTTACTGAACCCCACTCTTCTGCTTTTGATCTCAGCTGGAGCCAGGAAACACCAAAAGAAGCCACAGAACAGGATGGAGGAGGGAGGAAGGGGCAAGGCTGAGTAAGAAAAGTTAATTGAACTTTTCTGAACCACAGAAAACATTCATGGGATGATCTCATTTTATGGGTCTATAATACATGTACCAGTCCCTCAATCATCTTTAAGGGCTGAGATACATCAACAATTTTGCTAGGAATTTGGCAAAGAAAGGACAAGACATGAAGTAGTGGAAGCAAGACACCTTTCATGCATTCAGGGCGGTAGAACCTTCAAGGATCAAAGCACCATCCAAGAGTCACTCCATCACTGGTCTACTGAGCTGCATCTGACATTGCCAGGAGTCTCCAAGAAGAGTTATTTTTTCTGACTAAAATAACTCAGGATTGTTTTAAACGTATTTTTTTCTATGGACAAGATTGGTTTACAAATCTTCCAGCTCTTCTCTCCATTAACCGTTTCCTAGGTGTCCCGCTTCCAGTATAAATTTGAATCTAGGTTTAATATCATGTAAGGGCTTACCCAGAACAAAGAAACATTAGGAAGAAATTCTTCACAATGAGAGTGGTGAGACACTGGCACAGGTTGCCCAGGGAAGTCATGGCTGCCTCATCTCTGGAGGTGTTCAAGACCTAGTTGGATAAGGCCTTGAGTAGGCTTCTCTGCTGGGTGGTGTCCCTGCCTGTGGTAGAGGGGTTCGAACAGGACAGAATTTAAGGTCCTTTCCAACCCAAACCATTCTATGATTCTATCTTAAAAAGGGTTGTCCTTGCCCTGTACTTTTTTAAATGAGACATTTTCCTCTTCAGCCATTGATTGGATTCTCAGTTTCTCCGTGGACTATTCAGAGTCATGGGAGGAAAGAGGAAATTGGATTATGAGTTGGGTCTTCATGAAAGCTATAGGATGCCTGTGCCCTGCCTAAAACGAACAGTCTCAAAGCACAATGCCAAATCTGCCTTTTTCCTGCCTCTGCCACTCTTACTCTCTATGATGGCTTGGCTGGAAGACAGATTTCTTTGCAGTCAGGGAAGGAAAAAAAAATCAGAAACAGAAGTACCTCCGAGGCCATGAGCTACATACTTGAGCTGATCTCTCAGCCCTGCAAGGTTTGAGGTCTACGTCAAGAGGTAAGGAGCCTCTATTTGTCACCAGGACATGTTCAGAGGCTGTAGATCCATGAACGATCCATTCACTGCTGACAGTAGTTGGAGACATGCTTAAAGGGAGGAGAAATGGTTAAAAAACAGGGCTGCAAAATATCCCAATGCTTTATATCTAGCTCTGTTTCTTACCATAGAATGCTTTGGGTTGGAAGGAACTTTAAAGCACAAGGTGTTCAAGGCCAGGTTGGATGGGGCCTTGAGCAGCCAGGACTAGAGGTAGGTGTCCCTGCCCATGGCAGGGGCATTAGAACTGGATGATATGACGGATGAACCCAAGCCATTCTAGGATTCTATGATCATGCAGCAGTATTTGGTTAGAGAGCCTTCTTCAGCCTGGTGTGATGTAAAAAAAGCCTCCTAAGGGGAACCCCAGCTGTGGATTATTTCAGTGACTGTTTGCTGCCTGATTCCTGAAACTCATTTCTTGCCACTGAGAAAACGAAAAGAGATAAAAAAAGGAAGAGAAAAATGGCCCTTACAAGCCAGCACCAGCAGCACAAAAAATGGAAGTGATTGTCACTGATTTTTCACAGTTGTTACTCAAAGGCCAGGATTACAAGTTCACAGAGAGGCCACTGGCAGTAACCCCAGTCTGGAGTTAATGCATTCCATCAAGAAACTCCCTCGCAAAAGCCATAGACTTCTTATGAATCTCAGTGATAAGTTGAAGCTGCCCCAGCAGATAATGGAAAAAATATGTTCCAAATGTGATGCACCTGTCCGATTACAACGAGGCATCACAAAGAAAGAAGAGGGATGTAAAATGTAGGGATGTGCAATCACTCATTGGACCAAATCCTCATACTACATAGAATCACAGAATGGTTTGGGCTGGAAGGCACCATAAAGACCATCCAGTTCCACCCCTCTGCCGTGGGTAGGGACACCTCCCACTTGACTAAGCTGCTCAAGGCCCCATTGAACCTGGCCTTGAACACCTCCAGGGAGGCTGCAGCCACACCTTCCCTGGGCAGCCTGTGCCAGCACCTCACCACCCTCTGCATGAAGAATTTCTTCCTAATGTCTCATCTAAATCTTCCCCCTGCCAATTTAAAGCCATTCCCCCTCATCCTATTACTACAGACCCCTGGAAAAAGCTCCTCTCCAGCTCTCCTGAAGCCCCTTTTCAGTACTGGAAGGCTACTCAAAGGTTTCCCTGGAGCCTTCTCTTCTCCAGGCTGAACAACCCCAACTCTCTTAGCCTGTCTTCATAGTAAAGGTACTCCAGCCCTTGGATGATCTTCATGGCCTCCTCTGGACCCATTCCTACAGTTCTATACACTTCTTATGTTGGGGATTCCAGGATTGGACGTTGCCAGATCATGTTGAACTTCTCACCCACCAGCACCCCAAGTCCTTATCCTCAGGGCTGCTCTCAATCACGTTGCCCCCTAACTTGCATTGAAACCATGGATTGCCCCCACCCAAATGCAGGATCTTGCTATTGGCCTTGCTGAACTTCACGAGGTTCACACAGGCCCACTTCTCCAGCTTTTGGAACCATCTCTCTGACTTATGCATCCTTGGCCTTTCAGGAAAGAATGAGGGTCTCTTATGTTGTGATTATTTCCCCACCAAGAGTAAAGGGGTGCTTTCATCTGGAATATAGGAGGAACTCAGATGACAGCTGCTGTAGGGATCCCCCCCCCCCTGCAGTGGATGAAATCCAAGTTTTCGATTGCACTCATCCCTCAAAAATATGCATTCTTTGTGTTAGAATTTATCTCAAATCAGAAAGGTGAAAAAAAAGTGAAAATAAAAAAAATTTCTGGTGACCTGATTTGGAAAACCACTGAAAATTATGATTGTCGTGAATTGTAACTCTCTGGTTTAAAAAGAAAATACAGAGACCAAACACATCTATTGATCTCCCCTTCCATCTGTCTGCTAATGTGAATCCTTGCCCCTAATTATACTGTTAATTTTAGTATAACAACTGCAGTCAATGCAGCTTACACACACCCCACCACCCAATTGAGGACAATTCCAAGACAAGTAAATTTCACTGATGGACTAAACCAGCATCTTCACACAATCATGGTATCATAGTCTACCTAAAGCAGCATTTTTCTAGTTAAATTCCAGAAAAAAGATGTTCTGCCATTGCTGAAAATTTCGTCCACTAAAAATAGGGTATCTTACACTCCAGGGAAAGGAAGGTCTTACTGCAGTTTCCCTGAGAAATTCCATCTGGAGGGAAATTACTTGAGGATGGGTTCACTCCATGCACAGATACTTTTTGCTCTGCTAGTTCAGGATCGCCAAGCTATAAATCTTCCATTCAATCCATCTTACTGGCTATGTCCCACAAGAAGAATGCTCCAAATCGAGGCCACTACAGCTTGCAGGGCTTGCCCAGGTGGGGTTGCTCTCACCCACTATCAGCCAATGTTGTTCCCAAGGTCAGGAAAGACCATCTGCTCACAGTGTTCCCGCCACAGCTTCCAAGGGTGAAACGGGTCATAGAATCATAGAATAGAATCACAGAATGGTTTGGGTTAGAAGGCATCTCAAAGCCCATTCAGTTCAAACTCTCCTGCCACAGGCAAGGACACCCTCCACAGAATCAGATTTCTCAAACCCACCCAACCCAGCCTTGAACACCTCCAGGGATGGGGCAACCACCACTTCTCTTGACAACCTCAGCCAGGGCCTCACCACCTTCACAGGAAAATATTTCTTCCTACCATCTCTTCTCAATCTCCCCTCTTTCAGCTGAAAACCATTCTCTCTCATCCTACCTTTGTGCTCCCTGATAAAGAGCCCCTCCCCAGCTTTCCTGCTGCCCCTTTCAGTACTGGAAGGCTGCTCTGAGGTCTCCTTAGAAAGCCACTCACCCATGGAAAATATAAAGACCTTTAATGTCTTTTATTTTCTTTTTTCCTCTTATCTCTCACTTCCACCTGAAATAATTCCACTGAGTTCCAAACCATTTTTCTGGATGGATTTAACTCTCGCCAGAATTATTATCCAGTTCTACTCTTCTGAAGTTGTGGTTTTAGGCAACCTTGAAACCATTTAAATATGTAATTATAATAATTTACAATTCCCTCAACTACCCCCTAGACAGCAATTGCTAAACAAGCGCTTTTTCCCTTTTCTCCTACTGTTCCTTAACCCCTCTGTAAGAGCAGAGGAGAACAAGTTACTGCATAGCACAAATCATAATATTTAACAGATTTCTGGACCACAAGTCTTGTCAGACCTGCAGAAATATATCGTATTAATTACATACAATATCAGCTATTAGCTATTAGATAACATTTTATGGATATGCACACTATTTATTACAGTACCACAAACAAGACTGAAAGCCAAAAGCACAGATGTTAAATTTTTGCCTAAAGAGCACTTTTGCATGCATGTCTTTCTTTGTGACTGAAAAGAAACAACACTAAATGGTCTCTCCTCCACTGTAAATGCAACCAGAAAGAGATTGTGCTGTGTGTGTATGCTTCTGCTGGGATCTCAAAAGGGAATCATGGAATGGTTTGGGTTGGAAGGGACCTCAAAGTCCATTGGGTTCCAACCCCCCTGCCATGGGCAGGGACACCTCCCACTAGATCAGGCTGCTCAACGCTCCATCCATCCTGGCCTCGAACACCTCCAGAGAAGGGGTGTCCACAAAATGGAGTGAAAAAAAGACATTCCGTTATTCTTCTGGCATTTTCCACCTAAGCTATACAAAGAAATGTCTGCCACCACTTAATATGCAGTATCTGTGGTAAGGCATCAGGTCCCATTTCCTTCTGACCAGCAGATCCATTGTGTGTGTTAACCTTTCACACAGCCAACAAACAAGGGAGTACACAAGATTAATACTAATTGGGCTAGAAGGCACCTCAAGAATCATAGAATGGTTTCTGTTGGAAGGGACATTAAACACCACCTAGTTCCAATGCCCTGACATAGGCAAGGACACCTTCTACTCGATCAGGTTGCTAAGAGCCTCATCCAACCTGGCCTTGAACACCTTCAGGGATGAGGCAAACCTGATGGCTTCCCCCAGTTGGAAACATGCATGCCAGACCCATGTGAATACCCCAGTGTTCAGACACCAGAAAGGTCAACTGGGCTTTCTCCAGGAGTCTCTGGCAGGCAGGGAGCAGAACCTGGGTCACATCAAGCCCTCATGGTCTGCCCCAACCATGGGCTGCCTTTCTCCTCTTACAGGGCTGCAATTCCAGCAACCAGGAAAGTAGGTCACATTCAGTGAGTACATTCCTGGAGAGCCTCAAATCCCAAGACACGCTTGGGGTCACAGCTGATGACACCCAAAGTCATCTCTTAGGTGTGTACACAAATGGTGAAAAGGAAGGTGGCACGTCCTTTATGTACAGAATTCATGAGACCTGACTGGAGGGATCATTATGTTCTGGTGTCCGCATTTCAGGAAGAACATTGAGGGAGGGGGTTGGGGGAAGAAGGAAAATTGGAAGTGGTACAGGAAAGAGCTCTAAGTATGGTTTGAGGTCTGGGAAACCTGCCATAAGTATCACAAGCTAATAGCTTCTCCAGGAGAAGGTTAAGAGGTGACTTGATCACAGCCCACAAGTACCTGCACAGGGACGAGATTTTTGATAGCAGACAGCTCTTTAATCAGCCAGCTGATGACTACATAATGAAAACCAAGAGTAAGAAGCCAAAAAGAGGCAAATTCAGGCCTGAAATGAAAAGGAAGTTTTCTGACAACAAGGGGAATTGAAACAGTCTGCCTTGAGACATTCTGGGCTTTTGATTTCTCAGAGCTTTAAAGCATTCCAGTTATCTTTCAGAACTCTGGGTGGGATTCACATCACCCTTTTTTTTCCTCTGCAACTGGTAAGGAGGAGGTGAGGTATTTTGTTTAGCGGCCACCAAAGACAGGAAACACCAGAGGACAGTTTGCTCCCTGTATCTTATTTTTAAAGAGGTGTCTATCAGTATTTTCCCATCCTACCGGTTGCATTAATGTAGGGAGGTTGCAGAATCATAGGGTGGTTTGGGTTGGAAGAAGACTCAAAGCACTCAGTTCCAACTCCTTTCCATGGGCAAGGACAACTTCCCATGCATCAGGTTGCTAAAAGCCCCATCCAACCTGGCCTTCAACACCTCCAGGGATGGGGCAGCCACCACTTCTCTGGGTAACCTATGTCAGTGTCTCACCACCTTCACAGAAAAGAACTTCTCCCCAGGATCTCATCTCAGGCCCCCCTCTTTCAACTGAAAACCATCCACCCTCATCTTTGGGACCTCCTCTGGACTCCCGCCAACTGATCCATGTCCTTCCTGTGCTGAGGACTCCAGAACTGAATGCAGCACTCCAGGTGAAGTCTCACAAGAGCAGACTAGAGGGACAGAATCACCTTCCTCAATCTTCTGGTTACACTTCTGGTACAAGTTCAGGATACAGGCTTTCAGATGTCATCAGGTCTTTTCACCTCTCAGGAGACAATCGTCAGTTCATGTATAGATACGATTTCTTCCCCAGGGCTCCTCAGCAATCAGTCCTATCTCAAACCTTAACCCATCTGGCTCATGGACCAACAGCATGTTTGCATCAATCAGGTCCTTGGTTTGGAGAACAGAGTTTCACTAAGCTTCCTGACCTGCTGTTGCTATGCATAAGTGAAGACAACCTAGGAGAGGTGCAGAACAAGGAGGGATCATTCCCCAGCCCTCCTGACAAGCACGTAAGTGTAGGAGCCCACCTTCCCTGCTCAAGCAACTTGAAAAAAACCTGAACCACTGCTGCTGGTTCTGGGAATTTCCACATGATTTGCAGCCCAAACTACATTTACAGGAAAACTCAAGCAATGGTAGCATCCAGCTCCTCTAGGATTTGCAAGCACAGTCCAAGAAGGTGTCAAGGGAAGGTAGGAGCCTCAGTAGTTCGGATCTTTTCCAAGCAAGGGTTGAAGCCTGGATACAAGCAGCAGCTTAACAAGAAGCATAAGCATCCCTTGAGTCCATCCAGTGTTCATCTACCATAGTTGGAGGATTCATTCCTTTAATTAGTGTTTGAGAGGCACTCAAACACGACAGCATCGAGGGCTGTAACAGCAGACAGATGAACGATAAATGGTATCAAGAGAATAAAACACTGCCTTTTCCCCACTGTGCTTCTGGCTTTGCAGATTTATTCAGAGCAAGACAGACTCCTCAGGCAGTTTCTCTTGCCTGAGCCTGTTTGATACGACTCAAAATGCAAAGAGCGACCATAAACTCGACTCCCTTTCATCTCCCTCACCCCAAATAAATCTTGACCAGTTCTGTTTCGTAGCCAGTGAGCTATTAGGAGACAGTAGATTTTCCAGGGCCGAGTTTCTGCAGTGCAACAGCAGACAGAGCAATTGTTGCTTGGGGACTCCTTGGAGGTTTTAAAGTTTCCATAGAAAACTCTGGCTGTGAGGGTTTGCCGGGCTTTTTTTTAAAATAGAAAAAGGGGGGTTTAGATGATTTCCAGTCTGGTGTCTGTTCAGACCTGCCTCCAACACTGTTTCTTCCTTCTTTTTACTGTGCAATAACACTAAGACGACTACAATTCAATGCTTACTCACTTCTGCTTTATTCTCAGAGGCTGCATCTGAACTGCTTAATCTGGCAACAATTCACAGCTCCAGAGCAGGCGCGTGTGCATGGGCTTCAGCTCAGCTCACTGGCAGGGCAGGACCTAAGCACTCACATCTCTCCCTCTTGCTTATTTTTGCCTCAATATTTGTGGTGATGATAACGGATTGGAGGGAGCTCCTGAACCCCATGGCCACCACTGGTCAGAGTGGCTGGAGGATTACTACAGTATAAACCCATCACCTACCTTCCACAGACCCTTAGGAAAGCAGCAGACGTGCAACGGAGCTGAGAGGCCAAACAAAGTTAAAGCAGTCCTTGTAAGCAACATAGAATTACAGAATGGGTTGGGGTGAAAGTGACCTCAAAGCCTATCCAGTTCCACCCCTGCTGTCATGGGCAAGGACATCTCCCACTACATTAGGTTGCTCAAAGCCCCATCAAATCTGGCCTTGAACACCTCCAGGGATGGGGCAGCCATGACTTCGGTGGGCAACCTGTGCCAAGGCCTCCTCACCCTCACAGAAAAGAATTTCTCCCCACAATCTCATCTCAATCTCCCTTTTTTCATCTTAAAACTGTTCCTCCCCATCCCATCCTATCCCCTCATTCTTTGATGAAGAACCCCTCCTCAGCTTTCCAGTAGCCCCTTCTAGTACTGGAAGGCTGCTCTAATGTCTCCTCAGAGCCTTCTTTTCTCCAGGCCTCTTTGTGTACTGGAAGCTCCCATGGACTTTAGGAGAGCAAACCAGAGTTTTTTGGAGACCCCGGAATACTTAATGAAGCAATAGTGCTAATCATCATCTTGCAAGATTTCCAAATGACGCAGTTTCCTGTGATTTTTCATGACCACCTCCAGCAGAAGCAGAATCCTGCTTTCCTGCTGCATGCTTATTCTCAAAAGCCAAAGAGCAGGGATTAAACCAACCATATCCTGGGCTGCATCCAAAGGAATGGGACCAGCAGGGCAAGACAGGGGATTGCTACCCCTCTGCTCCAGTCTCTTGAGACCCCACATGGAGTCCTGTGTCCAGTTCTGGAATCCCCAACATAAGAAGGATATAGAAGTGTTGGAACAGGTCAAGAGGAGGCCACGGACATGATCCAATGGCTGGAGTACCTCTGCCATGAGGATAGGCTGAGAGAGTTGGGGTTGTTCAGCCTGGAGAACAGAAGGCTCCAGGGAGACCTTAGACTTCCCAGTACTGAAAGGGGCTTCAAGAGACCTGGGGAGGGACTTTTTCCAAGGGTCTGTAGTGATAGGATGAGGGGGAATGACTTTAAATTGGAAGGGGGAGATTTAGATTAGACATTAGGAAGAAATTCTTCATGCAGACAGTGGTGAGGCCCTGGCATAGGTTGCCCAGGGAAGCTGTGGATGCCCCATCTCTGGAGGTGTTCAAGGCCAGGTTAGATGGGGCTTTGAGCAGCCTGGTCTGGTGGTAGGTGTCCCTGCCCATGGCAGGGGGTTGGAACTGGATGGACTTTAAGGTCGCTTCCAACCCAAACCATTCTATGGTTCTCTGATTCTTTCATTCCTCAACTATGCCCAAAACTCAAACACTCAGAGACTTTGGAAATTTTTGAGTTTTGACTCCAAAGTTTGGGACTGGACTCCAATCCAATTATAACATCAATAATGATCTACCAAAGAGCTTATGTTTAGAGCTTCCCTCCCAGCACAAAGCCCTGGCAGTGACTCAAATGACATTTTAGGGTGCTGGATCAGCCCCTGCCTTCTCTCATGCAGGGTGAATTGCTGTCTCACTGCAGAGCCGGAGGTGCCAACATCAGGCAAGAACAGCCTTTGGTTTTGTCATGATCCTGCTGGCGCTGAGCAGAGGCAGCCAACACAGTTATTTTCTGCAGATCTCTGATTGGTTTTTTTCCCATGCAAATCTCAGAAACTGGAAAAGAGATTTGCTTCAGGTCAGACCAAACCAGAGAGATTTAAATACTTCCAGCAAACCAAAGAGCCATAAAAGTGTCACAGTAGGGTCAAGCACAGCCCATCACCAGACTCAAAATGAAATGTCTTGTTTCCTCCTAGAGCTTATTAAAACCTTTTATTAAAAATAAAAATGAACATAAATTTCAAAAAAGAACTTCACTTCAAATCCAAACTTGAAATTTTTTGGTTGAAAAGATTGAAATGAGCTATTTAGAATTTACCACCACCATCAGTGCTACTTAAAGGATTGGATGTTTCCATGAGAACAATTTGTCCAAGATCAACACAAATTCCAGAAATGCTTCCTTTGAACCCACCGTGCGTTCTTCAGTCAAAAAACAACGTTGTGGCTGAGAAGACCTGCTTGGGTCCAGCTGGGAGGCAGCTCACAAAGGTTGCTCTCAGTTTCTACCACAAGCATTAGAGTAGAAGGTGCCACACAAGTGTTCCATATGCCCTGTCAAGCAGGCAGCCAAAATTAACCTGTCAGTAAGGGTCAGTTTGAGGCTGCACATCCACTGGCTGTCTAAGCAATCCTGGAATTGTCCTCAAGAGTGATTTTGCAAGCAAGGTTGTGGGCGCTATAACCTCCACTCCGTAAAAAAAGGATGTGTAAGCATCTGGTGCTGCATCCACCTCTATAACAACCACATCTGGCCACCACCTCCCACACAGCTAGGGGTGGGAGCAAACACAGATGCATGTCTTGTTGTGTCTGAAGATCATCATTAACATGCATGCCATCATCTCTGGTTTGTTTGACACCTTCTATGCTTAAAGGAGCTGGGCACCAACCCAACCTATTCATTTACATATTTTGCACGTGACCCTCTTCAACAACAGAGTTTCCAATATGAAAGCCGGAGAGTGACCCACACATATGGATTTTGAGAGGCTGGAGATGGAAGTGGGAAATTTGAGGCCTTTCTCCACCTGATTCAGAGCAGAGTCTGACCACAGTTGTCTGTGCTCTCAAGCAGGGCTATCAACTCTTCCACTGTGTTGAGGTATTGTTATAGAATCATAGATTGGTTTGGGTTGGAAGGGAACTCAAAGTTCATCCAGTTCCAACCCCCCTGTGATGTGCAGAGACACCTCCCACTGAACCAGGGTGCTCCAAACTCCATCCAATCTGAAACACCTCCAGGGGTGGGGCAGCCACCACTTCTCTGGATAACATGTGCCAGGGCCTCACTGCCCTCACAGAAAATATTTCTTCCTAAGATCTCATCTCAATCTCTTCATTTTCAGCTGAAAATCATTCCCCCTCGTCCTGTCCCTGCACTCCCTGATCAAGAGCCCCTCCCCAGCTTTCCTGGAGCCCCTTTCAGTACTGGGAGGCTGCTCTAAGGTCTCCCCACAGCCTTCTCTTCTCCAGGCTGAACAACTCCAACTATCTCAGCCTGTCCTCATATGGGAGGTGCTCCAGCCCTTGGACCATCAGATAAGATGGGATATATTGTATCAGACTGGTGATCCACCTAAATCAGAACCTGGTTCCAAGAGGGTCCATAAGCAGACACCCAGGGAAGAGCAAGAATAGTGCAAACGTATATGACAGTCTGAATGCTCAGGGGAACTGTTTTCAGCTCATGAGGTTTATTAAGGCTATAAAGGACCATGAGGGAGAGGACCCACACTTGATCTCTCTTCCAGATACTTGCATGCTCTCATTTGGACCCAAAAGAAGGCATCAAACCCACAAAATTCAACGCATTGGGAGCTATAGGAATCTCTCTCATAGCCCTTCTCATATAACAGAAATTGTGTCCATAATCAGAGTGTGCAGAAAAGCTGTAGTATTAATATCATTATTTGTTGTTTGAATCATAGAATCACTTGCTTGGAAAAGACCTTTGAGATCATCAAGTCCAAACGTACTTGTCTACTACTAAACCATACACCTGAGCACCTCATCTACCCATCTTTTAAATACCTCCAGGGATGAGGACTCAACCACCTCCCTGGGCAGCCTCTACCAGGGCCTGAGAACCCTGTCAGTGAAGAAACGTTTCCTGATGTCTAATCTAAGCCAGCCCTGATGCAACTTCAGGCCATTTCCTCTCATCCTATCACCTGCCACTTGGGACAAGAGACCAACCTCCACCTCACTACAACCTCCTTTCAGAGAGTTGTAGAGAGTGATAAGGTTTCCCCTTAGCCTCCTCAGACTAAACAACTCCAGTACCCTCAGCTGTCTCTCATTGTCCTCCTGCCCCTTCCCCAGCTCTGTTCCACTTCTCTGGACACGTTCCAGCCCCTCAAAGTCCTTTGTCTAGCGAGGGGCCCAAAACTGAACCCAGGATTCAAGGTGTGGCCTCACCAGTGCTGCTATGCCGTACAACTACATCTCTGGCTGAGGAGCAATGCTGCACCAGCAGCACACAGTCCAGTACTCCTACTACAGAGGGAAACCTGCTGAACTCAGCTCAAGCCACAGTGATTTTCCTGAAGCCACTTTATTGCATCGATGCAAGGAAAAAGGGAAATATTCTCAGTCCTCTCCAGAAAACACTTGGGAACAAGACAAAGTTAGTGAGACTTGTGCTCCAAAGTCAGATAGGGACATTTTAATGTCTCCTTCTGCCTAGGGGACAGACTCAGTCTCTTTTACAAAGCCAAGCCTGGAGAAAGATGCTAAATGTAAGAAACAGTCTGGGTTTTTTCCCTTTAAGCCAAGCTTTTGCAGCAGGATATTGTGAAATCCAGACAGGGGCCAATGTTAAAATGAAATGCCACAAACCCAAAGGATAGGAGCCCAAGCTACTCCGTGCCTTCTCGTCCGCTATCGATACGCACGCATTTTATAATTTTTAAGCCACTCTGATTCCCTGCCAGCTGCTATAAATTTCACCTGGAGAAGGGGATCAAGTCCAGGCCTCATTAGGTTTTTATACTCTTTCTGATTGCTTTTGCAGGCCTCCGAGCCTGTCTCCAAGGGACCCCAGGGTTCAAAGATCAAATAAATTGTCTGGCAGATTTATCAGGTTTCATGGTAAGTAGCCATGTAGTAAACTTCCTTCGCTTTTCTCCCCCTCCCCCTCAATCCCACAACAGAATAGAATCATAGAATCACTTGGCTGGAAAAGACCTTTGAGATCATCGAGTCCAACTGTACCTGTCCACTACTAAACCACATCCCTGAGCATGTTATGTACCCATCTTTTAAATATCTCCAGGGATGGGGAATCAATCACCTCCCTGGGCAGCCTCTGCCTGGGCTTGAGAACCCTTTCAGTGAAGAAATTTCTCCTGACATCCAATCTGAACATACCCTGGTGCAGCTTGAGGCCATTTCCTCTCATTCTGTCACCTGTCACTTGGGAGAAGAGACCAACACCCACCTTGGTACAACCTCTTTTGTTGTAGACAGTGATGAGGTCTCCCCTCAGCCTCCTTTTCTCCAGACAAAAAAAACGTGTCCCTCAGTCCCTTCTACAGCTCCATTCCTTTCTCTGGACATGCTCCAGCCCCTCAATGTCCTCCTTTTAGTGAGGGGCCCAAAACTGAACACAGAGTTTAAGGTGTGGCCTCCAAAAGGCTGAGTCCTGGGGGACGATCCCTGCCCTGGTCCTGCTGGCCACACTGTTTCTGATACAGGCCAAGATGCCATTGACCTTCGTGGCCACCTGGGTCACTGCTGGCTCATATTCAGCTGCTGTCAACAAGCACCTCCAGGTCCTTCTCTGCCAGGCAGCTTTCCAGCCACTCTTCCCCAAGCCTGGAGCACTGCAGAGGGTTGTTTTGTCCCAAGTGCAGGACCCAGCACTTGGCCTTGTTGGACCTCATCCAGTTGGTCTCAGCTCATCGATCCAGCCTGTTCATAACCCTCTGAAGAAAATAAAGAGAGACAGCATCACATCGCCTATGTTGTCACCTCTCTGGTTTGAGGAAGCTGAGAATCTTCTGCCTTCTGTGCAGTCTCAGCTGGCAGAAAGCAGTAGCAACACAGAAGGAAACCAGACAACACCAGCACAGTCAAACGAACCAGAAATAAAGCTGTTAGACTGAACATTAGGGGGAGAAAAGGCATTTGCAAACCACCACACTGTCATTCTCTGAGTTTTCCTCTGGGTAAACGCCCTGGAGTGTTTCTGCAGAGGCTGGAGCAAGCAAGGTGCAAACCAGCCTTGCCAGATGCCTACAGGCAGCTCTGATCCCAGCAGGTCATTAGCTCAGAGAACTGGTTTTACCCTCCTTATATGGCTTCCAGTCCCAAGCTGGTGTGCAGCTGGCCAGGAGTACAGGCAAAATACCCTTGTAACTGCCTCAAAAAGGTCATGTACACACAAGGCTTGGGCTCTTCCCCAAAGCCATCTCTCTTTGCTAAAGCAGAGGAGCAAGTCTTCTTGGTCCCTAATTTTCACTCCTTAATGGAAATCAAGGACAGACAAAAATTCTCTCAGGTTCTCCTTGAAGAAATTTCAAGTTCTACTCCCTAAAATGTAAATCATTTCCATTCCTGGGGGGAGCTATGGCCCAAAGGTCCTTGTTAGGTGGACAAATCCTGAGCTGGAAGGTCAACCTGACAATCTGGAACAATTCAGGACTCGCAGCAGTGATTAGCAAGAGCAGTAGTGAGGTTTTCAGCTGTGATGTATTGAAGATACAGGAAGGCAAGGGTTGTAGGAGGTAATTTTAACTGTTATAAAACCAGTGAAGGTTGGTGGAAGAACAAGAGAAGAGGTTGAACACTGCTGCTCCTACCCATTCCTGTGCTACCATCACAGTTACCCAGAGATAAATCAAATAAATCA
This sequence comes from Tapera naevia, assembly GCA_033556795.1. Taxonomy (NCBI): domain Eukaryota; kingdom Metazoa; phylum Chordata; class Aves; order Cuculiformes; family Neomorphidae; genus Tapera; species Tapera naevia. The sequence continues at coordinate 213,999 of JAUMJJ010000238.1, read as the reverse complement.
AATATAAATCAAATAAAAAGCTGTGTTTTCAGGCTCTCTTGATTTCCCACCTTAAACCTTTTCTCATCATAGAATCATTAAGGTGGTAAAAGACCTCTCTGCTCATCCAGTCCAACCACCAAGACAACACCACCGTGGCTACTAAACCACGTCCCAAGGGGCCACATCTACACATTTTTTTAACACTTCCAGGAATGGTGACTCCACCACTGCCCTGGGCAGCCTTTTCCAGTGCTTGGCCACTCTTTCAGTAAGGAGAGTTTTTCCCCAAGGGAGCATGAGAAAGCCATCAAGATCCCAATCCCTCGCGCCACCCATTTGCCTACTGGGATGTCAGCCCATTCTAATGGAAACTCCCAAAGCTCCATTGCTGATTACTCAAAGTTATAAGTGATTCCCTAGCATGGGTTCCATCCCTAGTCCCCCATACACACCTGCATGGTGGCAAGTAAAGACATCATAGAATGCTTTGGGTCATAAGGGATCTTAAAGATTGTCCACTTTCAGCCTCCCCTGCCAAGAGCAAGGACACCTTCCACTGGATCAGGCTTCTCAAAGCCTCATCCAATCTAGTCTTGACCACATCCAGGAATGACTTTGAATTTGAGGAACATCTTAGCCCTTCACAAGCACGTGCATAAAGCAACATCAAAAGACCTTGAGGAAGGACCATCACCCCCCTCCTCAGGGCTGTCTCCTGCTTGATGCTACTGCTTCAAAGCCCAGTGCTACATCTAGTGACCAGGTACCCATTTGCTCAGCACTGTGCTGTTAAAGAATCTCCTGGAAGACCATTAGGGTCACCTCACAGCCACCAGGCCATGGAGATGGTGCCAATTTTAGCCTCAACACTACATAAAGTAGTCTATGGTCAGCCAGAGCCAGATGGACAAAGTTTTGTGTTCTTCTAAGTTCTCAGATGGTAATACTGAACCCAGTTAATCAACTGTAACGCTCCACCCCAGAGCTGGCTGCTCTTAGGGGAAGAGGGAAGTGATTTCTATATATAGGCCAGTAAGTGCTCTGGGAGTGAAAGATGCTTTATAAAAAGTCCTCCTCCTTAACCCACAGCATCAGTGTTTTTCAGGAGGGGCTGAAGTTGTTTTATTTTTGCTTCCAATGATTTTTCCATGCACCAGCTGATCTGGAGTTATCTAAATGAATTTCCACAGGCATAAAACTTCATCTGCTCTTGTTGCAGCCTTCCATACATTTTTAATATGTCAAGCAGTGGAAATTTGTCAGAGTGAGTCAAGGGAGCTGTGAGGTTTTACTGCTCTGGAAGATCAGAAATAGCTTATTCATCTAACAGACCAGCATAGAATAGAAATGCATTGGAAACGGGATGTTTAAAACCATACAGGAGGGATAGACCCAATGGTCACTTACACATAGCTCTGTAATGGTGTCCCTGCAAAACTGGAATTAAAGCAGGCACAAGAATAAGTAACTGTTGGAATGGGGTCAGAGGAGGGCTATGAAGATGATTCAAGGGCTGGAGCACCTCTGCTATGAGGACAGGCTGAGAGTTGGGGTTGTTCAGCCTGAAGAAGAGAAGGCTCCAGGGAGACATTAGAGCAGGCCTCCTGCTGAAGGGGGCTACAGGAAACTTGAGGAATGGCTTTTCCAAGGGCCTGGAGTGACAGGAAGAGGAGTGATGGCTTTAAATTTGAAGGGGGGGAGATTTAAATCAGACATTAGGAAGAAATTATTCATGACGAGGGTGGCAAGACACTGGCACAGGTGGTCCAGGGAATATGTGAATGCCTCCTCCCTGGAGGTGTTCAAGGCCAGATTGGATGGGGCTTTGAGCACCCTAATCCAGTGCGAGGTGTCCCTGGCCATGACAGGGTGGTTGGAACTGGATGATCTTTAAGGTCCCTTGCAACTCAAATCATTCTATGAATATGCTCCATTTATTACTTTATTAGTATTTCCCCCCCTCTACTTTAGTAGGGACTTGGACCAAAACACTCATTTGCTTTTATGAAAACAAAAATTAGGTTCTGAAGTGAAGTCTTCATTTTCCCAGAAACTGGGCCATGTTTTATTCTTCCCATTCAAAGTTTACATTGATCTTAGCTCATTTCCTTAAAATACTTGCATTAAACCGTACGCAGGCCTTTCAGAGAATCATAGTTGGGGTCAGAAGGGACGTCAAAGTCAATCCACTCCAACTCCCCTGCCTCCAACTGGTTCAGGTTGCTCCAAGCTGCATGAAACCTGGCCTTGAACATCTCCAGGGATGGGTGAGCCACCACTTCTCTGGGCAACTTGGGCCAGTACCTCCACACCCTCACAGGAAAACATTTCTCCCCAAGATCTCATGTTAGTCTCCCCACTTTGAGCTTAAAACTCTTGTCCCTCAACCTATCATTCCATTCCTCGATAAAAAAAGCTCTTCTCCAGGTCCTACTGCAGAACTCATAAGACAAAGCTCTTTCTCTCCCAAATTGAGTAGCCCAGGTTTGTGTGCTAGAATGATGGAAGAGACACCTTTTTTGCAAATGAATCCAGTCTGGTGTAATGGAAAGAGCCCCTACTGTCCACCTTTACCTTTGTTCTACCACATTCGTAAACCCTCTCACATGAGAACCTCTGACATTGCATGTGTGCAACAGAGCTTGTGAGACCTCCTCTATGGTAGGACAGGTCATTCTGTTCACAGGGGATCCGGTGAATCATAGAATGCTGTAAAGATCATCCACTTCTAATGCCCCTGCCATGGACAGGGACATATCCCAATGAATCAGGATGCTCAAGGCCTCATCCAGCCTGGCCCTGAACACCTCCAGGGAGAGGGCAACCTGACCAGATGACTAACTAGACTAACTAACACCATTAATGTCATGGTTAAAACCTAATAAAGAGTTACATTTTATTTAGTCCTGAAAGAGAAAAATACACCTTTCACCCCCCTCAAATGTTGTAGGATGCAGGATTTGCCTTGTCTGGCCATTGCTGTCTCCTCTTCCGCTTGGAGGTCCAAATGTATTTCTTTTAATGTTATTTTTTAAATACTCAATGGAAAGAAGTGCCTCCAGAGTGACGCTCATCTCAAAGAAGAATCCTACCCTAAATCCCTTGGAACTTCTTACCTTATTAAATCCTAATGAAACTGCCTAATTGGCCCAAAAAAACGATTAGGAAGGGTGACAGAAAGAGACACTGTAATTGCATTAACCTCATCGCCTGAGGAAATGAGGTTAAGAAAATCCACTACAGAAAACATAAGGGTGGAGTTTCTCTTCCACTGCCCAGGCCAATTTCAACACATAGAAATCCCACCCATGCTCTTTTGCTCGTTCAAAAAGGTTGCACTAATGCCTGCTACCTTTCCAGGAAAGAAAGTGGGTGGAAAATTACATCACGATTCAGTTTCCCCCCCTCGTCACCTTATATTTAAAAATATTTAACGCTAGAAAGTGGAAGACGCAGCCAGGTTCCAGTTACAGACAGCAAGGAGATGACAGCAACCCCATCTAGATGACCTTCAGCTGCTTCGTTGTGCCTGCCATGACAAAGGCTCAGGAGAGACCTCATTACATTTTTCTGGTACCTAGAGGGTAAGAATAAAGAAGACAGAAGGTCTGCTCTGCTCTGGCAAGACCTCACCTGAAGTCTTATGTCCAGAGGAGGCCACAGAGAAGATCCAAGGGCTGGAGAGAGCAGGCTGAGAGTGTTGGGGTTGTTTAGCCTGGAGAAGAGAAGCCTGTGGGGAGACCTTAGACCACACTTTCAGTACTGAAAGGGGTTCCAGGAAAGCTGGGGAGGGGCTCTTGATCAGAGAGTGCAGGGATAGAATGAGACAGAACAGTTTTGACCTGAAAGAGGGGAGATTGAGGTGAGATCTTAGGGAAAAATGTTTTGCTGTGAGAATGGGTAGGCACTGGCCCAGGTTGCCCAGAGAAGTTGTGGGTTTCCATTCCCTGGAGGTGTTCAAGTCCAGGTTTGAGCAACCTGATCTAAGACAGGGTGTCCCTGCCCACAGCAAGGGGACTGGAACTGGGTGGGCTTTTTTTTTTTTCCAACCCAAAACGTTTTATGACTCTATGATTCTATGATTCTTTACAAGGGGACAGGGTCAACAGGTACAAGCTGAACCAGGGGAAGTTTCATCTTGGTATAAGACATATTTTTACATTGAGAACAACTGATCACTAGCACAACTTCCCCAGGGATTCTCCTCATTTTTGGACTCACAACCTAACAAATTCCTGTCTACCAAAAACACTCTGCTCTCTGCCTGTTGTTCCTCCAAGCAAGCAGACCTGACAACCAATTTACCTCCCATCTCCCTCCCAGCCCAGTGATCAGAAGGGGTGGGGGGAAGTGTTTTCTACATCAGCCACTTGAAAGACTACAGATCACCTACAAGTATTTTTATTGAGGGAGTTTTGTTCTGAATAGTAAATACTTTATGTCTTCCAGGTGTGGGCTACTCAGCTGTTGATAGAGGGTGTTTTAGCAGCACACACAGCTGCAACGCACAGGTGTGTACGACTGGCAGCCAGCATGAAGCTAAACAGCTGTTGGACTGGGAGGAACTGGAAATCATTTTCAGGCCTAATGAAGATGGTTTCTTATTAAACCTGAAGCCATGGAATGAAGTTCTCTGGGCCTGAAGCAAATTTGCATCTAGGAGTAATTTCTCCATAAACTCTTTTTGGAGATCTAAATAATGGAAGACAGCAAGCAGTTGGGGGTAGAGAAGTGACAGAAAGCAGCATTGGAGAGCCTTTGCATGGTCAACAGACACCAGCTTTCAGACACGAGACAACTCAAAGTGGCTGATGGTGAAGAATTGGGCGGTCTTGGCAAGGCCAGCGCAAGACACTGGACACTACTGTCAAGAAATCAGGATGAGGAAGGGAGAAGACTGTAGTTTTAACAGGTATTTAGAGGAGCAGAAATGTTCACATGGGTTGGAAGAGAGGCCAGACACTAAATCACATAAAAACACAGGATGATCAAATAGCCCACCCAGGTGGCTGATTTACCCTCCTACACTGCACGATCTCTCACTGGTAGCTCAAATTCAGATTTAAGATCCAGTGCACCCCAGCAGCCAAGAGGGCCAACGGTGTCCTAGGGTGCCTCTGGCACAGCATTACTGACTAGTCAAGGAAGGCGATCGTCTTGCTCTGCTCTACACAGGTGCGGCCCCACCTTGAGTAGCAGGTGCAGTTTGGGCGCCACAGGACAAAATTGACCTAGAACTACTGAAGAATGTCCAGAGGACGCCACAAAGCTGGTGAAGGGTGTAGAGGGGAAGTCGCATGAGGAGTAGTTGAAGTCACTTGGTCTGTTCAGCCTGGAGAAGAGTCTTCCTCACAGCGGGGGTAGGAAGAGCAGGTGCTGATCTCGTCTCTCTGGTGACCAGTGATAGGACCTGAGGGAGTGGCAGGAAGATGTGCATGTTGGATATTAGGAGAAGGTTCTTCCCCCAGAGGGTGGTGGAGCACTGGGAAGCAGTCACAGTGCCAAGACTGAAAATATTCCAGAAGCATTTGGGCCCTCACACATATGGTGTGAATGATGGGCTTGTCCAGTGCAGGGACAAGAGTTGGACCTGTTGATCCTTGAAGGTCCCTTCCAATTCAAGACATCCTATCCAATCTCCCCTCTTTCCACTCAAAACCATTACCCCTTGTCCTATCCCTGCACTCCTTGATCAAGAGCCCCTCCCCAGCTTTCCTGGAGCCTTTTCAGTACTGGAAGGAAGCTCCAAGGTCTACCCAGAGCCTTCTTCAGGCTGAACGACCCCAGCTCTCTTAAACTGCTCTTGTGCAGAAGGTCCTCTAGTCCTCGGATCATCTCCATGGTCTCCTCTGGATTCACCTCAACAGCTTCATGTCCTTCCTGTGCTGAGGACTCCAGAACTGGGCACAGGGCTCCAGGTGAATGCCCTGCTGGTCCCACTGCTTTGGATGCAGCCCAGGACACAGGTGGTTTCTGGGCTGTGAGCCAGCCCATGTGGAGCTTCTTCTCCCTCAGAACCCCAAGTCTTTCTCCTCAGGGTGTTCCCAATCCATTCTCCATCCATCTTGTAATTGTGCTTAGGATTGTCCTGATCCAGGTGCAGGAACTTGCACTTTTTTTTGCCATTAAAGAGGGACAAGTGGCAAGAGCAGTCAGCACTGCTTCTTTTGGCAATGGCGCTGGTTTAATCACTACATTAACTTTCAACCCAAGCCTTTATTGTAATAAAAATGAAGCAAATCAAATTGCATGGAGAATTTTGACTACAGGCAAGCTATGCTGCTTGCTTGCTACCCAGAATGGAAAGGCAGATTATTTGTTCAACTGGGCAGTTCACTGAGCTGGTTTTTGAAACATGGATTCATTTCCTAAGGGGTAAAAACTCATTATCCATGAGCAATGAGCAGGTTAGAAGCCTTTTGCTGTGCATCTTTCTTAATCCTCAAATTCATAAGTAAAGAGAGATTTGCCTGCTCCTAACAAATCTGGAATGAAATCAGTACATCAGGGAAAGATTTAATCACCTTCCAATAAAGATCTTTTTGCTTTTGAAAGGGAAATTACTTCTAAGAAAAGCCCAATCTGTTCATTTTAAGAATGTGTGAAAACAAACTCTTGGCCTTAATCTTTAAATTTCCGGTATTTTAACACTTTTTTTGCAGTGCTCTTAATTAAAATTGGTTGGGTTTATGTATAGACCTTGCAGCAATAAACCAGCTCTTAGGTGCCTCCTCTGTAAGTGGAAAGTGGGCTGTGGTGGAAAGGGAACATCTGTAGCCCCTGGAGTCATCCAGGGCCCAGCTGCACATGGTTATTATGATATCACCCTTAAAAGCCAGTGAACAGGTTAATTCCTAAAACTACCTCTTTAATGCTGGGCAGCTTTGGACCATCTGAAGACAGGGGAAGGGTTATCACCTTCTTCCCTCTCACTCACTGTGATGGTTTCCACCAGCTCCACAGAGAACCTCCAGTCACCACTTGGTGCATCAACACCTGGCAGGTGCCTGGGGAAGGATTCAGTTTTCCTGCTTGTCCATGGATCACGTTGTGCCTTGAGGCTCTTTTTGCTGTGGCCTCCTGTCTCATTTTTCATCAGACTTGTGTTGGAAAGTTGAATTTTCACTAGAAAAGCAATCTTCTAGGCTAAGGTTATATTTTCCATAAGAAATATTGCCTTTTTAAGACCTCTGAAATGTTTTGAACCAGCTACCCGCCACCATCAACTTATCATAAAATACTATGAATTGAAAGGGGCTTTAAAGATCATATAGCTCCAACACTCAACTTCTGAGTGTTTTTCTTAGCCAGTCAACTGACTAGTGACTCCGTCTCCCAAAGTCCATAAAGCAAGGAGAGCCTCCAAAAGGGAGGCAGTTCCCTCATGGGATGGGCATGATCCTCTTTAGGAAACTCAGTCTGACCTGGGAAGAGAATTATGGATTTATAGGACTGAGTAAAATGCATGACAGGAGTAAGCTGCAGCAGATGGCTGAGGAGCACAGTAGCTACTTCATCATCTTGTACTTCCAACACCGGATCCAACTCCTGTGTGCAGGTGTGCCTTCATCTACAGACTGTTTCCATGCTGCATTGAAGTAGACATGCTCTTCATGTTTTAGTAGGCACGGTGGTGGTGGGCTGACAGTTGGACTGGATGAGCTTCGAGGACTTTTCCATTCTTAGTTATTCTATGATTAAATCTTGGAGTACCTGATCTGCAGTCATGACTGTGCTGCTTGAACTGCAGGACAAGACTAGTTTAAAATACAACCCACATCGCCCTGACACTTCCAACCAGGTAGTACTGTTATGGCCCTCAGAAGATATGGTCTCCGTCTTGTGCATGAAGTCATTAACAAGCTTTAATTAAACCTCCCCTGGCACAATTTGAGGCCATTTCCTCTTGTCTTAACACTTCTTACCTGGGAGAAGTGACCAGCACCTACCTTGTCTTAGCCTCCTTTCCAGGAGCTGTGCAGAGCACCGAGGTCTCCCCTCAGCCTCCTCTTCACCAGACTAAACAGCCCCAGGTTCCTCAGCCGCTCCAAGAACCCCTGGGCTCCAGATCCTTCCCCAGCTCTGTTCCCTTCTCCACATGATCTCCAGCCCCTCAGTGCCCTTCTTGGAGTGCGGAACCCAGAAGTGAACACAGGATTCGAGGTGTAGCCTCACCAGTGCCAAGATACAGGGGGACAATCCCTTCCCTTCTCCTGCTGGACACACCCATGGCTGATCCAAGACAGGATGCTCTTGGCCTTCTTGGCCACTTGGGCCACTGGTGGCTCATGTTCAGCCACTGTTGACCAGCACCTCCAGGTTTTTTTGTGCCAGGCAGTTTTCCAACCACTCTTCGCCAAGCCTGGAGCACTGGATGGGGTTGTTGTGGCCCAAGTCACCCCAGCTCCCAAACACAGGGTGGAACATCATAACCATAAACTTCCTGGGTCAGGATCTATTTCATTACATGCCTGTATTTCACCAACACAGGGACTCCAGTTCCTAGTTTGAGTTCTGGGTATGTGCTACAGCAGCACTAACACTCAAAGGCAAACGTAATTTCCCCCCTGATTTGAGCCTGCCAAGAGGCTCCTGATCGTATTTACCTCATCCATGAAATGGGACCAGAGCAGCACAGCCCTGGTTTCTTTGTTGGGTTGCAGTAGCTTGAGAAACATATTTCAAGTGCATCCTTTGCCAAGTATGCAGAGCCAAGTCAGAAAGACCAGTCCTGAATAGTTTGAGCACATTATAATGTATGTAGGAAGACAAAGTGTTTCATTTTGTCACATCCACATAAAATCTTTATGCAGATCTTTTTCTTCCATTTAGCCTAATGTGTTGAAGTCTTTCAAAAAGCCCTTAACATCTGATAACAGGAGGGGCAAGAGGTGGAAAACAGTTCTTCAACACAGAGAAGACTTGCTCTGTAGGTCAGACTTAAAAGGTACTTCATATTTCTTCTTGTTCCCCATGAGGCTGAAGAACTCTGTCATCCACACTGTCCTCCTGGCAGGTCATTGTTTCTGGTAATTGAAGACTCTGCCAGCCACTTACATTTTGAACCATGTTTTAATAATGGACCAAGAGCATTTATAGACCTCAAAGGTATGTTTCCAATACTCATTCTCTTCATTTAGGATAACAACCTTAATAAATTTGAGTTCCATTTAATAGAGAAATTATTTCATTTTATTAAGTAACCGATTAATGACTTCAACATACTCCTTTCAGTATTCAGCTACTCCATAGACTAGCCAGCTTTGGCCTAAGGTAGTAGAGCTGAATTTAACTTTCCTTTAGGCCTCTTAAGCCAGATCAGAATATATTTTACCCAAAAGATGCACTGGAAATCTCACCAGGCTTCCCTTAGTCCTAAGGAAATAAGGGAAATTGCAGTCCACAAAGTTGATCCGAGTGCTGGAGAACCTCTGCTATAAGGACAGGCTGAGAGAGTTGAGGTTGTTCAGCCTGGAGAAGAGAAGGCTGAGGGGAGACTTGGAAGCAGCCTTCTAGTACTGCTCTGCACTTGTGAGGCCTCACCTGAATTTCTGTGTCCAGTTCTGGGGTCCTCAACACAGAAAGGACATGGATCTGTTGGAACAGCTCCGGCAGAGGCCATGGGCAGTGACACTGGATCAGAGTGCTCAAAGCCCCATCCAACCTGGCCTTGAACACCTCCAGGTATGGGGCAGCTACCACTTCTCTGGGCAACCTGTGCCAGGGCCTCCCCATCCTCACAGGAAAACATTTCTTCCTAAGATCTCATCTCAGTCTCCCCTCTTTCAGTTTAAACCCTCTTCTCATTCTGTCCCTGCACTCCATTATCAAGAGCCCCTTCCCAGCTTTGTGTAGTCCCTTTCAGTACTGGGAGGCTGCTCTAAGGTCTTTTTGCAGCCTTGTCCAGGTTGAACTCCCACTGTCCTAGCCTATCCTTGTGTGGAAGGCTATCTTTGGGTCATCTTCACGACCTCCGCCAGAGCTGTTCCAACAGATCCATGTCCTCCCTGTGCTGAGGACTCCAGAACTGGACATAGGAATTCGACTGAGGCCTTACAAGAGCAGAGCAGAGGAACAGTATCCCCTCCCCTGCCCTACCCCTTACACTTCTTTGGATATAGCACAGGATGTGGTTGACTTTCTGGGCTACAAGTGCAGATTGTCAGGTCATGGTGAGCTTCTCATCCACCAACAACTCCAAATCATTTATCTGCGCAACAAGGGGTATAGAAAGTGTGTTAGGGTAAGGAAAGGAGTCTCTGAGAGCAATCTAGCATCATCTAAATGAGGATGATCTTAAGATTACAAAAACCTGATATCTCTAACAAACAAACGGGAGAGGGAAGTAAGAGGGACCTTCTTCAGCAGCTGAGTTCTATGAACCCCTGATGCTCCTAACGGTGTTTGGAAATGAGAGGGCTGGGGAAGCTATATAAGGTAGAGCAATAAGTGTAGCTTTTAATGAAGTGTGGGTTTCGGAGAGAAAGTAGAACTCTGAGGAGCAGGAGAGAGATAAGGTTTTTTTTTTCTCTTTTGTTTGGCTGATGGGGCAATAGCAAGTACAATGAAAAGGCGTTAACTCTTTCTCTTGAGTGAATGTCTATGGTGGCTGTCCTAGGTGTATGTGTCTACTTTCTGGGTGTCCAGAGTTGAAATTCACACTGAATCTCTTTTCCAGGAGAGGCTACTTGTAACTGGTGGTGGTAACTGCTGGACTTCAGTAGCAAGGGGACCCAGCTGCCCTCTGGGATATCAGTGATTCCCAAGCTCTTTTGCGTGCAGGCCTTACTCTTCCTGCTTTCTCTCCCCTACTTGTTATTGTCCATCTTTTCTAATCCTTAGGCCCTGGAATCTGGGTTCTTTACTGCTGTGACACTGTTTCTTTGGTGGCCTTCTCCTTTTCTTATAGTCCATCCCCATTCCTCCTCAGTGCAGCTCTGGGTCCTGCAGGGAATACGAGCTGTATCAGCTCTCACTGTAGCTAATGCTTTGCTCACCTCACGCACTCTCACCATGTGATGCTTTGGAAGTGCCAGTGGCTCTTCAGGTCTTGTCCAAGCTCTGACCATGGAAGATGAGAGGAGAGGTGGCTGTTGCTAATGTCTATGAGTGACACCTTTACAGTATCCAGCTCCTTAAAAGTGTCTACAAACATTCATGCAGGTATGGTGGGGATGATGTGTGTGAAGAAAGAGTTTGCTGTGGTTGAAATTCCTGTGGAGGAACAGAGAGATGTCTTATAGCTCTTACGCAGAGATCATGGAATCATGGAATTTATTGGGTTGGAAGGGACCTCAAAGACCATCCAGTTCTAACTCTGCTGACATGGTCAGGGACACCTTCCACTGGATCAGGGTGTTCAAACCCTCATCTGACCTGGCCTTGACCACCTCTAGGGATAGGGCAACCACAATTGCTCTGGGCAGCCTGTGCCAGTGTCTCTCCACCCTTGTGAAGAATTTCTTCCTCATGTGTAACCTAAACCCTTCTCCTTCCAATTTAAAGCCATTTCCCCTTGTCCTGTCACTCAAGGCCCTTGGAGAAAGTCCCTACCCATCTTTCCTGAAGTCTTCTTTAGGTGCTGGAGGACTGCTCTAAGGTCTCCCCAGAGCCTTCTCTTCTCCAGGCTGAACAAACCCAATTCTCCCAGTCTGTCCTCATAGCAGAGGTGCTCCAGCCCTCTGATCATCTTCGCAGCCTCCTCTGGATTTGTTCCGAGAGTTCCATATCCTTCTCATGTTGGAGATTCCAGAACTGAACATAGGACAGTGTGTGGGCTCTCATGAGAGCAGAGTAACAGGGGCAGAATCCCATCCCTCACCCTGCTGGTTCCACTGCTTTGGGTGCAGCCCAGGACATGGTTTGCTCTCTGGGCTGAGAGCACCCATTGCCAGATCACATTGACCTTCTCATCAATCAGCACCTTAAGTCCTTCTCCACAGGGCTTCTCTCAATCATGTTTTCCCCCATTCTGTATTGAAACCACAGATGTCCATCCACATCCCCAGAACTGTTCCGAAGTGTCATGTGCTCAGTCGGGTGTAGCACAGAGTGGTACAGCAATCGCAGAAAGCCAGCAGGTTTTCCTTTGTCCAGTCACAGCTCCAGCACTCTCTCTCGGCTGCTGTTTGGAAAGGCTGTGTGTAGCATGCAGACCTCCTGGGAGGTTTGACTCAGACGCTACCGTGTGGCATTTGGACAGCTCCAACATCTGCAATGCCTTGGCGTTGCTCTTTCTGAGGAGACAAATCTGCTGACTTTCCTCCCTCCTCGTCCAAGTTCCAGGAATTCCTCTGCCCTCAATCAAGTTCGCATTCATCCCCACCCTTTGTTTCTCTGAAAACTCAATGAATAACCTGAATTGTTCCTCAAAAAAATCACGCATTTCATCTGGCATTAAAAAAAAAAAGTGATGAGAGACTAGAACTTACTTCAAATGTTGAAATTCCAGGTGTTAATGAGGACCGTGCAGTCTGCCCAACTGGGTGGCTTTTGAAGGCAGGTAGACCTATATATAGGTTTTTTATCAACTCATCTAATTTCCTTGACAGATGGTGAGGAGGGGAAGAGAAAGGAACAAAGTTCTTGATTTCTTACTCTGAGCCAAACCTGAAGGATGAGAAATCTCAGATCTTCAATAAATGTTTTACATGGATAAAAACTCTATTTTGGGTTCTGCTGTGTAAAAACAAAAGAAAATTAATAACATTGTCCCTGTTGGAGTCAAGCTTTGTTTCTCCTCTTTAATTCTTTTTCCTTTCCATGCTGTGAAGGGAGTACGCCAGGGGTCAGGCACAGTTCAGGAATACATACAGTCCAGGCAGGGTTCTGTGATTCCTCTCAGCAGGCAGACTGGGTTCTTCTGACTCCCAGATCCACAAAATGAAATGAATTTCTTCCGTAATAATGCACACTGGCCTGTTTCAATACAGAAATGGCACTGGTACAAGGTTGAAATGAATCCAAAGAAGATGGACTTGAAATATCTGCTACTGCTTGTTATTAGATTTCCTGCAAAAGCAACAATCTTTCATTAAAGGTTTTATACTGAGGACCAGCGGGTGGCCAGCAGTTGTTTAACCAGAGTGCAGTGAAATGCTCTTACCCCATGCAGCACTCCAGGCTTTGGGAAGAGCAGCTGAAAAGCTGCCTGGTGGAAAAGGACCTGGTGGTGCTGTTCAACAGTGGCTGAACATGAGCCAGCAGTGGCCCAGGTGGCCAAGAAGGCCGAAAGCATCCTGGTTTGGATCAGCCATGGTGTGGCCAGCAGGAGAAGGGAAGGGATCATACCCCTGCATTTGGTGCAGAGGAGGCTGCACCTTGAATCCTGGGTTCAGTTTTGGGCTCCTCACTACAAGAAAGCCATTGAGGGGCTAGAGTACATCCTGACAAGGGAAGGGATCTGAGGAAGGGTCTGGAGCCCAGGGGTTCCGGGAGTGGCTGAGGCACTTGGGGCTGTTTATCCTAGAGATGAGGAGGCTGAGGGGAGACCTCATTGCTGAATAGAGGTTAGAGTCAAGTGGGTGCTGGTCTCTTCTCCCAGGCAACAAGTGATTGAATGAGAGGAAATGGTCTCAAGTTTCTTCATGGGTGTTTAGAATGGGTGTTAGGAAAACTTTACTAACAGAATGGTAAAGCATTGGAAGATGATTCCCAGGGCGATAGTGGAGTCTTCGTCCCTGGAGGCATTCAAAAATTCATATAGGTGTGGTATTTCAGGATGTGGTTTAGTAGGCATGTTGCTGTTGTGTTGATGGTTAGATTTGATGATCTTAGAGGTTTTTGCAACCTTAATGATCTTATGTTTCTATAACCTGGCTCCCTTTCCCCAAAAAAGGGGTTAAACCAGATGAGTAAATTCCTGTAATGCTGAATAATACATATGAGCAAAATAACCTATGGCAGAATAGAGCTGCTTGTGTGACAGCCAAAGGCAGAAGCTTATGAGAAGGGACGAACAATTCTGTTTCATCATTCATTTCTCTCTTCAATGTGAGATTTGCTATTTCTATCCAGTGACTGGTAGGAGAAAGGGCAATAGCGTCATCTAGACCTCAGTAACATTTCCAGAACTAGAGAAGAGCCTGAGGCCACTTGAATGAGAAGCACCTGGAGTCCTCAGCACTGGAAGGGCATGAATCTGCTGGAGCAAGTCCAGAGAAGGCCACAGAGATGATCTGAAGGCTGGAGCACCTCCTGTACAAGGATAGGCTGGGAGAGTTAGGGTTGTTCAGCCTGGCAAATGAAAGTCTCCATGGAGAATTTATGGTAGTCTTCCAGTACTGAAAGGGTCTACACGAAAGCTGGAGAGAGGCTATTGGTCATGGAGTGCAGGAATAGAACAAGGAGGAACAGGTTTGATTTGAAAGAGAGGAGATTCAGATGGTATCTTAAGAATCAATTTTTCACTGTGAGGATACTGAGGCCCTGGAACAGTGAAGCTGTGGATGCTCCCTCCCTGGAGGTGCTCAGGGCCTGTTTGGTTGGGTTTTGAGCAACCTGGTGCAATGGAAGGTGTCCCTGCTCACGTCAGGGTGTTGAAGTTGGGCGGGCTTTGAGGTCCCTTCTGACCCAAACTGTTCTATGATTCTATGACCATAGCAATGCCAGGAGAGCTGCTGGCAATGCAGTAATGGAGAAGGTGTCCCCTTCTCAGCTGGGGAATGGAGGTGGGTGGGAATGGAAAGAAATACCTCATCTAGAATACCCATTTCTGATAAGTGTTTCTGTGCTGGCCGCAACGGGTTGGGATTGAGATGAGACCTTTTGACAGCCTCAAAACCTTCCTGTGGCCATGGGAGCAGACAGACTCTGATGCTGTGGTGTCTAGAGAATGATCCCTCGCTTCTTCTCTATTCCATGGGGATGATGTGGGCACCACCTTCCTGTTACCCCCCTGCCCTGTTACCCATCCTTACCCCTTCCCCTGAATAGGCACCACTCGCATAGCCTGGAGGCTTCCCAGCCAAGCAGATGTAGCACCAAGGAGCTCAGATAATGATAATCCAGGCAATTAACAATCAAGGACTAATCCATGGCCCACCTACAGGATCACCATTGTCTAGCATCCAGCCTTGGATCTCTTTCTAGCTGATACCATACTTGGGGAGTCTTTTTAAGAGCTTGTTGTTTGGATAAAGCCTGCTGGAATCTGGACTGGTTTTACTCCTTAGTCAGGCCAGTTTTCCTCAGACTTGGCCAGAGCCCCTGGTTTCCAGCCTCCTAGCGCGCTGTAGTATCGCTTTATTTTATTCTCGGCAGCTCCTTCAGCTTCCAGGCGGGACAGACTGGAACTGAGGATTTTCTTGGAGAAACCTCTTGCTTCTAGGGTGGGTATTGGTTGTGTAGCCAGCCTGAGTTTCATCAAGAACAAAGAAATCTAAACCTCACACCAAGTTTTGTGTTGCTTCACCATGGAGCAAGCCACCTGATGTGAAATAAGGGAAAAATGTGGTCTCCTGAAGATAGTCATAGAAGCATAGAATGCTTTGGTTCAGAACGGACCTTAATGATCATCCAGTTCCAATCCCCTGCCATGGGCAGGGACATCTTCCACTACACGAGGTTACTCAAGCCCCATCCAACCTGACCTTGAATACCTCCAGGGAGGGGGCAGCCACCACTTCCCTGGGCAACCTGTAACAGGGCCTTGCCACCCTCATCGTGAAGAATTTCTTCCTAATGTCTAACCTAAATCTTCACCCTTCCAATTTAAAACCAGCCCCCTTTGTCCTGTCACTATAGGCCCTTGGAAAAAGTCCCTCCCTGGCTTTCTCCCAAGCAGAGTCCCTGATCTCTCCTTGCTGCCCTACTTGCCTACATTGACTAGAACATCACTCCTCCCTGGGCTGCTGCACAGGGCTCTCTGTAGCTCAGTGGGCATTTCTATTCCAGTACTGAAAGGGGTTCCAGGAAATCTGGGGAGGGGCTCTTGATCAGGGAGTGCAGGGACAGGGTGAAGGGGAGCGGGTTTGACCTGGAAGAGGGGAGACTGAGATGGGATCTTAGGAAGAAATATTTTCCTGTGAGGGTGGTGAGGCCCTGGCACAAGTTGCCCCATCCCTGGAGGTGTTCAAGGCAAGGCTGGGTGGGACTTTGAGCAACCTGATCCAGTGGGAGGTGTCCCTGCCCATGGCAGGGGTTTGGAACTGGATGATTGTCAAGATCCATTCCAACCTGAATCATTCTATGATTTTATGATGTTTAATCTTGGAAAACAGAAAGGAAAACTGTTTCAAGGACTGTTAGACAGAGACTGCCCTTCCTGAAAGACATAGTATCTTGGGAATCTTGTGATTAACCTCCTCTGGAGATGCTTTCTGCTTAGCAGCAGCAGGGACAGTGAAAATACATCCTAGATCCAGTTGCATCTGCAGGGACAATTTGGTGCTTGAAGCATAAATACCTATTTTCAGTTTGGACAGCAGACCATGCTCATTTGATTGGCTCTGGCAATGAGCTCCACAGGAGTAGTGAAGGGGTTCAGGGTTTTGGTTTCGCGTCTCGTTGGAAACATGGCATGCACCCCTCATTCCTTCCCTTAGCAACATTAAGTTTCATGCTGACTTGAGGGAAGAGTGTGGCCCCTTCCAGGCCAGCCCCTCTTTTCCTACAGCATTGCGGGTTCTATGTGGAGGTCGGCTGCCCAAGAAGTGGCAAAGAAGCCAAATCTCTGTAGGGGCTGCTGAGAACACAGCTGGAGGTGGCAAGGCTTGCTGACAGAAGCAACTTGCTGACAACATTCAGCTAAGCAGGGGGGATTGGCTTTTTTTTGAATTCCAGCTCCAAGGATCTCCCTGTTCTTTGCACTCCAGAAGCTTCTAGTATAATCAAAAAAAAACTAGAGCTGAAGCCCTGTGTAGGTGCTGGCAAACAGAGGAACAGAAAAATGGGTGGGGTCCTGTGTATCAACTCTTTACATTCTGGAGAGAAATGCCACATCCCTGGAGGTGTCCAAGGCAAGGTTGGATGGGGCTTTGATCCAGTGGGAGGTGTCACTGCCCATGGCTGGGGGCTTGAAACCAGATGGGCTTCGAGGTCCCTTCCAACTGAAACCATTCCTGAGTTTCTATTCCTCTACTCTCTGGAGAGCGCTTTCCATGTATGGTCCTTGAAGCTAATGGTTGAGACTGAAGACCAGGCTGAGCTGTCCTTTGCAGCTTCTTACTGCAGCTTGGGATAATGAATCCTTTCCCTCAATCTGCTGCCATGAATTCTTCCCAGGAGGGCTGAGCTGGACAGGCAGGCTGGGAGCAGTAGAAACCTGGAGCTGTCTCTCCTGGAGCATGTCCTTTCGGAGATGCGCTCCAGCAGACTTGAACAAAGTTTGTTCTGCTTCAGCTGCTGCTGTGAATAAGATTTTCATGACCAGGTCATACATTTCCGTCTCCACATGGCTTTTGCTTCTATGTAATCCATACCAGTGCAAGGAAAATGTGCCATAATGAGGGGATGATTAACCCTCGCAGTCACCAGGTTCCATAGTTTTGCATGTGAATTGAAAGCTCCTATCAGAGGATTTCTGGAGACCAATGACTTCAGGAAGACATGGAGACTGATTTATCAAGCCCAAATCTTGTCATTTTCTGCAGCAAAGGATCTCTGAAAAGGAGCCAATGTTAGTTTAGTGACTCATAGACACCACACCAAATGCTTTAATATCAGTCCCAAGCACAAATCCAGGCTGGACAGAGAATGGACTGAGAGCAACCCTGAAGAGAAGGACCTGGGGTTCTGGGGGATGAGAAGATCAACATAAGCCGCCAATGACTGCTTGCAGCCCAGAAAGCCAACTGTATCCTGGGCTGCACCACAAAAAGTGCAGTCAGCAGAGGAAGGGAATTCTTCCCCTCTGCTCCGTTCTGGTGAGACCTCACCTGGAGTCCTCAGCACAGGAAGGGCATGGATCTGTTGGAATGAGTCCAGAGGAGGCTCCAACAGCTCATCCAGTTCCAGTCCCCTGCCACGGGCAATGACACTTTCCACTGAATTGGGGTGCTCAAAGTCCCATCCAATCTGGCCTTGAATGCCTCCAGGCATGGGACATCCATGACTTCTCTGGAAAACCTGTGCCAGTACCTCTCCACCCTCACAGGGTGAAGTCTCGTTTCAATCTTCCCTTTTACAGCTGAAAACTCTCCCCTCTTGTTCTATCTGCCCTTAATGTTCACAAATAATGAGAATTTTAAGTCCTGTGAGGGTTAACATCCTCTTATTTGGGTAATAATGTCCACTGAAATCCAAAAAAATAGCTACTTTACCTTTCTACTTACTGAGAATTCCCAGGAAATGTAATAATTCAAATTTTCCTACAAAACAAAAAAAAATCCACAAAAGATTTTTGCTGACAAAGTCATTTATCTCCAAGCAAATGAAACCTGACCCACACCAACCTGATGTGAAAGCAGCCTTTGACTCTGGAATGAAGACTAAAAGGGCTTTTGTTGAAAGAGCTGCTTTTTCAAAGTGGTCCAGAAGGCTCATGTGTCAGTGGATTGGCCTGGAAATCACTGCAGCGCCTTTGTAGCTGAGGTGGGTCTGGTTGTGTAAACCTGGAGTCACTGTCTCCAGTGGGTTGGGAAGGATCCTTCCCTACTCAACACACTGGGCATTTCTGATGTCCAATTTTTACTGTTTTTTCTCCAAAGGTGTAGACAAAACAAGGCAGGTGGGACTCAGCCCAAAAATATGAGATCATTGTCCTCCTCTGAGCTTGCGAATGGCACGGAGATCCTTCCTGGCTCATGGCAGTGCGTTTCCTTCTTGGTGCCTTCAGGCTGCTGCTGTGTCCAGTATCAGACCTAGAGATGTCTGAGCAGATGAGGATCAGGTCTCTTCAAAGCTCTTTCAAAGATAGACAGACAGAGGAGCTGGAGCCCTGGGTACAGATGGCATGACCACTCTTCCAGGCTGGATAGCACTGAATTTGTGATCTAAGAAGAGAAGTGATGCAGAAAATCTGTTTGATCTTTTCAGTCAGCACCTGGGATGAAATCCCACCTTCAGGACTGGAGTTCAACAGGCAAGGATGAAACCTTGGGGTAGAGATATCCAGGCATTCAGCTGGAGAACATCCAGAGAAGAGAAACCAAGCTGGTGAAGGGTCTTACAAGGAGTGGCTGAAAGAAGGTTGTAGCGATGTAGCAAGTGATGAGATGAGAGGAAATGGTCTCAAGTTGTGCCAAGGGAGGTTTGGATTGGATATCACCAAAAAATTCTTTACTGAAAGAATGAAGCACTGGAAGAGGCTCCTCAGGGAAGTGGTGGAGACCCCGTCCCTCAAGTAGTTCAAAAGTGTGTAGATGTGGAATTTCTGGGCGTGGTTTAGTCAGTATGGTGGTGTTGGGCTGATGGTTGAACTTGATGATCTTAGAGGTGTTTTCCAACCTTAAAAATTCTATGATTCTAAGATGAGCCCAGTTTTCTTCTTAAGTTGCCCTCCATCTCAGCTGAGCTAATTTCTGGTTTTGTGACAGGGTGGGACTGCAGGGGTCAGGACACAAATCCATGCCAGGACTTTCACAGTGTTCAGAGATAAAAGATTTAGGAGGGTGGAGATGGTAACAGGCAACTGCTCAAGCCAGTGGAAATCACAATATGGGTCAAAAGTTTCCTACTCTGTCCCAAGATAGAATCATAGAATGGTTTGGTCTAGAAGGGACTTTAAAGGATATCCAGTTCCAACCCCACTGCCGTGAGCAGGGGCACCTTTGACTGGATCAGGTTGCTCAAGAAAGTAAACAAGTACAAAGGTATCAATCCTGCACTCAAGCAGGGGTTGAGTCGCAAGTTTGGTGGGCCACAATGGGGACAGGGACACCACTCCCGGCTCCAAGAAGGCCCACTTACCAGCAAGGTGTGTATCTACTTCCCAGGCACCAAGTAGGTCTGGCAGAGTCTCTGCTCTTGATGACTTTAAACAGAGCACAAAGAAAAGGCTATTTAAAAAAAAAAAAAAAAAGAAAGAAAAAATCTTTATTTTATAAAAAGCAAGGAGAAAAAAATTCTTCACATTTAAAACTCTTTTTATTGCCCTCATTGCTTAAGATAGCGTTACCATAAATCGACTCGACCAGAACATTAGTTGGAAACCAGAAGGATTACCACATCTATTAGGATATTTAAACCATATGTCTGGGGTTCAGAGCTCCCAGGCACACAGTGTGTGCACACGCTGGCCAGTAAGGCTTCTGCTCCTGTTGGCAAGGAGCTCCAAGCTTTTTGCAGAGAGGAGGACCTTGTCTCTCTTTTCATGTGGCAAATTGGGCATTTCTTTGTTCTTTTACGGTGGTGTTTTACCAGGGAACACTGTGCAATTTATCAATAATATCAAAGCCACACAACTCCACTATCCCCTTGCCAGAAGAAGCGTGAAGTCTGCTGTGTCCCACAAGGTGAATGACTCCAGTGTAACTGGGGTGGGATAGGGAGAGACCATTTTAATTCATCTGGTTCCTCTAAGATCCAAAGTAGAATAAAATCATAGAATTATAGAATCATTAAGGTTGGAAAAAAGGCTCTAAGGTCACCAGATCCAACCATCAGCCCAACACCACTGAGTCTACTAAAACAGGTCCCAAAATGCTACAGCCATACATTTTCTGAACACCTTTGAGTATAGTCACTCCACCACTGCCCTGGACAGCCTCTTCAGCACTCTGTCAGTAAAGTAATTTTCCGAATATCCAGTCTAAATCTGCCTTGGTGCAGCCTGAGGCCATTTCTTCTCATCCCATACGTTGTTCCTTGGGAGCAAAACCTGACTCCTGCCTGGTTCCAGCCTCCTCTCAGGGAGCTGTAGAGAGCAGTGAGGTTTCCCCTCAGCCTCCTCTTCACCCGGCTAAACAGCCTCAGGGCCCTCAACTGATAGCAGAACCCTTGGGTTCCAGCTCCCTTCCCCTTCTCTGGACACACTCCAGTCCCTCAATGTCCTTCTTGGAGTGAGGGGCCCAAAACTGAACACAGGATTCAAAGTGCAATCTCACCAGAGAGATTGCAGGGGGCTGATCCCTTCCCTGCTCCTGCTGGCCACATCATGGCTGAGTCAAGCCAGGATGCTGGTGGCCACCTGGGTCACTGCTGGCCCATCATCAGTTACTTTCAACAAACACCCCCAGGGTTCTTTTCTGCCTGGCACTCTTTGCCAAGCCTATATTTTTGCATGGGGTAGGCCTCAAGTGAACCAGTCCCTGATGTCTGCATTTAGAAGTCCAACAAAGTGACTTGTCTTAAGGGGAGACCAAATTAGTTACGAGTAGAAAGAATACCGAAGACCTCTCAGTTCATATTTTCCCATGGATAATATTTACTTGGTCTCTGAGGCAGAAACAATCCCCAAAACCCCTCACTTTCCTTCCTCCTTGGAAGTTCACAGTCAAATGGTGGTATGTAGACAGCTTCCCAACTACAACAAAACAGGTGCATCTTCATAAGCATGGGATGTCCAGAGAAGTTGTGACTGCCCCATCCCCGATAGTGATTCAGACCAGTTGGATGACGCTTTGAGCAACCTGATCCAGTGGGAGATGTCCCTGCCCATGACAGGGGGTTGGAGGAAGTGGATAGACTTGGAGGTCACTTCCAACCCAAATCATTCTATTATTTAGGAGGTAGACTCATATCTTTCTGCCACTACAGGGGGATGTGATGCTCCTGATCTATCCAACTACACCTCCCTCTACAAGATGATGGTAAATAGGGCTAAATCTTTTACCTGTCTGCACTGTTGTAAGCACTGCCAGATACAACAACTTGTGAAGAGCAAATTCTTTGAAAAAGGACAGATCACCCTTGGAATTTCTCTTCCCATATCTGGTGCAGAGTGGTGGCTGCGTTGAACTGGGATTTTTTGGCAGTTTTTTCAGCCTGCTCTGCATGTTTTAACACATCCACATTAAAAACTGGTTAATAAAACTATTTCCCTTAAGGGATAAAAAGCAAAATCTACTTCCTTTTAGCGGGATTGTTTATAAACTACATCATTTTTCAGTCTAGCTTGAGATCAGGGCCATACAAACGCCACTTTCATTTGACGTAGCCAGTTTGGGGCAAGAGCAGAGGGGATGGAGAAGGGCCTGTGGAGGAGGTCTTGGGGTGCTAGGGGATGAGAAGCTCGACATGAGCTGACAATGTGCACTTGCAGCCCAGAATTCCAACTGTATCCTGCATTGCATCTAAATGAAAATGCTGTGGTGTTCTGAGATGGTCCTCCCCAGGCAGTCTTAGTGAGGAGAGATTTGTATCGTGGCACCCAGGCACAAAGTCTGACCCACTATAAAAAACACGGCATGTAAGACTTAGGTTGTGGTGGTTGGAGGGAAGACGACACCACCGGAGAACAGGAAAGGCAGTGAAACAACAGATTAAGTGAACTATAATTGAGCTGTAAACTTTGAACTGCCATCTAAATGAGGCAAGTTGACACATCTCTTTATGTTCCAATTTCAATAGAATCATAGAATCACAGTCATAGAATGGCTTGGGTTGAAAGGGATCTCAAAATCTCATATCCAATCTAAATCTCTCCTGCCACGACTTGAGGCCATTTCCTCTTTTTCTATCACTTGTTTCTTGAGAGAAGAGACTAGAACACACCTTGCTACAACCTCCTTTCATTGTAGAGAGCACTGTGGTGTCTCCTTGTCTCCAGGCTAAATAGCTCCGATTCATAGAATCATGAAATGGTTTGGGATGGAAGGGGCAACAAAGCTCATCCGGTGCCAACCCCCCTGCCATGGACAGGGACACCTCCCACTGGATCAGGTTGTTCAAAGCCTCATCCAACCTGGCCTTGAACACCTCCAGGGATGGGGCAGCCACCACTTCCCTGGGCAACCTGTGCCAGGGCCTCACCACCCTCACAGGAAAACATTTCTTCCTAAGATCCCATCTCAATCTCCCCTCTTCCAGCTCAAAACCGCTCCCCTTCATCCTGTCTCTGCACTCCCTGATCAAGAGCCCCTCCCCAGCTTTCCTGGAGCCCCTTTCCACACTGAAAGACTGATCTAAATTCTCCCCATGGCCTTCTTTTCTCCAGACTAAATAACCCCAAGTTTCTCAGTCTGTCCTCGTATGGGAGATACTCCAGCCCTCAAACCCCATGCGGGATGTGCAGGGCATGGTCACACATCACATCTCAGCAGGGGATGAGAAATTGTGCTTCGGAATCCTTTTGGCTCCATTTGTCACTTTGGGAGGATATTTTTCCAGGATTAACTGGAGGGAATCTTCCCTCCCATCAGCCTCTGAGCCTTTTTCCAGAATTCCCTCCAGCCTGGCAAGCAAACTGAGAGTGTCCTATTGGGCTGGAAACTGTCTTGAGGGGGGGAATTGGAGAGGAGCTGTTTGAACAGGCTGGGGTGGAGGGATTTTCCAGCCACAGTATAAGCCATGGGTGGGAACAACATTATATCAGGAACTGCTTCATCTTCAGGAGCTTAGTGCCAGGCTGGCTGTCAAAGTGCTGATTAATAAAGACAATGCTGGACTGGGCTGGAAGGGCTCTGACTGTCCCAGTTAACACAGGCTGGAAAGAGCTGGAAGGTGAGTGCAGAGCTACATTACCACATAGGCTTTAGGCTTTTGCCTCCAGCTCCAACATGAGCCTGATTTCTGTCTCATCTGCAATGGAAGGGCTCCCTCTGGTGCAGCCAGAAATCCTCTCTGCTTCTTTCTATTTTCCTTCTATTCCAATATGGACAAGTGGGCCTGTGAACCTCATGAGGGCTCAACAAGGCCAAGCGCAAGGTCCTACACCTGAGTCAGGCCAATCCACAATTTTAATACAGGTTGGGGGACAAAGTGATTGAGGAAAGCCCTACAGAGAAGGACTTGGGGTGCCGGGGGATGAGAAGCTCGACATGAGCCAACACTGTGCGTTCACAAGCACAGAAAGCTAACAGTGTCCTGGGCTGCATCCAAAGCAGCGTGGGCAGCAGGGTGAGGGAGGGGATTCTGCTCTGCTCTGGTGAGACCCCACCTACAGTCCTGTGTTCTATTCTGGAATCCCCAGCATATAAAGCATATGGAACTGGTGGAACTAGTCCATAGGTGATGACAAAGATGATCCAAGGACTGGAGCACCTCTGCTATGAGGACAGGCTGAGAGAGTTGGAGATGTTCAGCATGGAGAAGAGAAGGCTTCAGGGAGACCTTAGAGTGGCCTTCCAGTACCTGAAAAGGCCTAAAGAAAAGCAGAGTAGGGATTTTTCAAAGTGCCTGAAGTGATTGGAAGAGAGCAAACAGCTTTAAATTGAAAAGAGGAAGATTTAGATTAGACATTACGTAGAAATTCTTCATGATGAGGGTGGGGAGGCCTTGGCACAGGTTGCACAGAGAAGCCATGGCTGCCCCATCCCTGGAGGTGTTCAAGGCCAGGTTAGATGGGGATTTGAGCAGCCTGGTCTAGTGGGAGGGGTTCCTGCCCATGGCAGGGGGTTGGAATGGGCTTTGGGGTCCCTTCCAAGCCAAAATACTCAGTAATTCTATGATTTCCAGCCAGATCTTAAGAGTCAGGATCCACTGGGCAGTAATCTCATGTCCAAAGGTTCAGGATGCTGGACCACAGCAGGCTTCAGATAACTGCCTAAAGCAGGTGTCACCTCCTCTCACTGGAAGTTGGTTTGCGTTCCCTTAAAAGCGGATGGACAGAAATGCCCACCTTTTAGTAGGCTGGTGCTGGGTAACCCCCACCCCTCCAAAATAACAGAGAAAGAAACCTGCAAGGCAACTGGGATCAAAGGTAGGCTGCAATATAACAGCTGGAGCTGTGGATGTCTGACAGATGTGGAGGGGCACAGCTCCATCCAGGGCTAATTCCATCTTTCACTCACAAACCTGATCCGGCAAGGGAGGAGCTGAAAGTTCCCACATGATTTTTTTGTTTGTTTCATCTTTTCTTCCTTTCTTTTTTCATTTTTTCTTCTTTTTAATTAAGTTTCTCCTGATTGCAAAACCAAATGTGAAAACCTCTAAGTCTGCGTAGCCCTGGGGAAATGAGCACTCAGAATGTTCTTCATGAAATTGTAATTCCTGCCTCGCTTATGCGGTGAGAAAATGGGCTGGATGTGAACAAGTTGCATGTATTAATTATGGCCAGAGATGGCATCATGATTTAAAAAGACAGGAAGGGAATAATTGCTGTTAATGTGGTTGAAATGGAGGAAACAGTGCTGAGGTAGAGCCCTGTGTAATCAGAAGGGGGAGAAAATCTTACATAACCTCAAATAATATTGAATAATTATTAAATAATCATATAGAAATATTTTTAACCTGATTTTCTCTTTTTCGGGGAGTGCAGGGATAGGATGAGGCGGAAGGGTTTTAAGCTGAAAAAGCAGAGATTGAGATGAGATCTTAGGAAGAAATGTTTTCCTGTGAGGGTGGTGAGGCCCTGGCACAGGTTTCCCAGAGAAGTCGTGGCTGCCCCATCCCTGGAGATGTCCCAGGCCAGGTTGGATTGGGCTTTGAGGCTTTGAGCACCCTGATCCAGTGGGTAGTGTCCCTGCCATGGCAGCAGGGTAATTGGATGGGCTTTAATGTCCCCTCGAGTTCAAACCATTCTGTGATTCTACAACTCTTAGGCTGTTGGCTTTAGGCTAATTTTCCTCTTGCTGACTGATTGCATGATTAAATGGGGGGGATGAGTACATGGATTTGACCACAGGTTTAGGCAGCAGCTGCCTGCATCCAGTACAAAAGCTGTGTTGTGATGAACCTTGGTCTGGGAAGGACCTGGAGGGGCAAATTCACCTGGACTCATGCCAAGCTGAGGACATGGATGCATGCAAGATGCAAATCTTAAAATCATAGAAGGGTTTGGATTGAAAGAGGCCTCAAAGCCCATCCAGTTTCAACACCATTGCCATTTGCAGAGACACCTCCCATTGGATAAGGGTGGTCAAAGCCTTATCGAACCAGGCCTTGAACACATCCAGGAATGAGGCAACCACCACTTCTCTGGTTATCTTTTCCTAAGAAAGCAAGAGCAAGTCAGAACCAGTGGACAAAGAGTATTCTCTTCGCTCTGGCCACGTAGTCCCTGCCCAGGGATGAACTCTTTTTCGCAGAAGCACAAGCAAATAGATCAGACCTGGGCTGGCAGCTCACCTTCTCTTCCATTCCCAGTCCCCACACTGCATCCTAGCTCCATGCCTCTGTGTCTTCTCCTCATCTGCAATCACTATTCCCTTCATTTTTAAGCTTGGCAGAAAGAGAAGTTCTTGGCTGGGCCATGGTGCGTGAACCTCGTTATGGCTTAAAGTCCTCTGTCTAAAGCTGTGTGCGAAGGGGGCTGTGCTGGGAGACCTGAATGGGCACTTGCTGTTCACTGGCCAAGGGGAAAACTCCAACTCGACAGAGCTGCCAAACCCACAACCAAATGCAGTAGAAAAGAGCAACAGTGAAAGACTCAAGGATCCTTCCAGCTTCTGAAGCTCCTTTCTTGGCAGGATCCAGCCATCCTAGCATCCTTCCTGGGGAAATGGGCTTTACATTCCAGCTATGCATCTCTAGCCTGACAGGAATATATTTTGTCTAGGGCACAGCTGTGCCTCTCCTGGTTTATGCACCCCTTTCCTCCTACCCCTTCCCTCTCAGAACTTCCTCATGCTGGAAAGCCCAATTTGCTGCAGGGAATGCAAACAGAAACTCACCACAGAGGTGGGTGATGTGTTCCACAGGCGCTTTGATGTTCCTTTTATTTCCTTTAACCATGGAAAACCACCCCTAAAAGATGTCATAAAATGTGCCAGAATTCAGCATGAGACATGCAGTGGAATAAGATATTAAATATTGGAAATATGGGTGTGTACACAGAAAGAAAGGAAGATGGAGAGGGGGGAAAAGAAGGGGAGAAAAATAGATAAAATAGTGGAAGAACAAAAGAGATAAGAAAAGAAGGAAGATAATTAAAAAATAAAGAAAGGAAGAGAAGGAGAAGGAGGAGGAAGAGTAGAAGGGAGAGGGAGAAGGAGAGGGAGGGGAAGAGGGAAAGGAGGAAGAGAACAGTAGGAGAGGTTCTAACGAGTTTATAAGGAAATTTGGAACATGAGATATTGTACCTGCAGTTATTATATTTTTGGAGGTAATAAAAATGCCCTGTGAGTCCTCACGTGAATTCACATTGAGGTTAAAATGCTCAGATCTGTGCTGAGAAGCTCATAGCTGCGGGACAAGACACACATGGTCCCTGGTCCGGCGGTGGATCACTTTCCTTCCAATATAAAAGAGTTTGCATTGGCCAATCTCACCAGACTAGGGCAGAGGAACAAGGTCTGGATTATGACACCTTCATATGCCCTGTCGACCAAGGAAGGGATGTGCAATCAACAGAAATTGCAGAAAAAAATTCTGCAAAAAAATGCAGAAAATAGAAATCAGAGAATCAAGAAACGATATGGAAGACACCTCAAAGCCCATCCAGTTCTGACCCCCTGACACAGGCAAGGACATCTTCCTCTGGATCAGGGTGCTTAAAGCCCCCATCCAGCCTGGCCTTGAACACTTCCAGAGATGGGGCATCTGGCGAATTGTGCCAGAATTTCCCCACCCTGACATGAAAATATTTCTCCCTAAGATTTCATCTCAATCTCTCCTCTTTCAGCCTAAAACTCTTCCTTTCATCCTTTCCCTGCAACCCCTGATCAAGAGCCCATCCCCAGCTTTCTTGGAGCCCCTTTCAGTACTGGGAGGCTGCTTTAAGCCTCCTCTTCTCCAGGCTGAACGACCTCAACTCTCTCAGCCTGTCCTCATAAGAGAGATGCTCCAGCACTTGAAAGATCTTCTGGCCTCCTCAGAACTCACTCCAACATATCCATTGTCCTTCCTGTGCTGAGGATTCCAGAACTGGATGCAGGCAGACAAAAGGGGAGAATCCTCTCCCTTGCCCTGCTGGTCAAACTTTATCTGATACAGGAGCAGGAAGAGGCTTCTTGCAGGGAATCCCAGTGGCAAGACAAAAAGACTCAATCTGGATTTGCTGAACCTCATTTTATTCCTCCTCCTCAAAGCCCACTATGATTCACTTTTCGTGAGGGCACAGAAAATATGAAGACATTTAACCAAAACCACACAGGGAGACAGTAGCAGAGAGTGAAATAGCTGTCTGGATTCTTGTGTTCTGCATCAGTTTCTCTTCCAGCACCTCTCATAGCTTGCTTCTTTTCGTCATTGCAGGGATCAGGCATGATTTTGGAGACATGAACATTGAGAGACACCATCTGACCCCAAAGTCCATGACCCAGCACACAAAAGTAGGAACTTCGCACACTTTGATGTTTCTAAGACCTGGTTTCAAGACTTAAAACAGGGTTAAACCAGGGTAGAGTCACACTCAGGTCCTCAGATGTGTTGGTTTTTGCATTCAGACGGCAATGCATCACATAATGATCTACCAGCTATTGATGCACACTGACTCTGCAGTGATCTACAGACCACCAAACTGGTTCTATCTAAACCAGAGCCTTTGCCTCTAGAATTTATTTGTTCCAAATGTCCAGAACTGACATCACATTCATAAAAAAAAATCAGAAAGAAGAAAAAAAATGCAGATCCCAAGTCCCAAACTTGTGGCAATTTAGGACTTAAGTCCATTCCCCTGGGTAGGTAGGACCTCGAAGCATTTCTTCCTGCACTGCGCACCTGGAGTCATCTCCCATCACAAGTTTTACAGCTGACAGACCACTGAATTAACCTTTCTAAGGCAGCCGATAGCCCCTCAGAGACCTCATGCTTTGGCAAGAATTATCCGCCAGGAAGGCTTCCAGTTGGACCAAGCACAGGCAACAACCACAGTCCTCAGAGCGTTATGTTCTAATAGTTAATTACCCTCGCCGCTGGAAAAATGAAAAGCACTTTATTTCCACACTGAATTTGTGGTGGGTGCTGGTGACCAGACTGATCCAGCGTCGCATGTTTCTTTTTTATTTATCTCCTTCACGCTCGCCTGGAGAAACTTCACCCGGCTTGGGGCCCCCGCTGTGGTAGGCAGGCTATAAATCCATCCATCCAGCTGCTTCGAGCAATGGTTAACCACCCACCAGCCTGGATGGAAACCCGATGACCTGCTCCCTCACACCTGTGAAATTCTTCTGGTTTTGGAGCAGCCTGTTGTGATTTCCAACAGCCGTGGGGACATCCGGTCAAACAGGGGGATGTCTAAATCTTCAGCACGTACATGCAACACTGTATCTGGGGCTGCATCCAAAGCAGCATGGGCAGCAGAGCAAGGGAGGGGATTTTGTCCCTCTCCTCCACTCACGTGAGACTTTACCTGGAGTTCTGTATCCAGTTCTGGAATCGCCAACATAAGTACATGAAACTGTTGGAACAGGTCCAGAGGAGGGTACAAAGGTGATCCGAAGGCTGGAGCACCTCCTGTATGAGGACAAGCTGAGAGAGTTGGGGTTGTTCAGACTGGAGAAGAGAAAGCTCTGGGGAGACCATATAACAGCCTTCCAGTACCTGAAGAAGCTGCAAGAAAGCTGGGAAGGGACTTTTTCCAAGGGCCTGTAGTGATAGAACAAAGGGGAAAGTCTTTAAATAGGAAGGGAGAACACTTAGATTGAACGTTAGGAAGAAATTCTTCATAAAGAGAGTGATGAGACGCTGACATAAGGTTGTCTAGAAAAGTCGTGGATGTCCCATTCCTGGAGGTGTTCAAGGCCAGATTGGATGAGACCTTGAGCACCTTGATCCAGTGGGAGGTGTCCCTGTCCATGGCAGGCAGTTGGAACTGGGTGGGCTTTAAGGTCTCTTCCAACCCAAATCATTACATGATTCTGTAGCCCTGTAGGCTTTACTAGCCATGAAGAGAGGTCTTAGCTTCTCCTTCACCCATGAAAGAAAATGTAAAGAGGCAGGAGGATAAGTTAAAGTAGGACTACTGAACAAAGCCGTCATCCCTTTGCATTTATCAGTTTTGCTCCATATATTTCATTTATGGCTTTTTTTATTGACCAAAGGAAGCCCTGGAAACCTTGTTTTCCTTTATGCCACGGTAACACCGACCCGGTGAGATGTGGGATTGACCACAGGCACATCTGAGCATAATTCACTCAAAATTCCAGTAAATGTTTTTCTAGTATGAAACTAATAGTAAGTAAGCAAACTCACCTGCCCCAGGGGAGCAACTAACCTTGCTGTTACCCGAGAACATTCTGCTGAACTCCACCAGCTACTCTGCCTCTCAAGTGGCACCTCTGGGCTTTGCTGGGTTCATGTTATTTGTTGATATTTGGGGTTTTTTACTACCTCCCTGCAAGAGGAAGGTCCCTGCAGCTAGGGGACTTGCTCAATGCTGTTTCTGGAGATCAGGAGCATTTGGGAAAGCAGCTGCCCGCCTTTGAGCTGGTGCCTCTCTAGGCTTGTGGTGACCATGTCTCTGAGTGCATTGCGTTTCCACCAGTGGAAAACAACTACCCTGTGGCACTACCTTTGGCTGGAAAGCTGCCTGACAGATAAAGACCTAGGGGTGTTGGCAGACAGCAGATGAACATGAACCAGCAGGGTCCTCAGGTAGCCAAGAAGGCCAACAACATCCTGGCTTGAGGCAGAAACAGCATGGCCAGCAGGACCAAGGAAATCATCCTTCCCCTGTACTCAGCATTGGTGAGGCTACACTTTGAATCCTATGTTCAGGTTTTGACTCCTCACCACAAGCAGGACATCGAGAGGCTAGAGTATGTCCAGAGAAGGGCAACAAAACTGGTGTAGGGGCTAGAGAACAAGGCTTATGAGGAGGGGCTGAGGGAACTGAGGCTAAGAGGAGACCTCATCACTCTCCAAAGCTCCTTGATAGAAGGTTGTGGTGAGGTGGGTGTTGGATCTCTAGCAGCTCCATGTCCTTCCTGTGCTGAGGTTCCAAAACTGAATGCAAGACTCCAGGTGAAGTCTCAAAAGAGTAGAGAAGAGCAGAATCCCCTCCCATCACCTGCTGGTCACACTTCTTTTGATGGAGCCCAGGATACAGATGGCAAACAGCACCATTTCCCTTCTGAGGCAGCAGCTTGTGCATTGCCCTGAGGCTCTGGAGATGACACCAAGAGCCCAGTTCAGCTGCTAGTGGACAGACACAGAGGACATGCCCATTGAGGGCTGTGGAAACTGCTCCTTCAGGCAGTCTGTGCCACCAAATGAAAGCAGTACAGCCAGGGATTCCTTGTCTGCTGTGCCTGGTCACCTGACGGTGACAGCTTCCCAACACAGGTTGGGGAGAAAAAGGAAGGATGCTCCTGCTCTGAGTTGGGTGGGGGATTAGTAAGAGACATGAGTGCAGTCCTGTGGAATGGAAAAGGAGGCACAAAGGCCTCTAGGACCAAATAAACCACATAGAGCTGGAGGTGGATGCAAACCCTCCACCAGGACCTTCCACTGATAGGAAGGAGAGATTCTGCCTGATGAGCAATTTATCAGCAGATGAAAGACTTGATTATCAGCATTTCTTTTACCCTGCGAGGCAGGAGCCATCCCTGGGCAGCAGACACCGTTCAGAGGCAGCTGGAGTGAGGTGCACTCAGAGAGGGTTTTCAATGAGCTGCCCTTACTCATTCGGTTAAAAATAAACACTGCCAACATTGTCAAAAGGAACTCAAAGGTGCTTGAGCCCTACTGAAGCCTTCTGGAAATTGCTTCTTCTCTGTTTAACTAAAATAAGAATCCATCCAGTGCAAGAAAAAGCTCTTGAACAAAACCCACTGCCTACGGAGCATCCTGCTGTAGAGTTTCCAAGCCTTCCAAAAATATCGCTGATTGGTAATTTCTTCCTCTGTTTTCTCTCTTGACCCATACAAAAAGTATCTCATGTTTCTTGTTCAACAATGTGACTGGAAGATGGAATTAGTGCAAAGCCTTTTGAAGAGATTTAGTAATAAGGATAATCTCATTATTGCAGAGAATTAATTCAGAGGTAGCTTCCTCCTCCATGAGGCTCTTAAACTTAGCAAGGTGAGTCAGTTTAGGGGAAGGAGGAGTACCCTCTCCTGTGGAGTCTAGCAGCGTTTGATGGATCCCATAGCATCCTCTCTGGACAGTCTCACAAGGCAATTGCAGAGTCAACACTGTGGGCAGCTACAGGGCCACAAAGACATCCATCAGCTTTTTCATACCACCATAGAAGGGTTAGGGTTGGAAAGGATATCCAAGCCCATCCAATTACAACCCCCATGCCATGGGCAGGGAAATTTTCCGCTGGATTAGGACCTCAAAGCCTCATCCAACCTGGCCTTGAACACCTCCAGGGATGGGACATCCACCACTTCTCTGGGCAACCTGTGCCAGAGCCTCACCACCCTCACAGGAAAATATTTCTTCTTAAGATCTCATCTCAATCTCCCCTCTGTCAGCTGAAAACCATTCCCTCTAATGCTATCCCTGCAATCCCTGATCAAGAGCCCCTTCCCAGCTTTCTTGGAGCCCCTTTCCACACTGGAAGGCTGCACTAAGGTGTCCCCAGAGCCTTCTCCTCTCCAGGCTGAACAACTCCACCTCTGTCAGCCTGTTCTCCTATGGGAGGTGCTCCAGCCGTCAGATCATCTCCTTGCCATCCTCTGGACTTGCTATAGCAGCTCCATGTCCCTTCTGTGCTGAGGACCCCAGAACTGTACGCAGGACTCCAGGTGAGGTTTTGCAAAAGCAGAGCAGAGGTCAGAACCCACTCCCTCACCCTAATGACCACACTTCTTTGGATACAGCCCAGGACATGGTTGCCATATGTGTCACCATGTAGGAAAAATCCAGTCTCCAGTAGACTGGAGTCAACTCTTCATTTGTAGTTGGTTTTCATTCCCTCTTTAGTCTTTTTTTCCTATGCAGGGTGATGAGACCTGGGATGGGTTGGAGAAGGAGACGCAGAGGGAAGAACTCTGATTTCTGTTATCCAAGAAAACCTGTGTAAAAGGGGATATTAACCAAGTTATAAATATAGAAATGAAAGCAAAACTGTCACCTCACTGAACAATGGGGGCATTTATAGGATGAAGTTACCGCAAATTAAGGGCTGGCACAAGCTGACTGGGGACCATAATTTATAGTGTAACCTAAACTCTGGCCAGCAGACAAGTGGGATAAAGTTGAGTTCATTGTGAAAGTTTCTATTTTCACATTGCAGGCAGTGTGAGTCCAGCAAGTGGTGGAAGAAATGACTTGAGGGACCTGGGGGAGGCTCAGCCCACTTCACAGTTAGTCCTACCCAGAACATTTCTTGTAAAGAGGGAAGCCCCACGTTGAATTAAGGTTGGATGCCCTTCCAGACCCAGCTGGTAGAGCTAGGATTTGAGGAATGATGAGTCCCTCCATGCATTCAGTTGGGTTTTAACCCAAGGAAGTGCATCTAGGAGCAATGAACTTATCTGTGCTAACCCGTGCTGTGCCTGGAGTAAAACAACATGGAGGTCCTGGACAACAGAGGCTGAAAACAAGCCAGGAGGCCACCAGCATTCTGTCTTGGATCAACCATGGTGTGGCCAGCAGGAGAAGGGAAGGGATCATCCACCCGGAACCT
Organism: Tapera naevia; assembly: GCA_033556795.1. Classification (NCBI taxonomy): domain Eukaryota; kingdom Metazoa; phylum Chordata; class Aves; order Cuculiformes; family Neomorphidae; genus Tapera; species Tapera naevia. The sequence goes on along the minus strand of JAUMJJ010000238.1, from coordinate 180,521 downwards.
GCGCTGGGGAGGCTGCTTCTAAAATCCTGGGTTCAACTTTGGGACCCTCACTCCAAGAAAGACATTGAGGGTCCGGAGCTTGTTCAGGTAAAGGAATGGAGCTGGGGAAGTGTCTGGAGCCCATAGGTTCTAGGAGTGACTGAGGGACCTGGGGCTGTTTTTCCTGGAGAACAGGAGGTTGAGGGGGGACCTCATCACTCTCTGCAGCTCCCTGAAAGGAAGTCGGAGTGAGGTGGGTGATGGTCTCTGCTGCCAAGTAATAAGGGACAGCACAAGAGGAAATGTCCTCAAGTTGCTCCAGGGGAGATCTAGACTGGATATTGGGAAAACATTCTTTACTGAAAGAGTGGTGAAACACTGGAAGCAGTTGCCCAGGGCAGTGATGGTGTCTCCATCCCCAGAGGTTTTCAAAAGACCTGTAGACATGTCACTTTGGGACATGGTTTAGTAGGCACTGTGGTGTTGGTCTGATTGTTCAACTGGATGATCTTAGAGGGCTTTTCCAACTTTGATGATCGTATGATTCTCCCTCTGCAGTGGACATCCAGGAATTTTGACAAACCATAACTGCTCTGTGAGGTCAGGTTCCAGACTCAAACCCCTTTTCCTCCCCCTTCTTCTCCACCATCCCTGAGGGCATGTAGCACTTGCTGTAACTCTATCCTGGCTTCTGTTGTTGTGAACGGATGGAGTTGTGTCTGACATGTTCAGTCACGTTAATCCAGACCCACATTTGAAACTGCTCTTTGACCTCAGTGTGTAAGAAGGTTACACCATGGGACACCACTTCACCAGCCTGTAACTTGCTCACCTGGGTGACCCCCTACACCTTGGCCCAAGGGAGGCAAAGTCCTGGAAAGGACCCCTAGGAGGCTGGTATTAAATTTGCATTTTATCAGCAAATTCTATTTATAGAACCCAGTAGCTGAACCTGATTTTAGTATTTTTTAATACACCTGGCAAGAAGCCATACTTAAATCAGCCTTGATTTGAAGCTAAATAAAATCACTGGCCATACACATCTGGCTGCTACAAATCCGTGGTGAGATTTTACCTTTTCATTGTGAAAAAATAAATGCAAAGCCACAAAATTGCTCTTATTAGTGCTTTACGGTTTATAGAATAGAAAATCTTTGCTCGTATTTATTCTGGATGGTGAAGGCAGTATCTATCAAAACCATGGTGGAGACCTCTTTGCAACTGTATCCTAAACTGAGAAGACTCAATGCTTTGTATCTTTTTTTCTCAGTAAAGATTTTTTTCCCAATATCCAAACTAAACCTTCCCTGGTACAAGTCGAGGCTGTTTATTCTCATCCTATCACATTACTTGGGAGAAGACACCAACACCCACATCACTGCAACTGGACGCTTCCATTCGAGCTCGATTTCTTATGGTAACCATTTTTTGGGGAATCCCCAACATAAGAAAGACATAAAACAGTTGGAATAGGTCGAGAGCAGGCCACAAAGATGATCAAAGGCCTGGAGCACCTCTTCTTTGAGGACAGGCTGAGAGAGTTGGGATTGTTCAGCCTGGAGAAGAGAAGGCTCAGGGAGACCTTAAAGCAGCCTTCCTGTACCTGAAGGGGGCCACAAGCAAGCTGGGGAGGGGCTTTTTCCAAGGGCCTGTAGTGATAAAACGAGGGGATACGGCTTTAAATTGGAAAGGGAAAGATTTAGATTAGACAAAGGAAGAAATCCTTCATGATGAGGGTGGGGAGGCCTTGGCACAGGTTGCACAGAGAAGTTGTCAATGCCCCATCCCTGGAGGTGTTCAAGGTCAGATGGGATGGGGTCTTGAGCAACCTGATCAGTGGAAGGTGTCCCTGTTCGTGGCAGGGGATTGGAACCGAATGATCTTTAAGGTCCCTTCCAACACAAAACATTCTATGATTAATTGTTTAATATTGCTTTGTGTTAGTATTTATACACGTTTGAAGGGTCCTATGCTCATGGACTGTGCTATCACTGTCCAGGAGTTGTTGGTCAGGGCATAGGAAGAGGACAGAAGAGATGTCATCTTCTGAAGGCCATCCGTTACTTGCTCTGCTACCATGGTCAGATTAAAGCTGTAATGATTTGGACCAAATGTCCACCTAGCCCAGCATCCTCTTTCCTGCAGAGGCCATAACAGATAGAAGCAGAGAGAATCAAAGAAGTTGGCACATGTTGTATGGGTCTTCTTGTTAAGTCCTCCAAGCAGCTGGCCCTCAGTATATATGAGGTTTATGAAGCAAGACTTTCCATTTAGACCACGGTCTCATTGCCATCTCCATTAACACACAAAAAGTGGGCAAGATGGCTGTTGGAAACAGGATGACATTCAAAGCAAACCAACAAAGAGCTCATCCATACATGGCAGAGTCACAGTTCCACAACTTCTGAGGATGACAGGATGAGTTCATGGAAGAATCACAGAATGGTTTGGGTTGAAAAAGACCCCGAAGCCCATCCAGTTCCAATCCCTCTGCCATGGGAAGGGGCACATTCTGCTTGAACAGGCTTATTCAACCTGGCCTTCAACACCTTCAGGGATGGGGCATCCATGACTTCTCTGGAGGTCTGTTAAATCAAAGATCCAATCTTTCTAATAGGAACTCCTCAATTTGCAAATTGCTGGAGTCAAGGAGACTGTTCTGCAGATGTTCCTCTTATTCGTTGTTCTGACCCAACACAATTGCACTTTTGTCCTTCATGACTATAGGAAATGCCATTGAGCTTGGCAAATCAGTCATTCCCAAAGTGTCTCATTCCCCATGTGTCATCTCAGAGCTGTAACACTTCCTTGCCCAGGAGCAGTGATTTATTGGAGAACCCAGAAAAGAGTAGTGATTCATGGCTTGAGAAACGCACCTTGCATGGCCAGGAAATTAAATAAACCCAAACTCTGTAATTTAGTCAAGATGACTGGTAACTTTTTGCCTATTTTTAACAATAAAAATAGTCCAAATAAACTGTCTGGCCTCCATCTATGGTCAGAGGGAGAGATCTGCAGCTTCAGAGTGCCAAAGACTTAAACTAGGTCTGCAGCCTTTGTTCCAGGCAAGAAGAATCACTTACTGCATCATGATGGCTCAGCGCTCAGTGGAGGTCAGTCCACTGCTCCTGAGGTTTCCTGTGCCAAGTAATCCCTCTTGCAATGCATCACAGTCCTTCTGAAATTATTTCAGGTTGGACAACCAGAAGCTGAGTTGGGGTAAATCTCAGTTTCAACACAGGCTGGGTGCTGATGTGATTGGGAGCAGCCCTGAGGACAAGGACTAGGGGTACTGATGGATGAAAAGCTCATGCCAACCATCACAGAATCACAGAATTGTTTGGGTTTGAAAGCCCATCCAGTTCCAACCCCTTGCCATGGGCAGGGACACCTCCCACTGGATCAGGTTGCTCAAAGCCCCATCCAGCCTGGCCTTGAACACCTCCAGGGAGGGGACATCCACAGCTTCCCTGGGCAACATATTCAGGTGTCTCACCATTCTTATCATGAAGAATTTCTTCCTAAGGTCTAATCTATGCCTTACCCCATCCAATCTACAGGCATTCCCCCTCATGCTATCACTACAGGCCCTTGGAAAAAATCCCTCCCCCAGGAAACACACCATATCTCGGGCTGCATCCAAAGCACTGGGACAGCAGGGTGAGGGAAGAGATTATCCCCCTCTGCTGCACCCTGCTGAGACCTCATCTGGAGCCTTGCATCCAGTTCTGGAGTCCTTAGTACATGAAGGACACAGATCTGCTGGAGAGTGCAGAGGAAGCAATGCAGATGGTCAAAGGACTGGAGCACCTTCTATAAGAGGACAGGCTGAGGGAGTTGTTGTTCAGCCTGGAGAAGAGGTTCCTGTGGGGAGACCTTAGAGCAACCTCCCAGTACTGAAATGGTCTCCAGGAAACTGGAGACAGACTTTTTAGCAAGACCTGTTGTGACAGCACAAAGCGTAATGGTTTTAAACTAATGGTGGGCAGATTTAGACTGGATGCAAGGAAGAATTATTTTACAATGAAGGTGGCGAGGCACTGGCACAGGATGCCCAGAGGAGTGGTGGAAGCCTCGTTCATGGAACATCTCCAGGGATGGGGCTTCCACCACTTCTGTGGGCAACTTCTCTGGGCACTGTCTCACCACCTTCACAGGAAAACATTTCTTCCTAAGATCTCATCTCAGTCTCCCTTGATTCACCTTAAAATCGTTCCCCCTCATGCTCTCTGATAGAACCCCTCCCCAGCTTGGGTTTGGGCTGAACAGGGCTTTGAACAACTTGATCCAGTGTGAGATATCCCTGCCCATGGCAGGGGGCTTGGAACTGGATGGGCTTTAAGGTCCCTCCCAACCCAAACCATGCTTTGATTCTCTATAAACCCACTCACAACTGTGATACTTGGGTGGATGTGGAAGGAGTGGCCGGAAGCTGCTGGGAGGGCATGGGGGGAACATGGGATGGGAGGAGATTCAGGGGAAGAAGCTGAGAGCAATAAAGTAATGAAAGATGGAGAGAAAGGGAGAGGAACTCAGATAATGCTGTCAACAGCAAATGGCAACAAAGTATTTGAGGAAAGAATAAAAACAAGAAAAGAGTGAGAAATTAGAGGTTTGGCTGCTCTATAATGTCAAATTTTGCCCTTTATCTCTATTCTAAACTCCCACTCAGGCTGGGGCTGCTGTTCCGGCTGTCTTGAACCTCCAAGGCAATAAAGTTGGATAAGCTCCTCAGCCAAACTCCGTGGCTGGTGCACCAGAACAAAAACACCAAACAAAGAGGCACAGGAGAAGGGAAAAATGTTTTTAACATTTTCTCAGCTGAAAAAATGATTTACCATCAGTGTAGTTTGGAATTTTTGGTATGGAATCATTTTGGAAGACTAAAAAGTGGGCATTTCTGTCCATCAGTTTTCAAGGGATATCAGCCTGGTTCCCAGAAAAGGGAGGTATATCCTGCTTGGAACAGTTACCTACAGCCTTCTGGGGTCCAGCATCCAGAACCTGTGGACACAAGATTGCTGGTGGGTGAATTTCAACTCTGAGAGTCTGCTAGAAGTCATATAATCATGGAATTGTTTGGTTGGCAGGGACCTCAAAGTCCATCAAGTTTCATCCCTCCTGCCACGGGCAGGGACACCTCCCACTGAGCAGATTGCTCAAAGCCCCATCCAATCTGGCCTTGAACACCTCCCGGGGGGGGGGGAGCAGCCACAACTTTCCTGGACAACCTGTGCCAGGGCCTCCCCACCCTAATCCAATTAAAACCCGTTCCCTTCATCCTGTCACTACAGGCGCTTGGGAAAAGTCCCTCTAGAGCTTTCTTGTAGGCCTCTTCAGGTACTGGAAGGCTTCTCTAGGGTCTCCTTGAAGCCTTCTCTTCTCCAGGCTGAACAACCGCAATTCTCTCAGCCTGTCCTGCTATGAGAGGTTCTCCAGCCCTCTGGACCAATTCCAACAGTTTCATGTTTTTTTTATGTTGGGGATTCCAGAAGAGACACGGGACTCCAGGTGGGGTTTGAACACCCATGGCTTATTGAGAGATGGAATTTTTCCTTTGCTCTGAGTTGAGCTTGCTGCTCGCATTTCTCACTTCCAAAAAGCAGCCCTGAAATCTGGGATGATTGGCCATATGGAATCACATGCCAAGTACTACTGTACCCGTTCAGTTAGGATCCTTTAGAATTATATAATCATTTGAATGGAAAAGACCTTTGAGATCATCAAGTCCAACGATACCTGTCCACTACTAAACCGGATCCCTGAGTAACTCATCCACCCATCTTTTAAACACCTCCAGGGACGGTGACACAAACACATCCCTGGGCAGCCTCTGCCAGGGCCTGAGAACCCTTTCAGTGAAGAAATTTTTCCTGATGTCTAATCTAAACTTGCCCTGGGACAACTTGAGGCCATTTCCTCTCCTCCTCTCTTATCATTTGGGAGAAGAACCCAGCACCCACCTTGTTACAACCTCCTTTCAGGCAGTTGTAGACAGCGATAAGGTCTCCCCTCAGCCTTCTTTATCCAGGCTAAACAACCCTCAGCTGATTCTCATAAGACTTGTTCTCCAGACTCTTCACCAGCTTCATTTCCCTTTTCTGAACTTGTTCTATCACCTCAAAGTCTTTCTTGGTGTGAGGGGCCCGCTGAGTTGAAAGAGAGAGTTAAGTCAGTTTTTCAGCTCCGTCCTCCTGCCAAAGCAGCGTGGAGCATCTGAACCTGGCTCAGCATCCTTGGGGCCACTTGTCTCATTCCTTTGCGACAACACAAGGGGCTGAGCAGACACACGCCAAGGTCATTGACCCGTTTTGCCCAGGATGCATATCTCCTTGCAATGACACATTTCCTGCAGTGGCATTCGGCATTGTGTGTTGCCTATTAACTCCATCATTTGAGAGTGTTTGCATTTCAGCAGTCAGAGTTCAAAGGCACACTGTAGTGGAAAGGCCAAACCCTCCAAAAAGGGCAGAAATCATGCACAGATGAAATGTGAAAAGGGCTGTGGTTAGACTGGAGATTCTTGGACGTCTTCGTCATGCCAATAAACGTATTCAAGATGCTAAAACAGCAGCAAAGGATGGATTTTTTTCCTCCTTTTTTTCTCTCTTTTCTTAACCCAGGCCATTCCCTGCCTGAAAGTGTTCTGCTAGCACTATGATCAGAGCTGAACATGCTCCTTAAGTGACAATAATGCCCATATTAGACATGAGGAAGAAATTCTTCACACTGAGAGTGGTGAGCCACTGGCACAGGTTGCCCAGGGAAGCTGTGGATGTCCCATCTCTGGATGCGTTCAAGGCCAGGCTGGATGGGGCCTTGAGCAGCCTGATCTAGTGGGAGGTGTCCTTGCCCAGGACAGGGGGATTGTAACTGAATGAGCTCTCAGGTCCCTTCCAACCCAAACCATTTTATGATTCTATGATTCTATGGTTTCCACTGGATTAAGTGGCAATAAACCGTTGCTTCTCTAGTCTTGGTGTTTAGGTACAATTAACATAAACAGTATCTTCCTTGCACTACGGGTCAGGAAAAGAGCAGGGATGCCAGATCCAGGAACGAAACCTAGCTGCTCTTGAGGACAGCTGTAAGCCTCTCTGGGTTTGGATAGTGGAAAACGTCACAGAGTTGTGGAAACACCTCCAGGGACTGGGCAGCCACAGCTTCCCTGGGCAACCTGTGCCTGTGCTTCACCATCCACATTGAGAAGAATTTCCTCCTGATACCTAATCTAAATCTTCCCCCTTCCAATCTAAATCTATTGCCCCTCATCCTTGCACTACAAACCCTTGTAAAAACTCCTTCTCTACCTTTCATGCAGGCCCCTTCAGGTACTGGAAGGTCGCTACAAAGTCATGTCACCAAAGCGCACCAGCAAAGCAAGCACAAGCACCATTTCAGCCTCAGCCTCAACGTCCCTTCCACATGGCCGCAGGACATGAGACAAAGAGAAGCCAGATTTGGAGATAAAAAGTAAAACAGGAGGGGCTGCGGACTATATGGCAACAAACCTTAGTTGTTTACCTTCCCTGCCAATAAAAGCCCAACATGGAAATAATGAATGGAGCTTGCAAATTAGCCACTAGAAATCACTTAACTCGTAAAAAGTTATTAGCCCAGAAACAGAGGTTTGGGGGGGAAAAAAAAAGGTGAAAAAAGCCAGAGGAGTTCTTGTCTTCAGACATACGGTTTTTTTTATGCTGCAATTAATAGGGGTCATGTCAGGGCATGGAAACCCTATAAAACGGAGCAGAGAGGGGAAAACTCTTACTGAGGAAGCCAAGATGAAGTGAAGTTGGATTTGGGTCAAGTCAGCATTAAAAGACTGTCAAGGAGCCTGCCCTTGTAGCCAAAAAATCATATTCCAGATACAAGCACAGATAGAAAGGGGCTCTGTTTTTTTCTAAAGTGAAAATCCAGCACAAACAGGCCATACTCAAGCATGGCTGAGAAACTGCAGGGCTAAAAATAGGTTCCTTGTTAAACATATCTCACGGGTTTGTGGTTATTCTTAGGCAGTGCAAGACTTCATATCAAACATCTGTAAGGAGAGACTCGAGGAAGTGGTGGAGTCTCCTTGACTGGAGGGGTTCAAAAGCGTGTAGACATGGCACTTGGGGACATGGTTTAGTAGGCATGGTGGTGTTGGGCTGATGGCTGGACTGGATGATCTTAGAGGTCTTTTCCAACCATAATGCTTCTGTGATTCAATGATTCATTACAGCCGCAGCCTATGGCTCTATGCTATGTGATCCTTTGTACCCTTTGCCCCAGGTGATTATGGAATCATAGAATGGTTTGGGTTGGAAGAGACCTTAAAGGTCATCCAGTTCCCACTCCCCTGCCACGGACAGGAATACCTCCCACCAGACCAGGCAGATGGTCCCAGTCTCTGTTATAGGACCCAATCTCTATTTTTAAGCATAATTTACACACATAAGCACCACTGTTGGGACATCATTTCTCCACTGCCAAAGTCAGGTCCCAGAGTGAGATGTGGATTCATAACTCATGCAGGGAGACCTGAAACACTGGCTCTGCCTCTTCAAAGGAAAGAGAATAGTAGAATCATAGAACCAAGATTGGAAAAGCCCTCTCAGCTCATTCAGTCCAGTCATCAGCCCTACCCCGCTATGCCAACTAAACCATGTCCTTAAGTACCACAGCCCCATGTTTTTGAACCCCTCCAGGGACGGGGACTCCACCACTGCCCTGCGCAGTCTCTTCCAATGATTTATCACTTTTTCAGTGAAGGAATTTTCCCTAATATCCAATATAAACCTCTCCTAATACAACTTGAAGCCATTCCTTCTCGTCCTATCACTTGTTACTTGGGAAATGGAGCTGGCTGATCAGGATCCACCTTGTTACAACCTCCTTTCAGCGCAGACAGTGATGAGGTCTCCTGTCAGCCTCCTCTTTCTGAAGCTAAACAATCCCGGTTCCCCCAGTCGCTTCCAGAACCCCTGGGCTCCACACCCTTCACCAGCTCTGTTCTCTTCTCTGGGCATCTTCCAGCCCCTCGATGTCTTTCTTGCAGCAAGGGGCCAAAAACTGAACTGAGGATTTGAGGTGCAGCCTAACCAGTGCCAAGTCCAGGGGGACGATCCCTTCCCTGCTCCCGCTGGCCACACCATGGCTGATCCAAGCCAGAATGCTGTTGGCCTTCTTAGTCACCTGGGCTGCTGCTGACTCATGTTCAGATGCTGTTGACCAGCACTCACAGGTCGCTTTCCCTGTCCTGTGATAATGGATATCCTTGGCTCAGAGGCTCATTTCACCATATCTGCTTTCATCAGATGTGTCCATGCTCCAAGAGCATCATCACACTGTTGCCTGGGTTGAAGCAGCTTTTTCTTTCCAGCCACACTTCCCAAAGCACTCATTGTATTTACAGAGAAACCAGGTTTTCCTCTCTATTCTTCACTTTTTTCTTTCTTATATTCCCTTTCTTCTTCACAAAGGCCAGGAGAAACAGCCTGAGTGTGGGAATTATCTCCAAGTCCCTCTCAAGCGAGTTTACCTCGCAATTTATTTCGCACCAGGTATTTCTGAAGCAGCAGGGAGTGGCACCCAGGCTTAAAAATGGGCCAGATTCCCGCAGTATCCAACTGTGATTTTTCACAAGCTGTGGCTCTTTGGAGAAAAAGGTAAAGGAGAGAGGGATGAAAGAAAATTTAAACTACATTTCCATACACAATTAAAGATACCAGTTGCCACAAGTTGTCTGGGCTGGATCTGGCCACTCGTATGAAATCTCGATTACATTGAGAGTACATTCTTCTCTTTTCTTTGGGGGATGAGGGGATAAAATTCCTGGCAGGCCTCCAAAACTCATTGTACCACAAGGCTGTTTGGAAACTTAAGTCCTCCCCACCAGCGACTGTCCGTCGTATCCAGAGTCACAGATGCCTCCTGGCTTGGCTTTAAATTAAAACCAGGCATCGCTTCTCCTCCTTGCCTTAAGCCCCTGCTGCAAATTGACAAAGAGTGCCCTTTGCCAACAGCTGCTAACGATGCTGCTAAACATTCCTCAGGAAGGGATAAACAGAGGAAGATGAAAAAGGTTAGGGGGGAGAGGCTGGGTTTACAGTTGTCTCCACAGGCATTATTTGAACTACATATATATATCCCAGGATGCATCAAAGCAGTGTGGCCAGCAGGGTGAGGGAGGGGATACTGTTCCTTAGCTCTGCTCTAGTTAGAACCCACCTGGAGTCCTGTGTCCAGGTCTAGAATTCCCAAAATAAGAAGGATATGGAACTGTTGGTACAGGTCCAGAGGAGGCCACAGACATGATCTGAGGGCACCTCCCATAGGAGGACAGTCTGAGAGATGGGGTTGTTCAGCCTGGAGAAGAGAAGCCTTCAAGGAGACCTTAGAGCAGCCCTCCAGTACAGAAAGGGGCTCCAGGAAAGCTGAAGAGGGACTTTTTCCAGGGGCTTGTAGTGATAGAATGAGGGGGAATAGCTTTAAATTAGAAGGGGGAATATTTAGATTAGACATTAGGAAGAAATTCCTCACGATCAGGGTGGTGAGACACTGGCACAGGTTGCCCAGGGAAGTGGTGGTGACCCCATGCCTGGAGATGTTGAAGGCCAGGTTGGATGGGGATTTGAGTAATCTGAATCAATGGAAGGTGTCCCTGCCCATGGCAGGGTGGTGGAATTGGATGATCTTTAAGGTCTCTTCCAACCCAAACCATTCTATGATTCTGTGATCATTTTAACTCAAAACCAGCAGCTCTTCCTAGCAAGAGCAAACTGGACCAAGGTAGCAGCCATGCAGAGAAGTCCTGTGGGCACACAGTAGTCTTAAGGAATTCCCTCATTACAGGCTGATGATTACAGGATCATTTATCCAGGCTCGTTTGAGCACATGGTTCAGTTTGGCTGCACACACGGTGATTGCAGCCGGAAAGAGGAGTGAGAAGATGCAAGAGAAATAACTCTGCAGACATCAAGGTCAGTGGAGAAGGAGGAGCAGGATCATTTTTGTGGCCTCCTCTGGAGACTTTGCAGTAAATCCAGTTCCTTCCTTACCTGAGGACTCCAGAACTGGACACAGGACTCCAAGTGGGGCCTCACCAGAGCAGAGGGGGGGAGAATGAACTCCCTCACCCTGCTGGTCCCACTGCTTTGGAAGCAGCCCAGGATTGGCCTTCTGGGTTGCAAGCACACGTTGCTGGCTCATGTTGAGGTTCTCCTCCCCCAGAAACCAAATTTTCTCCTCAGGGTTGCTCTCAATCACATCGTCCCCCAGCCTGTATTGAAACTGAGGATTGCCCTGACCCAGGTGTAGGACCTTTTACTTGGCATTGTGAAGTCAGCTTAGAATGGCATGGGAGCAGAAAGAGCCAGCATTTGTTGGATGGCAAAGACCTTTGGTAATGACTGTTTGATAGGCTGTCTTTTATGGTATGTTTATTTTATTTTTTAACCACAAAAACATTTGTAATCTCCCAAACACTGCTTTCTTTCCACTGCTATGTGGTAGTTGCCCACCAGATGAGCTCATCCATGTTCTTCTACTGTAGCTCCTAGATGCTCTAACCCAAATCAAAGCTCTTCCAGGGGTTTTGGTCCTTCATTTAGGGCAACTAGGCTGGTGAAGCATCTGGAGCACAGGGGTCATGAGTAGCAGCTGAGGGATCTGGGGCTATTTAGTCTGGAGAAGAAAAGGCTGAAGGGAGACTTTATTGGTGTCTACTGCCACCTAGAAGGAGGTTGTAGCGAGGTGGGCGCTGATCTATTCTCCCAAGGAACAAAGGATAGGACGAGAGGAAATGGCCTCAAGTTGCATCAGGGGAGGTTTACATTGAATATTAGGAAAAATTTATTTTCCAAAAGAGTGGTGAAACATTGGAAGACGCTGCCCAGGGCAGTCGTGGATTCTCCATCCCTTGAGAGGTTCAAAAAACATATAGATGCGGTACTTCCCGACATAGATTAGTAGGCATGTTGCTATTGTGTTGATGGTTGGATTTGATGATCTTAAATGTCTTTTCCAATCATAACAATTCTATGATTCTAGGTGCAAGACTCAGAGAGCTTGCAGATCCACCCAGAGGAGACAGACAGGGAGGCGTCAAGGCAACAGGGTGCCTTGACAGTGGTCAGTTATCAGTGAAGATGGGGGAAGTCTTCTGGAAGTCTGGCCCATTTCACCCTGGAGCAATCAGATTGCTGACGTTAGCACCACAACACTGAGAATCAAGCTGTCAAGACGTTCCCAACACCCAAAAATATCACCTCTCCAGAGACTGGGACAAAAGAGCAAGCCATCCATCATGTCAGCACGTCTGGTCCCAGGCTGCTTCTGGCACTGGGGAGCACAGTTAAGGGTGGAAAGTTTTGCAGCTCTGGCCCCAGCGTGTGGCACATCTGGATGCACTTGGGGTTGGTGTGGTGGCAGCTGTTCTAGGTGCAGCTGTCAAACCAAGTAGGTCACCCTTTATCTGGAAGCAATTTCTGGGAGGTTTTTATGCATAAATTTGAGACCAAAGTCTATTTGGCACCTTCTCTGCTGGTTTCCCCTTACAGCTGGGCTTCCATTCCTCAGAAGGCTTAAAAATAGATGTGGAGGCTGCTGTAAAAAGAGCAGTGCTGCTCTTCCAAGGACCTCGCTGAAGGGAGGGAGGCAGAATCTGCTCTCCTTGGAGAAGGAAAGGGTATGAATGGGAGAAGTCACAGTGGGAAAAGACCCTGAGCTGTGCTTACCCATGGAAACCTGCTCCCAGCTTGATCGTGGAGTAAAAAGCTGGGAGAGAGGGACCCAAAAGCAGATGGATGACCAGGCAGGTTATGGCCCAGATACAGACTCATGGAATCATTAAGGTTGGAAAAGACCTCTAAGACCATTAAGACCAACTGTCAGACTAACACAACTATGCCTACGAAACCATGCCCCCAAGTGCTACATTTACAGATTGTTTGAACGCCACCAGGGATGGAGGTTCCACCACTCCTCTGTACAGCCTCTTTCAATGCTTCACCACTCCTTCAGTAAAGAAATCATTCCTAATATCCAATCTAAACCTCCCCTGGCACAACTTGCAGCCATTGGTTTGTGTGTCCAGGTTTGGGCAGGGTGTGAAGGTTTAAGTCAAAATGTCTGATTTATAAGACTGCCACTGCTCAGGTTTCTTATGACACAGATGCCTCAGCACCACAAAACAGGTCGTTTCACACAGTTTTAGACATCTGCAGGGCAGATGGCCCCATGTGAACGAGTTCCCTAGTCTACTTCTCCAGCCAGTGGAAATTAGACGCACTCCAATGCAGTTTTGAAGAACCCCATCACAATCACATGAAGGTCACCGGATCCATAGCATCAGCAAATCTGAGCAATATTTTAGTAGCACAAGGAGCTCTGTAGGTCACACTTGCACTCAGGTGTCATTTTAGGAGCAGGATCATGGAATGATTTCAGTTGGAAGGGACCTTAAAGCTCAGCTAGTTCTAACCTCCCTGCCATGGGCAGGGACACCTCTCAGTGAGTCAGGGTACTCCAAGCCTCATCCAGCCTGGCCCTCAGCACCTCCAGGGATGGAGCAGCCACCACTTCTCTGGACACCCTGGGCCAGTGCCTCACCACCCTCACAGGAAAATATATCTTCCTAAGATCTCATCTCAATCTCCCCACTTTCAGATGAAAACCATTCCCCCTCATGCTATCCCTGCACTCCTTGATCAAGAGCCTCTTCCCAGTTTTGTGTAGTCCCTCTCGGTACTGGGAGGCTGCTGAAAGATTTGGAGAATGAGGACAGGGCAGTCAGACCAAATGCCACTCTTGCCCAGGCAGTTGCTGCTCTTCATGTGGCGCTTGATGGGTCTTTCCAGCTACAGCTGAGATTATTTTCCTTCGTAAAACAAAGAATATGAACTTTAAACCTCAATTCTAGCTGGCTAAATTGAAAACGCACTATTTTTTCTTAGTTAAGTAAAAAAGAAATTACAAAGACGTTTTAAATCCCTCTGCCCTGCATTTCAAATTGAGTAAAGAAGGATAAAAAAAAAAAGAACCCCACTTAATAAAGATAGATATTAAACTTGGTTAAACTTCACTGGGATTTGTTTGGATTTGCCCTTTTTTTTTTTGTACCAGATTAAAATTTGGTGGAACACAGACATTCTCCAAGTAGTCTTTAGGGTGACTAGACTGCTCTTTTGGGGGAAAAAAATGTAAAAATAAAAGAAGAAAATGAAAATAGGCCAATTTGAAAGTGTGGAATTTCTTTGTGCAGACTTTTTTGGGAACAAAACAATTTGATGTTCTGATGTGAAGCAAGTCCTTGTCTTCAAATTTCTTCTGAGTTATTTTAAAAACACTTAAAAAAAAAAACCCAAAACCTGTCTTCTGATTGAAAGAAAACATTTCATTTCTGGTAGAATTAGTTGTAAAATGTGGTTTGAGTTTTTTTAAAAGTGCTGATGAATTGAAAAATTCAGTATTTATTTGATTTGCCTTGTTGCCCCTGTGGGAAAACACAGTCCAGGGACATAGAGTCATAGAATGGATTGAGTTAGAAGGGATCTTAAAGTCCATTCAGTTCAAACCACCTGCCATGGGCAGGGACACCTCTCACTGGATCGGGGGCTCAAAGTCTTATCCAACCTGGCCTTCAACACCTCCAGGGATGGGGCAGCCACAGCTTCTCTGAGCAACCTGTGCCAGTGCCTCACCACCCTCATTTCTTCCTAACCTAAATCTTCCCCAGACAATTAAAAGCCTTTCCCCCTCAACCTATTGTTCCAGGCCCCTGGAAAAAAAGGCCCTCAGCTTTTCTGGAGCCCCTTTCAGTACTGGGAGGTTGTTCTAAGGTCTCCCCAGAGCCTTCTCTTCTCCAGGCTCTACAACTCAAATTCTCTCAGCCTTTCCTCGTAGCAGAGGTGCTCCAGCCCTTGGATCATCTCCATGGCTTCTTCTGTACCCATTCCAACAGCTCCATATCCTTCTTACGTTGGGGATTCCAGAACAGGGAGTAGAGGAGGAAAATTCCCTCCCTCGCCCTGCTGGTTACATTTTTTTGAGAGTCTCTCAAACATAGGAGCTAATGTCCTCACTGAAATCCTTGGGGATGCTCAAGGGGAAATTCAATTCTGCACCCTCCACGAGTGAATTATGGATGGCAGCGATCAGCCCAGCAGCCCCTACTTTAGCTAGTGTGATATTAAAGTCAGCATATTTCACACGTAATTATAGGGTGTGCTGCAGGCTTTCTTGGCTTTAATTGGAAATTCTGTGTGAATATTGCAGAGATGTGAAAAGGTGTGGGGTTTGGCCCTTGAGAAGATGTAGGAGAGAACCTGAGATCTCCTGGGAAGTCCTCCATCCCTGGAGATGATGGATAGATTATCTAGGTTGGATAGGGCTTTGAGCAACCTGATCCAGTGGGAGGTGTCCCTGCCCATGGCAGGGAGGTGGAACTGGATGAGTTTTAAGGTCCCTTCCAACACAAACCATTCCAAAAATCTGTGATTCTGTGATTCTGATGGAAAAAATATATGAAAAAATATTATTAGTTTGAAGAAGATGAAGAAGAAATGTCAGTACCTTGTTTGGTGGGGATAGTCCTCGGTGCTTTGGCTCAAAGAAGAAGAGCTGCAGACAGTTCTTATTTGGTTGCATGTTTTCATTTTTGAATTTCATTTTTTCTACCACAGCAGACAAGGAGAGAAAATCAGTGATGCGAAAGCACCGAATACGACATTTCCTTATTCTCTTTAAATCAGAACAGTTTGGTTTTGCTATCAGGAGCCTCTCAAAGAGAACTTCTGAGCTAAATGAGCATTTTAAATGCTTTTTTTCCACATGTTTTCAAGAGAAGCATGTGCTTTTTCACCTGTCCCACTGTTTGCTTCTACTCACTCAGTCTGAGTGTGCTCCCTTTGTTGTGACAACATGTTCCTTCCAGCAGAGCTGACTTCTGCGATTAAAAACTCACAGAACCATAGAATCATGGAATCATGAAGTTTGGAAAAGACCTCTCAGCTCATCCAGTCCAACTGTCGACCCAACACCACCGTGATGACTAAACTATGTCCTGAAGTGCCATGGCTACAGTTCTTTTTAAAAACCTTCAGGGAAGGAGGCTCCACCACTGCCCTGGACAGCTTCTGCCAATGTTTCACCACTCTTTCAGTAAATATTTTTTTCCTAATATCCAATCTAAACCTCCCATGCCATATTTGAGGTCATTTCTCCTGGCCCTTTCAGTTGTTCCTTGGGAGAAGAGACCAGCACCCACCTCACTACAGCTTCCTTCTGTGTAGTTATAGAGAGCAATAAAGCTGCCCAGTCGTCCTCCTCTTATCCAGGCTAAACAATTTCCGTTACTTCATCCAATCCTCATAAGACTTCCACTCCAGACCCTCCCCCCCAACCCGTTGGTTACCCTCCTCTAACTCAACTTGGTTTTAAGATGATCCATCTGTCAATGTTGGAAAAGCAGGAGAAAGGAACTTGATACAACACAGAGTCCCAGCACAGAGCCTATCCCTGGCACCACATCCTAATGTTCTTTTCAGGAACTGATAGACTCAAATCATCTTGGTTTGAGGGAGAGGAACTCTTGATCAGGGAGTGCAGAGGTAGGATGTGGGATAATGGTTTTAAGCTGAAAAGTGGGAGATTTAGATCAGATGTTAGGAAGAAATATTTTCCTGTAAGGGTGGTGAGGTCCTGGCACAGGTTGCCCAGAGACGGGGTAGCTGACCTGGAGATGTCCAAGGCCAAATTGGATGGGGCTTTGAGTACCCCGATCCAGTGGGAGGGCTTTGATATCCCTTCCAACCCAAACCATCCTATGATTCTGTCTTGATTTGTTTCAGTCCTTTAATCTCTGTTTTGAGCCTCATGGATGACAGGCATGGATTAGGGATCCATTTGACTACTGTCAGCCATGCTCAAGGTGAGCTAAAACCCACACTTCACCTTGCACAAATTATTGACATTTCAGCCACAGAGCCTGGATATTCCATTATCTCAAGGTTGATGAAGAAGCTGATAGATCTGCTAAAGGGATTTCCATGACTGGGATGTAGGAGAAGAGAAGACATATTTGATAGTCTGATGGTTTTCCATCCTGCAACCCACTAGATTTTTTTCCTTTGCTTTTATTCCTTGTGCAATGTTCGGCACAAAGCTCACCAGATATAAAAATAAACAACCCGTTTCAAAAACCTGACACTGAAAAGTAGTATTTAATGGTGTCCAGAGCTTCTGTTAGTCTCCTGTGCTTTAATAGCAAGCAGACCTCGCTGAATCAGGCAGCCTGGCATGTTTCCTGCACCCACGGGCACACCACAGATGCATTTCCTGATACAGACCCTCTCTAGACTCTGTTTCTCCTTGGACCTGAGGACTTGTAGGGTCTGTGCACCCTAATGTGATGTCTGTGGTTTTGCTTGGGTCCACAATGCAGAAGCTCAGAAGATCCCAAAATGAATGAAAAAAATGAAATTCAATGAGGCCAAATGCAAGGTCCTGCACCTGAGTCCAGGCAATCCGTATATTCAACACAGGATGGGGAACACATGATCAAGAGCAACCTTGAGGAAAAGAACATTGGGTGCTGGGGGATGAGAAGCTCACCACATGCCATCAATGCGTGCTCGCAGCCCAGAGGATCCATTATGTCTTGGGGCTGCAGCCAGTGGGACCAGCAGGATGAAGGACGGGTGAGACCCCTTTTCTCTGGTGAGACCCCACCTGGAGCCCTGTGTCCAGTTCTGAGTCCTTAGCACAGGAAGGATATGGATTTTTTGGAACAGATTCAGAGGAGACCACACACACGAGCCAAGGGTTGGAGCAACTTCCATACAAGAACAGGCTGAGAGAGTTAGGGTTGTTCGGCCCGGAGAAGAAAAGGCTCTGGGGAGACCTTAGAGCAGCCTCCCAGTACTGAAAGGGGCTGGGGAGGGGCTCTTGATCAGGGAGTGCCAGGGATAGGATGAGGGGGAGTGTTTTGAGCTGAAAGAGGGGAGTTTGAGATGAGATCTTAGGAAAAAGTACTTTCTTGTGAGGATGGGGAGGCCCTGCAACAGGTTGCCCAGAGAAGTGGTGGCTGCCCCATCCCTGGAGGTGTTCAAGGCCAGGTTGGATGGGGCTTTGAGCACCCTGATCCAGTGGGAGGTATCCCTGCCCATGGCAGGGGGTTGGAACTGAATGGGCTTTGAGGTCCCTTCCAACTCAACCCATTCCATGATTGTTTCCATGATTCAAACGAAGACAGTTCCTGTTCAGTCAGCTACAACCACTTAAAACATGTGTGGTGGTTGCAGACTGGACGTGTCTGATAGGTCCTGCTTTGTCAGGAAAAGGTGAGTACACAGTTAAATTTACTTTTATCAGACTTTGTTGCATGCTTGGAATGGTGAGATTTATGGTGAGAGCTTCCATGGTTAGCAAAATATCTTTCCTTTGGAGACAGTAATGAGTATCCCAGGTACACCGAAAACCAAACTGACAGATGGAGCTGCTGTGCAGCTAAAAAGCAGCTCCTTTTATGCTGGGTGAACCCAGCGGGAGCTGAGGGCTTTAAAGATCACAGTTGAGCCTCAAGCAGCCACCCCTTTGTGGTAGAAAGCCAAAGGCACAAAGAGATGAAGCCACACAGAGGAGGGCTCAACCTTAAGGAAAGGTCAAGACCAAATAGAACCTCGACTGACACTTTGGCTATAATAAAAACCTGATTTATCCACAGTGGTTTTTCTCTCTGGTTTATCTCTCAGGCCAACATTCCTTTCAGGTCTTCTACTCAGTTGGGATTTACTCCTGTGTGTTTTGTGGTTGTCAGGCAGACACATTTGAGTCTGCTTCTTCCTGGGTTTAACAGTCATAGAAACATAGAATGTTTTGGGTTGGAAGGGACCTTAAAACACGTTTAGTTCCAGGCCCGTGCCATGGACAGGGACACCTCCCACTGGATCAGGTTGCTCAGAGCCTCATAGAACCTGGCCTTGCACACTTCCAGGGATGCGGCAGCCACCACTTCTCTGGGCAACCTGTGCCAGGGCCTCCTCACCCTCACAGGAAAAGATTTCTTTGTAAGATCTCATCTCAGTCTCCCCTATTTTAGCTTAAAACAAGTGCATGTCTTCTGATCTCTTCCTACAAGGAATCTCTATTGTTATAGATCCCTCATATCTCTTCCCTGAGTTTGTTCCAGGTCTGTGGCTGATGCCCTCCGTTGTAATTCTGCAGGAAGGCTGAAATTGTCCAGGAAGAACAACATCTGGGCCAGGTTCCCATTTTGTGCTAATTTTCCCCATTGCCTGGTTGAATTGGGTGGTGGAGCTGGCAAGGAGGGGATTATCCTAGAATCATAGAATGGTTTATGTTGGAAGGGACCTTAAAGCCCAGCCAGTACCACCTCCCTGTCATGGGCAGGGACACCTCCCACTGGACCAAGCTACTCATGGCCCTATCCCACCTGACCTTGAACACTTCCAGGGAGCGGGCGTCCACAACTTCTTGGGGCAACTTGGGCCATTGCCTCACCACTCTCACCATGAAGAATTTCTTCCCAATGTCTAACCTAAATCTTCCCTTCCTTTCAGAGTTTTGTTCTCTATGAACAACTTGAGGATTAGTAAAAGTCTCCACCATTACTGTGTAGTTTACCATGTTCAAGGCACACAGAAGAGGACACCAGCTGTCTCTACTGCCCATAAGATTTGTGGTTTCTGGTGTTTCTTAAAAAATCCAGTGCTGGAGTTGAAGAAGATGTCAAAATAGCAGTTCTCACATGAAAAAATATATATTTTTAGGGTTTTCTAGTTGCAGAGACCATCTTGGAATTTCAAATCTCTGATTACTCAGACAGCAAGGAAAAGAAACAAGAAAATCTTTATATGATTATTTCTATTTTCTCTTTTCAGATTGCAATAAGTTCTAAAAAAAAAAGGAGTGGTTTTGAGGGGCCTGACTCTGGATTGCTCAGAGTCCCCAGAGCAGAAAAGAAGGGATGGGCAGCACCAGGCTACAGTGAGGGGATCTCCGCCAGACCTAGGCTGGGGGGCACAGTGTTGGGCTTCCAGTGCTGAAGAAGTAGACTGCAAAGCCAAACCAATGGCCTTCCTCTCTCTCTAGAGCCATCAAGTAGCTCCAAGTCCCTGGACAGATTCATCCCACCACTTTGAGAAGCTCTCTTCAGCTGCAATGACTCATCCTGACAGGTGCTAATTGTTCTCTGTTGACTGTAGAGGAGGACAATCAATTCAAGCTTTGTTTTCCAGCCTATATCCATCCACATTGCAAGCAGATGACTCTTCCCACTGTGTTTTCATTGGCAAACAGCAATCATAAATCTCTTGCTTGTTCAGGGCTTTTTTTTCCCCCCTTTTCCATCTTCACCAAATCCTATTTGTGTTTATTTGCTTCAAACAGAGGCATGACCTTGAGTCTGCTCCAAAGGACAAAAAAAAAAGGAGAGGATAAAGAGGCTGCTGCCTCCTCCACTGTTGCCGATTTGGCCCAAGGCACTCAATCCAGTTTAAGGGCCCTGACTTCATGCTCTTCATAAATGTGGGATTATGCTGCTTCCAGAGAAAACCACCAAAAGGTCCCATCGACAGGAGGTAGGAGAAGAGATTAATTTCTTTCACACGTGATCTGAGATGAAGGATGAAGAGGAAAAGAGAGGCTGGCTTTGCAAGAGCTAGGGCTTTCCTAAAGTGTGAGACTGTAATTCTCCACTCCTCCTGGGATGGCAGACTTTGATGAGGTCTAGATGCAAATTGACAGCAAACCACAAGTGAAAAAGGAGGACAGGATGGAGGAGAGAGGGGAAAAAGACCAAAGAGAGGGGGGAAAGCAAAGGGAAAATCTAGTGTGACCACACAAGGCTTGGAGAAAACTTTCTGTTGTCATCGTCCAACTGAACTAGTGATTTGAAGCTGTCTCTATTCCCACAGCCTGGTACACATCCATCTCGTCCCTCATACCAGCCCCATCCTCTGTCCACACTCTCAGTCTTTAGGGCCTTTTTTTCCTAAACCTGAAAACCATGGACTGTAAAACACATGGAAGCATTCAAGGCCAGGTTGGATGGGGCCTTAAGCAGCCTGATCTAGCGGGAAGCGTGCCTGCCCATGGCAGGGGGGTTGGAACTGGATGGGTTTTAGGGTCCCTTCCAACCCAAACCATTCTGCGATTCTGTGTTTCTATGACTGGATGTACATGGTTGCGATTAGGACAAGTTTGATTCATCCTACCCCAGGCACAGCAAGGACTTCTTGTGCTACTGTTGTCATCCAAAGCGTGGACAGAAAGCATATGGTCCTGGAGACCCAGTGGTCAGATTGCTGAGGACAAGGAGAGGAGGCACCATAACCAGCACAGCAAGACAGATCTGTGCCTTCAAACCTTGTAGGCTTGGTGGAAAGAGAACACAAGGCACCTCTCCCCGTAGTGATATTGATTCAGTTCAAAGTATGGGACCTTCATTCCTTGATGTCCATGTTTTCTTTGCACAACATGGCATGAAGACAGCACCCTCCAGGCCTGAGGAACCTTTTGGTCTCATCTCCTGCCTCTGATCCAGAAGTGGTGTAGAGAAGTGACAAAGCAGGTGTTAAACCCTGCAGCATTGACCCTCTTGCATAACTTGTTTTGTAATAATTCAGCACTTAATTAGTGCCCCACTGGGAAGAACCCTTGCTCTGCACAGAAATGCTCAGTCCCATTTAGGGTCCTGCTCTGAGATTCTGTTTTCTCCTTGTGTCAACAAGTTCACATAAGGGTGCAACACGTGCCAACCTGGATCACGGTCATGTTTCATTTCTTTCCTTGTTGTTATGTCTCCGTCATGCTGTCCCAGAGTCGTAGTTTGAGGGGATATTTTCAGTCCATGTTCTCCAGACTTGTTGATGGGATTCACTCTACCACAAATAAACATCTCAGCTGGATCCCATCAGCTCCTCAAGACTGAAAACAAAATGACATGTCCAGGACTGCAAAGTGGGACAAAACACTTTGATGTCTTTATTTGGTGCCAGCCGAGCACTGCAAAAGCTGCACGGAGGAAATCATAGAATCATAGAATGGTTTGGGTTGGAAGGGACCTCAAAGCTCATCCAGTTCCATACACCCTGCCATGGGCAGGGACACCTCCCACTAGACCAGGCTGCTCAAGGCCCCATCCAACTTGGCCTTGAACACCTCCAGGGATGGTGCAGCCACCACTTCTTTGGGCAACATCTGCCACCCTCATCGTGAAGAATTTCTTCCTATTGTCTAATCTAAATCTTCCCCCTTCCAATTTAAAGTCATACCCCCACCTTGTCCTATGACTACATGGTGCTCGTCCTGGTGGACAATGAGGCCTGACTCTGCTCCAAGGCAGAAACAGAGCAGTCAAGACCCAGGGAACTGAGCAGCCTGGAGGTTTCCCTGGAGTCAGCCCAAAGGTCAAAGGAGACACCAAGTTGCACTGGAAGGTAAAAGAAAGTTCTCCAATGCTGAGGTTGCTCTGCTGCAAAGCGTGTTTAAAGCATTGATTACTTGAGGAGGTTGGGATCTGGATGGGAAAAGCAGATGGAGCAGGAAAAAAACCACTCATTTTTCTTCTGGAAGCTGATGCACAATGGAGATAACAACACAGTAGTTTCATGCCCCATTTCTTGGGTCTCCCCATCCTTGCTAAGTGCAGAGTAGAGCCCAGAAGGCACGATGCACAAATCACCACAGGTCATCCCTCAAGTGCACAATGTTTGGCTTGTCTGGGATGAAGAACAACTGAAACAACATGCACAAGGCTGGCAGCTGTCCCGGCAATGATGGCACGGTGCTGTCCATGGAAGAGGATGATAGAAAGCTCACACTTTTAGTCCAAGAACTCCAGGGACAATGGAGCAGCTTTTAAACTCATCATAGAATCATAGAATGGCTTGGGTTGGGAGGGATATCAAAGGTCATCCAGTTCTAACCCCCTGCCATGGGCAGGGACCCTCCCACTGGATCAGGTTAATCATAACCTCATCCAGCCTGGCCTCATATTTCTCTGGATATACTTGCCTCTAGCAGGGGGGCATTCCAAGACCAGTAAACACCCTCCTGTGTCTGGGTATGTTTTAAGGAGTCAAACCTTCAGGTAAGACTGACAAGTTGTGTCACTCAAGGCCTGAGCTCCCTCCACTCTGAAGAGTAAAGGATTTTGAGTCTAGGAGGCCATAACAGTCTTCTCTACAGATCATCATTAGGTCAACCCTCCTGGCTCCATGCACCAGGCATGTTCCCATCCTGTCAGCAGGTAATGAGCAAAACCAACCGCAGGCCCCATCTGCAGGAGTTAAACCAACAAACACGGCTGCAAGTGGCTTCCCAGAGCGTCTCTATGGTAGCCCCTTGACCTGGTTACAACCTCTCAAAACCCTCACCCTGAGAGGTGGAAACCTCTCCCTTCTGAGTAAATAAGGTGGAGCCAGGTTCACACTCCTGGTTCACAAAAAGTTCAATATGAGCTGTCAATGTGCACTTACAGCACAGAAAGCCAACTGTGTCCTGGGCTGCATCCAGAGCACTGGAACCAACAGGGCCAGCAAGGGGATTCTGCCCCTCTGCTCTGCTCTGCTGAGACCCCACCTGGAGCCCTGTGTCCAGTTCTGGAGTCTCCAACGTAAGAAGGGTATGGAACTTTTGAAATGGGTCCAGAGAAGGCCACAAACATGATCAGAGGGTTGAAGCACCTCTGCTATGAGGACAGGCTGAGAGTGCTAGGGTTTTCTAGCCTGGAGAAGAGAAGGTTCCAGGGAGATATTAGAGAGGTCTTCCAGTACTGAAAGGGGCTCCAGGAGAGCTGGAGAAGGACTTTTTCCAAGGGCCTGTAGTGACAGAATGAGGGGGAATGGTTTCACATTGGAAGGGGGAATATTTAGATTGGATATTAGGAATAAATTCTTCACAATGAGGGTGGTGAGACACTGGCACAGGTTGGCCAGGGAAGTTGTGGCTGCCCCATCCCTGTAGGTGTCCCTGCTCTTTCCAGGGAGTTGGAACTGGGTGATCTTTAAGGTCCCTTCCAACCCAAACCATTCCATGATTCTCTATGAATCTATGATTTAAATGTGTCTCGGTTCCTCTTCATTTCTTTGACGACATTTCAGTACGGGTCAGGGAGACCAGGCGCTAGATGAAGTCAGTTGGATCTCCCCATCCCCTGCCTCCCTAGGTCCCAGGCACCATCCAACACACGATGCAGTGGAAGGGACTCCTATGGGAGCACCCATCCATACCCTTAGAATCACAGAATCCTTAAGGTTTGAAAATACCTCCAAGATCATCCAGTCCAACCGTCAGCCCAACACCACTGTGCTTACTAATACCCTTCCAGAGTAATGAAAAAACATTTGAGGATTCAGGTGCAAATAGCCCCAATCTCACCAGCAAATCTCTCTGCATACCTGGAGCCTCTCCTTGAAACAGGCTGTTGTTGCTGAACATCTCCAGGAAGGTGACCTGCTGTGGATGATGGCTGTGCTGGCTGGAGAAGTCTTCTCATCTAGGGAAGAAACAGACCCAAAGGGACTTGCTGCTTTTTGATTGAAGTCCAGAAATGGGAAGAGGAGCAGAGACAAGCAGGGGAAGAGCCTTCACTTGGTCCAAGGTGCATCAGAGCTGGGTCCAGAGAATATCTGGATATCCACATTCCAGGAGCTCAGACCCATCCCAATGCACAAGGATGCGAATACATGCATGGAGCAACCAGATGGGTGAACTCTGCCTTCCCCACTACAACAGGAGGATCGAATCCATGGGATCCTTTTGCCCTCTTCCCTTCACCAGCCATCCACCTCCTCTTCAGTCACCTCTGCCTTTCAGTGGTCATATTTTGGGTGTTCTGGTTTGTAAATTAAGTGGGTGTCAAGCTCTTTGTGAGTCATTCACCAGGAACATGCTGGAGGTTGTCTCCTCAAAGCTTCTCATGGCTCCTTCACCCATCCCTTTCACAGGCATGTGCCTCCTCATAGAATCATGGAATCATTCAGGTTGGAAAAGACCTCTAAAATCATTCAGTCCAACCATCAGCCCAACATCATCATGCCTACTAAATCAAGTCCCCAAATGCCACGTCTACACACTTGCTGAACACCCCCAGGGATGGTGGTTCATGGGATGCACTAGATCTCAGATCAGCCTCCTGAGCCAGCATAGGTGGTCTTGCAGCTCATGGGATGAGGTGCACAGTGTCATGGATCAAGTGAGCGTGTGCATTGTCATGGCTGGGTCACTTCATGGTTCTGCAATGCAGCATCTCAGGTGGAAAATGCAACCAGCAGAGGTACGAGTGGCTGCGTTACCCAGGAGCATTTCATAGAATCACCTGGTAGGAAAAGACCTTTGAGATCCAGTAGCAAACCATCCCTGAGCACCTCATCTACCCATCTTTTAAGCACCTCCAGGGATGGTGACTCCACCACTTCCCTGGGCAGCCAGGGAAGTCACACTGTCCTCCTTTCTCCACACTTTCTGAGAAGCATCACACTCTCTGCAACAGTAGCAAAGAGGCAAAAAAAACGAGACCACAGCAACCACCACCTCCCTATCCTACTCCTTCCAGCTGCATTTTTGCATTCCCACACCAAAGAGGGGCTGGAATTCCACCAACACAATAAACACACAAAGAAGCAGAAGGTTTCAGAGTATTTCATTTGTGACAACAGTGTGTTTTGCATTATTGCAGATAAGGCATCACCAGGTGATACAAACATCTTGCAGCCTCTCCAAATCCCTGAGGAACAGGGAGCCACCGGGAATATTTATGTAGGTCCTACGTCCTGGCTGGCTTTGGTGAAGAGACATAACCCAGCTACAGAGGGTCCACAGTCAGGCAGAGAGGTGAATGAAGCTGTTGAAGCAGCAAAAGGAATCAAGCTGGAGTTTTCAAACGCTATGATCTGCTTTTATCCACCATAGTCCCTTCTTGGCATCAAAATTGGCCCTGCAGCCTGGACTGGGAGCACAGGAGATTCCATACTGGGATGTAACCCTTTCCTTAAACAACAGGATGCCCTGGATCCTGCTCACCCATCCCTGATGAAACATTCTGGTTTGCTAGGGCATCAGAGAACCAAGGAATCATTAAGGTTGGAAAAGACCTCTAAGCTCATCCAGTCCCACACCACCATGCCTGCTAAACCATGTCCTAAAGTCCCACATCCACAGGGTTTTTTTAATGCACCCAGGAATGGCAACTCCACCACCGCCCTGGGAAGCCTCTTACATTACTTCACCACTCTTTCAGCAAAGAACTTTTTTTCTAATATCCAATCAAAACCTCACCTGGTGCAACCTAAGGCCATTTCCTCTCATCCTATCACTTGTTACTGGAGAGAAGAGACCACCTCCCATATGAAAACAGGCTGGGTAAGTAGGACTTATTCAGCCTAGAGAAGGCTCTGGGAGACCTTAGAGCAGCCTTCCAGTACTGAAAGGGGCTCCAGAAAAGCTGGGAAAGGGCTCTTGATCAGGGAGTGCAGAGATAGGACAAGGGGGAACAGTTTTCAGCTGAAAGAGAGGAGGTTGAAGTGAGCTCTTAAGAAGAAATGTTTTCCTGTGAGGGTGGAGAGGCCCTGGCACAGGTTGCCCAGGAGAAGCTGTGGATGCCCCATCCCTGGGGGTGTTCGAGGCCAGGTGGGATGGGACTTTGAGCAACCTGATCCAGTGAGAGGTGTCCCTGTCCATGGCAAGACAGTTGGAACTATATGGACTTCAAAATTTCTTCCAACCAAAACCATTCCATGATTCTATGGTTACATGATCTGCAGACACCTCCTGGCCGACCTGGGTCATGGGGGAAGTTGTGCAATGAGCAACCACACTGATATTTTCATAAAATACGAACCCCAAAGCTCATTAAGGTGCAAAAACAACCATCTTTTGTCATCGTCAGATCTTCAAGGAGAAAACATTATGGAAAATTTGGCCAAAACCTAGTAATTTGATAGTGGCAAATAAATGGAGGGATGGATGCGGATGAGATTGGGAAGCTTCTACAGAAAAACTGCTGACAGGTAGGAGCTGACATCAGCACGGTTTCTCCTGAGAACTTCTGATCCCCCAGGATCACTTTCTATTGCTCCTTGCATGATGAGTAGCAAGAGCTCCAGTGGACAAATGGAACCAAGGAAGATGGCTTATCCTGCTGCAGGCAGCAGGGAAAGATCTCTTTATCCTCGGAGGAACCATAGCAAAAGCTGGAGCAACAGGTGTCTCAAAGGGACATTTGCTTCCATGCTTGATGGCCCTGTTCTGGGAGATGGTTCCTTGCAGGATGAATATTTGAGGCTCATTGGTACATTTTCACGACATGAGGCAACACTAGAAACCCCCTTGGTCCACACTGCTCCATCTGATTGCAGCAGCAGCGAGAGAGTCGAACAGGAGGAAGGAATTGAAACCTGAAGAGTTGTCTTGGCACTGCAACCCAGTCCTATCAGTGTTGGTGGGAGGCTGAGCAAGACCTACAGGTCTCATAATCATTTGTTTGCAAAGCAGAAAGCAAAACAAGCCAAAGGTGCAGGTTCTCTGCATCATTAGCACCCAGCAGCAGCACACACTGCAGTCTGGTTTGTACTGGTTTGTTTAAGCATGTTGGGAAGCACAGGAGAAAAAGGAATACATTCATCAAGCTGTGGCTGCAGGGGTTGCAGGAGAGGAGAAAAGCGAAGCCCATGGGCAAAGCATTACTCCTGGAATTGGTCTCAGGGTAGGGTTCAGCCCATCTCCAATTTCTGCCTCTACAGCGCCGGTTTGGAGGGAAGTTACGTGGGACTACAGAGATGAAAGAGCAGCTCAGAGGGAAAAGGAGCTCTAAAAGATGGGAGCCAAACTGTGCAGAACTTCCCCAGCACATTTGGGAGCCCAGGAGAAAAAAAAAAAGACTAATACATTCACCAACTGCGGCTGCAAGGGTTGCAGGAGAAGATAAATGCAAAGCCCACAGGCACAGCTTTGCTCCTAGGACTGCTCTCAGTTCAGCCCAACTCCACTGGTTTGTAGTTGTTTGCTTAAGCACGTTGGGGAGCACAAGAGAAAAAGGAATACATTCACTAAACTGTGGTTGTAGGGGTTGCAGGAGAGGAGAAAAGCAAAGCCCACAGGCAAAGCTTTGCTCCTCGGATTGCTCTCAAGGTAGGTCCACAGGCACAGCTTTGCTTCTGCGATCACTTTCAGGGTAGGGCTCAGCCCAGCATCACTCTCGGCCACTACGACACTTGTTTGGAAGGAGGTGTATGGGACTGTAGAGGTGAAAGAGCAGCTCAGAGGGAAAACAAGATCTACCATACATAAGACAGACTGAGAAGACCTTCCTGAGCACAGAATTCACCAGGAGTTTTGATATAGCAATTGCCACCAGTCCCTGCTTAAGTTTCCATCTCAGTTTCTCAGAGGTTACAAAGAGGTCCCATCTCTCTTTGGAAAGGCAACATTATCAGCCCAGGGTTTGGGGCTGTACAGTGGGTTTTATACATCCATAAACCAGGCACTACACATTGCACTGTAAAGGGAAACTGAGGCTTGTTCAGAGTGCAAGGAAAAATGCTCAGAACCCGAGAGGTTTTGCTTTCTGTGTGCTGCAGTATCTCCACATGCTCACAGGCTACACAGGATAAGGTCCTTTTCTCCACCACCCTCTTCTGTTTTGCACTGGAGTTTGAGTTTTACAAGTCAGAGCAGCTTAACGACAACAAAAAAGACGACAGACAAAGATGTAAAATTAGAAATATTTCAGAACAGGTATTTTTTACGTGCTGCTTCTGAGGGGAGTGGGATTCTGCATCAGCGTGAGTTTTATCTTCATTTTGGCAGCAACCTGGGACTGAGAGAGCCATCTCCATCTCCATCTGCTGATGTGATCCAGAGCAGAGCCACAGCTTCTTTCCATACTCTCTAGGCAGGCAAAGGACCTTCCAGGTGTCTTCAAGCACAGCTTCAATTGAAAGGTTTCACCAGTTTCATAGCAGCATAGTTCTAGAGGGGTGGAGACACAAGGGAAAGAAAAGTTGGTTTGAACTAGGTGGAACAAGGTTAAAGCATTTTAGAGGGCACTGTGGAGAACTGGAAACAGGACTGCATTCCAAGCAGGCTCGATGGTCAAGTTCCCACCCCACCTGCAGAGACAACCCAGCAAAAAGTCCATCCCTGCTACCAAGGCTGGTAGAAAGGTCAAGACACGTGAGAAAATGGGTCTTTCATCTTCTTCCAGTAGAGGCTACTGGTCACAAGCAGTGAGCACCAGGAGTCACTCATGGACTTCTGATTTCTCCTGCCACCAGTTTTTAAGATAAATTTTCTCCTCTTCAAACCCCTGTGAGAATTCTGGACCCTCCCCACCAGTGCTGTAGCCTGTTCTACATGCAGTTCCTGCTTTGAAAGAAGATGACGGCTCTCTGAAAAAGGATAAGCTGTGTGAAAGATCTTAGAAAGCCCACCCTGAAAATACAGACAATGACATATGCTTGGGTAATTTGAAAAGAGATGAATTTAGAGTAGAATCACAGAACCATGGAACAGTTTGGGTCAGAAGGGACCTCAAAGCCCATCCAGGTCAAAATCCCCTAACAATGGGCAGGGACACCTCACACTGGATCTGGAGGTTCAAAGCCCCTGTCCAATCTGGCCTTGAACACCTCCAGGGATGGAGCAGCCACCACTTCCCTGGGCAACCTGGGCCAGGGCCTCCCCACCCTCACAGGAAAATATTTCTTCCTAAGATCTCATCTCAGTCTTCCTTCTTGTGGCTCAAAACCATTCCCCTCATCCTGTCCCTGCACTCCCTGATCAAGAGCCCATCCCCAGCTTTCCTGGAGCTGCTCTAAGGTCTCCACACAGCCTTCACTTCTCTAGGCTGAACAACCCCAACTCTCTCAGCCTGTCCTCATACAGGAGGTGCTCAGGCCCTTAGATCATCTCTGTGGTCTCCTCTGGACTTGCTCTAATTGATAAATCTCCTTCCTGTGCTGAGGACTCCAGAACTGAACACAAGGCTCCAGTTGAGGGCATGCTCTAACAAAGCCCATCAAAGTCACTGGACCCGGTTGGATGGGGCCTTGAGAAACCTGATCCAGTGAGAGGTGTCCCTGCCCATGGCAGGGGGGTTGGAACTTGATGAGCTTTAAGGTTCCTTCCAACCCAAACCATTCCATGATTCTGTGACCTTTCCAAAAAGCCCCACAGTGGGCCTAAATAATCAGGATTGTGGGGTGGAAGAGCATATCCAGTAGAAAGATATTCAATCTCGATACGAGGACAACTCAAGCAATGATGAATTTACCACAACTCTTGGCAAACTCTTCTAATGCTTAATTAGCCTTCATCTCAAAAATTAGCATCCTATTTCCACTGGAACAGTTCCTCTAATGTTAACATCCAGCTACTGGATCTCATTATACTTGCGTGTCTTTCTTAAGAAGTCTTCTGATGTCAAGTTAAATCTAATGACCAATGAAGGTAATTACATAGGAAATATTCAGGGAATGCTGTTCCCAGAGTCCTAGCTCGTTCAGAGCTTAATGACAACCACTCTGCAATGAAAGTGAAGGGAACCCAGCAAGTAATGCGACACCAAGGCTGAATGGAAGAGCCCAAGTCAAAAAAATGAAGAACCTCAGAATATAAGATTTTCAAAATTTTTTCCTCCATTTTTGTAAGGCCAGACAAGGTTTTTTTATGGAAATGTGCAATACCGTGCTGTTTTCCAAGAGGCTTTTCATTTGGAAACAACCTCTCACCAACTCAAACAAGTTGCTCTGTAAAGAATTGCGCTAATGATGACTGATTTCTTATGGACTTGTGCCTGCATTTCCCATGCTACCATTCTCCCAGCTCTCCACAGGTCCTGATGAACCTCGTCTTCATCCCAAAGCACTTCCAGATCCTTCCCTGCTTCTGCGCATTTGCCCCTGCTCCTTCCATGGACACCAGACCCCACCAAGGCGACCACAGAACATTCGCTGCTGGCAAACTGGAACAGGCTGCCCAGAGAGGTGGTGGAGTCACCAACCCTGGAGGGGTTTAAAAGATGGGTAGAAGAGGTGCTCAGGGATCTGGTTTAGTAGGGGACAGGTAAGGTTGGACTCAATGATCTCAAAGGTTTTTTCCAACCAAGAAATTCTATGATTCTAAGATTACACATAGAGCAGTAAAAGCAGCAAGGTCCATGTTTTAAACAGGTCCTGATGCTGTTCCTGGCACACAAGTCAGAACATAAGTGAGGAGGGATTGTTTTTCCATGCATTTAATCAGGGATATAGCGGCGAGCCCAGCCAAAGGTCAGGATGCCAGGGGCATCCTTCGTAGGAAACCACCACCAGCGCAACTGCCAACTTCAGTGCCGGTGAAATGGGAAAGAAATTAAACCTTCAAGCAGATACAGACCCAGTGACCTCAAAAATCTAAGGGAAGTTGGCCAAATGCATTAAAAAACAGAAAATACCCCATGAAACATGGCCTTGCTTCTTCAAAATGTGACTAAAAATTGACCCGACCAAAATGAAATGGAATCTAACAACACTGAGCTAGAAAACAGGGAAAAATCCCAAAGAATAATGAGCAAAAATCAATATTTATGGTTTGTGAATTCTTTCTTCTCTCAGCATTGGTTTTATACGATACCACTGGCACGGACACAAAGCCACTCACAGCATCAGGGAAACACAGGATTCTTCAAATCATAAAATCATGGAATGGCTTCTGTTGGAAGGGACCTCAAAGGGCATCCAGTTCCAACCCCCTGCCATGGGCAGGGATACCTCCCGCTGGACCAGGTTGCTCAGTGCCCCATCCAACCTGGCCTTCAACACCTCTAGGGATAGGGCAGCCATCACTTCCCTGGGCAACCTGTGCCAAGGCCTCTCCACCCTCACAGGAAAACATTTCTCGCTAAGGTCTCAACTCAATCTCTCCTCTTTCAGCTTAAATTGTTGCCCCTCATCCCATCCCTGCAATCCCTGATTAAGAGCCCCTCCTCAGATTTCCTGTAGGTCCATGGGTTGTCTTCAAATAATCATAGAATGTTTAAGGTTGGAAAAGACTTGTAAGATCATCCAGTCCAACCCCACCAAGCCAATTAAACCATGTATGAAAGTGCCACATCTACATATTTTTTGAAAACCTGCAGGGATGGGGACTCCACCACTTCCCTGGGTGGTCTCTTCCAAAGTGTCCGTGGGTTCCCCTTTATCGTATCCCTGCACTCCTGGATAAAGAGCCCCTCCCCATTTTTACTGTAGTCCCTTTCAGTACTGGGAAGCGGCTCTAAGGTCTCCCCAGAGCCTCCTCATCTCCAGGCTGAACAACCTCAACTCTCTCAGCCGGTCCCTCTTGGTCAAAAAGACATCGGTTCTGCTCCCTTGAGGGAAGTCTTCATGGCACCAGGATCAGGAAATGCAGCAGCAACCTACACTTGCACAATGATTTCCCCCCTTAGCACCTCCAGAATGGTTTCTCTACTAGAAGTCCCCCAGCCCTTCCCATGGATACGAGGATGGGCAAAGCTGTGATTTAATCCCATCCCCCCCTTCTTTTTTCTTCTCAACGGGAACAACCGAGCACGCACGGCTTCAAATCATCTGAAAGCGATTACGACAGTGAGGAGAAATTCCACACTGTGCTGCTTAGGAGCACACAAAGCCATCTGCAAAACCAGCCCCGTCCCCTCGCACAATGTTGTAAATTAAACCAAGAAGGTCTTTTCCTCAGAAGAAAAATCAGATACAAGGAGCAGGATTTGTTAAGTGCTGGAAAGAGAGAAGCGGATCATTATTCTTATCAGTCTGGGAGGAGGGGAAATGGCATCCGAGAGTCCCCATGAATTATTCCAGCGCTGCAGGAACAGAGGAGGACACAAAACCCTATTCCGAGCCAAACCGGGAGGCCAAGGTTCCTTTATTTATTTACATTGTTTTGCCAGTGGAGCTGAGAGTGAGACAAGAAACGGCTGCGTTCTTGATTAATGAGGTGAAAACCCTCTTCCTCATCATTTCAAACATTGGTATAACAAGCTCCAAGCCTTGATAACGAGAGATGGGGCTGTCCTGACGCCTATAAACCCCCTGCATCTTTAAACAATTACAGACTAGCACAGGTTTTGCCACTGCTCAGCCCTGTAAATCAGCTGCATTATTGATTAGGCTGCATGTTTGTCAGGGGTTTCATAGAGTCATGGAATCATTAAGGTTGGAAAAGCCCTCTTAGCTCATGAAGTCACTGATGACCCATTTTGGTTTGTCAGGGAATCACAGAACCATCAAGGTTGGAAAAGTCCTCTAAGATCAAGCACAACCATCACCCAACCCCACTATGCCCACCGCACCATGTCCTGAAGTGCCACAGCCACACATTTTTGAACCCCTCAGGGCATGGTGACTCCATCACTTCCCTGGGCAGCCTCTTCCAATGCTTCATCACTCTTTCTATGAAGAAATTTTCCCTCATACCCAATCTCCCCTGGTGCAACTCGAGGCCATTTCCTCTCTCCCATCACGTCTTCTTTGGGAGAAGAGACCCACCAGTCCTACAACACCTCCAATGTCACCTGCTTGAACCTCTTTGGAAACAATCAATTAACCTCACCGTCGTTAGACATGGGTGCAAAGAGCTGAGCACCTTGTGATGAGTCAGCAGCAAAGACCAGAAGTACAGACTCTATTTTTGACCCATTATGGACCACCAGCTTTATCCTCAGGAACCAGCATGAGTCTTTGCACCCACATGCCCTCTGACCATCTCTGTCACTGCAGAGGCTGGTAGGCCACAAAGACCTTGGTAGCCCACCTATCCTCTCCCGCACCCATCATACCGGGAAGGCGTAGACGAAGATTCCCAGGAAGAGCAGCAAAATGAAGAGCACGATGGCCAGGATAACCACCCACTTGTACCGCCGCCACAGGATGTATTTCATGGTCTTGTATGGGGAGGTGAACCACAGGAAAGAGGTCTCTGGACGCCTGGAGCCAAACAAAGTGGAGGTAACTTCTGGGTTTCACAGTAGCTTCACCCTCCTGGATCCCCAGCCCCATGAGTGTCCCCTGCTGTAGCAAGCTGGTGGCTCTCTCAGCAAACCCACATCCCTCTGCGTAGACTATGCCCTCCTTAGCAGTCCATACCAGCCTCCTGGCCACCCTGGATTGTTCCAGTTGGTACAATCTGAGTATCAGCCCTTGAAACATGGAGCCTATACATAAGCAAGCCCATGACAGTAGACCTCAAACTGGGAACCCAGATTTTCAATTTGTTCCTTGAGAACTCCGCACCCTAGTGGTTAATTTTCCATTCAAAATGTTCTTACTTAGGGTCCTCCAGCTTGGGGTTCATATTTGGTTCATCCCGACCCATGCCAGCTGGTCGCTCTTCATGCTCGTGTTCCGCCACAATTTCCAAAGTCATTTCCAACTTGCCCTGCGCAAGTTAAAAAAAAACAAAACTAATTTATAAGAGAGAAATGTGAGAAATGAACGTGTGATGCAAAACAGTGATTGGGGACAGAAAAAGTACCTTGAGCATAACCCAACCACTATCACTGAGGACCATGAGGAGCCCAGCAAGAGTGGATTCCCTACAGATCCCTCACCCACCCACTGCAATGCTCTCAGCAGATCCCAAGGACTTTTCAAGTGTCATTGATGTCCCAGTTTAGGCAACTGGCTGGAGGGTCATGCATTGAGTGACTTCATCCACTGCCTGGACTCCCTGACCTGTACTGAAAAGTAACAAAAGACTTGAAGATGAGCCCAGACACTTACATTTAAATCATAGAATCATAGAGAATCATAGAATTAATTGGGTTGGAAGGGACCTTAAAGATCATCCAGTTCAAATCCCCCTTGCCATTGGCAGGGATATCTTCCACGGATCACGTTGTTCAAAGCCCCATCCAACCCGGCCTTGAACACCATGAAGGAGGGGGCATCCACGACTTCTCTGGGCAACCTGTACCAGGGCATCATAAGCCTTAACTGTGAAGAATTTCTTCCTAATATCTAATCTAAATCTTCCCCCTTCCAATTTAAAGACATTCTCCCTTGTCCTATCACTACAGGCCCTTGGAAAAAGCCCCTCCCCAGCTTTCCTGGGGCTCGTTACAGTACTGGGAGGCTGCTCTAAGGCCCCCTTGGAGCATTCTCTTCTCCAGGCTGAACAACCCCAACTCGCTCAGCCTATCTTCATAGCAGAGGTGCTCCAGCCCTTTGATCATCTTCACAGCCTTTCATATAGGTTGGAACTGGATGATCTTTAACGTCCCTTCCAACCCAAACCACCCTATGATGCTATGATTCTATATCAGTCTGGTGGTTTAAAACCTTGCACTGACACAATACCATTAAGAATAGATACAATATAGAGACAAATTGGGTGTCATGTTCCAAAAACCACATCAAAAGTTCCACAGAAAAAATCATTTCTTCTGTGGCATTTCCAGCCAAATCCTGGTTCTCCATCCCACACAGAAAAAAAGCCGGTCCAGGTTGTAAAATCTGCAGCCCAAGACTGTGTTTCTTGCCCTGATCTGCATGTGGTTGGCTCAGCCATGTCCCTCCTCAATGCTATGAACGAGAAACCCAAGAAAACATGTGAAGAGGATGCCTTACCGCCAGGATCTTCTTTTGATCCTGCTCAGCAACACAGGGCCACCATCCCTTGACCGTTTTCTGCTCAAAGAGTGACACAAAGCGACTCAAAACTAAGGTCTCATCTACTAGATCTAAGGAGCACTTCTCAGCAGTCTTGGCAGGTTTGGGCATCCTGTTGAGATCCATCTGTATGGAGCCTGCAAGGAGGAACATTACGGGGAAGATATCTTGGTTTAATAGATCCAGCAACCAGGCTCGGGAAGGGTCTGGAGCCCAGGGGTTCTGGGAGTGTCTGAGGGACCTGAGGTGCTTTAGTCAGGAGAAGAGGAGGCTGAGGGGAGAGTTCATCACTTTCTACAACTGCCTGAAAGAAGGGAATGCTGGAATAGTTTGGATTGGAAGGGACCTCAAAGCCCATCCAGTTCCAGCATCCTTCCCATGAGCAGGGACACCTTCCATTGGACTAAGTTGCTCAAGCTCCCATCCAATCTGGCCTTGAACACCTCCAGGGATGGAGTGTCCACAACTTCTCTAGACAACCTGTGCGCGCACAGACTCAGTTGAGCCATGGAGAATTTCAGCCTTCCTGGAAGGTGGTGGCTCTGTTGGATTTGATAATGCTCTTGGCACTGTGTCAGCCCATGATCAGACAGCTGCAGGCTGAGACCGAAAATCTTCCTCACACAAACCACTTATCATCGGTCCTGACCTCATGCTGACACTGAATCCTGTCCTTGGGACACTTTCTTCATATCCTGAAAGGATTCTATAGGTTTTTTTTTTTTTCTTTCCTGATTGTATCAGCAGGAATGGAGCCGAGAAAACTTTCCTGACTTACCCAAATAGTCGTCAAAAGAGAACTTGTCATTGTCCCAGATCTGGAAGATAAGCTGTGGTGGAATCTTATTTTCTGTCTTGTCCAGGCTCCAGAAGTGCTCCTAAAATCACACCAGAAGAGAAACAAAGGAAGAAATAAAAGGCTCGTTAGTGAAAGTGGGCAGAACCTGTTGACTCTGATCTCACAGCAGTGGAAGTCCTGGAATAAAATGCCTTGGTGTGTCTTCCTCCAGTTCTGCAGGGCCAGAGCCACAGGAGGGAAGTGCTGGCTCTGGCCAGTTCTTGGACAAGGACGCTCACTGGAAAAGCCAAGATGCTTCTGGAAGTTGGGTTGTATCAATATGTGCCCTAATTAAGTGTCAATATTTTAGCAAACACAGAACCATGGAAACATTAAGGTTGGAAAAGAGCTCCAAGCTCGTCCAGTCCAACCATCAGCCCAATACCACCAAGCCTACTAAACTATGTCCTGAAGTGCCACATCTACCCATTTTTGAGCCCCTCCAGGGATGAAGAGTCCACCACTGCCCTGGGCAGCCTCTTCCAATGCTTGAAAAACCTTTTGGTGAAGCAATTTTTCCCAATATCCAATCTGAACTTCCACTGTTGCAACTTGAGGCCATTTCCTTTTGTCCTACCACTTCTTACTTGAGAGAAGAAAAAACAAACACTCTGCTGACAGCATCATATTTGTGTGATATAGATGAAGGTGACCCTCCAAGGTGAAGAGAGCAATGAGTGTTGAGAGCCAGTGCTGCCAAAATTTACCTTCCTCTTAAATAATGGAAAAGTATAGGAATAACCCTTAAATTAGCACTTATGTAGGTAATTCAAGTACATCCCTTTCCTGTGGATGCCCCATTCCTAGAGGTGTTCAAAGCCAGGTTGGATGAGGTTTTGAGCAACCTGATCCAGTGGGCAGTGTCCCTGCCCATGGCTGAGCTTGGAACTGGATGGGATTTAATGTCAGAACAATATTTCTTCCTAAGGTCTCTTCTCAATCTCCCATCTATCATTTCAAAACCTTTCGCCCTCATCCTATCCCTGCACTCACTGATTAAGAGCCCCTTCCCTGCTTCCCTGGAGCACCTTCAGGTTCTGGAAGGCTGCTGTAAGTTCTTTATGCAGCCTTCCCTTCACCAGGCTGAACAATCCCAACTCTCACCCTGTCCTCACAGCAGAGGTCCTCTAGCCCTTGGTTCATCTCCTTGCCCTTCTCTGAACTTGCTCCAACAGATCCATGCCCTTCCTGTGCTGAGTACTCCAGAACTGGACACAGGGCTCCAGATCATCTCTGTGCCCTCCTCTGGACTCTCTCTAACATCAAGGATCTAACACCACTTTTGGCATGTCATATGATGCCTGAAATTTAGGACTAAGAAGCGTTAGGACAGAAGAAGAGAGGCAGAGATGCACAAAAAGCCAAGGTCTTGTTATTTCTGGCTCCAACCAATGGCTGAAAATAGGAGGCAGAGTCACGACTGCTGTCTACTGACAGAGGTCCATCCTGTGGGCGATGCCTCCTGCTGCACTCTTGCCCCAGGGCAGCATCATAAACAGCGCAGATTTAATTAAAACCAGGAAACGTCAGCATTATTCATGACACATACGTAGCGCCATAAATTCACCACGCTGGCTACAAGACCCTGATTCATTATATCGTGCGATATTAAAAAAGAGAGGGGGAGGAAAGAAAAAGAATGTGTCACACTCTGTAAGAACATAAATATTCAAGCAGCGAGACTGTGGGCACTTAAATCCCATTGGAACCGGTTTCGCTTTAAGAGATCACCCTGGATGGTTGTATTTCAATTTAGCTCCGTTCCTCATCTCCTGTCGGAAAAACATGCCAGTATTTTTGCAATGGAGCATTTTATTTATGCATTTTGAATGTTTTACAATCTAGAAAAAGAAAAGAAAGTCAAGGGAAGCTTCCATCTCTCCCCACTGCTCATTGCAGTGTATTAAAATGTTGCTCTTCCAGCTAATAAGTCGTTTTTTATTAAAACTGCTAAAAATGGAAAGAGTTTGTGGTGATTCTTCCCCTTCCATATATCGATTGAGTCCTACACTGCAGAAAGGTTGTTGGTCATCCAGAGAGGAAATCAAATACCCATGCTTAAAGAAGAAGGCACCTAGGTGACCTCACTATGGGTTGGAAAGGTTCATCTAGGATCTGCGAGATGAAGGAAGATCCATCTCTCTTGGTGTGCCCCACATCAAAACACCATGGCCTCTTTCTGACTGCCCCTTCCTGAGGCAATTCAGGCATCCCTACCTATGTTTGGCTTGGGAGAGAATGAAATGTCCTACACGTGCCTCTTCATAGAATCATGGAATTGTTAAGGTTGGAAAAGGCCTCTAAGATCATCCAGTCCAATCATCAGACCAACAGCACCATGACTACTAAACCACGTCCTCAAGTGCCATGTCTACACATTTTGTGAACACTTCAGGGATGGTGACTCCACTGCTTCCCTGGGCAGCCTCCGACAGTGCCTGAGAACCCTTTCAGTGAAGAAATTTTCCCTGTTTTCCAATCTAAACCTCTCCTGGTGCAACTTGAGATCATTTTCTCTCATCCCACCACCTGATACTTGGGAGAAGAAACCAACACACACTTCACTACAACCAAGGGGGTTGAAGAGAGTGATGAGGTCTCCTCTCAGCTTCCTCTTCTCCAGGCTAAAAATCCCAGGTCCCTCAGCTGCTCCTCATAAGGCTTGTTCTCCAGCCTCTTCACCAGCTATGCTGCCCTTCTCTGGACAGGCTCCAGCACCTCCATGTCCTTCTTGCAGCGATCCATCCAGCTTTGGCCTTGCGTGTGGAAAAACATTGTCAGGGTGGTTTGGCCAGTGACAACACTTTCCTCCTCGGAGCCCCGTGAAGCTGGAGACACAGCCGAGCGGAGCAGGAAGGCCAGGCTGGGGAAGGAGGAATTTGATGCTGAAGTTTATGGGCCCGTTTCTAGGCAGTGTGAAATTTGCCTCCGTGATTAAATCGACCTCCGAAAGTTCACTATAAAAACAACCCACAAAATTTATTTCCCAGCCTTTCGCAAGACTTGGGAAGGAAAAGGGGCTTGAATTATTGTTTGGGAATTTGTTTTGCAGTGCAGGGGGGACAAGAAGTTGGTGAATATTTTACAGTCATGAATAATTCAGCAGGTGAGGCAGGAAAAAAATAAGCTCATATCACAAGGGAAGTGTTGACAGGGCTACATTTCTTCTGGGTTGTTCGTGTGCAATGGAATACAAAGTGAGGAGCAAACCCAGCCTTTCAGGGAGGTCTCAGAGTGTTTACACTCAAGCAAGCCTGGCCCAATTCAGCATGGGCATAGAATCATAGAATCATTTGGTTGGAAAAGTCCTTTGAGATCAAGTCCAGCTGTACCTGTCCACTACTAAAACATATCCTTAAGAACCTTATCTACATATCTTTTAAACACCTCCAGGGATGGTGAATCCACCACCTCCCTGGGCAGCCTCTGCCAGTGCCTGAGAACCCTTTCAGCGAAGAAATGTTTGCTGATATCCAATCCAAACCTCCCCTGGTGCAACTTGAGGCCTTTTCCTCTTGTCCCATCACTGGTTATTACTTTGGAGAAGAGATCAGCACCCTCCTCACTGCAATCTCCTTTTAGGCAGTTGCAGAGAGTGATAGAGTCTCCTCTCAGGTTCCTTTTCTCCAGGCTAAGCAATCCCAGTTCCCTCAGCTGCTCTTCATAAGACTCATGCTCCAAACCCTTCACCAGCTTCATTGCCCTCTTCCAGACATGCTCCAGCAGCTCAATGTCTTTCTTGTCCTGAGGTGCCCGAAACTGAACCCAGGATTCAAGGCGCAACCTCACCAGCACAAAATCAGAAGCACAAACACTTTCCTGCTCCTGCTGCCCACAACATTTTTGATCCAAGCCAAGATGCTGCTGGCCTTCTTCTGCAGTAGTGGACTGGTTCCTCTTCCAATGTCTCTCTTTGTCTTTGCAAAACAGAATATTTTGTGTTCTGGCATCAATACCTCACTTTCTTCTTGACACCTAACACCAAAATCTCGTAGCAGAACAAGTATGAAGACAACAGCTACGTTCCTAAGTCTGGTTTCTGCCAATGCTATGCCATGACACAGATTTCAAGTTGCCAACTGAGCTCCCACACTCATTATGTTCATCTCCTGGAATTTCTTTTATGAAACACTTACCGAACCAACCAGCCAGGTCCTGGAAGCTTCAGCCTAGTGGTTTATTTCCAGGTCCACTCAAGCTCCCAACTCACATACTGAGATGCCCTTGAAATTCTACCCCTGTTCATTTATGCAGATGACATTTGCTTAGACATTGCATGTCAAGCTTTGTTCTGCCCTAGAGGACATCAAGAATTGAGAGCTGGCAGGTGTATTCAGCTACTGCTGTAACTGGCACTTGAATCTGAACATTTCAAAACCAATTTCATGCATTTTCCACCTCTACAGTGCCTGCGAGACACAGGAGCTGAGAGCGTCTCTGATTGAATGCCCAGTGAAACGTGAGCCATACCCAGTCTCTCTTGGCATGGCTCTCAATAGGCTCTGGCTGGACCATGACCATCTGATAATGTTTCCTGCATGAGCCAAGACCTGCCAGGCTTAGACTTAAGGATCTAAATTTTAAACGCTGCAGGCATCTGCTCTTCTCTGCTTTGTATTCATATGGCACCTGGACCTGCCAGTTTCTCCTCTACAAAAGTCATAGGATCATAGAAAGCTTTGGGTTGGAAAGGACTTTTACAGGGCACCCAGTCCAAACCTCCCGCAGGAGAAAGGACAATTTTAACTTGATCAGGTTGCTCAGAGCCTCATCCAACCTGACCTTGAATGCTTCCAGGGATAGGGCCTCCACTAATTCCCTATTCTGCTGTTGTGAAATCTCACCTTGAAACCCTGCGTCCAGTTCTGGAGTCCTCAGCACAGGAAGGACATGGAGCTGTTACAGCAAATCCAGAGGAGGCCATGGAGATGATCCGAGGGCTGGAGCCCTCTTGTACAAGGACAGGCTGAGACAGGTGGCATTGTTCAGCCTGGAGAAAAGAAAGCTGTGGGGAGATCTTAGAACAGCTTCCAGTACTGAAAGAGACTCCAGGGAAGTATGGGAGGGGCTCTTGATCAGGGAGTGCAGGGATAGGACGAGGGGCAATGGTTTTCAGCTGAAAGAGGGAAGACTGCGATGAGGTCTTAGGAAGAAATATTTTCCTGTGAGGGTGGTGAGGCCCTGGCACAGGTTACCCAGAGAAGTGGTGGCTGCTCCATCCCTGGAGGTGTTGAAGGCCAAGTTGGATGGGACTTGGAGCAACCTAATCCAGTGAGGTGTGTCCCTGCCCATGGCAGGGGGGTGGAACTGGGTGGGCTTCCAACCTAACCTGTTCCATGATTCTGTGACTCCTGAGGTCCATCCTGCAATGCCAAAGGGAACTCCAGGCTGCACAGAGGCAAAAGGAGCAAACAAAGGACAGCAAATAGTAAGCTGTTTTCCTCCAAGGACCAACATCAGCCAGGCTGGGTGCAGGTGGCTTTTAGCAGCTCCAACTTTGCCATCTGACCGATTTGATTTAAATTCCACTTTCCACCGCCTGCGTTTCAAGTTCGGGGCATGGGTTTTTACAGCAGCAGTAATGAACCTGGAGTTCAAACAGCACATGGCGAGATCAAAAATTGCCAG
The DNA here is from genome assembly GCA_033556795.1 of Tapera naevia. NCBI lineage: Eukaryota > Metazoa > Chordata > Aves > Cuculiformes > Neomorphidae > Tapera > Tapera naevia. The sequence goes on along the minus strand of JAUMJJ010000238.1, from coordinate 138,443 downwards.
AGCCAAATGCGTCCCCCAAACACAAAGCCTGGCTTTTCATTCATTATTTTTTTCCCCTTTCCAGAGAGGTTTTTACAAGCTGTTTATTTTCTGATACAGTGTTGGCAGACATGTGGTCGGAGGAGAAGCAATATCAGCACAGTGGGATGTATTTTCTTCAGCGGTTTATAGGGGGGTCTTTGCTTTTTCAAAGGGGGATAATTGAATGTCGGACACGCTGTACTTTTGATTTGGTCAACGTGAAGCGTGAAACGGGCACGGCTATGATTCTGTCAATCAGTTTAACCAGCCAGCAATTCAGTTTAAAACTTGGCCTCCTCCGTGGGGAGCGTCTGGCTCCGAGGATGAGAACACAAAAAAGCTGGGGAGGGACAGTTTTCAGGGACACAGAGTGATAGGATGAGGGGGAATGTTTTTAAATTGGAAGTGGAAAGATTTATATTAGGTATTAGGAAGAAATTCTTCAGGATGAGGATGGTGAGACCCTGGCACAGGTTGCCCAGGGAATCATGGCTGCCCCATCCCTGGAAGTATTCAAGGCCAGGTTGGATGGAGCCTTGTGGAGCCTGAGCTAGTGGGAGGTGTACCTGCCCATGGCAGTGGGGTTGGAACTCGATGGGTTTTAAGGTCCTTTCCAACTCAAACCACTCCATGATTGCATGGTTCTATGATATTCTTTACTGTTAGGGTGATGAAGCACCGTCTTTTCTGGAGAGGTGAGAGATGCCCCTTCCCTTGAGGTGTTGAAGGCCAGGTTGGATGAGGCCATGAGCACCACAGCACTATGCTCACTGTGCCATGCTGGAGACCAGGGGTACACACCTAACCATCCCCACTGAAATGCCATCTCCACCTTTGGAGTAACCAAAGTGTTTGTGTAGGCATCTTGGAAGTCCCATGCAACCTGGAGAGCACTTTGACACCCCGGCACCAATATTCAGCTGTGTCCAGCTCAGAGGATCCTTTCCTGGTGGGGTGAGTCTCTCCAGACTCTTCATGCAAAGCAGGTCTTGGGTCATGCAACGCATTTCACCCCTGAGTTACAACGAGAAGGTAAACACATCTGTCCAGGGATACTCACCTTTTTAGCAACGTAACACATTTGCTCAGCAGGGAGATAGTCAAAGGGGAAGATGAATCTCCAGTTGAAGTTGCCCTCTCCTCCCATAGACCTGTAGTGCACATCTGTCTTCTGCTTGTTCTCCTCATGGCCAACCAACCAGCTGCAACATGCAAACACATCCCATGAAAAACGAGGAGCATGCCAAGAATTTTGAAGTTCCCTCAATATCACAGAGGCCATGAGCAGGTAATGAAATGTCTTTCACCTCTGTGGATGCCTTGGGCCACTGTCCGTAGGGGAAACCTGGAGCCTATAGGAGACTTGAGAGGGAATGTGACAGTTCCCGCAGCACTGTCAGGAGATGAACCAGTGCTGGTGGAAGCGGCCTGAGAAGCTCTGAAATCTTTACTCCTCCATCTCCTCAGTTCTATGGATATTTTAAAGAGTCAACACTGACTTAAGCTCTGGCTCAGAGTAACTCATCAAAGCCCATCCAATTCCAATACCCTGCCATGGGCAGGGACACCTCCCACTGGATCAGGGTGCTCCAAGCCACATCCAACCTGGCCTTCAACACCTCCAGAGATGAAGCAGCCACCATTTCTCTGGGCAACATCTGCCAGGGCCTCCGCACCCTCACAGGAAAATATTTCCTTCTAAGACCTCATCTCAGTCTCCCCTCTTTCATCCGAAAACCATTCCCCCTTGTCCTATCCCTGCAATCCCTAATCAAGAGCCCCTCCCTAGCTTTCCTGGAGCCCCTTTCAGTACTGGAAGGCTGCTCTAAGGTCTCCCTGGAGCCTTCCCTTCTCCAGGCTGAACAACCCCAATTCTCTCAGCCTGTCCTCGTACAGGAGGTGCTCCAGTCCTCGGATCATCTCCATGGCCTCCTATGGACCCGCCCCAACAGATCCGTGCCCTTCCTGTGCTGCAGACTCCACAGCCAGACACACGACTACAGGTGGGGTCTCACGAGAGCAGAGTAGAGGGGCAGAATCCTCACCTTGCTGGTCCCACTGCTTTGGATGCAGCCCTAAATAGCCAAGATGCTGTTCCCCAAGAAAATCCCAGACCATGGGGTGTCCCCAGCTGCTCTCTTTGGAGCCACCTCCTCACAGCACCTTTCCCCTGGTGGTCTGAAAGATCTTGCTGTGGTCACTCCACAACCAGTCCAGCGGCAAAATGAAAACATTCCCTAACAACTCCACAAGTGCTTCTTTCCAGCTGTGAGTTTTGCAATTGTCAGATTTTCATTCTGCCCTTTTTCCCCTGTCCAAGATTTTTCAGTCTTCAGCAATCAACAAAAGAAAACAAAACAATATCAATTTTTCTGTTTAGAGACTTTCTGAAGAAAAGCCAGAAGATCCAGAGGGAATCTCTAATGAAAACAGTTATCTTGCTTGATTGTTTTCCACATAAATTGGCAATAATGTGATTTTGCCCAGCTGTACAAAAGATTCCTTCTTCTCCACTGCCTGAAAGGAGGACATAACCCACCCCAAATTTGCTGTGGGAGACAAGGAAGGGAGGTCTACTCAAGTTCATACTACACACATCCAAACATGTCCTGGGCTGCATCCAAAGCAGGATAGCCACCAGCAGGGCGAGGGAGGGGATACTCCCCCTCTGCTCTGCTCTGGTGAGACCCTACCTGGAGTCCTGTGTCCAGTTCTGGAATCCTCAACATAAGAAGGATATGGAACTGTTGAAACAAGCCTAGATGAGGCTACAGAGATGATCTGAGGGCTGGAGCACCTCCCATAGGAGGACAGGCTGAGAGAGTTAGGGATGTTCAGCCTGGAGAAGAAAAGGTTCCGTGGAGATCTTAGAGCAGCTTCCGGTACTGAAAGGGGCTCCAGAAAAGCTGGGGAGAGGCTTTTTTCCAAGGGCCTGGAGTGATGGGATGAGGGAGAATGGCTTTAAATAAAAGGGGGAAGGTTTAGATTAGACATTAGGAATAAACTCTTTATGATGAGGGTGGTGAGACACTGGCCCAGATTGCCCACAGAAGTTGTGGTTGCCTCATCCCTGGAGGCATTGAAGGCCACATTGGATGACATTTTGAGCCATTTGATCCAGTGGAAGGTGTCCTAGCTCATAGCAGTGGGTTTGGAACTGGATGGGCTTTAAGGTCTGTCCCAACCCAAACCTTTCTGTGATTCCATGAAAGCCAGAGGTACAAGCTCTTATCCACTGAACTCACCCTCAAGTAGGCTCAAGCCCTTGCTCAGGAACCAGCTTTGGATTGAAGGAACAGTCTCCACCAAAGTGGCACCATTCCATGGTGGTGAAGTTCACTTTGCCCACCTGATCCCATCTGTAGTGCAGATTCTTTAAGCACACGTAGGACTACTGCCTTCCCTCCCAAAAGGTTTATTCAGGCTTTCTCCAGGGATGCTCACGATGCAGCCAAGGGGAAGACGAGGGGAGAAGAGGAAGTTGGGCAAGAGTTCTAATTCATTTCATAGAATCACAGAATCTCTTGGTTAGAAAAGACCTTTGAGATCATTGAGTACAACCGTACCTGTCCACTACTAAACCAGATCCCTGAGCATCTCATTTATCTGTCTTTTAAACACCTCCATTGATTGTGACTCCTCCACCTCCCTGGGAGCCTCTGCCAGTGCCTGAGAAGCCCTGGCATGAGGAAATGTTTCCTGATGTCCAATCTGAACCTACCCTGGCACAATTTGAGGCCTTTCCCTCTCATCCTATCACCTATCACTTGGGAGAAGAGACCAACAGCTGATGAGGTCTCCCCTCAGTGGCCTCTTCTCCAGGCTAAACAACACCAGGTCCCTCAGGCGCCTCTCATAAGACTTGTTCTCCAGCCCCTTCACCAGCTCCATTCCTTTCTCCAGATGCATTCCAGCACTTCAGTGTCCTTCTTGGAGTGAGGGGCCCAAAACTGAACCCAGGATTTGAGGTACTGAGTGGAGGGGGACGATCCCTTCCCTGCTCCTGCTGGCCCCACCATGGCTGATCCAAGCCAGGATGCTGATGGCCTTCTTGGCCACTTGGGCCACTGCTGGCTTGTGTTCAGCCGCTGTCAACCGGCACCCCCAGGGCCTTTCCTTGCCAGACAGCTTTCCAGCCACTTTTAACACTGTTGAATCTGCTTGGTCACTGGAGATACTAAAAGCCAGGAGAGCTCTATCATCAAGCTCTGGATGTTCTCACTCTCCCAGTAACACCCTGCAAGTACTGCTGCTTCTGAGCCCCGAAGTGCACAGAGTAGCTTAAGCTGGAACTGATAACCATAGACTTGATGTGAATACCAGGTGAGCAGCCCATATTCTGGATTTACAGGAGGAAAATTGGGGTTGTAAAAAAGGGATTTACAGTCTGTTCCAAAATCCTACCTCTTCCTGTCCATAAATCCCAAGAACGAACAAAAGAGGTAAAGTCCCATGGCTGGAATTGCACCATTTCACACAAGATGAAACCTAAATGGAGTCAAGCAGAGAAGGGAATGGGCCAGAGGAGCTGCTGCTGGTTGCCACATTTTTGGGTGTGTCAAGGAAAAAAAAGAATTCCAAAAAAAGCAGCTATGCAATCAAGCCAAGCAGTGAGTATGGAATAGGCTGAGTGGTGCAGTTGTCACACCAGCAGGATGGGATGTCATCCAGAGAGACCTGGACAAGCTGGAGAAGTGGGCCTGTGTGAACCTCATGAGGTTCAACAAGGCCAAGTACAAGGTCCTGCAGTTGGGTTGGGACAGTCCATGGTTTCAATACAGAATGGAGGATGATGTGATTGGGAGCAGCCCTGACGAGAAAGACCTGGGGTGCTGGCAACGTGCACTCACAACCCAGGAGGCCAAACATATCCTGGGCTGCATCCAGAGCAGTGGGACCAGCAGGGCCAGGGAGGGAATTCTGCCCCTCTGCTATTCTCTGGTGAGACCGCACCTGGAGCCCTGTGTCCAGTTCTGGAATCCCCAAAATAAGGTCATGGAGCTGTTGGAATGAATCCAGAAGAGGCCACAGAGATGATCCAAGGGCTGGAGCACCTCTGCTATGAGAACAGGTTGAGAGTTGGGGTTGTTCAGCCTGATGAAGAGAAGGCTATAGGGAGATCTTAGAGCAGCCTCACAGTACTGAAAGTACAAGAAAGATGGAGAGGGACTTTTTCCAAGGACATGGAGTGATGGGACAAGTGGAATGGCTTTAAACTTGGAGAGGGAAGATTTAGATTAGACATTAGGAAGCCATTATTCATGATGATGGTGGTGAGGCCCTGGCACAGGTGTTCCAGAGGAGTTGTGGCTGCCATCTCCCTGGAAGTGTTCAAGCCAGGCTGGATGGGGCTTGGAGCACCCTGATCCAGTGGGAGGTGTCCCTGCCCATGGCAGGGGGATTGGAACTGGATGGTCTTTATGGTCCCTTCCAACCTAAACCATTCTGCGATTCTGTGATTCTAAGCTCCTCTAGAGGAGCTGGAAAGGAGCCAGTAGTGGAACCACAGAGTCCATGCCCCTCTCTCCAATGGCAAGGTGCTTCCCCACGTCTGATCTCGCTGATTGTGAATAGCGTCATCCAAGAGATGCAAGAAAGACTTGAGATCGTGAAGCAGCTATAAGGCCAGCAGAGATGGGTCTGCCCAGAAGCTGGATCCATAGCTGGAGAGGTGAGAATGGCCCCTTCATCCCATTGAGGGTCTGTATCTACCACAGCAACCTGATTAAAGCCCCATGTTAACCCCTTCACTGCTCTCACGCCTTCAGGCTATGATACCCAGAGGACACAGAAGCAGGGTGGTTTACCCTTTGACGTAGATGTCACTCATCTTCTCCCCCGTGATGCTGAGGTCATCCAGGATGACGTCCTTGGTGTTCCAGATGATGCAGCGCAAGAAGAACCTGCACAGCCCCAGGAACAAAAGCAACATGAAAGGGTCAAAATCTTGGTCTAGAGCCCACCTGGACAGCCTGGTCATGCTACTCCACTATTTAGATGAAGAAGCTAAGACATGAGCCCATCTTCCTCTGATTATGAGCCCACATAGAGGCTTCTCAGCTAGGCAAGTGAACCCCTCCCCACCTGACATCTCCAGCCCCTCTCCCCACCCCTCACAAACCAAAGTAAAGAGACCAAGAACAAGTCACCTCTTGGCTCTGCGTGGTGTGATGTTGAAAGGGGGGCCAGGCTGACCCAGAGATTTCGGAAACAGGTCCACCCACATCTGTAGCTTTCCCTGCATGGAGAGAAAGGCACGTGAAGCCTGGTGAGCCTCCTGCCTGGGTTACTTTCACCTCCTTAGTAACATCTAGAACTGGAGAGAGAAAATATCAAAAGTGCTCCAGTGATCCTTGGTTGAAATCTAAGTTTTTTAATGGAGAATTGTCATTAAGTATTATATTCAAATTATTTTAGTGATAGTCAGAAAATACCTCTACGATCATCCAATCCAATTATCAATGCAACCCCACTGTGTGTAGTAAACCATGTCCCAAACTGCCATGCCTACACATTCTTCGAATCCCTCCAGAATGGTGATTCCACTCTTTCAATGTTTCACCACTCTTTTTGCAAATAAAACTTCCTAATATCCAACCTGAACCTCCCCCGGCACAACTTGAGGATTCAAGATGCTGAGTCGAGGTGGACATTCCCTTCCCTACTCCCATTGACCACCAACGGCTGATGCAAGCCAGGATGCTGGTGGCTGTCTTAGCCACCAGGGTCACTGCTGGCTCATTTTCAGAACAAGAGAATTTACTCTCTCCATGATCTTTACATAAGGACAAACTGAAGAGTAGGTCCATGAGAGGTGTTGGAGAAGCAAGAAGCTCACTCATTTTCCATGGTATCACCAGTTGGGCAGTTGGTTTATGGGTTTCTGACCGTGGGATTGGAGGATGGGATGAGGATAGAGGAATCAAATTCCACTTTCACAAAGTCCTTCTAGGAAGAAAGCAGCAGTCACGCAGCTCAAATCTCCAAGTGGAGCATTTTTTAGCTTCCTTTTCAGCAGAAAACTTTTAAAGTCCAACCTGCCTTAGAGATCACTACACAGAGCCCAATGCAGCCAGCCTGGTTTGTGGCTTTGCAGAAGAACAGAGCTGTCTTTTGGGGATTTCAAAGCCCATGCAGTTCCAAACCCCTGCTATAGGCAGAGACACCTCCCACTGGATCAGGCAGCTCAAAACCCCATCCAGCCTGGCCTTAAATAACTCCAGCGATGGGGCAGTCATGGTTTCTCTGGGCAACCTGGGCCAAGGAAGTGGTGGAGTCACCATTCCTGAAGATGTTCAAAAACCATGTAGCCATGCCACTTTGGGACATAGCTCATTTGGAACAGTGGGGTTGGGCTGATAGTTGGACTGGATGAGCTCAGAGGTCTTTTCCAACCTCACTGATTCTATGAAAAACATCCAGTCTGCAGCAGGACTAACGCTTCACACCTCCAAGGGTGAGTTCATGCAGCAGAAGTCATGCTGCTGCTTTGCCCAAGGAGCCTGCAGTATTGTTACCAATTACAGAAGGATTCTGCATTGAGACTTTCAGATCAGAAACAGATTTCCTCCCAAAAAAATAAATGAAAATTAAAAAATGGTGAGCAAATGGTGATGAAAATGGACACAGGAGGTTGGAACTGACCTCCCCAAGCCACCAAGTTGAGCTTCAGCCTGCAATTGATTATAGAATCATGGAATTGTGGAATGGGTTGGGTTGGAAGGGACCTTAAAACTCGCCCAATTCCAACCCCCTTGCCGTGGGTAGGGACACCTCCCACTGGATCAGGGTACTCCAAGCCCCATCCAGCCTGGCTTTGAACACCTCCAGGGATGGGACATCCCTCTGATAGCCAGTGCCCTGCTTTGCTCCACAAGCTGACTCCCTTCACTGGGAACAGCCCACCTCCTGAGGCAGGTTTTCCCACCACAGCTCAGCAGCGAGCCACCCACTTGGTTACCACTGGATCAAGAGCAGATGATTCTCTTGGTCTTGTCTTGGACATGTCGCACCACCTACCTGCTCAATTTCTGGCTGGAGAGGGCTGTAAAGACGTCTCGTCTCCACATGCTCTGGCACCAACCCTTGCTTCCGCAGCACATACAGGGCAAGACGCTCCTCCACTGGCCCCAGGTGGGGGTTGAGGGGTTTGCCATCCTCTGCAGACAAAGAGCAGGGTTACATCATGGCTACAGCTGTGCAGGGGTGAATTCTGATCACCCAAGGGAGATCCACAAGGGTAGCAAGAAAAAGCCAGCCAGCTTCCCGGCAGCCGGGACTGAGCAGGAGCAGTCCAACCTCCATTTACAAACCCATCATCATCATCAACCCTCCAACGTGTGCACAGGGCAAGGTGTTCCCAGTGGGACATGTGGACAAACCACCCTGCAACGAGACAGGGACTTCAGAGAACCACAGAATGGTTTGGGTTGGAAGGGACCTTAAAGATCATTCAGTTCCAACCCCCCTGCCATGGACAGGGACACCTCCCACTAGACCAGGCCGCTCAAGGACTCACAGGGAGTCCCCTGCATGTGCCTCAGAAGATGACAGCAAGTGAAGAATTGCAAGGACCAAGTTGAAGCCCTTGGAAAGGACGGTCCAGTCTTTGATTCTGCTCTAGTGTTCAGACACTAGTCATAGCAGTTGGGGCTAACAAGTCCCCAGCAGTCCTCCAGCCCATGCTGTTGCTCTGCTGCCACTCCCATGCCAGCAGAGGTGATCAACATGTGACCAATGGCATGGTTTCATTTGGGAAGGACCTCAAAGCCCATCCCTAGCTTTCCTGGAGCCCCTTTCCGTACTGGGAGGCTGCTCTAAGATCTCCCCAGAGCCTTTTCTTCCCTAGGCCGAACAGCACCAACTCTCTCAGCCTCAACTTGTACAGGAGGTTCTCCAGCCCTCGGATCACCTCTGTGGTCTCCTCTGGACTTGCTTCAACAGTTCCATATTCTTCTTTCCAGAACCGGACACAGGGCTCCAGGTGGGGTCTCACCAAAGTGGAGCACAGGGGCAGAATCTCCTCCCTGGCCCTGCTGGTCCCACTGCTCTGGATGCAGCCCAGAACATGGGTGGTTTCTGGGCTGTGAGCGCACGTCGCCAACTCCTGTGGAGCTTCTCATCCCCCAACACCCCGAGTCCTTCTGCTCAGGGCTGCTCCCAACCCATTCTCTGCCCAGTCAGGATTCTTACTGGGATTGCCCTGACTCCGGTGCAGGACCTTGCACTTGGCCTTGTTGAACCTCATGATGTTCACCCAGCCCCACTTCTCCAGCTTGTCCAGGTCCCTCTGGATGGAATCCCTTCCCTCCAGCGTGTCAACAGTGCTATACAGCTTGTTGTTGTACAGTCATAGAATGACCTGAGTTGGAAGAGACCCACAAGAATCATCAAGTCCAGCTCCTGTCCCTGCACAGGACAACCCCAACTTTCACACCATGTGTCTAAGGGCATTGTCCATATGCTTCTGGAATATCGTCAGGTTTGTCCTTGGCAAACTTGCATTCAATCCCACTGGATGTCCAGTTTGGCCTTGGTTGAGACTTCCCGTGCCTCCTCACCCTACGTGCCATTCTGGGGCTGGTGGAGGACATCACCCTCGAGACTGCTGCCTTTCAAAGTCGTGCACCTTTGAGGACCTTTGAAATGAAATGCGCTCTATAAATATTATGATAGCCCTGCACCTTTCAGGTGTTGTAGCCCAGCTCCTTGCTTGGCAAGAGCTTGAAGAGCTTAACTTCAGCCAGATGGGCTCCTTCCCAAGTGGTGGAAACCTGGTGTGTGTGCACAGGAAGAAGAAAAAACCCTTCTCAGCAAACAAAAAATGTGGGGGTTATGGAATAATGGTCCGGGTGCAGGGCTTGTAAAAACCCCTGCTCTCGTGTTTAATAGCTTCGCTTTATACCACCAGGTCCAGATCTGCCGTTGCTCGGTGAGCACAGCTGGTTTCCAGATCTCCTTGAGGTCAAGCATCAGGCTTTGTTCTGGTTGTTTGGAACTGGCTGTCGTTAAAGCAGGGGGGGACCCCACGTGCTTTAACACCTCTCCAGCCCTTGCTGAAAACCTTTCACATAATGAGAGGCTGCAAAGGAGATGTTGCTTCCCAACTCCTCCTCCTCCTAATGGGAGAGCCATGAATTTTTGTCCCCAAGAGCAGGATGAGGAATCAGTCCTGGGTTATGCCTTGTCTCCTGAATCTGCAGACCCAGTCCTCCTTGATTTAGGTTAGAGAGTAAGAACAAATTCTTCACGATGTGGGTGGGGAGGCACCAGCACTGGAACAGGCTGCTCAGAGAAGCTGTGGATGCCCCATCCCTGGAACTGTTCAAGGTCAGGCTGGGTCATGGAATTATTAAGGCTGGAAAAGCTCTCCAAGCTCACTCCATTCAACTGTCAGCCCAACCCCATCGTGTCTACTAAACCGTGTTCTGAAGCACCACATCTACACATCGCTTGAACCCCTCCAGGAACGGGAATTCCACCACTGCCTTGGGCAGCATTTCAACCCTCTGTCATGATGAGGTTTTGAGCACCCTCATCCAGTGGGAGGTGTTCCTGCCCACAGCAGGGTTGCTGGAACTGGATGATCTTTAAAGTCCCTTCCAACCTAAACCATTCTATGATTCTATGATTGTTCTTCATAATGAAGTGACCTTCATAAAGACAAACTGCAGCTCCTGGGCTATTTGCACAGGAGTTTCACCTCCTCCGTGAGTCAAAATACCCCTTCCATGTTTTGAAGTAGAGCTTTCTGCTCTAAAGTATGCCAGTGAAACAGGAATAAGCTGGAACAGGCTGCCCAGGAAAGTGGTTGAGTCATCATCATTAGAAGTGTTTAAAAGATGGGTAGATGAGGTTCTCAGGAATATGGCTTAGTAGTGAGCAGGTATGGTTGGACTCAGTGATCTCAAAGGTTTTTTCCAACCAAGTGATTCTATGGTGCTTGAGATGTTGCAGGTGTCAGAGCTGGGGACTTTTGTGCATCCTCAACACTTGCTTCTATTTCCTCCTCACTGACACAATGTGATTTTTGCACTTCCAGCTGGAGCACACCTCAGCCTGAGGTGTGAGCCGTGGTGATTATCTGGGCACAGTGTGTATGATATTGTCTCCCTCTAGTGCCTCCAGCTCCAAAACGCAGAGACATAAACAACACAACGGCTCCTCCAGCCCAAGCAGCATCTGGAAGATGAGGCTGGAACTTCTCTGGCTCCAATGGATGTTGTTGCTCCCAGTTTGCACGTGTTTGGTTTGTGCAAGAAGCAATGGGAATGTGCTCAAGGCCAAGGTTAATGAGACCTCAGTTTCAGGTCTAGGTTAAACTCTGGGGTTTGGGGCAGATCCAACCACAACCTGCAGCCTTTGTGGCAAAGCCAGCACTGGGAAAGGCTCAGAACCAACCTGGACAGCAATGTGAGGAGGATGGGGATGAACCCACCACCCACTCCTGGCCTCCACAATAAAGCCCATCATGATATGGAATCACAGAACCACAGAATGGTTTGGGACCTCAAAGTACATCCTGTTCCAAAGCCCTGTCATGGGCAGGGACACCTCCTACTAGATCAAGGTGCTCAAAGGCTCATCCAACCTGGTCTTCAACACCTCTAGGGATGGGGCAGCCAGAGCTTCTCTGGACCACCTGTGCCAGGGCCTCCCCACCCTCACAGGAAAATATTTCCTCCCTAAGATCTCATCTTAATCTCTTCTCTTTCAGCTCAAAGCCATTCCCCCTCATCCTATCACTACAGACCCTTGGAAAAAATCCTTTCCCAGCTTTCCTGAAGCCCCCTTCAGGTAAGGGAAGGTTGCTCCAAGTCTCCCCAGAGCCTTCTCTTCTCCAGGCCGAACAAACCCAACTCTCTCAGCCTGTTCTTATATGGGAGGTGCTCCAGTCCTTGAATCATCTTCATGGTCTCCTCTGGATTCGCTCCAAGAGCTCCATGTCCTTCCTGAGCTGAGGACTCCAGAACTGGACACAGGACTCCAGATGAGGTCTCATCAGAGCAGAGTAGAGGGGCAGAATCCCCTCTCTCTCCCTGCTGGTCCCACTGCTCTGGATGCAGCCCAGGACATGGGTGGTTTCTGGGCTGGGAGCGCACATTGCCAGCCCTTGTTGAGCTTCTTATCCCCCAGCACCCCAAATCCTTCTCCTCAGGGCTGCTTCCAATCCATTCTTCTCCCAGCCTGAATTTGTGTTTGGGATTACCATGACATGGTCATGACCTCCAACTCCATCCACTGCTCTGCATAAAAGAAAGCTATTTGCTATCCCCAAGCTTCCCTATTACCTTACCCAGTTCAGAGAGGATGTACTCCTGCTCTCTGAAGATGACCCGGTCAGACTTGTATGTGGGAGCCTTGTAGTTGTGCTGCAGGGAGAAGAGGTGAAGCAGCTGGGAAGGACGGAGCTGGTCTCGCCACTGGTTGGGTCCAGAGCTGAAACCAAACAGGAGGGAAATCAGCAGTTTGGCGTGTGGTAAAACATCTTCAATCCTCCATAAGAGGGGATACAGTGGTGTCACACCAAAAAGTGCTGGTCTGAAGAAAGTGGACCTCTTTCTCAATCTATAGTCACTGGTGAACAGGGCTGTAGGTCCTAGCTTGCAGGGCTGGTGTGTCCTTATGGCCCCTCCAGACCCACCACAACACCCTTCAGGGGGCCCTGTGCATGGGAGGTATCCTCACCGTAATGTGCCCAAGAGGCAGCAGGGAAGTAACAGGTATTCCCCAAGGAGATAGCTGTTATTTGAAATATCTCACACTTCTGGTGGAGAGCCAGGGCTCAAGGAAGCACCTCAGGTGTGGTGCTTCTCTGGTGGGAATCAGTCTCTCTAGGCACACCTCTGCAGTGAATTTCAGTGCTGGCCAGGTCGTCCTGAGACAGCCCATGGGCCTGCTGAGACATCACCCTGGTGCCCGTGGCATCAGCAGCTCCAGAGCCCTACTGCCTGAGCCCACCAAGGTACTCACACGCAGTAGGTTTGGGGGAGGCCACAGCGCGCCCCATATTTTGACAGGAACCGGTTCTCCAGGTCTATGACGGTCTCTCCAATCTTCTCATCCTTTGACAGGAGGTCATAGTCGTAGAGTGTGATCTTCAGGTCCTTCTCCAGGGGCAGAGTGCAGCTCAGCTCAAACACCCTGTGCAATGGGAACAAGAAATACTAATAAGATGGAGGTTCATGTGGTTGAGTGTCCCATGGGGAGAAGACCCACACACCATCCAAAGGGACCAGATGTGTTGTGCCAACTGGTGTGCCAGCAAGGACAGCACATCCCCTGAACGTCTTTGCTGTGTGTTGTACTGGCTTGGCTTGTGGATATGAAATAATTGAATAATTAAGGTTGAAAAAGCCCTCTAAGATCATCATGTTCAACCGTCAGCCCAACACCACCAGGACCACCACATCCCAAAGTGCCACCTCTACGTGCTTTATGTCACTAAGCAAACACACCTTGGGTTATTTTTGCCTGGTTGAATTATCCTCATGCGAATTTTGCCCCTGGTTAGATTCTCCATCTGCTAATTGGACACGATGGTGATCACCAAGGGAAAAGAGCAGCAGGCGAGAGGTCAGGAATCATCATTGCCAGGGAATTCCAAAGGGAGAAAAGTGACAGCTTTGGAAAATCATCTGCTCTTTGAGCCCAAGGAGAAGATGTCCAAAACAGGAGTCTGGGACAAGCTTGTGGTCAACATGAGACAGACCTGCCCACCCCTGCCAAAACCTCCTTGTCCTGTCTTTCCAGTCCTAAGAATGTTTCATAGAATCATGGAATGGTTTGGGTTAGAAGGGAACTCAAAGCATATCCAATTCCACCTCCTCCCTGCCACAGGCAGGTACATCTCCCACTGGATCAGGGGTGCTCAAAGCCCCATCCAACCCAGTCTTCAATACCTCAATGGATGGGGCAGCCACAGCCTCCCTGGATGACATGTACCAGGGCCTCACCGCCCTCCTCATGAAGAATTTCTTCCCAATGTCTAATCTAAATCTTCCCCCTTGCAATTTAAAGCCACCCCCCCTCATCCTATCACTCCAGGCCCTTGCAAAAAGCCCCTCCTCAGATTTCCTGGAGCCCTTTTCAGTACTGGGAGGCTGCTCTAAGGTTTCCCTGGAGCCTTCTCTTCTCCAGGCTGAAAAACCCCAACTCTCTCAGCCTGTCCTCATATGGGAGGTGCTCACATCATTTCCATGGCCGCCTCTGGATTTCCTCCAACAGATCCATGTCCTTCCTGTGCTGAGGGTTCCAGAACTGGCCACATGACTCCAGGCAGAGTCTCATCAGAATGGAGCAGTGGTGCAGATTCCATTCCCTCACCCTGCTGGTGGTCATCGTTGGCTTTCTGAACTCTGAGAGACATTGCCAGCTAATGTTTCTTCTGTGCTGTCTCCTCTACCACTGTTACATGACAGCCCAAACACTGACATAAAATAAAGCCAGAGCAAACCTTCCTCCCCCTCTTCAAACACGGTTGGTACACTTGGACTCAATGATCTCAAAGGTTATTTCCAACCAAGAGATTCTATGATTCTATGGCCAGAGACAAAGCACCAAGACCCTACTAAAACACAACACCCAAGTCCAGACTGAACCAGCACTGCTGGATGTCAGCCATGTGGAATCTGGCACAGTTGGGTGAGCAGGATGGTCCAGGTCTGCCCCAGCACTACCAGGAACCCTTCCACCTGCTGCTGAAAAGCAAACTACCCTGGGGAGAAACAGGATGCCCATTCCCACCGACAGCAGCTTTTAAGGAGGGGAAGTGAGTGATTAAGCCACCAATTAAGAGTGCAGGAGGACCCGGGGTCAGCAGAAAGTAATTAGTGGAGCTGGGCAGCCGCCAGCCGCCCAGGGAGAAGCTCGTGAAAGGAGAGGTTTAATAGCCACCAGCAACCAGGACCTCAGTTTTATATCTTGCTTTAAAGAGCGGGTGGGAGGTGGAGCACACTGTCTAGACGGCCTCTGGATGGGAGCCAGGCTTGGCGGAGGAGGACTTGTTCTGCCTAGCAGAACTCACCAGGCTGTCGGCTCTGCAAAAAGGCAGTAGGTCCTTGCCCACCAGAGAGCACAACTCCCTCTTGCTACATCATAGAAATGTTCGGTTGGAAAAGATCTTTGAGACTATCCAGTCCAACTATCAGCCCAACACCACCACGCCTACTAAACCATGTACCCATGTGCCATGTCTATATGTTTGTTGAACACTTCCAGGGGTGTTGGCTTATGGTTCCCCCTGGCTCATGGGACGCTCCACATCTCAGATCAGCCTTCTGAGTCGGCATAGGTGATCTCTTAGCTCATGGGATGAGGTGTGTGACCTCCATGTACAGCCTGCACAGTGTCACGGATCAGGTGAGCGTGCACATTGTCACGGCTGGGTCATTTCATGGTTCTGCAATGCAGCTTCTCAGGTGGAAAATGCAAAGAGCAGAGGCACGAGCAGATGTGTTACCCAGGAGCATTTCATAGAATCATTTGGTTGGAAAACACCTTTGAGATCATTGAGTCCAACCATACCTGTCTACTACTAAATCATCCCTGAACACCTCATCTACCTGTCTTCTAACCCCTCCAGGGATGGTGGCTCCACCACCTCCCTGGGAAGCCTCTGTCAGTGGCTGAGAACCCTTCCAGTGAAGAAACTTTTCCTAGTGTTTAATCTGAAACTCCGAAAGATGGAGAGGAACTACTTTGCTTTCACTGTTGGAAAGGCAGAGCCCTCATGTCCATTTGGCAGAGGAGGAATCAGGTTGTCTCCTCTGGACATGCTCCAGCAGTTCCATGTCCTTCCTGTGCTGAGGTCTCCAGAGCTGAATGCAGTTCAACTCCCTCAATATACATAAAAAAAAAACACTTGAGCTCCAACATGAATCTAAACTTACTTTCCAAAGACAGGCTCCAGTGTACAGGGGATGTAATTTTCTTGGTTGTTTATGGATTTCTTTCCCACTGAAATCTTCACGTAGGGATCACACTAAAGGTGGACATGAAAACAAAGGCAAGAAAGAGTCATTGCACAGCAATACTGATGGCAAAGGAACAACTCTGCCTCCCCTTGTCTGACCCAGCAGGACCTTCCACCACCCTTGACAAATGCCGATTTTCAAGGATAGGACAATCTGACATTATTTTCTTACTCCACATCTGTGACCATCGGCAAGAGCTGTCTGCACTGCAGTTCCTTGTTGAGGATGACTGATGGACCAGTTACCAGTGGGAGACAAAATTCCAAGCCTTTCTGAGGCCAATGGAATGGAAAATCATAGAATCATAGAATTGTTTGGTTGGAAAAGACCTTTGAGATCATCAAGTGGCCTCAAGATGGCCAGGGGAGATTTAGGTTGGATATAAGGAGAAATTTCTTTACTGAAAGAGTTGTCAAGAATTGGCAGAGGCTGCCTAGAGAGGTGGTTGAGTCACCACCCCTGTAGGTGTTTAAAAGACAGGTAGATGTCATACCTGGGGACATGGTCTAGTGGTGGCCTTAGCAGAGCTCAATCAATTGTTGGATCTTAGAAGTCTTTGCCAACCAAATCCACTCTATGATTCTGTGATCATCAAGTCCAACCGTACCTGTCCACCACTAAACCATATTCCTGAGCCGCTTGTCTTCTACCTGTCTTAAACACCTACAGGGATGGTGACTCCATCAGTGCCTGAGAACCCTTTCAGTGAAGAAATATTTCTTGATATTTAATCTGAGCCTGCCCTGGAGCAACTTGAGGCCATTTCCTCTCATCCTATCACCTGTCACTTGGGAGAAGAGACCAACACCTACCTCACGACAACCTCCTTTCAAGCAGTTGTGGACAGTGATGAGGTCTCCTCTTACTTTCCTTTTCTCCAAGCTAAACAGCCCCAGGTCCCTCAGCCACTGATCATAAGACTTGTTCTCCAGCCCAAAAAGCAACTAAAGAGGATGAAAAATTAACTTCTGGCTTCTCCTGGACTGAGCTTTCTCTGAAGTCCTCAGGACATGCCTGCTTCCATCCAAGTCACCTATTTTGGATATTCCATGGAGGTCATCAGTTTAAAGTTTGAGGTCAACTCAAAAACAGTTTTACAAGTGTACGGGACAAAAATGTGAAACGGAAAATATTTTGCTTCAAAAAATGTGGCCTAAGACCTTTTCTTCCCAAGATGCTGCAAGATCTTTCAATAAATAACATGGAAGCACACTTGGACATAAAGGCTCATTGTGCATCTAAAAATTGTATCAGATCTTTTGACATTCTTAGCACATTTTTACAAGTTAAACTATTCTGGGAAATCAGCATAAATTTGAAAAGTGGTTAAAATTGGTTCGAGTCAGCGGTTTTGTCAGGGGAAGGAGGAAAAAAAAGAAAAAAAAGAAAACAACTTCACTTATAAGGTTTCCCCCAGCTTGAGGACAGCAACAAAAATCTCCCCATCCCAGCTCACCTTAAAAAAAACCAAAACACTGGCAAAGATATTGGTGAGTTCTGATCCTTGAAAACCCACCCAGGCCAAGCTCTTCATGGCTTTTCCTTGACATGAAGACCATCTAAAGAATCATGGAACGGTTTTGGATGGAAGGGACCTCAAAGCCCATCCAGTTCCAACCCCCCTGCCATGGACAGGGACACCTCCCATTGGATCAGGGTGCTCAACACACCATCCAGCCTGGCCTTGAACATCTCCAGGGATGGAGCAGCCACCACTTTTCTGCCAGTGTCTCACTACCCTTATAATGAAGAATTTCTTCCCAAAATCTCACACAGTATCACAGTATCATAAGCTTGGAAAGGACCTCTGAGATCATCAAGTCCAACCTATAACCCAACACTAACACCAACACCAACCCATCATCTAAACCATGGCACTCAATGCCTCATCCAGTCTCCCCTTAAACACATCCAGGGTCGGCGACTCCACCCCCTCCCTGGGCAGCCCATTCCAATGACCAATCACCCTTTCACTGAAGAACTTTTTCCTAACATCAAGTCTAAACTTTCCCTGAAGAAGCTTGAGTCCATGCCCTCTAGTACTGTCACTGGTCACCTGAGAGAAGAGACCAACCCCTGCCCGACTACAACCTCCTTTTAGGTAGTTATAGAGAGCAATGAGGTCTCCCCTGAGCCTCCTCTTCTTCAGACTAAACAGCCCCAACTCCCTCAGTCGCTCCTCATCTCAACCTCCTCTCTTTCACCCGAAAACTGTTCCAGCTCATCCAATCCCTGCACTCCCTGATCAAGGGCCCCTCCCGAGTTTTCCTGGAGCCTCTTTCTGTACTAGAAACTGCTCCAAGGTCTCCCCAGAGCCTTCTCTTCTCCAGGTTCAACAACCCCAACTCTCTCAGCCTGTCCTCATATAGGAGGTGCTCCAGCCCCCGGATCATCTCTGCGGCCTCCTCTGGACTCACTCCAGCAGTTCGCTGTCCTTCCTATGCTGAGGACTCCAGAGCTGAACACAGGGCTCCAGGTGGGGGTCTCACCAGAGCGGAGCACAGGGGCAGAATCCCCTCCCTGGCCCTGCTGGTCCCACTGCTCTGGATGCTGCTCAGGACACAGGTGGTTTCTGGGCTGGGAGTGCATGTTGCTGGCTCATGTGGAGCTTCTCCTCCCCCAGCACTCCAAGTCCTTCTCCTCAGTGCTGCTCCCAATCCATTCTCCACCCAGCCTGGATTTGTGTTTGGGAATGTCCCACCCAGGTGCAGGACCTTGCACTTGGCCTTGTTGAACTTAATGAGGTTAAGAAGTGAAGGATGGAAAAGCAGTGCATGGTTTGGGCATCCAGGCCTTTCCCTTTGTGTCCCCTTGACTGGGAGAAGCCTCAGGATCAACCACCACATGGAAGGAAAGACTGTGGGCCAGACTTGGATTGGTTTTGCCTTTCAGTTCTCCATCCTTTCATTCTCTAAGATCTCTTACAAGAGATTTCTAAGAAATTGAAATCCCATATTCCAATCCATTTTCCAAAAACGAGCAGATCAAAAAGCATTTTTGCTTTGTTCGTGTCAAAATATTTCCCTTTTTTCTTTCATTTCTCCCTGTTTTCTAATTGAAAAAAGAGAATTCAGAAGGATTTTTTCCTTGAGGATTTTTTTTGCAAAGTGAAACAAAATTAACCTCTTCTTTCTAAACCAACACAATTTTCTTTTTGCCACTGAATTTTTCTTCCAGATTGGCAAAGTTTTGTAAAAAAAGGAATGATGTGAAATAGAGAATTTTGTTTCCTTTGGCACCAAGGTACAAAAGAAACACCCAACAATTCATTTAGATCTACTGAACGTTCCCTCTGGATGGAGAAAGAGTTGGCTCCTGGGATTTCCAGATGTTGCAATGGAGGCAGAAAGAAGGGATAGGCTTTTCTGCTCTTTGCTGTCATCGTCATTTCTAAATTTCAAGCCATTTAGGAAAATTTTAGACTCATAAAACATTCTGAGTTGGAAGGGACCCACAAGGATCATCCAGTCCAACTCTTGTCCCTGTGCAGGACAACCCCAATGTTCACACCACATGTCTGAGGGTGTTGTCCAGATTCTTCTGGAATATTGTCAGGCTTGGGACCATGACTACTTCCCTGGGGAGTTGTTCCAGTGCTCCACCACCTTCTGCATGAAGAGCCTTCTCCTAAAATCCAACCTGAAGCTCCCCTGGCACATCTTCCTGCCATTCCCTCAGGTCACATCACTGGCGGCCAGAGAGAAGAGATCAGCACCTGCTCCTCCTCCTTCCCTTGTTAGGAAGCTGTAGATCACAATGAGATCTCCTCTCAGTCTTCTCTCCAGGCTGAACAGACCAAGTGACTTCAGCCGCTCCTCATACAGCTTTCAATTAATTAGGGTTGACCTGTTGAGTTCACCCACACTGAGATTCCCCAGAGATTTCCCCAGCTGGATACCTTTCCATTGGCGTCCTTGGGTTGGAGGTCAAAGGCACGGATGATGTAGACCCTGATAAGACACTCCTGGGGTCCTCTGGCTGGCAGCTGGTGGAACTGCCGAGGTGGCACTGGGACTCGTGGGTCATCTGGGAGAGGGTAAATCTTGAACGAGCCCTGTGAAGGACAGAGGTGCTCAGCTGTGCTTGCACACCCCCACGTGTCTCGTGTGAGCAGGCACGCAACAGTCTGGTTGGTTGCATAGACTCACAGAACCATGGAACAGCTAGGGCTAGAAGCAATCTTCGAAGATCAGGTACTCAGAAACTCATCCAACCTGACCTTGAATGTCTCAAAGGATGAGGCGTCTACAGCTATCCTGGGGACAGAGACCACGTCCTGACTCTCTTTTGCCTACTAGACGAGACCATGTCCTACCAAGCCATTCCTGGTCAAGGAAGCATGGAGAAAGGTGGAAAGCTGTCTTTATCATTTATGCCTTGCTTGAACAGCAATGCAAACTGTGTCATAAGATAGCACAGAGTTCCTCCACCCTGTTCATCCTTTATCAATTCTACTTCACTGCCCTTTTGAGCCCTCAAACTGTTAAAGAGGTGTGAAGGAGCCTCCCAAAGGTTTACACAATCATAGAACCATAGAATAATTTGGGTTGGAAGGGACCTCAAAGCCTCTGCCACGGGCAGGGACACCTCCCACTGGATCAGGTTGCTCAAGCCCCATCCAACCTGACCTGGAACATCTGCAGGGATGGGGCAGCCACACCTTCTCTGGGCAACCTGTGCCAGGGCCTCCCCACCCTCACAGGAAAATATTACTCCGTAAGATCTCATCTCAATCTCCACTCTTTCAGCCTAAAACCATTCCCCCTCATCCTATCCCTGCAATCCCTGATCAAGAGCCCATCCCCAGCTTTCCTGGAGCCCCTTTTCAGTACAGGAAGGCTGCTATAACATGTCCTCACAACCTTTTCTTCTCAGGCTTAAAAACTCCAAATCTCTCAGCCTGTCCTCATATGAGAGGTACTCCAGGCTTTGGATCATCTTCCTCAACTGCCATCATCCCACTCAGCACAAGACCTTCCACCCAGCAGTCTGTGTTCCCAGGTACAAGCAGAGGTAGAAAGAGAGGCCACCATACCTTGAACTCCCCCACGACCGAGGGGTCGTCATTCGAGTCCTGCGATCGCCCGCGATACAGCTTGAAGGTATGGCAGAAGTCAGAGAGATGCTCAAAATCCTCCACATTCTCCAGCTCCGTCTCGTAGACCTGGGGAGGGAGAGATAGTTGGGGTGAGAGCAGGGACTGCTCTTGGACAGAGAGGAACTAACATTGTGTCCCCACCAATGCAGGACAATCCTGGACCTAATCTCATCAGTCTGAGGTAAATACTAATCATAGGGGTAGAGTCATGGGACTCGTCACCCTTCCAGAACAGAGATGAAGAACAGACCTTTGGCAGCCCTACAGCAACCGATAGCACATCATGGGAGACTCAGACTAAGCCAAGGTCTCACAGAGGGTTTTTCATCAGCCAAAGAGATCCTGGTGGGAATGTTTTCCTTAAGACCAGGCAAGGTCTTCCCCATTTTAGTCCTGTTTGGGCTCCTGTGTTAATTTTAGGCTTTCTTGTAACAGAACATTTCAACCTCCTCTTCCCTTGACAACTTCTGACTTTCCTTGTTGTTTCCAAATCCTTTTCAGGGCAGCTCCCCATCTCCTAAAAAAGCCAGAACCAGTCAAGGTCACTTACCTTCAGAGTGTCAAAGCCCTTCTCCAAATAGCAGCCGCATTTTTCCCTCTCTCCTGTGGATGCATAGAATTTGCTCCACCAGTCAATGAATTCTTCCTCCTGGTAGCAAGGGATGCCAAGGTTAGACACGTCCATGAACAAACCTTAGTGATCAATGACAGAAACTTCTCCCATAATTGCTAGAGGTGATCTGGTGACCTGTGGTCTCTGTCCTGCAGAGACAACGAAGCTATTGTCAACCCTACCTGCAGCTCCTCACTCCCTGGTTTCATAGAATTATTGAATCATGAAACGGTTTGGGTTGGAAGAGACCTTAGAGATCATTCAGTTCTAACCCCCTGCCACAGGCAGAGACATCTTCCACTGGATCAGGTTGCTGAAAGCCCCATCCAACCTGGCCTTGAACACCTCCAGGGATGGGGCAACCACGACTCCTCTGGGCAACCTGTGCCAGGACCTCACCACCCTCACAAGAAAAAAGTTCTTCATAAGATCTCATTTAAATCTCCTCACTTTCAGTTAAAAGAGGTGATCTGCTCCCAAGGAGCAAGGGATGAGAAGAAATGACCTCAAGTTGCACCAGGGGAGGTTTAGATTGGATACCAGGACAAATTTCTTCACTGGAAGAGTGGTGAGCACTGGCAGAGGCTGCCCAGGCAAGTAGCAGAGACCCATCCCTGGAGGAGTTCAAAGAATGTGTAGACGTGGCACTCTGGGACATGGTTCAGTCAGCACAGTGGGTTTGGACTGGATGATCTTAAAGGGCTTTTCCAACTTTGATGGTTACATGCTTCAATGAAATTCAAGGAGGGCATGAGGGCTCCTTTTAAACTTAAATCCTGCTTTAGGCTTTGTCTGGAAGGGTTGGGGATTTCTCAGACAGGGATTGTTTTCAAGTTTGCATCCTGGCACCATCCAACCTCCCCATCCAAACGAATAAAAGCGTAGATGCTCCATCCACTACCAATAAATTGTTCCTCAGGAAATTGCCCCTCTCAGGAGAAACATAAGCATCTTCTCAAAGAAATGGGCAGATTTTGTACAACCTCGAGCTCCACAATGTCACAGTCTACAGAGCCAGGAAGGAGTATTTGCCACATCTGCTATGCAAAGGACATTTCAGCTCCAAGGATGCTGTTTCGAAGAAGAAAGCCAGCTCCTGGCTTCACTAAACATATAGATTTTATAAAAGCACCCTTTCTGAAACTCATCCAAGTGAAGATGAGGGGTCTTTGACTGTGATTCAAGAAACATTCCTGAAAACTAATGATGTCCTATTTTAGAAGTCCACAAAATTCCATCACGCTGACTTAACGGAGGAACCATAACAGTGGTTTATTGGCTTGATATTTTAAGGCTTGAAATTGCTGTCTTGAACAGACATTGTTTTTTATAGAATTATTGCATAAATTAACTCTGATGCCTCCCTTTTGGTGAAAAAAAATAAGAAGAAACTTTGCTTTTCATCATTTCCTCACTTTTATTGCTTCAAAAGGTACAACTCTGACCATTGTGGCTTTATTACAACATTCCACAGGTACAGAGTTACAAAGAAAGCACTTAAATTAATCTGACGACTCACCCACGGTATCTTCTGCAGCCTCAAGAGAAAGAATTTGGTTAGATGCTGATTTCTACTGATCTTACAAGAAAAAGGAGGGAAGTGAAAGAAAAAGAGACAAGGGGAGCAGCTGGAATGTCAATAGCAAAGAACATCAATCCGTTTGATGGCAAAAGAGAAAGCAATAGCTCCACCACACAAGCAACTGAATTCAGGATTTCATTTAGCAACCAGGCAACAGCCAAAATCACCTCCAGGTTTTATCTTGCGCATCAAGGAATCATGGAATGGTGTTGGTTGGAAGGGACCTCAAAGCCCATCCAGTTCAAACCCCCTTGCCATGGGCAGGGACACCTCCCACTGGATCAGGATGCTGAACTAACCATGTCCTTGAACTCCAACCTCTTCTCAAGAGGGATCTGTCTTTGGATTATCTTTGGGTTAACCTGGTCCTTCCTTCTAGTTCCTTCGAACTACCCCAGGGACCTGCAGCAGCTCTGAGCAGCACCATGTGGAAAGCAATGCTGGAAGGAGAAGAAAACCATGTGCATGCACACAGGGAGGCTGAAAAAGGACATAGCTTATCAGAGAATCATGGAATGGTTTGGGTTGAAAGGGACCTCAAAGTGCATCCAGTTCCAACACCCTGCCATGGGCAGGGACACCTGCCACTTGATCAGGCTGTTCAGAATCCCATCCAACCTGGCCTTGAACACCTCGAGGGATGGGGCAGCCACCACTTCACTGGGGATCCTGGGCCAGTGTCTCACTACCCTTGTATTAAAAAATTTCTTCCTAAGATCTCATCCCAATCTCCCCTCTTTCAGCTCAAAACCTCAAACTATCCCAGTACTCCCTGATCAAGAGCCCTTCCCCAGCTTTCCTGGAGCCCCTTTCAGTACTGGAAGGCTGTTCTAAGGTCTCCCTGGAGCATTCTCTTCTCCAGGCTGAACAACCCCAACTCTCTCAGCCTGTCCTCATATTGGAGGATTTCTAGCTCTCAAATTATCTTCATCAACTGGCATCATCCCACCCAGCAGCAAGACCTTCCACCCAGCAGCCTGGGTTCCCAAGCACAAGCAGAGGAAGAGAGGCCACCATACCTTGAACTCCCTCATCATTTAAATCAGGCTGAGTAACCCCAGCTCTCTCAGTCTGTTAAGATCCCTCTGGAAACAGCTTAAACATTTATAGGCATAGATTCTCAGTTGTTTGCTACTGTGCTTTTGCAGGAGATGGCACCCCATGTCTCAACAGGAGACAGTGGAATAAGCATTCTCATCTGCTGCAGCCCAAAGGCAGCATGATCAGCTCAGCTCGTTACCCAAATAACAACCGAGCCCAGTCCTGTCTTTCCATGGGCATGGAAAACTCCAGCGCAGATGCCATGGCAAACAGCTGGGGAACACAAAAATGTCTTTAAAGACCACAGCTGCGCTCCTTGGGGTTTTCCAACCACATCCTAAATCCCTCTGCAGCTCTGGCTAGCATTGCTCCAGAGGTCAGAACGTTCAGGCAGGAAACCAAGTGGTTCGCTGCTGCAGGAGGTATCCTCAAGGAGGTTCTGCAATGAAACCGCTGCAATGAAGCTAGGAAGCCACCCACCACCCACGCAAGGTGCCAGCTATCACCACGCCAGGTCAGCATCTGCTGCCCAGGGGGTTCCATCACCAACAAATGCAGACCAGGGGCAACTGTAAAAGGGGCTGGGAGGCAGGAAAAAAAACTAGATTTTTCCTGCTAGGAAGCTATGACCAAGATACCAGGGTGGAGGTGTCATGAATGAGGGTTGGAACCTCACATCTGGCAGACTTGAGGAGCTGAGGGGAACACTTTTTCAGCCTAACAATCTGCCCCTCCCATCCCCCCCATTACCTCCTCTCTATGCCATAGACACATAGAATCATAGAAGGATTTGGGCTGGAAGGAACTTCAAAGCCCATCCAGTTCCACTCCCCTGACATGGGCAGAGAAAACTTCCATGGATCAGGCTGGTCAAAGCCCCATCCAACCTGGCCTTGAACACCTCCAGGGATGGCGGAGTGACAGCATCCCTGGGCAACCTGTGCCAGGACCTCCCCACTCTCATCATGAAGATCTCATCTCAATTTCCTCTCTTTCAGTTTTAATCTATTCTCTTGTCCTGTCCCTGCACTCCCTGATCAAGAGTCCCTCCTCAGCTTTCCTCAAGACAATCCATCCACTACCTCTCAAGAAGTCAATTTTCAGATGTTCATAAAGAGAAACTACCCGTTTCTGCTTGTTTCACTTATTTTTCTTTTCACCATGCTGCTACTTTTGCTGATAAATGAGCAAAACTCTTTTCCATCCTGCTCAATCAGCCTCTACGTAGCCATGTTCACCTGAAGGCAGCCACCCATGCATCTTCTTGCCCCCATTCCTTGTCTGTCCCATGGTTTATATTTAGGGATGCTTTCTCTCACAGCCTCAGCTGGTTGAAAGCCAGCTTGTCATGCAGGTTGGACTGGGAGAGCTTTCACCTATCACCCTTGGCAGCCCCATGGGCTATATTATCAGAATCATAGAATTTCTTGGTTGGACAAGACTTTTGAGATCATCAAGTCCAACAGTACCTGGTCCACTACTAAACCATACTTTTGAGCATCTCATAGAATCATGGAATGGTTTGGGTTGGAAGGGAATCTTAAAAATCATCCAGTTCCAACACCCTGCCGTGAGCAGCGGCACCTTCCACTAGACCAGGCTGCTCAAGGTCCCATTCAACCTGGTCTCATTGACCCATCTTTTAAACACCTCCAGGGATGGTGAATCCACCACCTCCCTGGGCAGCTTTTGCCAGTGCCTGACAACCCTTTCAGCAAAGAAATGTTTCCTCATGTCTAATCTGAACCTGCCCTGGTGCAATTTGAGGCCATTTTCTCTCGTCCTATTGCCTTTTACCAAGGAGAAGAGATCAACCCCCACCATTCCTCAAGCATCCATGAGCCACCAGGAGAAAAAAACTATGGTAGGAACATAAATGGGGCAATGTAGAGTATGTTGGCAATTGTTTTCAGCAGGAGATATCCAACACTAAGAGCTCTTCCAACTAACAGTAACGGGATAAGCCGCAAAATATGCTCTTTGATGGGGAACTCGCAAACACAGCAAAGAACCAATTATTCCAAATAGTTTACAGATTTTTCTTCATTTTTGGTTGGCCTGGGTTAGCTTTGCTAACTTGTCCTTTCATGGGCTGTGTTTCTTACAACCCAAATGTCGCAAGCCAAACTAATGGGAGGACCAACTCCTTTAGAAGTACCTTATAGGGGCCTTGAGCACCCTGATCCAGTGTGAGGTGCCCCTGCCTATGGCAGGGGGTTGGAACTGAATGGAGTTTGAGGTCCCTTCCAACTCAAACCATGCCATGATTCCATGATGCTATGAAAGATAAAGTTGGCTTTCAGTAGCTGAAAACAGTGAAAACTGAGCAACCAGAGCACATGGAGTAGGAGATGGGTTGCAGCTTCTTATTGCAGTTGTAGCAATATACACAATATCCACAAATTTCAATCATAAGAACCACTCATCAAGCAAATTAAGTTAGAAATTAAGCGATACATACATGAGGCTGGGCCCGAGAAGCTGGTATGTTAACTAATGGCGAGCTGGTCATGCCCTCCGCAAGCTACAAATTAAAATGACTGGTTATCAATGAGGTTAGTGAAACATTGGTTAACAAACATCAGCAAAAGCACAGTTTAGAATAAATCAAATGAATGAACCCAAACTGCACCCCAGGGTTGCAAGGTTGAGGACTTCCTGTTCAAGGCAACCTTGGCACGAGAGCGGGACTTGGGTTTTCATTGATTTTAGAATCACAGAATGATTTGGGTTGGAAGGAACCTCAAAGCCCATCCAATCCCAGCTCCCTCTGCCATGGGTAGGGATGCCTTTGACTGGATTGGGGTGCTTGAAGCCCCATCCAACCTGGCCTTGAACACCTCCAGGGATGGTGCAGCCACCACTTCTCTCGGCAACCTGTGCCAGGGCCTCCCCACCCTCACAGACAAGCATTTCTTCCTAAGATCTCATCTTAATCTCCCCTCTTTAAGCACAGAACCATTCCCCTTGTCCTATTCCTGCACTGCCTGATCAAGAGCCCCTCCCCAGCTTTCCTGGAGCCCCTTTCAGTACTGGAAGCTGCTCTAAGATCTCACCACAGCCTCTCTTCTCCAGGCTGAACAACCCCAACTCTCTCAGCCTGTCCTCATACCTGCTCATATCTGCTTATCAATTGGGGCAGCAGAGGGACCTCTTGGTTGTCCTGCTCTGCTTCCCATCGGGATGAGGACCCAGGAAAGATCATTGGAGAAAAACAGGAGGCTTTGGGTTCACAGCAGGCAGGAACATGGACAGAGCTAGACCTGGCTCGCCCAAGAAATCCCACAGCCACTTGTGCATGTTCAGTCCTCACAAAACCCCACTTCATGTGCCTCTTCCAGAGAAGCAAACCAGAAGGGCTCAGCCCAGGAGACCTTGCTGCAGAAAAATGTCTTTTGTATGAGTTTATTTTTCACATTTGGTAACCATGATATTTGCAGTTCATGTGCAAACAGATTTGCTTTAAACAGACCTCAGGCTGAACTCCTCACCCCACTTGGACGAGATGGACAACACACTCAGCAACCTCAAAACAGAGGGGTTTGGGGTCTGTTTGTTTTCTCTGTTTCAGATGAGGACAACAAAGTGATCCTTTGTTCCAGGCATCCATCAGAAGAGGGACCAAAGCCAGGCTTGGCAAGGAGGGAGCAAGGCTTCGGAGCCACACAATGAAACACACCCATCCACACATGCACAGGCAGGAACAACCCTGGCTCCTGCTTCCAAGGTCACCACTGGAAGAGCAAGCAGTATGGAGACTGTGGCCCAGGGCATGGGTTCCTGGCTTGGGATCCATTGTCTTTTCCAGGGAGAAGGGGTAGGATGGTGTCTACAAAATGGAACTCCTCCTTCATCCTCCAAACTTGGCCCCAGAGGGGAGCAGAGAGGGTTGGAGGGACTCTGGTGGCTTCAAGGTGTCAGACCACCTAAGCAAAAGTCACCCCAGCTCATGTCCAGCAGAGGATGAGCATGGGAAGAACATCACACAGGGCAAAAATTTAGAGGTTGAGGTGGGAGATGATGGGAATTTGGGTTTGGCTTTCCAGGAACAACTTCCCTCCTCCTCCTCCACTCCCCAAACAAGGGGCAAAAAGTGAAAGGCAAACAAACAAACAAATATAGAAGAATTGATCTGGGGACCAATTGCATAATTCAGTTCATCATAGGGTGTTTTGTTCGCAAAATGTTTCTTTCAGTCAAGAAGTGTCAATGTCTTCCACACCAAAGCAGAGTTTTTTTGGCTTTGCCACATCCTTCTCCCCCTCTCACCTCCCGTTTAAGCTGTTCCCTGGGTTTAGTTCAACTTTGCAGATGTTTTCAAGAGGCTTCAAACTACTCCAGAGAAAAAAGTATTGCAGATCTGGGGGCCCTCCAGCTGCAAACCTCTGCCTCTGTTGTAGGATCATCAAATCACTTGGTTGGAAAGGACCTTTGAGGTCATCGAGACCAGCCACCTAACTGACAAACCTCTGACCAAGACCTGGGCATCTGCAGGGTCCTCTGGAGGCCCCATGATGCCCCACCACTGGTGGGGAGCAGACCCCAAGCAGCAAAACTGCATATACCAATATAAAGGTGTCTGATCCTCCACATCCATGGCTCTTTACCCCCAAAAGGCCGATTTGAGCAGATTTCGTAACATCAAGATGAAGTCCCTGCAAGATCTGAGAGAGTCATTGCTCCACAGTTCTTAGAACCATGGAGTGGTCTAGTTTGGAAGGGACCTCAAAGCCCATCCAGTTCCAAGCCTCCTGCCATGGGCAGGGACACTTCCCACTGGATCAGGTTTCTCAAAGCCCCATCCAACCTGGCCTTGAACACCTCCAGGGATGGGGCAGCCACCGCTTCCCTGGGCAACTTGGGCTAGGGCCTCACTACCCTCCTTGGGTGTTTGGACCCTTTTCTGAAGATCCATCCCACCCACAGAGGGTCTCACAGCCATGGAGGAGGCTCTGGGTGCTACCAGCTTCCTTGGTGCAGCAAAGGGACATCACTCTCCCACCACCTAATTATAGGTAAAGCAAGACCTGCACCAACCCTCCTACTCCCATTACTCCTTGACCTCGCTTTGCTCCCAAGTGCTTCCTGCTCTAAGTTAGAAAGGACTTTTTTAAGCGAAAGTTCCCATTCTAAGGCTCATTTTGGTGTGCTTTTTTGTGGACACGCTCCTGTTATTTCACTGATACAAGATGAAACACAATTGTAAATTGTTAAGACCAAGCCACAAACGACAAGTGGACAGAAAGCCAACTTGGTTGTCAGTTGTATTTTCTGTCTGGAGTCGCTTTCTCCTTTCAGTGCCACTTGGGTCAATGTTTTCCAATTCCCTTGTCCAGTTCCTAATTGATAGCGAAGGCAGCTCATGACAAGATGCCAGCATCTCATGGAACAGAGGATATGAACGTTCCACCTCTTGGCTGGTGAGGAACCCAAAAAGCCAATTCATTTGATGTGCTTCACTACAAGGACTGCAGGATGACCTTGTTTGAGAGCACCAACATGGATCTCATCAATGCCTGGGATAGGTAGGAGTAGGGCCAGCTGTAGTCAAGAACACTCAGGCTGGAATCCACAGTTTCCTCCAAGCACTGGCCAAAAGCTTGATGGTTCCATAGCCCAAGGCCTGAAAGACTTGAACTGGGCAGAGGCTGCAACATGGAACACACACTCCTGTTTGAGCAAAGCCTGTTCAGATGCAGGGAGGACTTGCATGTCACCAACCTCAAGGATACAACCCAGCACGAGGGATGCAGCAAGGAGGAAGGTCCAGCTCCAGGTCTGAATCTCCAGGGCACAACCTGATGCTGAGACTCCACCCTGAGCATATCTTGGGACATGACCACAGATTGGGGTTGTCCTGTGCAGGGACAGAAGTTGAACTCGATGACCCTTGTGGCACCCTTCCAACTCAGGTCGTTCTATGTTTCTACATCTGATGGCACCAATCAGCGGATGGTGAAGTCATTACAAACAGAAACACTGAGGGGCCACCAAGGAGATGAATAAATGGCGGAAGAACTGCTGCCCAAATGATATATCTGTTTCACAGGCAGTGAAGAAGCAGCACACCTGAGAGGCAGACCTCCTACAGATCTGCTTCTCCAGCCTGAGGCACCACGCAGCACCCACCGCCTTGAAAAATTGAAGGATAGAAATGCCAGTGCACGTTAAAGGGGGTAGAAGGCCATGAAAACCTCCACCAGATGCTTCTGACAACACTTTCAGCTGCTCCTGAGCAACCAGGGTCACCTACAGATTTGTGCTTCACACACACTGACCAGTCTCTGCCTCTAAGAGGACACATCTGCTGGCAAAGCAACCCAAGCGCGAAGTACCAGCAGGACCAGTGTCACCGACGTGGCCAGACACCTTCCAGCTCTGATTCAGGAAGGAGGAACAGCACCCCCATTTGCAGCTACAAGGGACAGCTGAAACGCCCAAACTCATGGCATGTAGAAGCTTTCTGTCTGCCACAGCACCAACACATTCCTCCTTCACTGACCCCATGTCCAGTGTCTACCACATGGGACCTTCTGGAATCACAGTCCCCACTGTGACCCTCTGCAGAGTAACGGGAGCTTCTGAAAGCAAGAGGTGGGTTTGGGAGAAACAAAGCATCCTTCAAACAAAGACTAAAACTGGGGAGAGGAGATCTGGCCATGGGGTTGTGGAAAGGATGGTTGAGCCTGAGCAAATCTCTGCTTCCAGTGTGATCTTGGGCAAACTGTCCCACCTGCCAGGACCTGTTCACCCCCTTCAGTGCTGGGGTCAGTTCCTTCAAGGTTTGTCAGCTTCTAAGAGATGCATCCAGCATCCAGCACAACAGAGACCTTTTTCAGCTCCAAATCAAACCACACATCTGAGAAAGAGATGCTGGAGGGAAGAACCTGGCATGGAGAGAGGCTGTGGTCTCACCTCCACGAAAGCAAATCCAACATTTTATATTAAAGGTAGGGGAGAAAAATGAGTTTGTGGTTGTTGGCTATGCCATGGTGGAGGAGATGGGATGAAAACAGAAGCAGAAGCTGCAAAGGGAAGGTTACAACCAGGCACGACCCCACATCAGTTCTGCATCCATCTCCACTCCAGCCCTGTACCTCCACAAGTTGTCCCATATCACATAAAGACACCAGTGTGTTCCCATTGTATTGATTTTTTCCATACCTGGGTAGGAATGAGAGGTTCTTTGTCATCAATGTCAATGAGGATATCATCCCTGGGTGTGAGGCTCACGTCATCTGCAATCAGAGCAAGCATGAGCATGATGAGAACATCCAGCATGACAAGAACATCCAGCATGATGAGAAAATCCAGCTTGACAAGAACACCCAAAGCCAAGACATCTTGTTATCAAGCTCCAGGAGTGACCTCAGCCTTGCTCAGAGCTTTCACACCAGCCAAAGCTCATGTTCATGTGAGTTGGGCAGCCTGATTAAGGTACAGCCCAGCTCTCCAACCAACAAATCCCAGAACTAAGCTCTTCCTTGGCACATCCTGGGCTTTCTAGATCAGACCTACAGCTGGGCTGAGCTAAAAGCAACACACACAGCAACACACGAGTGCACAGTCAGCACGGTCCTTGTGACACTGTGTACCTGGCTGCTCCTGGGGACCGTCCGTCTCCTCACGGTAGGGGTCACAGTAGAAGTCCTCCAGCGAGCGGATGGTGCATTGCCCCACCACGGGCCTTCGGCCAAAGGGCCTGTTGTCGATGATTTTGACAATGATGGGGGGGCTGTAGAGACTCTCCTTGGGTAAACGCTGTGGGCAGAGAACACAGAATCATGGAATCATTAAGGTTGGAAAAGACCTCCAAGTTCCACCTGTCAGACCAACACCACTGTGCCGACTAAACCCTATTCCCATGTGCCATGTCTACACGCTCTTCGAACCCCTCCAAGGATGGTGACTCCACCACTGGCCTGGGCAGCCTCTGCCAGTGCTTCACCACTCTTTCAGTGAAGAAGCTGTTCTTAATATTCGATCTAAATCTCCCCTGGTGCAACTTGAGGCCATGTCCTCTCATCCCATCACTTGTTCCTTGGGAGAAGACACCAACATCCACCTCGCTACAAACCTCCTTTCCAGGAGCTACACAGAGAAATGAGATCTCTCCTCAGCCTCCTCTTCTCCAGACTGAACAGCCCCAGGTCCCTCAGCCAATCCCAGAATCCCTGAGCTCCAGCCCTTTCACCAGCTCCATTCCCTTCCTTGGACAAGCTCCAGCCCCTCAAAGTTCTTCTTGGATTGAGGGGCCCAAAACTGAACCCAGAATTCAAGGTGTGGTCTCACCAGTGTTGAGGACAATGGGACTGTCCCTTCCCTACATGGAACTACACCTGCTCTGCCCCTCCCCAGACAGAACTGAGGCTGAGCAGGACAGAATGAGCTTCACCATAGGGTGCATTCTTTCATGGGACTTCCACAGGTTATTGACAACCAGCTCTGCTATGAACACATTACTGCAGAGTGGGGACCAGGTCCTCACCACTTCCATGAAGAGCACACAGACGTCAAAGTTTGGGTTCTTCTTGACATTCTTGATGACACAGGACTGCACAAGCTGGCCTCCACACTCCACCAGCAGGCTGGGAGAAGTGACGCTGGCCAGCTGGTAGCTCTTGAGGTTCCTCAGCCCCCAGGCCAGGATCTGAAGGAAGAGGAGAACAGACAGCAAAGACTGAGCCAAAGGTCTGCCTCTGGGTCTCTCACTGAGCTTCTCAGCAATGCAGGTAAACCTGAAGTATGGCCCACCACAAAAGAGAGATGGATCAACCACATGGAACAGCTGGTACTGGGACAATCCAGGCCACACAGCAAATGTTTCTCTGTATATACCAATACACCAGGTCCACAACTGATTGTCTACGAATGGAACATCTCTGGTTTGGGCAAATACCATCCTGGTGCCCTTCTAAAAAAGCAAGTGTAGTCTGCCCCAGGACTTGACTGCTTGGTGAAATGCGTTTTCCCACCAAGACGTTTACTGAGTGATAACCCATAGGCCTAACCAGCTCCTAGGACTGGAAGGACTCTGGATCCACCAAATCTGGCTTGGATCCCATTTCTGGGTCCCATCCTGCCCCATTAGAGACATGTTTGGGATGTTCTTCTGTGAGGGAACACGTTGGCTCTTGTGGTTCCCTTCACTTACCTCGATGGCCGTGCGCTGCAAGACCGGTTTGATTCCTTGGGGAACCATGTAGATGTTGGGCTCCCGCTGGGGTGGAGGGTACGGCAGGTCAGAGTCTGCAGACTGCAGAGGAACAGGGATGCAAAGGATGCGTCAGGTCATGCCTTGATGAGACACCAACCTCATCACCTCCATCTCCCATACTGCATTCCCCCAAGAGCCTCCTCCTCTCTGCGAGGTTGTTCTCCTTCCAGAAGTCCAGGACATATAGACAAGAGGAGATGAGGGTTTTGAGGATGAAGGTGCTTGCAAACTGTTTCTATCCCTTTAATTTGACCTTGGAAAAGATCAAACATCTACTGCTGAGAGCAATCTCTGAGCTTTCCCAAGGGAACTAAGAGGAATCTACCCTCCATCAAGGTTCCTTATTAAAGAGCCTCATCAAAGGTTTCTCCTTTAGGGATGGAGATGATGAAACCACATCTATCCCACACCAGGACCGATGAGGTGGTTATGTAGAGGGATGAGTAGAGGGGATGAATCAGCAGCAGGGGGTTAAGTAGTGAAGAGTTAACTAGTGAAATATAGCTCCTTGGATGGGACAGAATGAGTCGTGACCAGCTCCCGAAGAGCAGAAGACAGTTTAATGGGGGCAGCACCATGGGATGGAGGGTGAGCATCAGCTCTGGATGCAGCTTGGCGATAAAGCTTATCTGGCAGCCACAGTGGGAGAGGGCTCAGATAAAGCTGTTCATGCCCCATGTGTCCAGCCAAACTGGTTCTATGGTTCTACGTGTGCAGAAGGAGGTTTTCTTCAGGGTGAAACCAAATGTAAACAGCAGGTGAGGGATCCATAGAATCATGGAATGGTTTGGGTTGGATGGGACCTCAAAGCTCATCCATTTCCAACCCCCTTGCCATGGACAGGGACACCTCCCACTGGATCAGGGTTCTCAAAGCCTCATCCAACCTGGCCTTGAGCACTTCCATGGATGATGCATGGATGAGTCTGCTTCCTCACAATGTTTATTATCTACTGCTAAGGGCACTGGAAACCTCAGGCTGGCATCACTCTACTGGATGCAGCCTCAGTGGTGGGTCTGGATTGGGTTGCTGTTGGGCAGGCCAAGCTGTATCTGAAGGAGCTGGTCTCTCTGAGAGTCTCTGTTGGGACTTTGCTTGGTTTCTGGGCAAAGGCAGAGGAACAGAGGAGAGTCAAGTGTTTGAGCATAAAAGGTACCCATTGAAGGAGCCCCTCGTAGAACAAAGCAGGGGTGCAGAGCTGTGGAGAGCCCCGTCCAGAAATGGCAGTGGCAAGAAATAGAGGAGAAAGAGCAGAGAGATGGTTACGTCTACATGAGCTCATCCATCTCAGCCCACACCAAGCACGAAGGTGTGCCCCACACCATCAGGAAAGGCTGCTTGGGTGGAAGAAAGCCAACTCAGAAAAACATGTTTGTCCTATCCAGCCTTTCATGGAAATGTGGTCAGGTTCTTTGTGTGCCCCAGGTCCCTCATAGCTCATCTCCCAGACTTGAGGCTGATTGGCTCCTACGGCCACAACTACTCTCAAATAGATGTGTGCCTTGCTCAGCTCCCTACCTTGGGTTCTCCAAGATACCAGCCTACTCTGATACCACTTGGTCCAGCCTGTGATATGCTCTGTAGGACGCATATGGTCTGGGGAGCAACCACAATAGGTTGCCTAAACAAGTGCTTGTGGTCCTGATGAGATTACTTCCTTCAGAGCAACTGGAATAGTCAAGCATACACCCCAATCCGTCATGAAAAGTGGCAAAATTTTCAACTGGGACTTTAGTTGAGGTCCCACCAAAGCTCAGCCCAGCCTTTCAGCTCCTGCATGCTTTGTTTGTAATGGTTCCACACCAGTAGACCTCATGCACACACATCCCACCAAGGTGAAACATCACCCTACATGCCCAGCCATGGGGAATGCTTCCAGGGTTAAACATGGAGCCCATCTACACTCTCCTGCTGGTGATCACTCAGGTTCCTAAAATCCTGACATTAATGAATCGACTCATCCGAAAAGCTGTGGTTGCCCCATGGAGGCACAGGATGAAAAATCTCCAAGATGAAGAGACAACTAAATCTTACAGACTTACCTCATCCAGGCTGGAGGACAGCTCGTTCTGGAGAAGAGAAGGAGAGGACAGAGTTAAAGCAATTCTCATCCATAAGCCCATCCCCGTGTTTTTAATTGCAGCAGATAACTGAATAGAAAAAGGATGCTTTCCAAGTTCCTGCCCACCACCATCCCCAGGTTTGAGAAGACCTCAGTGCAGATGACTTAAAATCATTTAAATTCATGGAATCATGGAAGAGTTTGGATTAGAAGGGACTTCAAAGCCCATCCAGTTCCACCCCCTGCCACAGGCAGGGACATCTCGCACTGGATCAGGGTGCTCAAAGCCCCATCCAACTTGGCATTCAACACTTCCAGGAATGGGGCAGCCACCACTTCTCTGGACAACCTGGGACACCATCTCACCACTCTCATCATGAAGAATTTCTTCCTAAAATCCAATCTAAATCTTCCCCCTTCCAATTTAAAGCTGTTCCACTTGTTCTATCACTCCAGACCCTTGGAAAAAAAGTCCCTAATCAGCTTTATTGGAGCCCTTTTCCATACTGGAAAGGGCTCTAAGGTCTAAGGCTTAGAGGTCTCTAAGGTTTCCCCAAAGCCTTCTCTTCTCCAGGCTGAACAAACCCAACTCTCTCAGTCTGTCCTCATATAGGAGGTGCTCCAGCCCTTGGATCATCTCCAGAGCCTCCTCTGGACTCTCTCCAACAGCTCTAGGTCCTTCCCATGCTGAGGACTCCAGAACTGGACACAGGGCTCCAGGTGGGGTCTCACCAGAGCAGAGTACAGGTGCAGAATCCCCTCCCAGGCCCTGCTGGTCCCACTGCTCTGGATGCAGCCCAGGACATGGGTGGTTTCTGGGCTGGGAGCACACGTTGCAGGTTCATGTTGAGTTTCTCCTCCTCAGCATCCCAAGTCCTTTTCCTCAGGGCTGCCCTCAACTCTTTCTCTGCCCAGCCTGGATTTGTGTTTGAGATTGCCCTGATCCAGGTGCAGAACCTTGCACTTGAACCTCATGAGGTTTGCATGTTCCCACCTCTCCAGCCTGTCCAGGTGCCTCCGAGTACCAAAACAGGGACAGGGAACATCTGCCCTGTCTTAGTGGGGTCAAACGTGAGCTGTCCCAGAGTCTCAAGACTCTCTTTACCATCAGAAGAAGGAAAAGAGCATCTCTACAAGGAGATTCTTCCATCCTAAAATAAGTCTCTAAGATAGGAGGGACCATTTGCCCGTAGCGTTGCAGGGTCCACTGCAGAGTCCACTGGAAACCTCTGCCGGAGCAGCCGATAGTGCTGGGACCCAGCAGCTCTGTGGGGGCAGGGAAGGGGACAGTAAGGGGAGCAAAGGACCTAGGAGTCACAACCAGGAGAAAAACATTACCTCAAAGCCAGGGATGTGATGGACAGCCGGCTGTGGAGACAAAACACAAACGTTCCATTTGCACTCCTGGTGCAACCTCAGCTTTATCCCACAGAGTAATAACAGCCCTCCCATGGCCTCATGCTGCCCCATCCATGCCCAGCTCTGGGCTCCAAAAAGCCTGTGCACAAGAGAGCTCCAGCCAACAAGGAGACATGAGCAGAGCCTCAAATCCACCTGGTTGCTCTCCACTAGGTCTCCCCTCTCCAAGATCTTCTCCACCCAGTTCAGTAACATTTGAGGGGGGTGAGGAGGAAGAAGAGGCTCCATGCAGATGATTTGGTGCCCTGTACCAGCAGCATAGACATCTCCTGACGCCCAGCAGTTCTGGACTTGTACAACAAAGCTTGTACCAGTCCATCCACCCTTGCAGCTGCAGAAGCATCATCTCCAGAGTGCAGCATCCCTCCAGGAGCAGAGGTGGGACTTGCACCCAGGTGCCGCAGCTGGTGGAGAAGCCAGAGAGGCAATGGGGTGGCATTTGCAGGAGGACAGGGAGGGTGGGAAAGCACGTGAGGGTGCTGGTACATGAGGAGAAGTCTCTCCTGCCTGGGTTGGCTCCAAAGCACTGGCTCCTTCCCCAGCAGTTCATTACAAGAATCACAGAATCTTGGAAACCTTTGGGTTGGAAGGGACCCAAAAAAATTGATCTAGATGATCTCGAAGTTCTAGATGATCTTTAAGGTCCCTTCCAACTCAACCCATCTATGATGCTGTGATCATCCAGTTTCAACCCATTGCCATGGACAGGGACACCTCCCACTATGTCAGGTGCTCAAGGCCCCATCCAACCTGGCTCTGAACACCTCCAGGGATGGAGCATCCACAGCCTCTCTGGGCAACGTGTGCTAATGCCTCTCCACTTTAATCGCAAAGAATTTCTTCCTAAAGTCCAATCTAAATCTCCTCCCTTCCAATTTAAAGTCATCAGAAAAAGGTAGCATTCAAATCAGAGACAGGTTCAGGTCCAGATGAGGAGCTCACCTTCTCCCTCTGAATCAGCTCGAAGGCAGCCAGCAGCTCCCCAACGTTCCTGTTGGCTTTGATGACAGGGTACCAGGAGAGGCGCGGTGAGCGCTCCAGGCTGGGCTTGCAAATGCAGCGCCCCATGAACTCATCTGCACCCTGAAAGGCAACCACAGGCATGAAGAGCTTAATTCCCACCCTGCTTCCCGGTGGAACCCATCATCATACACCCACATGCCAGCCAAGGCCCCGTCACTCCAAAACTGGGCTCCATGTCTCAACCACCATGGGACCGGTGCTTTAATTGTTCTGAGGCCCCTGTGCTTTTCAGTCTCCTCCCTGTGGCCACCAGAGCTGGTAATGATCTCTTTCTTGTGGATTTTCACAGAATCTGTCCTGATTTGGAAGGGACCCACAAGGATCATCAAGTCCAACTGTTCTCCCTGCACAAGATAACCCAACACTCACACTGTGTGTCTGAGGGCAGTGTCCAAGTGCTTCTGCGATATTGTCAAGTTTGGCACTGTGACTGTTTCCCTGGGGAGCTGTTCCAGTGCTCCACCACCCTCTGGGTAAAGAATCTTTTCCTAATGTCCAACCAAAACCTCCCTTGGCACATCTTCCTGCCATTCCCTCAGGTC
Organism: Tapera naevia; assembly: GCA_033556795.1. Taxonomy (NCBI): domain Eukaryota; kingdom Metazoa; phylum Chordata; class Aves; order Cuculiformes; family Neomorphidae; genus Tapera; species Tapera naevia. The sequence continues at coordinate 99,851 of JAUMJJ010000238.1, read as the reverse complement.
CAGTCATTGGTCACCATAGAGAAGAGATCTGCACCTGCTCTCTCAGCCTGGCCTCATACCAGAGGTGCTCCAGTCCCCTGGATCATCTCCATGACCTCCTCTGGACTCTCTCCAACAGCTCCACGTCCTCCTGTGCTGAGGACTCCAGAAATGGACACAGGATCCCAGGTGGGGTCTCACCAGAGTGGAGCAGAGGGGCAGAATCTCTTCTCTAGGCTGAACAACCCCCAACTGTCTCAACTTGTCCTTATATGGGAGGTGTCCTGTCCCAACCCTGTCCCAGTCTTGGTCCACAGGGCAATACGGTTGATGTGGCCACTCTGTAGATGCAGATGCAGCTTCATAACCAGAGCTGGGCCAAGGACATCACTAGCAGAGCTGTTGACTGAATTCTTATCTTCTGAGTGTCTAGCTCTGTATCTGAGTGACCCAGAGATGTTGCAGCACTGTGCTCCAGGGAGCAGGAATGGTTCCATGCCTTTGTCCCATCCACCCTAGCACCCTCACACCATGAAGATCTACCTCATGCCAACAGACTTACATAGGTGTCGTGGTCATATATCTCCACCACAATGTTGGGAGGGGAGTCAGACACATTCTGGGGGTCCCCAAAAATCTCTATCTCATAGAAGATGAGTGTCTGGTCCCAGGTAGGATTCAAGGTGTTCTTAATCACCACCGTCTTCTGGCTTTGGTGGAGGAAGGAGACAACGGCATAAGGATCTGCAAGAGATGCCAACAAGAGGCAAAGGATGGATTACAGCCACTGGGCTAGAAAGGACAAAACAATTCACAGTCATTCACGGGCCAACAGGCTGTGCAGGGAAGACTTCAGTGGGTCTTCAGAAAGAGCAATGACGTTCCCACCACATCCCAGGCAACACTGAGAAGAGAATGAGGCCAAGTTCTCCAACACTTATCCCAGTTATTCATCAGCTCAGGTCTTCCCCAAGCTGGATGTGATGGTTTGGGATCTTAAAGCCCATCCAGTTCCAGCCCCCTGCCATGGGCAGGGACACCTCCCACTGGATCAGGGGGCTCCAAGACCCATCCAATGTAGCCTTCAACACCTCCAGGGATGGGGCAACCACCACTTCCCTGGGCAACCTGTGCCAGGGCCCTCCCTGCCCTCACAGGAAAATATTTCTTCCTAAGATCTCATCTCAATCTCCCCTCTTTCAGTGCAAAACAATTCATTCTCATCCTATACCTACATTCCTTGATTAAGAGCCCTTTCCCAGCTGTCCTGGAGCACCTTTCAGTACTGGAAGGCTGCTCCAAATTCCCTCTGGAACTTCCTCTTCTCCAGGCTCAACCACCCCAACTCTCTCAGCCTGTCCTCATATGGGAGGTGCTCTAGCCCTCAGATCATCTTCCGTGGCCTCCTCTGGACTCGTTCCAACATCTCCATGTTCTTCCTGTGCTGAGAACTCCAGACCTGGGCACAGGACTCCAGGTAGGGTCTCACCACAGTGGAGCAGAGGGGTAGAATCCCCTCCCCAGCTCTGCTGGCCACACTGCTTTGGATGCAGCCCAGGACATGGCTGGATTTCCAGTCTGGGTTCCCAGCACTCCAAGTTATCCCACCTGGCCTCCATACAGCCCTGGATTTCCCACAGGGCCGCTGCATCACCTATGCCAATCCCACATGGACATCTTAGGTCCTCGAGGGTCTCATCAGACCCGGGTGTGAAGGCACTGAGCTGGGACCAAGGTGTCTCACCCCTAACATGCTTCTTTAGGTGCTGCCCAGGATGGCAGGGTGGCGCCCCCCACCCCATCCTTCCCCTCTTCCAGCGATGGAGGGCCCAAGTGGGATGATTTTTCCTTCTTGGCATTGAAACCACCTGTCCAATGAGCTGGGGCTCCTTGCGTGGTGGCCGGTGGCTGCAGGGAGCTCCACTCACGCTGGGCAGAACCGTTCCCATTTACACTATTTTTTTCCAGTAAGAGGCAAGCACAACGTGTTACAATAAACAAGAAAAACATGGTTTGAGGCTTGCATTTTTGCTCTTTTTTGGGTTTTTTTCCCCCTTCTTCTTCTTTTTCAAGGAGGTTCCAACAAAGCCTCTTTGTTTAGAGCCTCGTGTGCACAGAAGGTTTATTTTTATAACTCTGTAAAGTCCCCTTAATGAACTCCTTTATGCTTTGTGAAGGCGGCGGGGATCACAATTCCACATTGTGCTGCGTTGTTACTCATGTTGTCCTTGGCCAGGTCTCTCCAAAGGAAGGGACTCCCCTCCCCTGCTCCACAATGAAATCACCTCGGACCCTTTCACTGCTTTGAACAACCAACCCTTTGTGGAGGTGGGAACTTCGGTTGGCGCAGACACTGGGTGATTGTTTGGGTGCTCTGCACCTCTCCAGGGCATTTCTGTCCACCACCCCCTCAAGCTCCTCTGCTCTTAGAAGCAGGAGACCCTTGGGACTGTGGTCCTGCTGCCTGGCATGGTGATAGCCTGGCATGGTGACGCCCGATTCTCCCAGTAGGCTGCTCCGAACTGCAGAGAAGTACATTGGTTGGGTTTGGTGTCCTCTCCACGAAGGGGGTCTCAGCAAGATCATAGAATCACAAAGTTGTTAAGGTTGGAAAAGATCTCTAAGATCAGCCAGTCCAACCATCAACAGAACCCCACCTTGCATCTACTAAACCATGTCCCAAAGTGCCACATCTACAGAGGTTTTTAATCCCTCCGGGGTTGGGGACTCCATGGAATGGTTTGGCTTTGAAAGGACCTCAAAGCCCATCCAGTTCCAACCCCCCCTGCCATGGGCAGGGACATCTCCCACTGGACCAGGTTGCTCAAAGCCCCATCCAAACGGGCCTTAAACATCTCCACAGATGGGGCAGCCATGATTTCTCTGGGCAACCTGTTCAAGTTCCTCACTATTAAACCCTCTGGGAGCAAGTCAGATGCTGAGGGCGCATAAACCCAAGCAGGAATATCATGAGGACTAAGAATAAGGAGCCTGTCTGCTTCAAGCTCCTAATTCCATCTTTGCACTCTTTCTGAGCACATCTCATGGGCCTTTCTGCCCTGTGCACCATCACTTTGACACTAACCCAGAACTCTCCATCTCACCTGCAATCCCACAGCTCTTGCATGAGGACAGCTCGTGGCAATGTGCCAGATAAATAACACTGCCCACCTCTCTGGTTTGATTTGTCCTGACCCTGAGCCATCTGCTACCCAGCCGGGCCACCAGCATCACCCCAGGTGTGTGAAGAAGGAGCCATTAGCAAAGCAAACAGCTCCAACACATGACTGATCTGGGTAACTTGTAGTTTCTGGTTCATTTCTCACTGAAGAGTTCTTGAAACTCTAATTTTTTTTTCTGATGGGAAATAAAAGATACCAGGCTGGATGCCTTGGGAAACCCTCTTCTATCATAGAATCGTTTGGCCCACTACTAAACCAGATCCCTGAGCACCTCATCTACCTGTCTTTTAAACACCTACAGGGATGGTGACTCCACCACCTCCCTGGGCAGCCTCTGCCAGGGCCTGAGAACCCTTTCAGTGAAGAAATGTTTCTTGATATTTAATCTGAGCCTGCCCTGGAGCAACTTGAGGCCATTTCCTCTCATCCTATCACCTGTCACTTGGGAGAAGAGACCAACACCTACCTCACCACAACCTCCTTTCCAGGAGCTGTGGAGAACGATGAGGTCTCTCCTCAGCCTCCTTTTCTCCAGGTTAAACAGCCCCAGGGCCCTCATCTGCCTCTTATAAGGCTTGTTCTCCACCCTTTCCCAGCTCTGTTCCCTTCTCTGGATGCACTCCAGCCCATCAATGTCCTTCTTTGAGTGAGGGTCCCAAAACTGAACCCAGGATTCCAAGGTGTGGCTTCACCAGCACCAAGGACAGGAAAAAGATGACTCCCCTGCTCCTGCTGGCCACACCATGGCAGATCCACGTCAGGGTGCCTTGGTCTCTTGGCCACTGCTGACTCATGTTCAGCTGCTGTTGACCAGCACCCCCAGGCCCTTCCCCACTAGGCAGCTTTCCAGCCATTCTTCTCCAAGCCTAGCGCATTAGATGGGGTTGGTGTGACCCAAGTGCAGGACCCAGCACTTGGCCTGGTTGAACCTTATCCCTTTGGTTACAGCCCATGGATCCAGCCTGTCATGATCCCTCTGTAGAACCTCCCTATCTTCAAGCAGGTCAACACTTCCACTCATCTTGGTGTCATCTCCAAACTGACCAATGAAGCACTCAATCCCCTCATCCAGATCACTGATAAAGATATTGAACAGAACCAGCCTCAACACTGAGCCCTGGGGACACCACCTGTGACCAGGCTCCAAATGGATTTAACTCCATTCCACCACTGATGTCTAGGCCTGCACACCACCCATGTCACATCAATAAATACCTCATAAATTCCTTTACAGACCTCAGGACCCCCTGCAACTCATTTATAGAACTAGCTGGAAGCACAAACACATGGATGTGGGCTCCTGGCCTTACCTGAGAAGCTGTCCTTATCCATGGCGATCAGATCCCGAGCTTGGTACATGTAGCAGCGGAGGTGGTATCGGTTCCCACCTGTAGGGGTGAGAATCAGTTAAGAGATGAATCCAGGGGAACAGCAGGGTTTTTACCTCTAGGGAGAAAGGAAATGGCCTCAAGCTGGGCCAGGGGAAGTTTAGATTCGATACTGGGAAAGTTTTTTTCACAGAAAGAGTAATGAGGTCCAGGAAGAGGCTGCCCAGGGCAGTGGTGGAGTCACCATCCTTGGAGGGGTTCAAAATATGTGCAGATGGGGCTCTTCAGGACATGGTTCAGTGAGCATATTGGTATTGTGTTGATGGTTGGACTGGATGAGCTTAGAGGTCTTTTCCAACCTTAACGATTCTATAATTCTACCCAGGCTCATGGCTGAGAGCAGCTTGGCTTAACCCATGACTTTCCAACAAAGCACCAAACCCTGAGCATGTTGATGTTCTCAGGGGAACAATTCCTGCCCCATCCTTATCATTCCACTCACTGAACATCCTCGGACACACGGTGTGAATGTTGAGGTTGCCCTGTGCAGGGACATGAGTTAGACTGGATGATCCTTGTGGGTCCATTCTAACTCAGGACAGTCTATGATTCCATAATTCCATCCACTTCTATTCGAGGTGGGTGAGAGAAAGAGGATGGGATTTGCCATAGAGTAGGGGTCCTGTGCTGGGAATCACAAACCCTTCCCCCCGACCCTTGGGGTCTTACAGTCAAAGATGCACGAAATGGTGGGTCTGTTGACACCAAAACTGAGGGTGGAGATGGATTTTCCATCATCGCTCTTGTCGTCTGCCACTCCCCCCTGCAAGAGAAAGCAAGGCAAGGTTGGTCATGGGAGGACAAGGGCTCCCCCTAGGATGGAGTCCTCCAAGGTGTTATCTACATGCGCATCCAAGAGGACTTTTGGCTTCCTCACAGAGGGACCTTCGGGCAGAGAGGACCCAGCTCCTCATCCATGCTGTGCCGGGAGGGAAAAGGATGTGACCACAAATGCAGCCTGAGGGCCACCAGTTCACATCCCACCTCCCAGCATCTCACCAGCCCAGAACTTCTCCATGAAGTTTATTGTTCTTGGAGCAGCAATTAAAGAAATGTCAGAGTCACTTTGCGAGCAACATTAATGGAGACCAGACCTTGTGAACAGTGACAGAGACAGTGTCCCTTCCAGTTTAAAGCCATTTCCCCTCATCCTATCACTCCCAGCCCTTGTAAAAAGTCCCTCCTCAGATTTCCTGGAACCCTTTCAGTACTGGAAGTTTACTATAAGGCCTCCTTGGAGCCTTCTCTTCTCCAAGCTGAAGAACCCCTCTCAGCCTGTCCTAAAAGCAGAAGAGGTCCAGAAAAGAAAGAAGGAAAAAGGACAAGAAAGAAGGAAAAAAGTAGGTCCAGGATGGAGTTTCCACAGCCCGGAGCTACCAAGGGCCAAAACCATGTCAGGAGCTGAGGTGGTCTGCAGAGCCTGGCTTTTCCAAGCAGGAAAGGAAAAGTCCCCCCAATCCAGGGATCAGCCCAGGGAAGGGCCACGGGAGGGAACCAGGAGCTGAGACAGGCAGGGATGGGTCTCACCAAGAGTCTGGGGAACACTCAAGTCTGCCCATCATGGAGAGAGGGGAATCTCACACCCCAAAATACCATAGAATCGGATGGCATGGGATGGCATGGTGTGGCATGGTGTGGCATGGTGTGGCATGGTGTGGCAACGTGAGAGGGGAAAGGATGGGGTTTGGAGCATCCTGATCCAGTGGAAGGTGTTCCTGTCCATGGCAGGGTGGTTGGAAATGGATAAGTTTTGATGTCCCTTCCAACCCAAACCATTCCAAGATTCTAAATTCCCTCCTCCAGGCAGGGATTTTGGGTGCAGAAGTTGGTACCCACCAAGGCACCTTCTAAGGCGAAGACGGCAGCAGCCCCGGTGCGCTCCAGGGGCTCCATCCTGCGTCTCCAGCGGCGGCGACGGAAGGTGTCGGTGCGGCGATACTTCAGGTGGAAGCGCCAACCAAAGAGCGATGCATATTCCCAGCCTTCTCCATCCAAATCCTCCTGCTTGTGCTGTTGGGCAGGAACACGTTGGCGTTCATGGGAGGCTCAGATCCACTATCCCACAGCCCCTCTGCAGGTGACTATGTTGGAACCCTGGTGCTTGGGGCTGTCCAGAGTCAGACTGGTGCCAATCCAAACCTGGTTCCAGCCTCTTTGAGCTGCTCCAGGTGTCCCACCCCATGTCCTCCTCACATCTCTCCAGCTTGGCCATGGATTCCACCCTTCATCCAGTCCCTGTGTTGAACTCCACTTGGAGAAGGGTCTCGCTGAGCTGGAGGTTGCCTGTGCTGAGCACAGAGTGGACCTCACCCTGCTCAGGCCTGGGTAGCACCAGGTCCTCCATCTTCCAACCCTGCCCTCCACTTCTGATCCCTTCTGGGGCCATCACGGCTTTGCCACCACAAGACCTTCGGGCATCAGTCACAAGACCATGAAGGTTTTTCTCCTCAGAGGTATGTAACCTCCTTGTGACACTGGCTTCCCTTTGGGTGACAGGAGGCCCCCATGCTTCCCATCCACAAGGATCGAGAAGAAGTGCTGGGAAGGGAGGAAAATGTCTTGGAGAACTTGCTGGGGGGAGGGAAGAGCAGCATCGCTGCGATGGCTTTTGCAGTCCAATTGCACCACCTAGAGGGAAGCAGGACTGGGACTGGAGACAGACTGGGGACCTCTTCCAGCCTCGGTCACCCAAGTTTCTTCGTGGAGGTGCCTGTCCTACCACACAGTCCAATCAAGCACCCCTGGAGTTTCCCCCTCTGGGAGATGTTGAGCCCCATGGTGGAAACCATAGAGGCTGGCTGCTGCTCCAACACAGAGACCAGGGCCACCAGGCTCCGAAGCGCAGCAGGTCTCTGCAGAAGACCAAGCATCTCCACCTCTGCATGGAGAGACAGGGACACAGATACAGCCTGCTCTCCCCCTCTTCTCCTTGGCCCCCATCTTACCTTCTTCATGGTCTCCATCTGCGTGAGGTCCCTCCGGCGGAGCCGCACCCAGCGCCGCCTCCGGTTGGTGTGGTACATCTTCTCAGCTGGCACCCAGGCCTTGGGCTTGCGGTCCGGTGGGATGGTGATGCCATACTCCCAGCCTTAGAGAGAAGGGGATACCTGGCTGAAGGTGGGAGAAGAGTCTCCCACCAGGGACCGCTCTTCATGAACATCCAGGTTGGAACAGCTTTAAGAGCAAAGGTTTGTCCAGGCACAAGGTGCTTTCTTGGTTCATTGGTCCACAAAGACAACGACCTACTCATGCTGTCACCCAACAGAGATGACCCTCTGGGGATGCCCAGGTGATGAGCCATGGTGTCCCACCAGCCCTTGGCTCAAAGTCATAGCCTGGGGACTCTCCTCTCTGTCCTTCCAACCTCAGGCAACTTCAGCACCTCAGGTGCTCTCTGGTTTGATGATTTTCATCTTTCTCCAAAAGTCAGGCAAGATTTTCCAGAAGAACATCCTGGCCTTTCTCCAGCAGCAAGGAAGGTGCTGCCTTTGGGGCTTCCCACCCCACAAGTCCAACCTCCACCAGAGGAAGGGGTAGAGGGTACCCTCAGGGTCTCACCCCCTTCTCCTGAAGCCAGTGGAGCAAGCTCACGTGACCAAGGAGGGGAAGTTTTCACCCCTGGTGCCAGATGGGACCATGGAAGGAAACGCCACAGTGGGCAGAGTAAAGGGGATGAAAACATCACAGACATGCAAAGCTGCATTCTGGTACCTTTCTCATCCACAGCTCTGTTGAGGTCGGTGTCCCATTCTATGTCTTCCCATTTCCAGCCTGGAGGACACTCAATCTCATCCTTAGGTAGGACCTTCTCCCCATTCTGTGGAATGCATGGATGTTTTCCACCAAAGGGTGCCCAGTAGATGCCTAGATCTCCCATGAACCCCTGGGGCTTCCTGGCACCACAGCCTGTGGTGGTCCTCAGCTCCCAGCTGCCCACTTCACCCTTACCACGTCACTGTAGGCATCAGTCATGTGGATCCACTGGCCTCCAGGCAGCCGGACTTGATTCTCAAACACCTCCTCCACGAAGCTCAGGTGCCCAGCATCCACGTCATGGAGCAACCTGAAACCCCAGGGAGATGTATGATGTGAGGGACTCCCATTCCTGCTCTCCCAGCCCTGCACAGGCAGTAACACGGCCTTGTGTCCTCCCTTCTCTCGGCGCTGGCCATACCACCCATCACATTCTTTGCCTCCTGAACCTCTTCCACCCCAGAGGCACCAAGCAAAGCTCCTGTGAGACTGCAGCAACTCAGCTCAGGTGAAGACCAAAACACTACTCTAAATCCAATGCAAGAAGATGGCAGAGCATCCACCATCCCCTCAGTGCTCCACTGGGATCCACCTCCAAAGCACCTCAGGCACCCCAGTGAGGTGGGTGCTGGGGCCACCATGTCCACGAGAACGTGTGCAGCACCCTGGGGACATTACACAGCACAGAGACAATGCATTTTGCATTAATGCCTTTGTCTACCAAGGATGGGGTAGGTAGATGAGGCACCCCCATGGCACCCTAGTCCTCCATCCAGCTTTCCATGTGACCTTGCCATCAGCTTAGCATCTACTACTCAGCTTTTTGGGGTGCCTACGACAACTCATCCACACTCTACTCTTCACAGAAAACCATCACTCACGTCTTCTCTGGGCAGATGAACCAGTCCCCAGCCCAGGTCCAGCCCGTGGAGGGGCGGAAGCTGTCCTTGGGCAGCTTGATCTTGCCAGTGACATCTGAGTATTTGGGGTAGGTCAGGCCAGTCGTGCCCCAGTTGCCCACCAGCGCGAGCTTGGTCTGGTTCTCGTACTGGGTGAGTAAAAGGAGAGAGGTTCTTGTGTTGAATTAAATAATCCCTTTGAAAGACCATGAACAACCCCTTCCTTCCTGGAGCGCCTTATCCTGAGGGCAGACCTCTTGGGAAGAGCTTACGTCGCCCACCACGGACAATCTCAGATTTCCACCTGAGTAGGCAGAAGGAGATGTGAAGCCACAATGAGGTTTTACAGCTCATTGTCAACCTTCAAGCTCAGGTTGGACAGGGCTTTGAGCACCCTGATCCAGTGGAAGATCTCTCTGTCCATGGCAGGGAGGTGAAACTGGATGGCCTTTGAGGTCCTTTCCAACCCAAACCATTCTCTGATTCTTCTCAAACTTCCAGGCTGGATGCTGGTAGAAATGGCTCCTTCTTCTCATGGTTTGTAGGGGGTGATGTGACCACCACCTGGCAGCACTCTCACCCACAGTTCAGCCCACCCACTCCCATCCATGGTGGAGCTCCTGCCCATGTCAGAGAGGAAAAATAAACCCCTTAGGGTAGTCCCTGTGAGATGCTCACGGTTTCAGCAAAGACGGAGAGCTTCCCTTCGGCGTACTGGTTGAACTCCTTCTCATCGACCGACAGCCCAAACCAAAACTGGACACGGATCTGGGCTGGGATCTTCGGACCCTTCGCCTCCTCCTGAGGGTACTGCCAAAAAGAGCCCTGTTAGTAACCTTGAGGAGGAGGAGATCCTCACAGACTGGTTTGTCTCACTCTTCAATAACAGGAGCTCAAGCCACATCTCTCAAGGGACAGAAGGCAAAGTCAGGGACTGGGAAATCAAAGAACTGCCCAGTATAGGAGAGGATTGTGTTGTGAACCATCTAAGGAACCTGAAGGTACAAAAGTCACAACACAGGAAGGGCATGGATCTGTTGGAGCAAGTCCAGAAGAGTTCATGGAGATGATCTGAGGCCTAAAGCACCTCCCATAGGAGGACAAGGCTGAGAGAGTTGGGGTTGCTCAGCGTGGTGAAGCGAAGGCTCTGGGGAGACCTTAGAGCAGCCTCCCAGTACAGAAAGGGGCTCCAGGAAAGCTCAGGAGGGGCCCTTGATCAGGGATTGCAGGGACAGGATGGGGCGAAAATGTTCTCAGTTGAAAGAGGGGAGATTGAGATGAGATCATGGGCAGAAATATTTTCCCATGAGGGTGGGGAGGCCCTGGCCAAGGTTGCCCAGAGAAGTGGTGGCTGCCCCATCCCTCGAGGTGTTCAAGGTGTTGGATGGGTCTTGGAGCCCCCTGATCCAGTGGGACGTGTCTCTGCCCATGGCAGGGGAGTTTGAACTGGATGGGCTTTGAGATCCCTTCCAACCCAAACGATTCCATGATTCTGTGCTCAGGATGCAAGGCTGGGTGGGGGTGGTGGGCACAAAGCCCACACAGCCCCCGTTCTGCTGGGACATGGAGTATCTCTGGGAATTGGGATAACAACAAAAGTGTGCAGGGCACTTTACAGATAACCCTGACGAGCTTCAAAGCCCCAGTGGTCAAGGTGCAAATGTCTCATGACAAGCAGCTGAAGGAACTGAGAGAAGAGGAGGCTGAGGGAAGATCAGAACTCTTAGCACCTCCCTGAAAGGAGTTTGGAGCGAGGTAAGTGCTGATTGCTTCTACAAAGTAAGAAGTGATGGGACAAGAGGAAATGGCCTCAAGTTGCACCAGGGGAGGTTTAGATTGTATATTAGAATTTTATTGAGTGGAGAAGTGATGGCAGAGGCTGCCCAGGACAATGGTGGAGTCACCATCCCTGGAAGCGTTCAAAGAACCTGTGACATGATTCAGTTGACCCAGCAGGGCTGGGCTGATGGTTGGACCTGATGATCTGAGAGGTCTTTTCCAACCTCAGTGATTCTATGAGCTCCACCAGAAGCAGGACCAGGCTCTCATCACACAGGAACCACCTTGAACAGGGTTGAAACTGGGCCTGGGGGTTCCTGGAGTCCCAGGCACTCGTGGGTTAACAGAGCCTGTTGTGGTGGGATTTCACGTTTCCTGTACAACATTTTCTCTTCATAGATATTTTTTTTTAGGGGAAAATGTTTTAAAAATTAGTATCTGCATGCACATCCATCCAAACCAAGGTACCTTCAAGAAGATGGTCTGCAGCTTTCCACAGTTCTTGCCACAGCAGCCAGAGATGTTCCTGGAGAAGAGGACTTCATGGGCAGGCACGCGGGCGTATGCCACGCGCCTGTCTCCCTGCAGCATCCAGATGACGATGTCGGGCAAGCTGTTCTGGGGCTGGAAAACACAAAAGCCATGGTGTCCAGCCAAGGAGTTCCAAATTAGCACATCAGATGTGGAGAGCAGCCACGCCCCACGTCCCACTGCCAACCCAAGCCTATGAAGCAAGAGCAGTCCAGTCAAATCCCATCTCAGCAGCTCTGGATCCCATCTAGGTCTCGGCAGGTCAGAGTAACTCCATGTTTGCCCAAGCCCTGCCCTTCCCATCCAACCAAGGTTCTTGGAGCAGCTTTGGCAGAGGGTTTACTGGCTGTGCCACGAACAAGGCTTAACCTCAATGACCAACTGCAAAACCTGGTGCCTTCCTAAGTCAGGGACATGTTGGTGTTGCATTGGTGGTTGGACTTGATGATCATACAGGTCTTCTCCAAACCTAATGGTTCTATGATTTTATGACATGAGTTCAACCCTTGCACAAGAGGCCAGAACTCCACCTGCAAGAGCAGCAGTATCTCTGCTTCCCACCACTGGGTGATTGCTCACAGTAATTGCACCAAAACAGCACCGTGTTGGAGAGCTTGGGTATAATCATGGAATCATGGAACCATTACAGTTGGAAAAGATCTCCAAGATCATCCAGTCCAACCTTACCCTGCCTACTAAGTCATGTCCCCAAGTGCCACGTCTACACGTTCTTTGAGCCCCTCTAAGGATGGAGACTCCACTGCTTTCTTGGACAAAGAACGAGACAACCCAAGGTGAAAAGCAACTCCTGCCACCATGGCAGCAGCATCACCTCCTCTGCCATGGCCTTCAGCCTGGAGAGCCAGTCCTCTGCCTGCTCCAGGGCCACCGACAGGCTCAAGTCCTCGTGCTTCAGCTTCAGGGCTGCCTTCACAATCTGCTCCAGGTTGGTGCTCCGGAACCGGTACATGTTCTGGTCCAGGTGGGTGCTGGCTGGCTTCCCCAGGACGTCGGGTAGGGTCAGGCTGTGGGGACGGACAGAGACACGGCATTAGGAGCTGACTCACCTTCTCGTGGGGGTTCTGCTGTCTTTTTTCCCTCCTTTCCATAGAATCATGGAATGGGTTGGGTTGGAAGGAACCTCAAAGCTCACCCAGTTTCCACTGGATCAGGTTGCTCAAAGCCCCATCCAACCTGGCCTTGAACACCTCCAGGGATGGGGCAGCCACCAAAGCAGCTCAGCTGCTCTCCACCTACACCAAGGGCATGGAATCTCCCTTCATTCTCCTTGGCAAAAGCTTGCCACAACAAAAAACACATCAATGATTCTACTATTGCCCTTCCCTGAACTGATTGCATGGACATCCTGCAGGAGAGTTGTGTGGGCATGGGAGACCATCTCAATGGGCACACCTGAAGGGAAACCACAGTCTACATATGCTCGTGAGGTCAGTTCCTGCAACACCTTCCCAAGTTGTCCTTGGGATAAAACACCATGGTCACACCACAGTCACACCATAGCGATGCTTCCCAGAGCACATCATAGAACTATGGAATCATTTGGTTGGAAAACACCTTTGAGATCATTGAGTCCAATCGTACCTGTCCTCTACTAAACCAGATCCCTGAGCACCTCATCTTTTAAACGTCTCCAGGGATGGTGACTCCATCACTTTCCTGAGGCCATTTCCTCTCGTCTTATCACCTGTTACTTGGGAGAAGAGACCAACACCCACCTCATCACAACCTCCTTTCAGGCAGTTTTAGGCAGCAATGAGGTCTCCCCTCAGCCTCTTCTTCTCCAGGTTAAACAGCCCCAGGTCCCTCAGCCACTTCCAGAACCCCTGGGCTCCAAACATTTCCCTGCTTCTGTTCCTCCAGCACAGTGCAGAGGGAAGGCCCACAGCATCCTGACAGCCTCCCTTGAATGAATGTTCAAGTGCCTGAGGAGGACTCAAAAGGCAAAGCAGCAGCAGATGCTAGTGGTGCTGCCCATGAGGATGGAGGGATTGCTGTGGCATCCAGCATCTGGTCCAGGTGTTTGACACAGAACACCCAAACGACATCTCCAGGTGCTCTGTACAGGTGCCTCCTACACAACACACCCAAGACACAACTGGGAAGACCCATCGGTGGCTCCTAACTCCACAAGCCCCACCATCTGTCCAGCTGGGCTGGCCTGGCTCCGTCTCCTGTGCCAACACATTCATTCAGGTGAGACAACACTGGTGGTCCTTGATGAAGGATGGAGATTTATGACTTGCCTTAAACATTGCCTTTTCAACTCCTACCTTGGCTCCACAACCTTTGAAGCTAACATCAGCAAACAACCGTCGTTTTTAGGAGGAAAACACCAAAAAAGAGAAGTCGTCCCAAGATAAATAAGGGACCTTGCAATAACCGACATGAAAATGCTCAAAGTTCAACCTGCAGTCGGCGATGATGTCATCCAGCATCTGGGCAGCCAGCACGTCCAGCTCACTTGGCAAGCAGTTGGCCTTGAGAGCAAGGTGGACCTTCTCCAGGTTTGCTTCCTGCATGATAGGAGAGGGAAAGGACCTGCACAGTGGGAACAATCCTAGCATCCCACTCCACCCCACACCCAAGATTCTCCCAGTGAGTGCCTGGGGCTTCTCCCCATGATGAAGAACTTCAGTCTGGGACCCATCAGGGCTTTGCACCTCTGGTTTTGCTCCTGCTGGAGTTCTGGGGGAAATAAGAGTGAAATACAGCAAGGAACCCATAAATAACTCAGGAGCTGAAGGAAGGTCTTTTCCAACACTCACTCCACAGGATGAGCAGGGCATTCAGAATCATAGAATCATAGGATGGTTTGGGTTGGAAGGAACCTGAAAGCCTAACCAGTCCAACACCCTGCCATGCACAGGGACACCTCCCAGTGGATCAGGTTGCTCAAAGCCTCAGTCAGTCTGGCCTTGAACACCTCCAGGGATGGGACATTGCCTTCTCCAGGCTAAACAACCCCAACTCTGGCAACACATTTCCTCTCCACAGCTCAAAAGTCATCAAACCCCAAACCTAATCCACCTGGAGGTGGCCTCTGTCCCCTCCCTGTCCACCTAGGCTGGATGCAGAATTGAGGTGGAGAATTCTCCTTTCCACCACAGCACTCACCAGCCTGTCTGCCGCGTGGTGGAGAAGGTTCTGAGCATCAGTTCGATAGCTGATATCTTCCCAGTAGGATGACAAGACCACCACGGGCTTCACATTGCCCCAGGGCAGGTAGTAATACTGACAACCTGGAGGGCACAGCACATGGTGAGCACATGATATTGGGGTGACCCCACTCCTCAGGACCAGAATGGAGGTGAAGGTGAGCAGGACAACATGTGGCCTTGGGGGAAAGCCCATCATTTGTTTTTTTAGAGCAGGAGGATTGGGATTACATTCCCCAAACTCATGCACAACAGAGGAGCGCACAGCAAGGTCCAAAGGCACACGTGTCAACCTCCAGAACCCAGCAGAACAATCCCAGTGGAGTGAGGCTATCTCACACCAGAGGGAGAGCCCCACGGGAGCCAAGGAAAGGCCATCCCGAAGAACTGTCTCTTCCTTGAAGAAAAGCGGGCACTGTTAGCACCAAGATGCTGCCCAAAACCACATCAAGCCATCAAGAGCTGAAAGAATTAGTTCTGGCTTCCCTCCAGTCACATATTCCCCTTTCACAATATGGTTGATGTGGGCAAGAACCTCTGGAGATCACCTGCTCCATGGAATCATGGAATCATAGAATGGTTTGGGTTGGAAGGGACCTCAAAGATCATCCAGTTCCAACCCCCTGCCATGGCCAGGTACACCTCCCACTGGATCAGGTTGCTCAAAGCCTCATCCAACTTGGCCTTGAACTCCTCCAGGGATGGGGCAGCCACAGCTTCTCTGGGTGATATTCAACATTTACAGCATGGCTGAGGTGGGCAAAGACCTCTGGAGCTCATCTGGTCCAACTCTTGCTCAAACATGGTCACCTTGAGCAGGTTGTCCAGGACCATATCTGGTTGGGTTGTGAATATCTCCAATGATGGAGACTCCAGACCCTCCCTGAGCAACCCATCCCTGTGCTTGCTCACCATCAAAGACGGCCCGGCTGTACTGTGTGGTGGAGGCCAAGGGCAGGCAGGTGTTGTCAAACTTGTTGCCGTAGTTGCCGATGCTGACCTCAAACTGGATGGCATCGTCCACATCTTGGAGCATGGTGGCTGAGTAGAAGGCAGCGAAGAGGGAGTACTTTCGCCGGCGCAGGTACTTCTGCAACAGACACAGGACCAAATGCATGTGAAGATATCACCACCGCTCACCCACACATAGATCCTCCACTATCCCAGCGCACACCAGCTCAGCGAGGCCTCCAAGATGGAAAACTTCATTGCAGGGAAGAAAAGTACACGTTGCAACAAGGGAATTTTGGGTGGGATGTTTAGGAGAAGCCAAATCAAGGAGAAAGCTAGGAATTCCCATGAAAAATGTGGTTTAAAGCAGAAGAAATGAGCAAAAGAACAGCCATGATAGCACTCAAGTTGGGATTGGGGTGTGTCCTGAAGCATCACAGAATGTTTTTGGTTGGAAAAGGCCTTTAAGACCATTGAGTCCAACCATCAATCCAGCCCTGCTAAGTCCACCACTAAACCATGTCCTCTATGGTCTGCTCTTTACCACACAGCAGCTCAGATGGAGCAAGCTGGACACTTTGGGATGGAAGCACAGCAGAATATACACTCCAGGAACTCACTGACCATTCCACTGCTCACAGGACATCACCTTCCCAGGACCAACACTCATGCCTAATGCCTCATATGGCCAGAGTGTCAATCCCAGAGCCCACCAGGTCAGATACCCCACAGAGACTCCCATTACCTCTACTCGTAAGATGTCATCTGCAGAAATATCCTCAACCTTCTGCTCCACATGCTCCACCAGTTTGGTCTCCAGCTCCACCAGTATCCTGCCGCGATACGCAACTCCTTCGCCCTTGGGGTAGAGCAGGGACAGACGTGAGGACCTTGGTATCTCTTCCTCTCTGCCTTTGCTTGCAGAGGGCTTCATAGCAGAAGAGCAAGACCAAGCAAAGAGTTTCTGCAAGCACTTCAAAGGTGGAGAGCGGTTGGGCAGTAGAGGACTACCAAGAGATGTTTGAGCAAAAGAGGACTACCAGGAGATGTTCGGGCAGCAGGAAGAGCCAGGGGCAGAAAACGCAGCACAGGCTCCTGATGTCAAAGCCAGGTTGGGTTAAGAGCAGCGAGGAGAGCTGGGAGCTGAGTTTAGGTCGTGCTGGAAAGAAGCCGAGGTCACCTTTCCCAAATTGAGCGTCTCATAAGGGTCAGGGAAGCCGGTGAACTCCCGGGGGCTCCCGTAGAGGTTGATGTAGCAGGGACCGAATGTCGGCAGGAACCCAAGCCCATCGTCCACTGGGGAAAAGAGCTGTTAGAGAGCCCTGAAGGCACCTTGGGGACACGTCCCATGGGGACCCCGCACATGCAGCTGGAAGCTGGTTTTACCCCCTTTGGGTCCCACCACTGCTTACCTTCATGCAGGGATATGGGGAGAACAGAGCTTCCCAGGCCCAGGAAGGGACCCCACAGGAGAGGATAACTTTGCTGATGTCAACCAGCATAGGGAATGGACACCAGCCAAGGAGCTGGCCCCGTGCTCCTCTTGAAGGAGCACTTGGAAGAGAATGGCTCATTTTTATGAACCCTCAAGCAGAAGGAGAAGCAATGGGGCAGAAATTGTTCACTGGGCTCTGCTCTGAGCTCCTGAGTTGGTTGCTTCTTGAGCACAGGTGGCTCTACCTGCAGCATGCACTCAACCGTGAAGACACCGCTGCCCAACACAGACACATCAAACCCTTTCCCTACTCCCACAGGGCAGGAGGAGAACATGCTGGAGCAGGGAGGTGGAATCCATCCTTTCTTCCCACAAAAGTGCCCATCCCTGATGGCAGCTAAACCATAAAATCCAGTACCAAGTGGTGACTGCAAACCAAGAAGAGCTAAGGGCACGTACGGTCTGAGGCTTTCAGAGGCTTCATAAGAGCAGGAAACTCATCTGAGGCACAAAGAAATGGAGAAGAGGTCAGAAAAGGTTGGAAAAAGAGGGTGAGGAGATGATGGAGAGTTATGGAAATGGGGGTGGATGCTCTTTCGGTGCCAACTAAAGAGACAGAGAGAGAAAGGGAGAGGTCATCCCTGGAGGTGTTTAAAAGACGGGTAGATGAGGTGATCAGGGATGGTTTAGTAGTGGACAGGTACGGTTGGACTCGATGATCTCAAAGGTCTTTTCCAACCAAGCAGTTATGTGATTCTATAGTCCTGTTGCCCTCCCGGAGGCTGTGGGACTGGTGTGAAACAGAAAGATCTGAGCATCCTTAAAGGACGCTCCCTCAAGTTGACCAGGGGAGGTTTAGATTGGATATTGCGAAAATGTCCTTACTGGAAGAGTGGTGAATCCCTGGCAGAGGCTGCCCAGGGCAGTGGTGGAGTCTCCAGTCCTGGAGGGGTTCAAAACACGTGTAGACAGGGCACTTGTGGACATGGTTTAGTAGGTACGATGGGGTTGGGATGATGGTCTGACTGGACGAGGTTGGAGGACTTTTCCAACCTCAGTAATTCTATGATGCTCCATGTGTTGCAAAAGCTGGATGGAGCCATCGGACAGGCAGAACCTACAGTTCACCAGCTCCTCCTTTGGAGCCAGGGGGTCTCAGTGGTGGGGTGGGATATGCCAGTCCCAGGCAGACCCTTTGCAGCCTCCTCCTTTCCCAACCTCTCTCTCTCTCTCTCCAGATCAGCCCACGAGAAGCACTTTAACTTGTGAAGAGGGGGCTGGACACACAATCACCAATGGAGGAGAAAGGTGTTGCATCCCAACTCTGCACCTTGCATGCATGGCCGGGCTGCAGGACACACAGCTGCAGGACATGCTCATGGTGGGACTGGGGTTTGCAGGGCACCTGGGAACCTCAGAGATGCACAACACAAAGGGAGCAGTGCATGGAGAGTTCTGATGGGGCTGTAGATGCCACCAAAGTTCGTTAGCAGCAGGACATGCTTATGCAGGTTAGGACAGCCTCTGTTCTTGGCCTGGACAAGTGTCCCAGCTCTCTGTCCTCCCACTTGGCAGAGGTGATATGGTCAGCATGACCAAGCCGATCCCTGCTAGTACATCCATGGTGGTCCTTCACTTCAGAAAGGCCCTGGGACTTAACACCTTCAACATGAATTTGACCTGAGCCCCCATGCCACCCCGTGACAGCTCCTAAACACCACCTGAGGACAGGGGTGCACATGCAGGTGGGACATGGCATCTTCCCACGCTGGTGACACCACTGCCCATTTCCACCTGCACAGGGGACAACAGCCACCTCCACACAGCAACAAAGAGGAAGGAAAACCTCCAGTATGCCACCGCCCTGCATCTTCCCCATCCCAACACCGCTGGGATGACCTGAAGATCTTCAAAATCCCAAACCAGTAGGGGCAAGGTCCAACCAGAAAACAGACCACAGATGATCTGAGTGCTGGAGCACCTCCTGTACAAAGACAGGTTGAGAGGGTTGAGCTTCTCATGTTCTCAAGTTGCCCTGTGAAGTCATGACTGTCCCACCTCTGGAAGTGTTCAAGGCCAAGCTGAATGGCTTTTGAAGCACCCTGATCCAGTGGAAGGTGTCCCTGCACATGGCAAGGGGTGGAACTGGGTGGGATTTAAGGTCCCTTCTGACCCAAACATTCTGTGATTCTATGGAGCAGCCCATCCCTCATTCTCCCCACACCACCAGCTTGGCTGTGACAGCCTCAAAGCCAACACCAACCTCCAGCCACCAGCATGCAGTGCTCCTCCACATCCATGCACCCCCAAACCCCACCTTGCTGTCCCTCCTTACCCTCCAGTTCCCCACCGGGAGCCGAGATCTTGGACATGCAGAGGTAGGCGGTACCGATGATATCATTGTGGGTCAGACGGTCCCTGCAACACAACCCATGATGCCATCACACCATGGGCCAGGGGAGTTGCCCATGGAGTCTCCATCCCATTCCAGTCTTCCAGCTCAGCTTCCCCGTGGACAGGCAGAAGCCTCTCCTGTGGTGAACCCCACCCCTACTCACCAGTCGGTCACCCGGATCCTCATCTTTTCACACATGGAAGGGAACTGGGAAAAGAGGCAGGAAGAAGAGTGGTGAGTGGTGGTGGGATCACATGGGTTGGGGACCACAGAGGGAGCTGTGCTCACCATCGCCGGCAGAGTCAGGCACTGGTTCCACTGCGGGTTGGCATTCTTCTCCAGGATCCTCGAGTAGAGCTAGAGGGGCAAAAAGAGGGATGAAAAGTCAGTGCTACTCCAGTGCTTGCAGCTCATGGAATTATGGAATTGTTAAAGTTGGAAAAGCCTTCTAAGATCATCCAGTCCAACTATCAACACAAACCCACCACACCTACTAAACCATGACCTGAAGTGCCACACCTCCACATTTTTGAACCCCTCCAGGGATGGAGACCCCACTACTGCCCTGGGTGGCCTCTTCCTGGGCTTCACCACTCTTTCAGTGAAGAACTTTTTCCCTAATATCCAATCTAAACCTCCCCTGGAGAAACTTGAGGACATTTCTTCTCATTTCAGCAAAGCACAGAGCTGGAATGCCTCTAGTTCACCAAAATACAGGCTCCATTCGATGGGTGGAGGCTCTACACTGCACATGTAAACTCTTCTGTGGAGGAGGCAGAGGGTGGGCTGCTTGGGGATCTCACTCGCATGGGACCACCAGAAAATCACCTCCTTCCCACTCTGGTTGCTCCAAATAGGATCATGGAATGAATTGGGTTGGACGGGGCCTTAAAGCCCATTCAGTTCCAACTTCCCTGCCATGGGCAGGGGCACCTCCCACTGGATCGGGGGCCTCCAAGACCCATCCAACCTGGCCTGGAACACCTGCAGGGATGGGGCAGCCACCACTTCCCTGGGCAACCTATGCCAGGGCCTCCCCACCCTCACAGGAAAATATTTCTTCCTAATATCTCATCTCAATCTCCCCTCTTTCAGCTCAAAACCATTTCACTCATCCTATCCCTGCACTCCCTGATCAAGAGCCCCTCCCCAGCTTTTCTAGAGCCTCTTTCCACACTGGAAGCTGCTCTAAGGTCTCCCTAGAGCCTTCTCTTCTGCACGTTGAACAATCCTGTCCCAAGGCTCTGCCACCTCCCCAAACACTGTCCTCGGGGGAGGATTTATGGGCCCTTTAGTCACAGAACCACAGAGTCACTTGGTTGGAAAAGACCTTTGAAATCATCGAGTCCAATCGAGGTGCTGCTGTGAATCAAAGGGCAAATGGTGGCTCATGGGCACATCACTTGGTGCAGGCACTGGAGGGGACCTGGCAGCAAAGGGAGCAGGATGAGGCTCTAAAAAGCCACCAGAGCCAATGCCACACGCTGGTTGGCCATGAGGGAACTTCACACCTTCATCAAGTATAGAATCATGGAATCGTTAAAGTTGGAAAAAACCTCTAAGATCATCAAGTCCAACCATAAATCACAACCCTGCTCTGCTGCTGCTCTGCCTCCCTTTCCCCAGGAGCTCAACCTCTCCATCTCCATCTTTAATGCAACAGCACCACGAAGAACCAAGCAAATAAATTGCTCTGGTGGAGCCCAGAGCACCACAACCAGCTCAAAGTGAGCCATGGACACAGGGATGGGGTTGGAGACATCAGCGGGGCTCCTCTCAGGCCCCAACTTTGGGACATCGCAATGCAGATGGAGAGGACAAGGTGTGACAAGGACTGATGGGACCTTTGTAAATGCCCCAGCAAAGCAAAGGGCCAAGTTTTCCCCACGCCAGGACCAAATTTTCCCCATGCCCAGCTGCCATCCCAGCTCCAAGGACCCAGAGAAATTGTCCCACTCCAGCCACTCACCATCTTTCCCGCAAAGCTGACTTCCACAAAGGGATCAACCAGGTTCTTCTTATTGCTCTCAAAGCCGAAGATCTGCCTGACATTGTCCATGACAGCATCATCCACTGCAAGGAGAAGGAGATGCTGGAAGCTCATGGAAGCAGGTGGCATCAAGATGGTCCTGGCTCAACAGGCAGTTTGTCCCCCCTGCCCACTAAAGGACACACTTACTCTGGGGCAAATCTTCAGCTTTGAAGATCTTCAGGGAGAAGTGAGCTCCTCTCAGGGTGACCCCAGTAGGGCGCAGGAGGTTGCCTTCAATGTCTTCCTTGTCTTCAGAAACCTCCTTCTTTTCCAGCTGCAGGACAAGAGGAAAACAAAACCAAGCTTCCCAAAAGTCCTGAAATCAGAAAGCCACCCCCCAAAATCCAGCGCCTTGGTCTCCAAGTGGAGACAGATCAAAGCTGCAGCTTCCCTGGGAACAAGTTTTATGGCCCAGGGTGGCGGAGCACCACAGTTGGAAGGTCCCCCTCACCGCATCCAGGATGATACTCACAGGAGCTTCATCTCCAGGCCCCAGCACGAAGAGGCTGACTTTCAGATAGCCCTTGGCCCCCGCGGAGAAATCCTCCGGGTCGGAGAGCAGCAGCCATTTCCTGAGAAAAGCATGTTCTGGAGGAGAAAAGAGATTGAGACCCATGTGGTGGTCCTCAGGCATGCCGGGAGACATCTTCAAAAATACTGTTGGGTTGGGTTTTATAATAAATCATGGAATCATGGAATGGTTTGGGTTGGAAGGGACCTCAAAGATCATCCAGTTCCAATTCACTTGACATGAGAAGGGACATATTCCACTGGATCAGGTTGCTCAAAGCCTTGTCCAACCTGGACTTAAAATCTTACGTTCCTTCCACTTAGACTGGACTGGAAGGGAATGGAAGGGAATAGACTTTAAATCAGAAAGGGGGAAGATTTAGATTAGACATTAGGAAGAAATTCTTCATGACAAGGGTGGGAAGGACAGGTTGCCCAGGGAAGTCGTGGCTGCCCCATCCCTGGAAGTGATCGGAGCCAGGTTTGGTGGGGCCTTGTGCAGCCTGGTCTGGTGGGAGGTGTCTCTTCCCATGACAGGGGGTCTGGAACTGGATAGGCTTTGAGGTCCCTTCCAACCCAAACCGTTCTATGATTCTATGAATGAAATGGACTATTTCAGTTGGAAGAGGCCTACAATGATCATCTGGTCCAACTGCCTGACCACTTCAGGACTGACCAAAACTTGAAGCGTGTTGTTAAGGGATTTGCCTTGGAGATTTTAACTCTTAACAGCTACAATTAGCAAGTTTTCTCTGCACTAATTAGAGTAGGAAACTTTTAATAGGCATTATTTTACCTTCTTCAAGAAGACAACCCCTACTGCACCTGTGACACGGTTTAGTAGGCACGACGGTGTTGGGCTCATCAACTTTAATGATTCCATGACTCTGTTCTGTGACTCCACAGGCTGGAGCCTCTTCTCCTCTTAGGTGAAACCCCACCACATTAACAGCAATGGGTGCACCCCATTGAGCAACATCCTCCAGTTTGCCTCTGCTGGAGTCGTTTGCAAAACCACATGCAGACCAGGTCTCCTGAGGGTCTCCAAATCAAACAGAGGAGCAGGTGGGGATATCCCAAAAGGCAAGCTTGAAGCACCTGCTTTGGGGGCCAGGCCTGGGGACAAGACTCTTGTGGTGGTCTGAGCGTCCCCATCCTACCCACGTGTGGTCCTGCCCAGGATGCTACTGGCATCTCTGGGACACTATTTTGCCTTCTTCAAAATAAAACAAAAGATAAAACAGAATTGAGATAAAAACAAGTGATTTGGCCTGTGCTGGTGGGGCTTTCTAAGAGCAAGCTGGTGGCACAATGACTTGAAAGCCTTCAAAGATGCACATATTGGGAAAGGGCAGAGAAGCGGGTGGTGATGATGGATACAGGGACCCATCTGGGTTCACCTACTGAAGAGCTGTGATGACAGTATGCGTTTCCCCTACTTTTAGCCCAAAAAACTTTTCCCCGAGCGACTCACTTGGCTCCGAGTAAATGGTCTCGACGTCCATCTGTGGAACAGATGGAAAAGCAGCGTTAGCTTCACCTCAGGGAAATGGGAGGGGAGAAGGAAAGGGCAACCTTACCCGAAACTCCCCAATCACCGAGTCCGTCCGGAAAGACCGAGAGTCCACAACCTGTGGAATGAAAATGAGGGAAAAAGGTAAATCCAGCCCAAACCCTTCAAGGGTGGAGAACCTCCATATCCTTCTGGGATGCAAGGTGATATTTTCCAGGGTGATGGCCCTGAGCATTGCCCCAGCCCTCCCAAGGGGCAAGGATGATGGTTGCTGCAGCTCACCGTGATGAAGATGGGCAGGTCGAACAGCTCAGCCGGCGACTCAAAGACATTGAAGAAGAAGGTCTGTAGGAAAGAGGGGTGATGGTGTGGGCTGGAGGTCTTCCCTAACCTCTCCCCAGGGCACCTTCAAGCCTCCCAGCCTCTTCCATGCCCCTGACTACACCTACGACACGGTTTAGCAGGCACAGTGAGGCTAGACTGATGGTTGGACTTCATGATCTTGGACATCTTTTCCAACCTTAATGATTCCATGATTCTGAATCATCCAGTCCAACCACCAACACAACACCACCGTGCCTACTAAATCATGTCCTGAAGTACCACATCTACATGTTTTTGAGCCCCTCCAGGGATGGTGACTCAATTACTGCCCTGGGCAGCCTCTTCCAGGGCTTCACCACTCTTTCAGTAAAGATTTTTTTCCCGAATATCCAGCATAAAACTCCAGTGGCACAACTTGAGGTCATTTGTTCTCATCTTATCACTTGTTCCTTGGGAGAAGAGACCAGCACCCACCTCGGTAGAACCTCCTTTCAGGTTCCCCACAGGCTGGAGCCTCTTCTCCTCCTCTTAAGTGAAACCAAACACCATTAACAGCAACAGCCTCCAGAAGGAGCTGTGCTTGTTGAAGTTCGTGCACCTCAATGAGCAGCATCCTCCAGTTTGTCTTTGCTGGTCTGGTTTGCAAAAAGCACATCCAGACCAGCTCTCCTGGAGGCCTCCTAATAAAGCAGAAGAGCAGGCTGAAGTAGGGTTTGGGGGCATCCCAAAAGTCAAGTTGAAGCATCTGCTTTGGGGATATCCCAAAAGGCAGGTTTGAAGCATCCTTCATACATCCCCAGCATACTTCTGGGCCAGGGCTGGGGATTTGTCTCCTGCAGTGGTTTAAGTGCACCCATCCTGCCTGCGTGCAGTCCTGTCCAGGAGATGGCACCAGAATGCCACTGGCAGCTCTGGAACAGGAGTCACCTCATACAGGTGCCCAAGATGAACACTGCGTGAAGGATGCTGGATGTGCTGAAGGGCTCACTGTGGCTTCCTGATGATATTTGAGTTTCTCTCCCATTGCAGAACCCATCACCACATCCCAGGCTCTGGGTTGGACTAGGATTTTCATCACTCAGGAGCTCGACCCACGTCACATCTGAGCCTTTCCTGACATTCCTCGGCATGCTTGGAGCAGGGATCCCTCCTCACCTCATCAAAGAAGGGGCTGTTCCCTTTGCGGATCCTCGTCCTCTTGGTCTGCCCCGCGGTTGTGACCTTCACCACTGGCCTGATGTTGACCCCAGGGAGCTGCCGGCCCTCAATGACCCTCACCCTGATCTGGGATGGGACAGAAGTTGGGTTGGTCACTGGAGTTGGTCCTAACCTGGG
Organism: Tapera naevia; assembly: GCA_033556795.1. Taxonomy (NCBI): domain Eukaryota; kingdom Metazoa; phylum Chordata; class Aves; order Cuculiformes; family Neomorphidae; genus Tapera; species Tapera naevia. The sequence goes on along the minus strand of JAUMJJ010000238.1, from coordinate 74,669 downwards.
ATGGGCACCTCAGTGTGCACCTCTCAGGTGATTAAAGCCCCACCATAGCAACAGGGTGGTGGGTTCAGGACAACATCCCATCCCCAACAGTCTCATCTCACCTGGAAGTCCTGTGGCTTGTTGGAAAGAGGCTTTTTGGGTGAGCTCCTCCTGCGCTTCACCCCTTGGACGTGGTGCACAGGGGGCTTGCGGGGCAGGGATGGGGGCTCAGACCCTGGTGGTCCCGAGGAGGAGGAGGGCTCCGTCTCATCTCCTGTTGCCACCTGATCCTCCGTCTCCTCCTCTGCAGCTGTTTCTACAGAGACAAGAAAGGGGATGGAGAACATGAGCAACGTGGGCGCTGTAGCACCTCAAGGTCCTACAAATGGGAAAGACCAAGGGTTCTGGTTACCAGTGACTGTGTCAGGCTCAGTAGCAGCCGGTGATGGCTCAGGAGGAGGCAGAGGTGGGAAGATGGGGACAGCTCCTGGTGGGGGGATGTAGGACACTTGCAGCATGAGTGTAGCCTGGAAGAAAGGAAATACCCATCATATGGAGATCCAGAAATGCTCTCCTGGGTCCTGAGCCAATGCCACCCATGATGTCCTGCCCGGGAGAAGTGGCAGCAGCTCGGCAAATGCCAGGAAGAAGGGACAGAGGAAGAGGATGGTAAGGAGAGGTGATCAAGGGTCCACGAGAGCACCAGGGATGCGTAGGGTGACCACCCCTCTAGACGGCAGCTCCAGGTGGTGCTGAGCCAGGGTCCGATGCTGCATCCACCAAGAAGGGAGGGAGGGAGAGAGAGAGGGAGGGAGGGAGTAGCTGAGGAACAATGCTGGAGAGGACATTCCTGTCCCATGGGTGCCAACAACTGCCCTGCCAGGAATTTTGACAAATTCCCACCAGTGTTCCTAGTAAAGCTTTGCCCAGGCTTCAAGACAAGGAGGGGAGTGGGATACTGGGATGGGAGGAGAAGGGTTCCACCATCATGGAGACCAAGGGGCTTCTTGCTGTCCCCATCCCCAAGGTGTTGGTTCTGGTCATTGAAAGCAAAAAGAGCCCAGGGTGGTTCCAAACTGGGAGCTGCAACTGGTAGGGATGTTCTTCAAACTGGTGTCAAACTGGGAGTTGCAGCTGACAGGGACAATGCTCAGACTGGTCTCCAACTGGGAGCTGCAGTTGGCAGGGACATTGCTCAAACTGGTCTCCAACTGGAAACTTACTGGTCCCTGTGCAGGGACTCACCCCAGTGCTCTGCTTCTTGGTGTCCAGCAAGGGGAGGTTGTAGGAGGCCGCCAGGCTGGGCGAGGAGAGGACATCTCGCAAGGGCACTCGGGCTTCTCCCAAAAACCTGGAGGTGAGGAACAATGAGACAATCAGGAGTGGAAGGGGCCAAGGAGACATGGCTGGTGGAAAGGTGGAGGACAGAGTTGGGGTGGGACCCCTGAAGCATCCCCAACGGGCATCTGCCTCAGGAGGACAGGAATGGGCATCGGGTGACCCAGATCCAGCCCAGGTGAAGACAAGTGGGGCATCTCTGTGGACTTTGTACACTTTTCATCAAGAAAAATCATGGAATCATGGAACCATTGAGGTTGGAAAACCCCCTTAAGATCATCCACTCTAATAGCCAGCCCAACCCCACTGTGCCCCCTAAACCATGTCCACAGGTGCCATGACCACACAGTTTTTGAACATCTACAGGGTCGGGGACACCATCACTGCCCTGGGCAGCCTCTGTCAGGGCTTGACCATCATTCCCTTGAAGGAATTGTTCCCAATATCCAATCTAAACCTCCGCTGGTGCAACTTGAGGCCATTTCCTCTCATCCCATCATTTGCTGCTTGAGAGAAGAGCCCAGAACCCATCTCACCACAACCTCCTTTAAGGGTCTGCAGAGAGTGATGAGGTCTCTCCTCAGCCTCCTCTTCTCGAGACCAAACAGGCCCAGGTCCCTCAACAACTCCCAGAACACCTGTGCTCCAGACCCTTTCCGAGCTCTGCTCCCTTCTCTAGACGCGCTTCAGCCCCTCCAGGTCCTTCTTAGAGTGAGGGGCCCAAAACTGAATCCAAGATTCGAGGTGTGGCCTCACCAGCTGAGTATCCCTGCCTGCATCCAGAGCAGTGGGACGAGCAGGGTGAGGGAGGGGATTCTGCCCCTCTGCTCTGCTCTGGTGAGACCCCACCTGGAGTCCTGTGTCCAGTTCTGGAGTCCTCAGCACAGAAAAGACATGGAGCTGTTGGAGAGAGTCCAGAGGAGGTCACAAAGATGATCTGAGGTCTGGAGAATCTCGTGTATGAGGACAGGCTGAGAGAGTTGGGTTTGTTCAGCCTGGAAAAGAGAAAGCTCCAGAGAGACCTTAGAGCAGCCTTCCAATACTGAAAGGGCCTCCAGGAAAGCTGGGAAAGGGCTCTTGATTAAGGAATGCAGGGATGGGATGAGGTGGAACAGTTTTCAGATGAAAGAGGGGAGATTGAGATGAGATCTTAGGAAAAATGTTTTTATGTGAGGGTGAGGAGGCCCTGGCACAGGTTGCCCAAAGTAGTGGTTGCTGCCCCATCCCTGGAGATGTTCAAGGCCAGGTTGGATGGGGCTTGGAGCAACTTGATCCAGTGGGAAGTGTCCCTGCCCATGGTAGGGGGGATGGAACTGGATGGGCTTCGCGGTCCCTTCCAACCGAAATCATTCCATGATTTTATTTATAGAGACACAATGTCACTGAGCTGGACTTGACCCAATCCCCACCTCCTTCAATCTCCGGCCCAAGAGTGCCTCCAGCCTTGGCTCCAACCCTGGAAACCGGATCCTTCACTCTGAGGCTGTCCCACCCTTGGCTGCCCAAAAATAAATTGCTTCCTATATTTCTCATCCTGTGCAGGCGGCGATCACGGCCAAAGGAGCTTCTCACGCAGAGAGGGATGGCCAGGGGTTGGCCGTGTGGGATGCCCTAGTGCAGGAGGTGGTATCACCAGTTGCTGTGCCCTCTAACTTAATGCTGTGAGGAGGGAAACCCCGATCCCGTGAGGAAACGAGGGGCACCAGGAGTTGCCGTGGGAAAGAGAGCTGCCCAGACTGGTCTCCAACTGGGATTTGCAGGTGGTAGGCCCATTGCTCAGACTGGGAACTGCAACTGGCTGGGATAATGCTTAAACTGGGCTCCAAATGGGAGTTGCTACTGGCAGGGACAATACTTAAACTGGTGTCAAACTTGGAGCTTGAGTTTGCAGGGACGTTGCTCAAACTGGGAGCTGCAACTGGAAGGGACGTTGCTCAAACCGGGCTCCAACTGGGAGCTGCAGCTGGCAGGGATGCTTCTCAAATTAGTCTCAAACTGGGAGCTGCAGCTGGAGCCCCAGCACGAGGGGCACCAGGAGGTGCTGTGAGGGAGGAAACCACTCCAGGTCATTTGCTCTGCAAACACTGCCCTTCCCAGCTCTGTTGTGGTTGAGAAGGACCTTGGCTGCCTTCACACACCTTCTCAGCCAAGTGCCCGTCACCAGGGCATCGCGGCGCCGGCACTGATCCTGGGGGTGGCAGAAGGGACAAAGGCCCCTTTTGTGGTCCCTGACCTCAAAGACTGTTTTTAATGCCCAGATGTTGAGCGAAGCAGCCCAGAAATGCAGCTCTCACCTCCCACCAGCCACCCCCAGCACAAAGGGCACCCAGGGAGCAACTCCTGGAGCCTAGGGAGAGCCCAAATCATGGAATCATGGAATGGGTTGGGTTGGAAGAGACCTCAAAGCACATCCAGTTCCAACCTCCTGCCATGGGCAGGGACACCTCCCACTGGATCAGGTTGCTCAAAGCCCCATCCAACCCGGCCTTGAACACCTCCAAGGACGAGACAGTCACAACTTCTCTGGGAAATCTCTGCCAGGGCCTCTGCACTCTCATCATGAAGAATTTCTTCTAGAGATCTTATCTCAGTCTTCCCCCTCCCAATTTAAAATTATTTCCCCTCATCCTGTCACTTCAGGCTCTTGGGAAGAAGTCCCTCCCCAGCCTTCCTGGAGCCCCTTCAGGTACAGGAACACCACTAGAAAGTCTCTGCAGAGCCTTCTCTGGGATGAATAACCCCAGCTTTCTCAGTCTGTCCTCATAGCAGAGGTGCTCCACCATCTCCTCACCATCCATCCCAGCCCTGTTATGCAAAGGCTGCAGGAGTAGGACTCGTGCCCAGAACCCAATGCTTCTCCTACCTGTTTCTCCCCACGGTCTCATGGTCTTTGATAACGACAGTGAGCTCAGCATTTGGGTCTAAGGGAGTTCCCTTCAGGTCCCACTCGAAGCCCTGGAAGGAAGGACAGAGAATTCAGGATCAGTAGCCTAAGGGAGTTCCCCATTACAGGCAACCACCAGGATGAGTTAATCATGGAACGCTTTGAGTTGGAAGGGATGTTAAATATCATCCAGTTCCAACCCTCCTGCCATAGGCAGAGACACCTCACGATACACCAGGCTGCTCAAGTTCCCATCCAACCTGGCCTCAACCAGTTATCCAGGCTCGTTTGAAATCAAGGTTCAGTTTGGCTGCCACGTGGGTGCTCTTGAAGAAGCTGCAGGTGGCTGCCAAGGGAGTAGAATCATAGAATCATGGAATGTCTTGAGTTGCAAGGGACCTTTATAGATCATCCAGTCCAACCCCTCTGCAGGAGCAGGGGCATCTTTAGATCAGGTTGCTCAGAACCCCATCCAACCTGACCTTGAATGTCTCCAGGGATGTAGTCTCCACTGCCTCCCTGGGCAACCTGTGCCAGTGTCTCACCACCCTCAGTGGAAAAAAGTTTTTCCTTAAATCCAGTCTAAATGTCCCCTCCCTTGGTTGGAAAACATTGCTCCTTGTCCTGCCACAACAGGCCTTGCTGAAAGGGGCTCAAGGAAGGCTGGGGAGGGACTTTTTTGAAGGGCCTGGAGTGATGGGACGAGGGGAAACGGCTTTAAATTGAAAGGGGGAGGATTTAGATGAGATCTTAGGAAGAAATTCTTTATGATGAGAGTGATGAGGCCCTGGCCCAGGCTGCCCAGAGAAGTAGTGGCTGCCCCATCCCTGGAGGTGTTCAAGGCCAGGTTGGATGGGGCTTTGAGCAACCTGATCCAGTGGGAGGTGTCCCTGCCCATGGCAATGGGGTTGGATCTGGATGGGCTTTGAGGTCCCTTCCAACCCAAACCATTCCAGGATTTCCTAGCAGACCCCCAGGAGAAATATCCCCCAAGCAAAGACCTTCCCCCTCCTCATGACTTCAAAGCAAAGGAGAACACAATGGGAGGTGGCACCACACCAATGTGGTCTTTAATTTGCTCACTGAAAACCCCTTTTTTCCCTTAATTTATACTCATTGAATCGCTTGGTTGGAAAAGACCTTTGAGATCGAGTCCAACCTGAAGGACATGTTTTCACGAAGCGAGGCTGGAAGGAAGAAGGAGCTGGAAACAATCTCCTCCCCTGGGCCAGGCTGATGAGTCAAACACGTTTGGCTTCCCCTCAAGCTGCAATGTTTTTAAACAGCTCGGTTTAGCGTGCGTGCTCAGCCCTGATAAGATCTTGATGGAACGGGAAGAGGCTGGAGCAAAGGTCTCTGCCCAGGATCCGCTGTTCCAGGGCCAGGGCCAGGGATTTCAGATCCAAAGCTGCTTGTCATAGGGATAAGACCCAAAGCCTCTCTGGGATGGTATCTCTTGGGCTTAGGGTCCTGTGGGCTTGGGGTTCCTCTGTTGAGTGGCATTCCTTGGGCTTAGGGTTCCTCTGTGGGGTGGAACCCCTTGAGCTTGGAGTTCCTCTATAGGTTGGAACGCCTTGGGCTTGGGTTTCCTCTGGAGGGTGGCATCTCTTGGACTTGGGGTTCATTGGGCTTGGGGTGGCACGTCTGCAGGGTGGCACCTTGTGGGTTTGGGGTCTCTTCGGTTTGAGGTTCCTCTGTGGGGTGGAACACCTTGGGCTTGGGGTTCCTCTGTAGGGTGGCACTTGCGGGATGCAACCAGGCAACTGCAAGCCCTCGTGCTTGGGGTTCCTTGCAGGTGGGACCCCCCAGCCTTCCTCCATGACCGGGTTGTCCTCCACGGGGACAGGGACACACTCACCTCGTTCCATACAGGGTTGATGTTGTTCTTGATTACTTTAGTCCTCTTCTTCACCCCTACAGGGAGGAACAAACACAGATCAGATCGGCTTCGTGGAATCATGGAATGGGTTGGGTGGGAAGGGTCCTCAAAGTCCGTCCAGTTCCACACCCCTGCCATGAGCAGGGACACCTCTCACTGGATCAGGTTTCTCAAAGCCCCATCCAACCTGGCCTTGTACACCTCCAGGGATGGGGCAGCTAGATCATCACCATGGGCTGTTCCTTAGTTTCCCCAGGAGGAGGCTCCCAGATGCTCCTGGGTGGGGTTTGGGGCTGGAAGGTACCGCAGGGAACCCAAACATCCTTCTCCCTCAACGAAGTCCCACATGGGACCCAGATACCCTGTCATAGAAGTTGGACGCATGGGGAGCCCCTGTGCTGGGGGGCTCCAGCCCTTCTTGATGATCTCCAATGTTAGGGGTCTCCAGGCCAAGAAGCCCCAGTTTTTGGGAGCTCCAGCCCTGCCCAAGGAGCCCCATTCTGGGGGCTCCAGCCCAAGAAGCCTTGATGTTGAATAGTTCCAGTCCTTCCCAAGAAGCCCCAGTTCTGGTGGGCTTCAGCCCTTCCTGAGGAACCTCAGTTCTTGGGGGCTCCAGTCCAAGGAACTCCAGTTCTGGGGAGCTCCAGTCCAGCCCAAGGAGCTCTATTTTGGGGGCCTCCAGTCCTTCCTGAGGAGCCCTGGTTTTGGGGGCTCCAGCCCAAGGAGCCCTGATGCTGGTGGGCTCCAGCCCTTCCTGAGGAGCCACAGTGTCAGGAGTCTCCAGCCCAAGGAGCCCCAATGTTGGGGACTCCAGCCCTTTCAGAGGAGCCCTTCTTGCCAGGGTCTCCATCCTTTCTCCAGGAGCACCCCCCCACACATCCTCACACCAACCCTCATCCATCGTGTCCCACCAAAACCCAGCCAAGATCCCAGCCAGGGCTGCTTTCCTCATGGGAGGAACCAGGAGGGAAGAGGAAAAGGAAGAGCCAAACAATAGCAATGACTCAAATCCCAGGAGACATACCCCAGGCTGTCTGTGTGACCCAGGGGACACCAAACTTCTCGCTCCTCAGATCCTCCTGGATTTTTGGTTTTACTGTTGTTAATTTAATCCTTTCCTATTCCAGACTGTAAGGAATCTCTGCTAAATCTGGCTCCAAACCAGAGTAGCCACTGGAGCTGGACAGGAGCCAGGAGGCAGGCAGAGCTTCCATCGTCCCAGCACCTCTGGACGACACCTCCAAGCCGAGAAGATGTCAGACACCCTGGATTTAGAACCCTGGAAAAACCCATTCAGTTCCAACACCCCTGCCATGAGCAGGGACACCTCCCACTGAATCAGGGGGCTCCAAGCCCCATCCAGCCTGGCCTTAAACACCTTGAGGGATGGGGCAGTCACCACTGCTCTGGGCAAACTGTGCCAGGGCCTCCCCACCCTCACAGGAAAACATTTCTCCCTAAGATTTCATCTCGATTTCCCTTCTTTCAGCTCAAGACCATTCCCCCTCGTCCCATCCCTGAAATCCCTGATCAAGAGACCCTCCCCAGCTTTTCTGGAGCCCCTTTCAGTATTGGGAGGCTGCTCTAAGGTCTCCCCAGAGTCTTCTCTTCTCCAGGCTGAACCCCAACTCTCTCATAGTAGAGGTGCTCCAGCCCTCAGAACATCTATGTGGCCTCCTCTGGACTCACTCCAACAGCTCCATGTCCTTCCTGTGCTGAGGATTCCACAACTGGACACAGGACTCCAGGTGGTATCTCACCAGAGCGGAGCAGAGGGGCAGAATCCCCTCCCTGGCCCTGCTGGTCCCACTGCTCTGGATGCAGCCCAGGACACGGGGGGTTTCTGGGCTGGGAGCGCACATTGCCAGTTCACATCGAGCTTCTCATCCCCCAATATCCCAAGACAATTTCAGACACATCCTCTGCTTGCAACTCATCTTCCCAGCACAAAGACCCTTGGAATCCCCCATCCCACACTCTTGGAATTATGACTTGGCCAAGGAGAGCTTTGTGGATGGATGGAGCCCACCTTGAGCAAGCACTCATCATGGAATGAAGGCATCAGAGGTCCTGGAGGTGACCAGCAGCGGTGTCATGTCATGTCATGTCCCACCCTCCCCCCTCTCCCCCCCCCCCCCCCCCCCTCCGATCCCACCCTGAGCAGCACAGGAAGAGCTGGATGAGGAACCACTCATCCCTTTCCTTTCCTTATTTTGGTTGTTTGCTAAAAATGGACATTTTTCCACCTCCGGCTGCCAAAAATAATGGGACATCCTCCCGCTGTGGCTTTCGAGGGTCAAACGATGCTCTACTTTCCCGGGATCTCCATCCTCCAGTACCCACAGCAATGGGAGAACCCCCGGATAGGGGGTTAATTTAATCAGTCTCATGTTATTAATTAAAGTCCTTAATTAGAGCAATGGAGAGTACCCAAGGGCTCAGCAAATCTGGGTCTTACTCATTCTTGGGGTTCACCCATCACCATTAGATGCCTTCACCCATCACCTCATCACCTTTAGATGCTGTCACAGCATTAAATCCCAGCCATAATTCTCCCCCTTGGGAATAATTCCTCAGGGAACGGTATTTTTCATCCCCCCCGAGAGCACCCAAGGTGCAGCAAAGCCGGATCCTGCTCATTCTTGGGGTTCACCCATCACCCAACACTTTTAGCTACCTTCACCCATCACCCCATCATATTTAGATGCTGTTACTGCACGAAATCCCACCCCTAATTCCTACCTTCAGGAGACATCCAGTGGAACTTCTCACTGCATCCCCCTCCTCCCCCCTCCCCAAACACTGTGTACCCCAAAACAAGGAAAGAAGAGAGATCCAAGTCCAAGCCCACACCAAGGATCTTTGGAGATGCCGGTGTCACACATGGGAGAATCATCCTGGGATGAATCAGAGCATGGGATGGAGGGGAATTCCACAAAGATTTAGGATGAGGACGGAGCTTAGCAAAGCTCAGCTTTTGCGGGGCGTCCTGGCCAGACACCCTGGAGAAGCTGAGCTTTGCTGGAAGAGGGTTGCAAAAGCAACCAAGAGTCTGGAAAAGCCCCAGTCCTGCCCATCTAAGCCTGGATTTGGGATCTCCTCACCTCGGAAAGTCAAGCTGGCCACCGGATCGCTCCGCTTGTCCCCCTTCTCCAAGTTGGGGAGAAGGGTGGCTCGTTGGAGCAAGCACCTCAGCATGGTTGGGCGACAGAGCGAGACACGGGGAAGCCAAGGCGGGGGCTCGGCCCAAGGCAGGATGTGGTCCCCTCATCGTCATCTCCTTCCCGGAGGAGAAGGAGGCGGCTGGGAGGTGACAAGGGAGCACTTTGGCGCGGCGGTGGAGGAGGAGGATGCCGGGAGGCAGGGAATAACACGGAGCCAGAAAGTGGGATGCTGGGAGACACAGGGATGGGAAATAAATCACTGGGATCCAGGGATGCTGCAAGCTCCGGGGATGGGAAATAAATAACCGGGACCCAGGGGTGAAAAAGATATCACTGGGATCTGGGGTGCTGCAAGCCTCCAGGATGGCAAACAAATCTCTGGGATCCAGGGATGCTGTGAACTCCAGGGATGGGAAATAAATCACTGGGACCCAGGGGTGAAAAAGATATCACTGGGATCTGGGGTGCTGCGAGCTCAGGGGATGGGAAATAAATCACTGGGATACATGGATGCTGTGAGCTCCAGGGATGCCTGAGGACCAGGATTCAGGAATGCTGCAAGCCCCTAGGATATTAAATAAATCAAGAGGATGTGGGATGCTGTGAGCTCCAGGGATATGAAATAAATCACGGGGATCCAAGGATGCTGTGAAGCCCAAAGATGCCCAAGGACTGGGATTTAGGGATGTTGCAAGCCCCGGGGATTATGAATAAATCACTGGGATCTAGGGAGGGTGCACGCTTCGGGGGGTTTGCAGGCCCTGGGTTGCCAGAGCACCAGAATCCAGGAATGCCATGAGCCCTGGAGATGGGAAATCATCCAGACACAGGGATGCTGCAAGTCGGGGGTGACCAAACACCTGGACTCTGCGTTGCTGTGACCCACATGGGTGCCCAAACAGGGGACTCTGGGGGGTGAAACTCGACCAGGGGTGCTGGAGAAGCAGGACATGGCAGATGCCACCACACAGAGGACCCTGGTGACAATGGGGCAGCAAGACCCTGGGGGCAGCAGGACATGGGGAGCTGCCACCATGCAGAGAGGACCTTGGTGACACTGGAGCAATAGGAACTCAAGGATGAGACACCACCAGGGATGCTGGAGTAGCAGGACACGGGAGATGCCACCATGCAGAAGACCCTGCTGATACTGGGGCTTCCTACTGCCATGACCAAGCATAGGGACACCATGAAAAAAACCCCAGTGCCACCAGGAAGGGCCCCCCTCAAAGCCACAGAGCCAGAGAGACACAGGAATGGTGACTCATGGCCTCTCTCCTCCACACCAACCAAAAAGACACTTTTCCACCCCAAAACCTGGCTGGGGGGCAGCAAACCACCTGTCCCATCGCTCCTGTCATCCCTGAGGGGACAATTCCTCCCCCAAAATCGCTGGCCCCCCAAAAAATCACTGACATTCCACCCAGAATCACTGACAATCCCCCAAAATTACTGACATACCCCCCCAGAATTGCTGCACCTCCTCTCAAAATTGCTGACCCTCCCACCAGAATCCTTGCCCCTCACACCCAAAATCGTTGCTCCCACCCTCAAAATCGTTGCCCCCCACAAATTGCTGGGACCATGTCCCCCAGAATCATTGCCCCCCCTAGAATCACTGCCCCCCCCCCTCCGGAATCTCTGCCCACCCCCATAATCACTGACACCCCTACCCAAAATTGCTACCTCCCCCCACCCCCCCCCGGAATTGCTGCACCCCCCTCAAAACCACTGAGCCCTCCAGAATCACTGCCTTCCCAGCCAAAACTGCTGAAGCTCCCAGAATTGCTGAACCCCCCACCCAAAACCACTGCTCCCTCCCCCAGAATCGCTGCCCCCCTCCCCCAAAATTGCTTGACACCCTCCTAAAATCACTGCCCCTCCTCAAAATCGCTGACATCCCTCCCTTCAAGATCGCTGACCCCCTCGGAATTGCTGGGCTTACACCTCCTTCCCTCCCGCCTCGAATTGCTGAAGCCCCCCCCCAAGAATCGCTGCCCCCCTCCAAAATCTCTGCTCCCCCCACACACACCCTGCCAAAGAGGCCAGAAATAGCCTGGGCTTGCTGGTGCAGTCAGCATTCAGCAATGTTCCCCCCCCTCGCCTTGCCACCCCCTCGGTAAGGGGGGTGGAACGGAGTGGGGGGGGATCAAGGGGGTTCCCAGGTGTCCAGTTCCCCCAGGACCCAAGGGGTGGGGTTGGGGGGCTGCGTGGTATTGGGACCGCACATCAGATGGGGGAGGGGTCGGGGGGGTGGAAGCAGGGGATGAAGCCAAGAGGAGGGGATGCAGGGGGTGAATGGGAGGGATGCAGGGGGTGAATGGGAGGGATGCAGGGGGTGAATGGGGGGAGCTGGGGTGTGCACGGGGCGAATGGGGGGGAAGGATGCAGGGGGTGAATGGGAGGGATGTAGGGGGTGAATGCGGGGGGAGGATGCAGGGGGCGAATGAGAGGAGGGAGGGGCAGGGGGGTCCAGATCATTTGGGAGTAGGAGGGTAAGGCTGTGGATTGGAGGTGATCCAGGGGATCGATAGATGGATGGATGGATGGGGAGATGGAGATGAAGAACTCCCCCGGCCTTTGTACAACCCTCCCCACCACCACCACCCCCAGTGCAACGCCCCCCTCTCCTCGCCAGTCGTGTCCCCCGCCCCCAGCTCGCCCCAGTAACCCCATCCCATCCCCAAACCACCCCCTCCCCACTCCAACTCTCTCCCCTTCGGTCCAACTCGCTCCCTCCTACCCAAGCCACCCCCCCCCCCCCCCCCCCGAAGTCCCCACCCCCGAGGATGAAAGAGCAATACGCGTCGCTGATGCTGTAGCCTCCCCACTCCCCCGCCCCAAATCGCCTCCTCCCCACCACAAATCGCCCCCCCAAGTGACTTCCAACTCGCTCCCCCCCACAACCTCAGTCCAACTCATCCCCCCCCCCCCCGGATCCAACGTCCCCTACTCCCCAAACCACCCTCTCCCCAAATCGCCCCCCCGCCCCGAGGCTGACACAGCAGTAGGAGTCCCCCCTCCAGTTGCCCCTTCCCCACCACGAATCGCCACCCCATCCCAGTACCCCCACAAACCATTGCCTCCCCCGAATGCCCCCCCCACCTCTCCCCAAGCCTCCCCCCCTTGTCGGTCCAACTCGCCACTCCCACGCCCCGGTAGCCCCCCTATTTCCCCCAGTGCCCCTCCCGCCTGTCCCCCGGAGGCTGACACAGCAATAAGCGTCGCTGATGTGGCAGCGCCCCCCCCCGGCCCAAATCCGCCCCCCCCGGCCCAATTTACACCCCCTCCCCCCCGCCCCAAACCACCCTCTCCCCGCTCCAATTCGCCCCCCCCCATCTCCGAGGCTGACACAGCAATACGCATCGCTGATGTGGTAGCGCCCCCCCCAGCCCCAAATCGCGTCCCCCCATCCACAAACTGCCCCCCCCCATCCACAAACTGCCCCCCCCCCGGCCCAAAATCCGCCCCCCAGCCCAACTCACAGCCCCCATCCCCAAACCACCCCCTCCCCGCCCCATCCTACCTTCTCCCCGTTCCAAATCGCTCCCCGCCCCCCCGCCCGATAACCCCCCCACCCCCGTCCCGTCCCGGCAGCCCCCCCCCCGGTGCCCCCCCCCCACCTCCGAGGCTGGCGGAGCAATAGGCGTCGCTGATGTCCGAATCGGGCGTGCGGAGATTCTCCGCGCAGAGGATGAAGACGCGGAGCATCTCCCCGAGCCGGGACCCCCCCGAGACCCCCCCACCTCGCTGACCAGGGGCTGACACCCCCCTCCCCAGCACATTCCCCCCCTCCCCTCCCCGTAGGGACCGCCCCTCTTAAAGGGAAATCGGCCTGAGGGAGGGGATGGAGGTGGGGGGGGAGGGGATGGAGGGGGCACCCTGGGGGCGGGGGGGGGGGGGGGCGGCAAGGGATGGAGGGATTTTGGGGAGGGTAGGCAGGGGATGGAGGAATTTGGGGGGGCGCTAGGGGTGGATGGGAAGGCAGGGGATGGATGGGTTTTGACGAGGGGAGGTCCAAGGAATGGATGGGGGGACAAAGGATAGAGGGATTTGGGGGAACGAAGGGCACAAGGGACTGATTTTGGAGAGGGGAGAGAGCGGATGGATGGGGTTTGGGGAGGGAAGGGTCTAAGGGATGGATGGGGGAATGGGAGGAATGGGGGCGAGGTGTGTCCAAGGGATGGGATGGGGGGATGGATAGATTTTGGTGGAGGAGGGTCCAAGGGATGGACGGATGGGGAGTGTCAGGGGTAGATGAGGGGTTCACGGAATAGATAGGTTTTGGAGGGAGGTTCCAGGGGATGGATGGATGGATGGATGGATGGATGGATGGATGGATGGATGGATGGATGGATGGATGGAAAAGGAATGGGGAATGGATGGGGGGTCCAGGGGATTGACTGAATTGACTGATCGGGGGCGTATCAGTCTGACACCCCAAATGGTGAAGATAAGGGGGCTCTTCCCCCCCCCCCTTTACCATGTCTCACTTGGGCTGGGGGCTCCTGCAGGAGCTGGAACCTCCCCAAAACTCCCAAGCACTGGGAACTCCCTTTGTGCAGCCTTCGCCCCTCTCCGTGGCACCCGGAGGGGCAACAGGGCTGGGGAAAGGGAGGTCTGGGGGAGCCAAAACAACAATGGGGGTGCCCTCAGCATGGCCTGAAACAGACCCCCCTCCCGCAGAGCTGGGGATACACAAACCCCCCACCCAGGGGTCCCACCAGGAACTGCCCAGATCCCCCATTCCAGGTCCCACTGGGACCATCCCACCCCATGCCCAGCATCTCCCATGGGTGCATGGAAAGGCTCCCGCTGCTCCCTTCCTGCCTCAGTTTCCCCCGGTTGCAAGAGGCTGGAGGCCACCTGGGGCTTGGGGACAGCTGGAATGACGACACCCAGTTATTTCAGGAAGGTTATTTTTACCCCCGGGTTCCCAGCACTCGGCTCAGCGACGTTCCATGTCCCCGAGCTGCTCCGGGCCATCCCACTCCCCCAGCTGCTCCTTTGGACCCTCTTTGCCTTTATCGAAATCCATTTCCATCTCCAATTTAAAGCCATTCCCCCTCATCCCTTCACGCCAGGCTCTTGGAAAAAGCCCCTTCTCAGCTTTCCCAGAGCCCCTTTCAGTACTGGGAGGCCGCTCTAAGGTCTCCCTGGAGCCTTCTCCAGGCTGAACAACCCCAACTCTCTCAGCCTGTCCTTGTAGAGGAGGTGCTCCAGCCCTCAGATCATCTCAGTGGCCTCCTCTGGACCTGCTCCAACAACTCCATGTCCTTCTTGGGCCGAGGACTCCAGATCTGGACACAGGGCTGAGCAGAGCAGAGGGGCAGAATCCCCTCCCTGGCCCTGCTGGTCCCACTGCTCTGGATGCAGCCCAGGACACGGGTGGTTTCTGGGCTGAGAGCACACGTTGCCGGCTCATGTGGAGCCCCAAGTTCTTCTCCTCAGGGCTGCTCCCAATCCTTTCTCTGCCCAGCCTGGATTTGTGTTTGGGATTGCCCCAACCCAGAGGTGCAGGACCTTACACCTGGCCATGTTGAACCTTGTGAAGTTCACCCAGCCCCACTTCTCCAGCCTGTCCAGGTCCCTCTGGATCCACCCCATCCTTCTGGTGTGACAACTGCCCCACTCAGCTTGGTACCACCTGCAGACTGGCTGAGGGTGACCTCGATCCCACTGTCCCTGTCATCGATGAAATTAGACAGAACTGGTCCCAGTATGGAACCTGAGGGACACCAGTTGTCATGGAAGCATGAGGAACATTCCCTACCAAGGGAAAACTGTTGTGAACCTCCATGGATTTCATCCCTCCAACCCATCCAGAGGCTGCCAGGAGCCAGCATTGGGAATGTGCCAAGGGGCCGGGCGTGGAGCACAGAGCCTTCTGAACCCTTGGTAGCTCCAAAATAAACTCAGCCAGTCCAGGGCAAAGTGCAGCTCTGCACGTTTTGGGAAGCAGCATTCAGAAAACCAGGAATGGCTCTGTCTCCAATGGCTCCATCTCCAACGGTTCTGTCTCCAAACGGCTCCGTTCCCAACACCATTCGGGGTCTTTTCACCTTGTTGCTCCTAGATTTCTTCTTTTCCTGGGAAAACACCTGCAGCTTTTCCTGGGAGCACTGCAGTGCTTACCTGGCTTTATCTGAGATGTCCTGAAAGGGAACGGCCAGGACAAACGGGATCCAGGGAATGTGAATGGATGCAGAGCAGAAATGGGATTTACTGAGTCCAAGTATCCCAACGTTCTCCATAACGTTCGACCTCACAAACAGAGGGGAGATGATGCTGGATCCCATGTTCCAGCCATCCTTAAGCAGTGTGGGAGCCAGCAGGGAACCCAAGTGGGCATCAGGTATTTGGGAAAGCCAAAAGCTGCCATCCTGGTCCTGGCTGAGCAAACCTTGGGAACCCACAGGACCCCTAATTCCTGCTGGGAACTCACCTATGGAGGTGCAGGCCCTGAGACAACCTCCCACCGGATCAGGGGGCTCCGAGCCTCATCCAACCCGGCCCAGAGCACCTCCAGGGATGGGGCAGCCATGATTTCTCTGGGTGATAATCAACCTTTACAGTATGGTTGAGGTGGGCAAGGATGTCTGGAGATCACCTGCTCCATGGAATCTTGGAATGGTTTGGGTTGGATGGGACCTCAAAGCCCATTCAGTTCCAACTCCCCTGCCATGGGCAGGGACACCTCCCACCGGATCAGGTTGCTCAAAGCCCCATCCAACCTGGCCTTGAACACCTCTAGGGATGGTGACCCCATGACTCCATCTGGAACAAATTCCCTCCCAGTCTCCACTGTGATCCAGAGCTCAACAAACCACACCAACCACTGCCCCCGGGGTGAACTTTACAATAAGAACATTTAATTCTCTCCGCATCCGCCAAAGAAATCTCTTCCGAGCCCATTGAGCTGATGAACCAACCAAAGCCACCGCGCAGGGTTTCTCACTGTCTCTCTACTCAGCTTTGTACAACATGAACGCTTGTTTCTGGGACAGAATTAACAAATGAAAACCGTAACAAAATACACAAAAGTGACTGGACCCTAAATTTAATTGGCTACCAGAATTCTTCTTCCCTCCAATCATCTCGAAGAACATTCTTCTCCATCCTTATCCTCGTCCTTCTGCTTGGCCATGAATTTCTGTAGAGACAAGGGTATCCAGACAAAAGAAAGGGTCACATTATTCCTTATTCTGCGACAAGATGATTGGTGACCAATGATAGGGCCCAAGGGAACGGCAGGATGATGGGTCAGGGAGGGTTAGGTTGGACATTAGGAAGAGGTTCTTCGCTCAGAGGGTGCTGGAGCACTGGAACAGCTCCCCAGATAAGCAGTCACAGCACCAAGCCTGACAATATTCCAGAAGCATTTGGACAATGCCCTCAGACACACAGTGAGAATGTTGGGCTTGGCCTGTGCAGGGACAGGAGTTGGATTTGATGATCTTTGTGGGTCCCTTCCAACTCAGGTCATTCTATGGTTCTATGAATCAGAATCATAGAATGGGTTGATCTGAAATGAATCCCATAGCCCATTGAGTTCCAACCCCCTGACATGGGCAGGGACACCTCCCACTGGATCAGGTTGCTCCAAGCCCCATCCGGGTTTGTGAATGTTAAGATTGTCCTATGAAGGGACAGGAGCTGGACTTGATGATCCTTGTGGGTTCCTTCAACTCAGGGCATTCTACGATTCTACAATTCTACAACTGAGTTCCATGAACAGGGCACAGCCTAAATGGACTGGTTTTGCACTGGTAACGTGTGATCTGCCCCAGGATCACTCAGTTCTGCTCCCAAACCCACACAGTCACCATGTGGGGAAGCTCCCGAGTGGAATTTTTGGGGGGAATATGGCAAAACATTAAGTATCGGGAGTCCACGTGATGACAGGGCCCAGTGGGTGGTCATGAAATACGAGATAGGGATTCAATATTCACCCCAGGCTGCATGTCCATCGCATCCACCTCACACCAGTCTGCGCAGACACCTTCCCAGTTTCTACTCCTGACATCCACACCTTGTGTGGAAGAGGTTGCACTTCCAGCGTTGGGCATGGGTCATGTCCCCACCCACTGACCACACCACCAGGATGAGTCGGGGTGGTTCTGACTCCAAACACATGGATTCTGACCACGAAACTGACCTCTTGGTCATTGTATCTGCAGGATAATTTGGTCAGCCCACAGCTTCAGGAGATCTCACAAATCCAGGCTGTTGGACACATCATCACATGGTTCTTAAAATCATGGAATCATGGAATGGTTTGGGTTGGAAGGGACCTCAAAGCCCATCCAGTTCCATGGGCAGGGACACCTCCTGCTGGATCAGGTTGCTCCAAGCCTCATCCAACCTGGACTTGAACACCTCCAGGGATGGGGCAGCCACACCTTCTCTGGGCAACCTGGGCCAGTCAGCCTACAGGGAAGTTCTCAGCTATCAAAATGATGCTCAGAACCTTCTCCAACATGCGGTGGACAGGCTGGTGAGTGCTGTGGTCGCCAGGAGCATTGTCCACCTCCCTTCTGCATCCAGCCTGGGAGGACAAGGAGGAGACAGAGGCCACCTCCATCCTGGGTTAGGTTTGGAGTTGGATGACTCTTCTGCTGTGGAGGGGTAATCTGTTGGCACAGCTGGGATTGTTAAGCCTGGAGAAGAGAATGTCCCATCCCTGGAGGTGTTCAAGGCTATGCTGGATGCGGCTTGGAGCCCCCTGATCCAGTGGGAGGTGTCCCTGCCCATGGCAGGGGAGTGGAACTGGATGGGCTTTGAGGTCCCTTCCAACCCAAACCATTCCATGATTCTATAGAGTATTAAACGATCTCCTTATGGCTCTGGGAAATTCCTGGCACTCGTGAAAGCAATGTTTTTGGAACGATGTTCTTTCCACCTCTGTGTATCTGAAGAAGCTACCCCGTTACCTCCAAGTTCTGCTGATGAAGCAGTGTCTTGCAGTGTTTCTTCACAGATGTCTCGTCTGCGTAGAAGAGGGAGCAGATCTGGCAGAAGAAGCCAGCCTTTGGAACGAGATAATCCAAGTCTAAGGAGACAACACAAAATGCCAATGTTAACAAAACCCAGGTTGACATCATCTCCTTAACAAAGAAGGTTTTGAAGACAACACAAGGTCAGATTCCTTCAGCCAAGATCTGCAATCTGATATCGCTGGAAGGGACCTGGTTACAGTTTCTCAGTATTCAAACAATGAGTCTTCTAATCCAACTGGGTCACCTGCCCTAATCCCACAAACCAGAGGAGGACACACCTGGTCTGTGATCCTTCAGGATTTGGAGATCATTGTGACCACCCCAATGTCTTTGGGCCTGGAAAGTATCTCATATTCCCCTGCAGGGGAAGTGGTGGGGTCTCCATCCCTGGAGGGCCATGAAGATGATCCAAGGGCTGGAGTACCTCTGCCGTGAGGACAGGCTGAGAGAGTTGGGGTTGTTCAGCCTGGAGAGGAGAAGCTCCAGGAAGGTCTTAGAGCAGCTTCGAGTACTGAAGGGGGCTCGAGGGAAGCTGGGGAGGGGCTTTTTCAAAGGGCCTGGAATGATGGGACGAGGGGAATGGCTTTAAATTGGAAGGGGGAATATTTAGATTAGACATTGGGAAGAAATTCTTCATGAGGAGAGCGGTGAGGCCCTGGCACAGGATGCCCAGGGAAGTGGTGGAAGTCCCATCCCCGGAGGTATTCAAGGCCAGGCTGGATGGGGTTTTGATCACCCTGATCCAGTGGGAGACATCCCTGCCCATGGAACTGGATGGGCTTTGAGGTCCCTTCCAACCCAACCCATTCCATGAATCTATGAATAAATTACCCTGTATTTGTAAATTAAATTTTAGGTAAAAGGAACTTTCAATTTTGCTGCAGTTCTGAAGGTAACAGCAGAAACGTGTTGAACGTGCACTAGGAGGAGCCAAAAAATAGAGATTATGGGCCATGACTTTAAAGTCCAACGTGGTGATGAGGCCAAGGAGGCATTTTCAGATGGGCAAGGAAGCTGCCTTCCAGCAAGAAAAGTACAGAGATCAATGCTGATCCATATACAATGGGTGGGGGGTAGGAGGAGGGTTGCCAGAGTCTGCTCAGTGGTGCCCAGCAACAGGACAAGGGGCACCAGGTGCAAACTGGAACATGGGAAGTTCTACCTGAATGTGAGAAGAAACTTCTTCCCTGTGTGGGTGACAGAGCAGCGGAACTGGCTGCTCAGTGATGTGTGGAGTCTCCTTATTTGGAGATGTCCCAATCCGACTGGACACGCTCAACTGCTGGAGGTGACCCTGCTTTAGCAGTGGTGGGACTGTATGGGCTCCAGAGGGCCCTTTCACCCTCACCACTCCAGGATTATGGGATTGGAGGTGGGTTTTACCTTTTGGAGTACTCTGCGCCTTCAACACGTCTGTAGAAGTCATTTTCTTCTGCTTACACTCCGGTTCTTTCTCTCCTGACCCCAGCTGTTCTCCTGGAGGCAAGAAAGGAACGCTAAGACACTCCATCCCTCACTGCCATGGTTCTTCATGGTTCACCACTTGGAGTAAAAAATGAGCCTCCCTGTTTTCTACACTATTCCCTTTGTTCTTTCCATAGGACAACGTTCAGGACCTCCTGACATCAATCCCAAGGGCAAGAGTTCCAAATCCAGCCCCTGTGGTGTAGGACACCAGAAGTGCTCTTGACCACATGGCTCATGGTGGCAGCTTCAAACCAACTTCAGCATTCTGATCACAAATACATCAAGTTCTTTACGCTAAAGCGACCAAGCTTTCTAGAATTAATCCCCTCAAGGCTGGAAGGCAGCACTGAGCTCCCTACAGAGCCACCTAAACCCAACCAGACTAACCAGGAAAGGTCAAAATCAACATTTTAAGATGTTTCTGGAGAAAAGGAGATTCATAGAACAGGAAGCATGAAGAGTGACTGGAAAGGCTTGAGGAAGAGCAGCTGGAAAGATGCCTGGAAGAAAGGACCTGGTGGTGCTGGTCAGCAGCAGCTGAACACGAGCCAGCAGTGGCCCAGGTGGCTAAGAAGGCCACCAGCATCCTGACTTGGATCAACCATGGTGTGGCCAGCAGGAGCGGGGAAGAGATCACCCCCCTGCACTCAGCACCTCCAATCCTGGGTTCAGTTTTGGGCCCCTCACTCCAAGAAACACCTTGAGGAGATGGAGAGCATCTGGAGAAGGGAATGGATCTGGGGAAGGGGCCGGAGAACAGGGGTTCTGGGAGCAGCTGAGGGACCTGGGGCTGTTTAGCCTGGAGAAGAGTCTGAGGAGAGACCTCATCGCTCTGCACAGCTCCTGGAAAGGAGGTTGTGGTGAGGTGGGTGTTGGTGTCTTCTTCCAAGTAACAAGGGATGGGATGAGAGGACGTGGACTCAAGTTGCACCAGGGGAGGTTTAGATTGGATATTGACAAGAATTCCTTCATGGAAAGAGCACTGAAGCATTGGAAGAGGCTGCCCAGGGCAGTGGCGGAGTCCCCATCCCTGAAGGGGTTCAAAACACTTGTGACCATGGCACTTGGGGCAGGGTTTGGTTGGTATGATGGGGCTGCGCTGCCAGTTGGACTGGATGAGACTGGAAGACTTTTCCAACCAAAAGGTCCTGTGTCACATTCAGCTCCATCAGCAGAGACAGAATGAGATCTTGAGGCCCCTGAAGTGCATCACGTGGAGCCTTTACCCACATTTGCAATATGGAGCTCCTCTGCCTTGGCTCTGCAATGGACTTTCTTAACCCTTTGCTAATTCCACCCTACAGACATTCTTGCACATTTCTCCTCCAGATCCAGCCTGGAAGCCACCACATCATTGCAGCTCTGTGCCCGTTTCATAGAATGATTGAATCTTCCAGTTGGAAAAGACCTTTGAGATCATCGAGTCCAATCGCACCCATCCTCTGCTAAACCATGTCCTGCAAAAACTCAACAACCAGTTTTTTAAACACCTCCAGGGATGGTGACTCCACCACCTCCCTGGGCAGCTGTGCCAGGGCCTGACAGCCCTTTTGGTAAAGAAATTCTTCCTCATATCCAATCTGAACTTCACCTGGTGCAACTTATGGACATTTCCGCTTGTCCTATCACCTGTCACTTGATCAACGCTGACTCTACCACAGCCTCCTTTGAGGCAGCTGTAGACAGTGATGAGGTCTCCCCTCAGCCTCCTCTTCTCCAAGCTAAACAACCCCAGTTCCCTCAGCCGCTCCTCACAGGACTTATTCTCCAGCCCCTTCACAGCCTCGTTGCCCTTCTCTGAACACACTCCAACCCCTCAATGTCCTTCTTGTAGTGGGGGGACCAGAACTGAACACAGGACTCGAGGTGTGGCCTCACCAGTGCTGAGTCCAGGGGCACAATCCCTGCCCTGGTCCTGCTGGCCACGCTGTGTCTGATACAGGCCAAAATACCATTGGCCTTCTTGGCCACCTGGGCTCATGTTCAGCTGCTGTCAACCAACAGCCCCAGCTCCTTCTCCACCAGGCAGCTTGACTCACCTGTATTAATGAAGTTTGGCCCCGTAATTAAAGACTATAAATGACAGAATGGTTTGGGTTGGAAGCAACCTCAAAGCCTGTCCAGTTCCACCCTGACAGGGAGCTGGAACTGGATGGACTTGAAGCTCCCTTCCAACCCAACCCATTCCACGATTGTCTTTTCCCCAGTTTTAGCCACCACGAACGCCAAACGAAGACTTTAATCCATGTGACACTCAATTTTACTTCAATAAAGCTGCATCATAAAGCACATTTAATAAAACCTCCTACCTTCATGCCAACTGTTCCCTCTCCATCTCCAGGTTCTTCCCAACCTCTCTTCCAGGAACTTCATCAAAGATCTGGAATCTTCCTCTTCCCCCTCTTTGCAAGTGGCGCTGACCACAAGCACCTTATTTTCTACTCCCCCTCTAGAAATCACAAGAGGTTCCTCACCTTCTGCCTTTGAGATGGAAATAATTTCTTCTTCTGGCCTCATCTCTCCTAGAATTTCCATTTCCTCTGGTCCTGCAACAGCAACAATGTCTTCCTCTTCTGGTCCTGCAACGGCAGCAATTTTTTCTTCTTCTGGTCCTGCAACAGCAACAATATCTTCATCGTTTTCCTCCTCGTTCACATTTTTCCCCAGGGAATTGTTTTCTTCTTCCTCGTCCTCCTCTCCAACCTCATCTACTGTAACAAAGTTCAGTTCCTCTTTCAGCTGGTTGAAATCAGCCAGAAAATCATCTTCGTTGGTTTCATCCAGTGCCTCCAGAGGGACATCTTCATTGTCCTCTTGTATCTCATCTACTGTCACGAAAGCACTGGGATCATCGAGCGCCTGGGCGGACGCTCCATCTCCAGAATCCTCAGCAGCCCCTTTATCGTCCTCCTTCGGCATCAGCACATCCTCAATCAAGTCCGTGGGCTCGCTCAGAGGCAGCTCTTCCACTTCACCAATCTCATCAATGGTGACCAAGGGTTCAGTTTTCAAATCCTGCTCCTCAAAAATAGACCGAGGGACATCTTTGTGAGAACCAAGGTCCTCCTGCTCACATATCTCATCCAAAGTAACAAGCAACTCAGGATCCTTTACTGCTTCCAACAGTTCTTCCTCTTCCATCACTTCATCCACCACCACCAGACCCTGTGAGTCACCAAGTGCTTCTAAACTGGAGATTCCCATCAGCTGTGCAGCCATGTCCTCTTCCTCCCCAATTTCATCCAAAGTGACAAAAGAGAGGTCACTTTCAGCCATGTGAGCTATGGAGCTCTTCCTTTTCCTCCTCTTGGAACTCATCTCAGAAGAGGAGCTGGGTTTTCTCTTTCCCCGTGGTGGATTCCGCCGTGTTTTAACGGAAGCCTCGATGTCCTCGACAACCTCATCCACAGTGACAAACTCATCCAGCTTAAACGGAAAGAGTTCTTCTTCCTAGGAAGCGTAAAAATGCAAATAGAACACAGTTAAACGTTCACCTGGTGACACCAACATCTCCATCTCTAGGTTGCCCAATGACAAATATCTCCACGCTGGAGATGACTCAGGGAGGGTGAAATGCAACTTCAGTTCACAGTAGGAAAAAACTTCCAGGCCTTAAGCCTCATGGAATCACAGAATGGTTGGGCTTGGAAGGGCCCCCTGCTGAAGTAGGGTCACCTCCAGCAGTTGCACAGGAATGTGTCCAGGTGGGTTAAAGACTCCACATACTCCTGGTTCCAGTGCTCCATCACCCACACAGGGAAGAAGTTTTTCCTCTTGACTAGGTAGAACTTTCCGGGTTCCAATTTGTGCTGGTGCCCCTTCTCCTGCTGCTGGGCACGACTGAGCAGAGTCTGGCCCCCTCTTGCCCTCCACCCATCAGATATGGATGAGAACTTCTCTCCACCTTCTCTTCTCCAGGCTGGACAGACCCAGAGTTCCCAGCATTTCCTCCTAAGAGAGATGCTCCAGCTCCTCCTCATCTCTATAGCCTCCACTGGGCTCTCTCCAGTCATTCCTGGACTTTCTGGATATAGGGAATACAGAACTGACACAGGACTCAGGATGGGGCCTCCAGTATGTTCCTGGAGGATGGGGACGGAGATGTTCTGATCACCTCCTGTTGCATAAAAATTACTTATACAGAGCTAGAAGGCTTCAGCTGACAAGTGTGATGATGGATAAAGGCCTCATGAAGGCAAGTGGGGAACCAGTGGATTAATCCCCTCTTTCCAGGGGGAACGTTGGGCAAAGAGGAACATAATGAGGTTCAATGAGGGCAAGTGAAGGTTTCTGCACCTTAGAAAGAACCGATCCCACCTGGAGTGTTGTGTCCAGTTCTGGAATCCCCAACATAAGAAGGGTATGGAACTGTTGGAACAGGTCCAGAGGAGGCTACGAGGATGATCTGAGGGCTGGAGCACCTCTGCTATGAGGGCAGAGTGGGAGAGTTGGGGTTGTTCAGCCTAGAGAAGAGAAAGCTCCAGAGGAGCAGCCTTCCAGTACCTAAAGAGGGCTACAGGAAAGCTGGGGAGTGACTTTTTCAAAGGGCTTGGTGTGACAGGACAAGGAGGAATGGTTTTAAACTGGAAGGGGAGAGATTTAAATTAGACATTAGGAAGAAATTCTTCATGATCAGGGTGGGGAGGCCCTGACCCAGGTTGCCCATGGAGGTGGTTACTGCCCCATCCCTGGAGGTGTTCAGGGCCAGGCTGGATGGGCAGGCCTTGAGCAACCTGATCCAGTGGGAGGTGTCCCTGCCCACGGCAGGAGGGTGGACCTGAATGGGCTTTGATGTCCCTTCCCACCCAACCCATTCCATGATTCTATGAATCTATATCCAAGCTCCAGAAAACCTTCCTCTTGGGTTTCTCTTCTAGACCTCTAATCTTCACAGCCACCCATGGTCTGCAACAACCAGGAACACAAACAATTCCCGAGGGAAGGACAACACACTCTTTCCAAGCATTTCAGTGCACTTATGGCGAGACCCTCACCTCCTTCTGCTTTGCGCCACTGCTGGTACCGCCTTTTGAAGCTTTAGCATTGCCACTAACGCAAGCCTGCAAGATGAAGACAGAAGTTCTGGAATCAATTTAAGCAATAGGAGAAGAAAATATCGTCAAAAATCAGCTTTTTTTCTCCCTTAATGAACTTTTTTTAGGTTGTCCAGCTTGCTGCTTCTCACCACGCGCTTGGCAAATACAGAACTGGGCCAACCGGCAGCATACAATCACAGGTAACACCTCGCTTAGAAGACTCTTTCCAGCAACCAGTGTCCATGCAGGACTCGACAAAGCAAATATCAGCTCACAAATAGGACAGAAAGCTCAGGAATACCTATTTGGAATTAATCCAAGAACATAAAGTTATGACATCCGATCAAGACTCGCTTCAAATATAGCTTCCTGTAATTTTGTCCAGGTAGGATTTTCAAACCAGTTAGGGACTCGTGTTGCCCACGCTGCACCTAAAAGCAACTGGTTGCCCTCCATCTCCGCTATTCCAACTTCTCTGTTGGCCCAAACCAGCTAAGTGGTTTATGGAAAAGGGGTGGGGAACATAATCTCATCGTCCCATACTCAACATTCTGAGAGGAGCATGGAGTTAAGTTACCGACCGGGCACGCTGCCCCGGCCTTCCTGCCCTCCTCACCTTATTGCTGGTGTTGTCTCTCTTCGTGTTGGATGATCTACTCTCTCCCTCTTGAGATTGTTTTGAAGTAGCCCTAGATTCTGCTCGCGACTCCTTCTCTTGCTGGGATGAGTTCCTCCCACCACCTCCCTTTCCATCCACACCACAACTTCTGCTCGCTTTACATTTGCCGCCTCCCAAGCTCCAACAGTCGCTCCCACCTCGTGGATGATCCTCTTCTTTTGGTGCCATTCTCTTCCCCACCGATGCTTGGTCTCGTCTCCCACGCTTCAAGGGAGCTTTCTGCTTCTTGCCTTTTCCCATGGAATGGTCATTTCTCTGTGCAGGAACACGTGACTTTGATATATCTGGAAGACACACCACCGCCTTTAAAAGCATTTTATCAACAGAGGGAGATTCCTTGACAGAGAGAGTGGAGATAAACGGAACCGCTTTGTAGGTCTCGTCACTTTTGGGTTCTCCTGTTCCTTTATTTCGATGGGCTTCAACTAACCTTCCTTCATTGTTCTCATTGATGGCATTTCCAGCATTTTCCACAACAGCCCCAACCTTGGTCATGGGTTTTTCAAGCTTCATCTCCATCTCAATTCCACTCTTGATTGAAAGATTTCCAAGGTTCTCCTCCACAGTTCTTCCACCATGGAGCCCAGGCTCTTCAGGCTTCACCTCTGTTTCTGCTTCAGCTACGTCCAGTTTCTTCTCCACGACCACCTCAGTTTTAAGCACGGGTTTCTTCTCTGTTATCTGAGTTACAGGTGATTTGTGTTTGGCTTTCGCATCAGAAAACATTTCATGTTCTGTTTTCACATCAGAAATCACAGTCTGGTCAGGAGCATCCAACTTGTTGTTTGTTTGTGTGACAAGAGATGACACTGCCTCCACTGAAGATGCAGCAGAAGCTGGGGGCATCACTTCAGGGAGAGCTTCCATTGATTCCTGTGCTTCCAGCTTCACAGCATGATCCAGCAGCACATCTTCAGCCTTGTCTGCAGTGGACAACTCTTCCAGTTGTCCAATGGAAGGAGCAGGCAACGCTTCATCTTCCTCTGTAGCTTCCTGCTCTGATGTCAACACAACAGTGGATTCAAACCACTTTGGTTCAATGCTATCTTTACCCACATCTTCTTCCTTCACACTGGAAGGCAGCAGGATCTCTTCTGACTTCACTTCAAGTGATGCAATACCAGCTGGTTTTATAGACACCCCAGTAGCTTCAGCTCCAGCATCCACTTGCTCCACAGACGTTTCTGCTGGTCCTGGAGAGGATTCCCTCACTGTTCCACCCAGATGGGACTCGGAGGGCTCTATCTGCGCTGCTGACTTCTCCTCTTTGCCATTAGAGATGGGACCGGGTCCTTTCTTTGCCACACTGGGCTCTACCGTAGGACTGGCAGCTGCTGTTTGCGCCACTCCTGATCCCTCTGGATATTTTGTCAAGCCAGAGCTAAATGCATTTAAAAAAAACAGAAGAAATCAAACTATGTTTGGAACAGGTTGCCCAGGGAAGTTGTGGCTGCCCCCTCCCTGGAAGTGTTCAAGGCCAGGTTGGATGGGGTCTTGAGCAACCTCGTCTAGTGGGAGGTGTCCCTGCCCATGGCAGGGAGGTTGCAACTGGATGGGCTTTGAGGTCCCTTCCAAACCAAACCATTCTAGGATTCTATGGTGAGAATTCTACAATTACCAGCAAGCTCTTGACGCCAGGGGATCTCCTGATGCATTTAGGGCTTTGCATTTGGAAACCTGGTCTTAAACACTGAGGTTAAAACCACGGAGGCGAACGGTTGATTAGTTTTTACACTCTCATTTAATCCACCGCAGCACAGCGCACCTCGTCCACTCGGAATCGCTCCCTACGGACGCGTCCCATGACCCCAGTGCTGGCACCTCATCCTACAACTGAGGTCTCCCGACACCAGGCAGACTGGGAAAGCAGAAAACAAAGCTCCAGTCTCCCTGTGTGAAGGAATTAACATGGGGCTGTGTTTGGAGACAGCGGTCACCCACCTGGAGGACTCTTCCAGTAGCTCGGTGTCTGGAGTTTACTCATTTATTGTGGTTCAGGGTTGGAAGGGAAAGGGATTTGAGGGGTTGCTTTGGTTCAAAACACAACACCTGGCCTAATGCTCCACTTTCACTCTATAATCCCAGTATCAGCTCCAAGGATAACAAAGCCCAAGGTGAAAATGCAGAGGACAACACTTTTCAGAGAGCTTTAGTTATACAAAGAGCATTGATCTCCTCTGAAAGAAAGAACCCTCCCGTAGATAACCTTGGGAGACACCAAAACTAGAGGTGTTGTAGTCGGTTGGTTTTCGGATTTTTTAGGTCTTCCTTAGCAACAGGGGTTAGAAATCTACAGAAGTGTTCCATAATTTCCTATAACGTAACACAACAGATAAATAAGGTGCAGATAAGAGAGTTCGCTCTCTTCTCCTCTGGTGAGGCTTGGGAGCAGGAGGTCCCTTGAGTCGGTCTTGTCTGGACCTGAGACCTGCGGTGCCTGTGGAGGGGGGATTGTTGGGACACATATAGCTGTCCTGCTTTCCTCAAGGGAAGTACTGAGATTTTGCTAGTTCTTCACTTTGTTAGTTAATGGGTTTTTTTCAATTGTGCACTCCTGTTTTGGTTTAGTTCCTTTTTGCCCCTTTTTTTCCCATTTTCCCCTTCCCCTCTTCCCCTTCTTGGTTGTTGTGCGTAATATCTGTACTATATATAACTGTGTATATGTAAAAACACACATATATTTAGTGTGATCTCCGTTTCTCTTCTTTTCTATATAATGGAGGAAGTTTTGGGAAGTTTTTCACTGAGCGTTGGAGATTTTGAGGGGAAGCCGGCTCAAACTTGCTCAGATTTTGGTAGCAGAGGATGGTTATGATTGGTTAAGCTTGGTTTGTTTTGAAAAAAATTGTCTGGGAAGCCAGCCAAGCTTGGTTTCATTTTGTAAACAAAACTATTGTTATGAAAACAGCATCCAGGAACGGCACCAGAGTCCAAGAAGACTGCCAAGCACAGCCTTTGTCTGCAAAAAAGCTACTGGAAAAGCAGCCAAGGAAGCTTTCTTTATAAAAACAAGGGTATGTTTAGGAACAAAGAAAGGATAACAATAACAGTGGCCTTTTTACTAATTTTTCCATGATTGGAGCTGGTTTTGTGCCTGTCCCAGGATATCCAATTAGGGACCGTTACTGTTCAGATGGATGGAATGAATTGCTTCCAATCCTTAATTTTGATATTCCCAGCCCAGTAGCCAGGCTCTGTAATGGTGTCACTCAAGGTTTGGTAGCAAAGGCTCCTAAGATCAGCTCTAACCCACACCTAAATTATTCAGCGACCATGACAGCAGTGGGGAAGGCAGCGGAAATACTACTTAAAACTGGAAAGGTGGTGCTGTGTTGGTTCCCTTGTTGTAAGAAAGGCTGAACCTTGAAGGGAATGTCTGGAGCTTTGGGAAGGGGCTTGGACAGGCCAGTCTTTGGATGGCAGGGAGCGTGGGTGGACTTTGGTAAACTGGCAGGATGTGTGACACCTCCCATTACCTGGGACTTTACACCAAAACAAGTGTCGGATCCTGATGACACCTTGTTTGAGGGAAAGCTGTCTTTCCTATGATGACCCAAACAAGCAATTCTTTGCTTTGTCCTGGGGCTTGGGCCAATGCCTATCGAGCTGCTGTAGATCACTCTCTGAAGGTTAAGGTTGAGACAGAAACCCAAACCATACCACCTGAAACCAGTGATGTCCCTATTGGGCCCACGTGTGAAATCGAGGTCCAAACACAACTTGAAGTCAAAGCTGTCTCTACTGAGTCCACCAGAACTGGGACCCAATTTAAAAACTGGAAAGTCATTGTTGCTCCTATAAAGAAAAAGAAGACATTGGTAAGGGAGATCATAGAACTTACAGACCCATCTCTGCGACTGGAACGCATGGATAAAGAAGAAGAAGAAAGAGGAGAAGAAGAAGAAGGAGCAGAAGGGCCTATCCTGTCCATGCAGGAAGTAGCAGACAAAGGAGCAACAGCAACGGACAAAGGAGCGGCCGCCATAGAGGAAGAAGCAGCCGCCAGAGAGGGAGAAACAGTTGCAAGAGAAGGGGTGCCCCCAAAAGAACTGGGGGTGCATCCAAAGGAAAGCAGAGCAGTACCAAGAGAAAAGGGCAGCAGTACAAAGGCCCCATGGTGTATTGTCCCTTGATGATTTATATCCTGACTGCACATTCAGTGTTTCCGAACACACAAAGAAGGGACAAAAGCGTTCCCCTCAACCAGAGGGAGAATTATACCTTCCCCTCCAGACCCAAACTTCTCTTGGAGGCGTCATGATTGGATGAGGTCCTTATCTCGGCACCCAAAAGATGACTCGCTGCCTCTACCCGCTGGGTATTGTGAACAACCTAGAAGTCCATCTCCACGGCATGCTTGGTCCCCACTTCCACGTGAGAGATACAGAGAGGAGGTGGGAGCGGTTCCGTGGAAGAGCGGAAGAGTACAAAGGGAAGTGGAAAGTGAAATTACAGTCACTGACCCCAAGAGATCTTCAAGATTTATGAAGAGATTATACTCGCTTGCCTGGTGAATCCTCCACACCGTGAGGGTGAGACACCCGTTTAACAGAACAGGTGTCTGCACCTGTTCTCCCACAGGAGCATCCCAACACCTTCTGCATCATGGGAAGGAGCCACAATGCTTGTATTGACAATCTCACCACACGTCGAAATAAACAGAGAAGCAGCAATCAGACAGAATTAATGAGTGGTTATGGATGGTGGAGCAACCTGTGCTATGGATTTGTAGAGAGTGTGCATGGATAAAGGGTCCACGGTTGGGTAAACCCTCGTGAAAATGAACAGGAGCAGAGACAGTTCATTGTTTGATAACACCACGAGAAGGATGGAGCAGGGAAATGGGACGCTAGATCAGATGGACACCAATGGAGAAGGAAATGCCAAGCCTTGAGGTGGCCAGATACAAGGGTTAATGAGACAAAGAGGTGAAACGTGGAGTCAACAGGAAGACGAGAACGGGCAAATGCAGGTCACATCCGTGTTACACAAGCCCAACAAAAACACGAGGCTGGGAGGTCTCCTCTGATCCAAGGGCACTGTTCTCTGCTGCTGGGATTTGTGAGAGGAGAGAGAAGGGACATGAAGCTGGAGAAGTGGACCTCAGAGAACCTCATGATGTACAACATGGCCAAGGGAAAGGTCCTACACCTCGGTTGGGGCAACCCATGGTTTCAATCCAGGCTGGGAGATAACGTGATTGGAAGCAGCCCTGAGGAGAAGGACTTTGGGTGTTGGGGGAGGAGAAGTATACAGGAGCTGGCAATGTGCGCTCCCAGACCAGAAACCACCCATGTCCTGGGCTGCATCCAGAGCAGTGGAACCAGCAAGGCCAGGGAGGGGATTCTGCCCCTCTGCTCCGCTCTGGTGAGATCCCACCTGGAGCCCTGTGTCCAGTTCTGGAGTCCTCAATAAGATCTGTTGAAGCGAATCCAGAGGAGGCCACAGAGATGGAGGACTCTCACATTCAGGTTCTTCACTCTGGCAGCGATGCCTTGTCACAGATCAGCAGCCCAGATGGGTTTCCTTCTACGACTCCAATTCATCCTTTTCCACTGGTCTAGCCATCCCCATAGGGCATTGGTGTATACCACGAATCGGTGTATAGGTAGAGCCTTGGTCATCCTCTTTCTGCGATGTCCAGGGCCAATTGGACAGCTCTGAGTTTCACAAACTGACTCGATTTGCCTTCACCTTCCACCACTCGTCAGGTGGGACTCCAAGCAGCTGCTTTCCACTTCCGGCTCCTCCCTACAATACAGCAGGAACCATCGGTGGAAAGCGCATATCGTGTCTCTTCATCTGGCTCATTATATGACGGAGCTTCTTCATCTCAACTCATTGGCTCTTCTTCCTCTTCATCTGCCAGACTGAAGTTCCCACCTTCAAGCCAATTAGTTATAATTTACAAAATTCCAGGGCGATTCAAGTTCCCAATTCGGACACATTGTGTAATCAAAGCAATCCACTTGCTCCACGTGGCATCGGTGGCATGATGCGTAGAGGGCACCTTCCCTGGTAATCGGGGTGCCAGGAAGAGGTGTGTTTCGGTACCAATCACCTCTGAAGCTGCTCGTGTGCCTTCATACGCCACTATAGTTTCCTTCTCCATCGGGGTGTAATTGGCCTCAGAACCTCTGTAGCTTCGGCTCCAGAAACCCAGTGGTCGCCCTCATGTCTCGCCAGGCACCTTTTGCCAGAGGCTCCAGGAGGGACCTTTATCTCCAGCTGCAGAGTAGAGTACATTCTTTACATTTGGTCCTGTCTTCACTGGCCCAAGAGCCACGGCATGTGCAATTTCTTGCTTGATCTTCCTGAAAGCTTCTTGTTGTTCAGGACCCCATTGGAAATTGTTCTTTTTACGGGTCACAAAGCAAAGAGGGCTCACAATCTGGCTGTGCTCTGGGATGTGCATTGTCCAGAACCCTATGGCTCTAAGAAAAGTTTGGGTCTCTCTCTTGTCAGTGGAGCCATTGCTACAATCTTATTGATGACATTGGCTGGAATCTGGCGCCTTCCATCTTACCATTTCACCCCTAGGAACGGGGTCTCTCTGGCAGGTCCCTTGACCTTGCTCTTCTTGATGGTAAAACCAGCCTCAAGGAGAATCTGGATAATCTTCTGTCCTTTGTGGAAGACTTCTGCTGTGTCCTCCCATACAATGATGTCATTGATATTCTGGATATGTTCTGGGGCCTTACCCTTCTCTAGTGTGGCCTGAATTAGTCCATGACAGATGGTTGGACTGTGCCTCCACCTCCAGGTGTACTGAATGCCCCTCCAGGTGAAAGCAAACTGTGGCCTGCACTCTGCTGCTAAGGGAATGGAGAAAAACACGCTGGCAATGTCAATAGTGGTGTCACCACTTTGCTGTCTTGGACTCTAGCTCATACTGGAGCTCCAACATATCTGGTCCTGCAGCACTCAATGGCAGTGTGACTTCATTTAAGCCACGATAGTCCACAGTCAGCCTCCATTCTCCATCAGACTTATGTACAGGTCAGATGGGACTATTGAAGGGTGAATGGGTTCTGCTGACCACCCCTTGGCTCTCCAGCTTCCAAATCATCTTATGGATGAGGATCACAGTATCTTGGTTCATCCGATACTGTCACCTGTGTACGGTTATTGTGTCAATTGGCACTTCTTGATCTTTAGCTCGCAGTAGTCCCACTAAGGAAAGGTCTTCAGAGAGGCCAGGAAGGGCAGACAATCACTTGGACTCCTCTTCAATCACCGTGGCTACACCAAAAGCCCACTGGTACCCCATGGGTCCTTGAAGTATCCTCTTCTTAGGTATTCCACATCAAGAATGCCAGGGGCTTCTGGCCCCATCACAATGGAATGCTTTTCCCATTGGTCTCCTGTCAAGCTTATGTCGGCCTCTACCACTGACAAATCCTGAGACCCTCCTGTCACTCCAGAAATAGAAACAGTCTCTGTACTCTTATGCTCCGATGGCATTGAAGTACACTGGGCACCAGTTATCTACCAAAGCTCGGTATCCAACGTGCCAGGTCATTGAACCCACACAGCCCAGTAAACCCGATTGTCTTTTTGGTCCCTCTCCTTCTCCTGGCAGAAGGCAGGGCCCCTCTATTGGTCTTGATCAGAGCATTCGTCGTCGGACTTTGACTTTGATTTCTTGGAGGCTTTTTTGTTACCATGGAGGCGGATCTCCACCTTCTTGTGTTTCAGTGATTGCAGTTTCTTTTCTAAAAACTCTGTATCTACCACGTAGACAACTTCCTTGTCGGTGTCCTTCTGTCTCAGCTCCCTCACTCTAGCTTCGAGTTGGGAAGTGTGTTCGCCACCCCACTTCTTCGTGTTCTCTCCCTTGCTGCGTAGGTGTGCCCATAGTAGGTTATGTGACCAACGCTTAGGGTTTTCTTTCCCTCGAGGTGGGAATGATGGAGATCGTGAGTGAGACCAAGATCGAGGTCTAGGTCAACGCTTTATCGAACCCGCCATGATCGTTTCATTGGCCTTTCTGTAATCTCTATAACATCTGTCATCTCTGTCTCTAGGGTCGTCCTCATATCTGGGGTATTCATAACCTCTCTCTCCTCTTTCCCTATCGTAGGTAGGTCAGTGTAGGGAATCGGAGGAGTCTTCCAGATTTTCCGCTATGCTCATTATTCAACAACACATGGTGTCCACATTTGGTTCTTCCATTTTTGAATGATGTGCGGTTATCAAGCACTAGGTACATGGATTAGGGGCACTTTAATTATCTTTTTCCATATGGGCTGCGTGCAGTGGACAGTCTCTGGAACTTGGATGTCATAATGGTTTGGATCAGAATAGATGACCTCCAACATGGCTAATTCCCGAAGGCATTGGATACCATCTTCAGCAGAATTCCACTTTCTTGGAGAGCTTGACAAATATTCCTTAAACGGGTGTCTCACTCTCACAGCGTAGAGGATTCGGATCCAAAGACTGGACGCCATTCTCTCCCTTCCCATTTCTTGTTCTATCACAGGATCTCGTGCTTCATGACCTTCAATCACATGACTATAAGCCCCATTGTCCCAGCATCGCACCAGCCAGGTGAGGATTCATTCACCAGGCAAGCGAGTATAATCTCTTCATAAATCTTGAAGATCCCTTGGGGTCAGTGACTGTAATTTCACTTTCCACTTCCCTTTGTACTCTTCCACTCTTCCACGGAACCGCTCCCACCTCCTCTCTGTATCTCTCACCTGGAGGCGGGGACCAAGCGTGCCATAGAGATAGACTTCGCTCACGATACCCAGCGGGTGGAGGCAGCGAGTCATCTTTTGGGTGCCGAGATAAGGGCCTCATCCAATCATGACGCCTCCAAGAGAAGGTCAGGTCTGGAGGGGAAGGTATAATTCTCCCTCTGGTTGACGGGAACACTTTTGCCCCTTCTTTGTGTGTTCAGAAACACTGAATGTGCAGTCAGGATATAAATCATCAAGGGACAATACACCATGGGGCCTTTGTACTGCTGCCCTTTTCTCTTGGTACTGTTCTGCTTTCCTTTGGATGCACCCCCAGTTCTTTTGGGGGCACCCCTTCTCTTGCAACTGTTTCTCCCTCTCTGGCAGCTGCTTCTTCCTCTATGGCGGCCGCTCCTTTGTCCGTTGCTGTCGCTCCTTTGTCTGCTACTTCCTGCATGGACAGGATAGGCCCTTCTGCTCCTTCTTCTTTTTCTCCTCTTTCTTCTTCTTCTTTATCCATGCGTTCCAGTCGCAGAGATGGGTCTGTAAGTTCTATGATCTCCCTTACCAATGTCTTCTTTTCCTTTATAGGAGCAACAATAACTTCCCAGTTTTTAAATTGGGTCCCAGTTCTGGTGGACTCAGTAGAGACAGCTTTGACTTCAAGTTGTGTTTGGACCTCGATTTCACACGTGGGCCCAATAGGGACATCACTGGTTTCAGGTGGTAAGGTTTGGGTTTCTGTCTCAACCTTAACCTCCAGAGAGTGATCTACAGCAGCTCGATAGGCATTGGCCCAAGCCCCAGGACAAAGCAAAGAATTGCTTGTTTGGGTCATCATAGGAAAGACAGCTTTCCCTCAAACAAGGTGTCATCAGGATCCAACTTGTTCTGGTGTAAAGTCCCAGGTAATGGGAGGTGTCACACATCCTGCCAGTTTACCAAAGTCCACCCACGCTCCCTGCCATCCAAAGACTGGCCTGTCCAAGCCCCTTCCCAAAGCTCCAGACATTCCCTTCAAGGTTCAGCCTTTCTTTCTTACAACAAGGGAACCAACACAGCACCACCTTTCCAGTTTTAAGTAGTATTTCCGCTGCCTTCCCCACTGCTGTCATGGTCGCTGAATAATTTAGGTGTGGGTTAGAGCTGATCTTAGGAGCCTTTGCTACCAAACCTTGAGTGACACCATTACAGAGCCTGGCTACTGGGCTGGGAATATCAAAATTAAGGATTGGAAGCAATTCATTCCATCCATCTGAACAGTAACGGTCCCTAATTGGATATCCTGGGACAGGCACAAAACCAGCTCCAATCATGGAAAAATTAGTAAAAAGGCCACTGTTATTGTTATCCTTTCTTTGTTCCTAAACATACCCTTGTTTTTATAAAGAAAGCTTCCTTGGCTGCTTTTCCAGTAGCTTTTTTGCAGACAAAGGCTGCGCTTGGCAGTCTTCCTGGACTCTGGTGCTGTTCCTGGATGCTGTTTTCATAACAATAGTTTTGTTTACAAAACGAAACCAAGCTTGGCTGGCTTCCCAGACAATGTTTTTCAAAACAAACCAAGCTTAACCAATCATAACCATCCTCTGCTACCAAAATCTGAGCAAGTTTGAACCGGCTTCCCCTCAAAATCTCCAACACTCAGTGAAAGCCCCTCCTCCACTTCCCCCTTTAGGCAAAGGAAGACAAGTATAGAAACTTAGAAAAAAAAAACAACCAAACCACCCCAAAATATATGTGTATTTTTACATATACAGTTAAATACAGTATGGATACTATGTAAAACTCCCAAGAAAGGGAAGAGGTGAAGGGAAAATGGCAAAAACGGGTAAAAAGGGGTAAAAAGCCAAAACAGGGGTGCACAATTGAAAAACCCGGTGAAGAACTAGCAAAATCTCACCACTTCCCTTGAGGAAAGTAGGACAGCCAAACCCGACCCAGCACTCTGCCCTGACACGTGGACAGACAACACAGCAGCCACCACAGGCCTCAGCTCCAGCCAGGACCAACGCAAGAGACCTCCTGCTCTCAAGCCTCGTCGGAGGAGAAGAGAGCGAACTCTCTTATCTACACCTTATTTATCTGTTGTGTTACGTTAAAGGAAATTATGGAACCTTTCCGTAGATTTCTGACCCCTGTTGCTAAGGAAGACCTAAAAATCCAAAAGCCAACCCACTACAATGTGTCTGCTGTTGGTTCTAGGGAGAATGATGGCTTTCCTGTCTGCTCACCCATACCAGCAGGATGCTGGGCAGGAGATCCATCTAAAAGGTGGTTTGATGAACTCCCATTGCCAGATCCCACCAGGCTGGAAGCCAGAAGGTTCCTGCAACTCTGCCTACCTATGAGTCAGAGACAGCTCAGATGATTCCAGAGCTGGCTGGGTCCTGGAAGAGGTTATGTGGAACCAGGAACGATGGGCTTGGCTTTTGGAAGGAACAGGAGTTGGAAAAAAAAGTGACAGTCCAATGGCATCACTCAAAATTGAAGTTTGGGATGATTATTGCACGTTCTGGTGTTGGTTTTCATGATAAAACTTACCACGAAATGTGGATTTGAGTCACAGCAGGGGTTTTGAGTTGAATTTGTCAACAAGAACTCACATAATCATCTTTCCATTGATAAAAACACATAATCAAGGCTCGAAACCCAACAAATGTTACTCCACAATTGTTAATTCCAGAAGAAATGTCCACAAAACAACTTGAGATGGAACAGAAAACCCCACAATTCCCATTTCCAGGTCCTTAACTCCATCCAAGGCACAAAGAGAAGGTTAACAAGTTAAACAAGGACATCTCAGATTTATTTTTAGCATTTGGAAAGAGAAACAACAGAGCTGGGACAGAAGAAAATGCTGGAGGACAATGGGAAGTGGTCACTGCTGGGTTAAATACAACAGAAATTGTCTTTCCAAAAACACTTCCAGGAGCTGCAGCAAAATCCTGGTAGTAATTAGTGAAATGGGAATAACTCAACAAACTGAACAGAAAATGGCACTTCACTCATTTTTCCATGCTCTTTGAAAGCCCCAAATTTAAAGCAAAGCAGAACATGACAGTTGAGCACAATCAAACTTGGAAGAAGAGCCACTAGGACACAGCTGATGGATCTCACAGGTGGTTGCTCCATCAAAAGTAGAGAGAAAGATGGAGCCTCGGACACGCATTCTCAGAACGATATGGATACCAAACCCCTCATCCAGCCCAAAGCCATACCTTCCTCCATTGGGTTCCTCCTTCACATCTTTCTTCCCAACTTCAGCCTGGAAGGCAAAAATAGGGGTCAGAACCTCCAGCCTTGAAAAGGATCAGGACAGTATTTCCATAACCGGGGTAATTAATTACCCGACGAGCCCAGATGTAGGAAGGCATCACCTTGAGAGGCAGAAGTTTGGGTTGGAAGAGAAAGTCCACGCACTTCCAACCCATTGCCATAGGCAGGAGGACCTCCCTTTGGATCACGTTGCTCCAAGCCTCATCCAACCTGTTACTTGATTAAAGAGCCAATGCTCACCTCACCACAACCCCCTTTCCAGGAGCTGCACAGAGCAATGAGGACTCTCCTCAGCCTCCTCTTCTCCAGGCTAAACAGCCCCAGGTCCCTCAGCCGCCCTCAGAACCCTGACCTCCAGTCCCTTCCCCAGCTCTGTTCCCTTCTGCAGATGCTCTCCAGTCCCTCAAGGTCTTTCTTGGAGTGAGAGGCCCAAAACTGAACCTGGGATTTGGGGTGCTGAGTGCTGCTGGCCACACCATGGCTGATCCAAGTCTAGATGATCGTGACCTTCTTGGCCACCTGGGCCACTGCTGCCTCATGCTCACCCACTGTCGACCAGCACCCTTAGGTTTTTTCCGCTGGGCAGCTTTCCAACTGCTCTTCCCAAAGCCTGGAGCCTTGGCTGGGGTTGATGTTGCCCAAAAGCAGGACCCAATTCTCAGCCTGGTTGAACTCCATCCCATTGGCCTCAGACCATTGATCCAGCCTGGCCAGGCATCATCCACAAAATAATAGCGAATGTCTTCTTTTGCACAGACAAGTGGCGGCTGCCCCATCCCTGGAGGTTTCACAGTTTCACAGTATCATAAGCTTGGAAAGGACCTCAGAGATCATCGAGTCCAACCTATAACCCAACACTAACACCAACCCATCATCTAAACCATGGCACTCAGTGCCTCATCCAGTCTTCCCTTAAACACCGCCAGGGTCGGCGACTCCACCACCACCCTGGGCAGCCCATTCCAATGGCCAATCACCCTTTCAGTGAAGAACTTTTTCCTAACATGAAGTCTAAGATGAGGTGTTCAAGGCCAGGTTGCATGGGGATTTGAGCAACCTGATCTAGTGAGAGGTGTCCCTGCCCAAGGCAGGCGGGGTGGAGCTGGATGTGCTTTGAGGTCCCTTCCAACCCAAACCATTCCAGGATTCTCTGACAACTACAACGTGACTGAGCATGTGGTTCCATCTCTGCTGTCACTGAGTCCCTGGTACCAGAAGACGCTGACCTCTCCATCCCCCAAGTGTCCAGCTGAGAAGAAACCCTGTTTCGGGAGCAGAGCGTGAATGCCGCGCTTTGTTGCCACCAGACTCTGTTCTGATGGAGCAGTCACAGTGACAAAGGCACCTTATTCTGTTCTACACAAGCCACAGGGAGCAGCTACAGAATGCTTTGAATCACAAAGTGTCCCCAAACTCATCCCTGATGGACCTTCCTCACCAGGAGTGCTTAAGGAATGATATTTTGCTTCATTTTCAGTGCTGAAGGACCTCATTACTGACATCTCATCATAGAATCATAGATGACCTGAGTTGGAAAGGACACACAAGTATCACTTGAGTCCAACATCTGTTCCACAGGACAATCCCAATGTTCACACCGTGTGGCTGAAGGCGCTGGCCAAATGCTGCTGGAATATTGTCAGGCTTCATGTGACTGCTTCCCTGGGAGTTGTTCCAGTGCTCCACCACCCTCTGGGGGAAGAACCTTTCTCTAACATCCAACCTAACCCTCCCCTGACACCCTCCCACCTTTCCCTCACGTGCTGTCATTGGTCACCAGAGAAAAGAGATCAGCACCTGCTGCTCCTCCTCCCCTTGTGAGGAAACAGTAGACAGCAATGAGGTCTCCCCTCAGCCTTCTCTTCTCGTGGCTGAACAATCCCAGGTCCTTTAGCCACTCCCAGACACCCTGTTCCGAGCCCCTTCCCCAACTCTGTTCCCTTCTCCAGATGCTCTCCAGCCCCTCAAGGTCTTTCTTGGAGTGAGGGGCCCAAAACTGAACCCAGGGTTTGAGGTGCTGAGTGCAGGGGCACGATCCCTTCCCTGCTCCTGCTGGCCACACCACGGCTGATCCAAGTCAGGATGCTGGTAGCCTTCTTGGCCATATGGGCCAACTGCTGGATCATGTTCAGCCATTGTTGACCACCCCTCTAGGTCCTTTTCCACAGGGCATCTCTCTAGCCACTCTTCCCAAAGCATGGAGCCTAGGCTGGGGTTGGTGTGACCCAAGAACACAACCCAGCACAGAACCTGGTTGAACCCCATCCCATTGGCCTTGACCCATGGATCCAGCCTGGCCAGGTTCCTCTGCAGAGCCTTCCCGCTCTCCAGCCCATGGATAAACCCTGGCCAGGTCCCTCTGTAGAACCTTCCTGCCCATCCTTGTGTTGTTGGTGAACCAACTGAGGGAGCAGATGAACACGGCTGTGATGGAAACCCTAACGTCATCACCGCTGGCTACGTTTCATGGAATGGCAGATCCCAAGCACCAAACCAACCTATGTCAGGAAAAGAAAGAGAAGTCCTCACCTCAGCAGAGTCTCCATTGGGTGACAAGGTGCAGGTCAGCGTGTGCTCACCCATCCTGTAGGGATATTGCTGCAGGAAGCTGTACATGGATCGGGCTGACCTGGGGCTGTCCAGTTGCACGATGGCCTATAGGACAAGAAGAAGAAGCTCCAAACAACCATCACTGGATCACATGACTAATAAATGACACTGGTATGGCCTGGAACATCCAGAATTCCTGGAGGGTTTCACTATCTTCATTTCACATTAGGTGGAAGCAGCATTTTTTTTATATAATCATGGAATGGGTTGGGTTGGAAGGGACCTCAAAGCCCATCCAGCTCCAACCCCCTGCCATGGACAGGGACACTTCCCACTGGATCAGGTTGCTCACAGCCTCCCATTTTGGTCCTGAACACCTCAAGGGATTGGGCAGCCACCACTTCTCTGGGCAACCTGGGCCAGTGCTTCACCACACGCACCATGAAGAAATTCTCCCTAAGATCCCACCTCAATCTCCCATCTTTCACCTCAAAATCAAATCAAACTCTTCTCTTGTTCAGGATGAGTGAAGAAGAGGTGGAAGTGTTGATCTCTCACCATCAGAATGTTCTTGGCACAGAGAGATGAAAAACTTCCTTTTTCAACACTTTGTTCCCATAAAATGGTACTTGCACCACAGAAATAATGTCTCACCTTGTTTTTGTTCTTCAGCACCACATAATGATCCACTTTTCCAAACCGAAGTCCTACACAAACCGCTTCGAGCTCTCTGTATCCATCGTCGGGCAAGTTCCCCAGATGCACGAACTGGTGATGCACAGTTTCTGTGTTCACCTGGAGAGAAGGGATGTCTTCATGAGCAGCTACTGAGCTGGGTTAGAAAAGCCTCACAGAGAAGTTATCTATTACTCAGATCCCACCAAAAAAAAACAGCATTCGCACCCCACAACGTTCAAATTTTCAGCTTCGCACCCCATTTTCCACTTGGAAAGAGTCAGCTCTGCTAAGAGTCATAGGATCATGGAATGGGTTGGGATGGAAGGGACCTCAAAGCCCATCCAGTTCCAACCTCATGCCACGAGAAGGAACATCTTCAACCAAATCAAGTTGCTCCAAGCTCCAACCAACCCGGTCTTGAAAACCTCCAGGGATGGGGCAGCCATAACTTCCCTGGGCAACCTGTGCCAGTGTTGGCTTTGTAGACACCCCAAATATTCAGATGTTCCACGTTGTTTTAATCTTGGTAGACCATAAAGATTCCCCATAATTAACAAAAGCATTGACTGAACGTGTAATGCGTTTTCTACGTTCTAATAGATACAGGGACCTCTTAAAATACCCAAGTGCTCAAGTTGATTTCTGATGATAGAATTATGGAAGCATTAAGGTTGGATGATACCTCTAAGGACACAGAATCATGGAATGGTTTGGGTGGCCACGAGCAGGGACATCTTCAATCAAATCAGGGTGCTTCAAGCCCCATCCAACCTGGTCTTGAACACCTCCAGGGACGGGACAGCCACCTCTTCTCTGGGCAATAGGGGCCAGGGCCTCTCCACCCTCAACCTGAAGAACTTCTCCCTGAGATCTCATCTCAATCTCCCCTCTTTCAGCTCAAAACCTTTCCTCCTCCTCCCATACCTCCACTCCCTGATCAAGAGTCCCTCCCCAGCTTTCCTGGAGCCCCTTTCAGTACTGGGAAGCCATTCTAAGGTCTCCCTGGAGACTTCCCTTCTCCAGGCTGAACAACCCCAACTCTCAGTCTGTCCTCATAGCAGAGGCACTCCAGCCCTCGGATAATCCTGTGGCCTCCTCTGGACCCATTCCAACACCTCCATCTCCTTCTTACGTTGGAGATTCCAGAACTGGACACAGGACTCCAGGTGGGATCTCACCAGAGTAGAGCAGAGGGGTGATGGGACAAGGGGGAATGACTTGAAATTGGAAGGGACATTAGGAAGAAATTCTTCACAATGAGGGTCAGGAGACCATGGCAGAGGGAAGTTGTGGATGCCTCATCCCTGGTGGTGTTCAAAGCCAGGTTGGATGGGGCTTGGAGCACCCTGCTCAAGTGGGAGGCATCCCTGCCCATGGAACTGGATGGACTCTGAGGTTCCTTCCAACCCAAACCACTCCCAGGTTCTATGATATTGCAGCCCACAGGGTACTAATCACATGTTCAAGTCACCTATTTTGATAATGTGGAGAAGACAAGCAACTTACCTTGGGGTCGGAATCTTTAATGATAGCAGCAAATATCGCCTCCTTTAAAAGAAAAAAAAACAGAGGTTAGAAGATCTGAGGTTAAAATATGTAAATAATGTAAAATACAGCTTCAGTGGCCCAAGTTCCTGCTTTATTACTCAAATCAAGAGCACCAGATCTTCCTCACATCTGTGTTAAGTCCTGCATGAGAAGACCAGGACCCAATGGAATCAGGATTCAAAAGGACACACAACCAGGATGGACCAAAGAGGTGGGGTTTGAAACTCAGCTCACCACACCCTGCACAGAACTCATTGGAATCATGGATGCTTTCATGGTTAGAAGGGACCTAAAAAGACCACCGAATCCAACTGCTCTTCCTGTACAGGACAACCCCAACATTTGCCCCGTGTGGCTGAGGGCGTTGGCCAAAGGCTTCTGGAATATTGTCAGGTTTGATGTGACTGCTTCCCTGGGGAGCTGTTCCAGTGCTCCACCACCCTCTGGGGGAAGAACCTCTTCCTAATATTCAACTGAAATCTCCCCTAGCATCTTCCTGCCATTCCCTCAGGTCCTATCACTGGTCACTAGAGAGAAGAGATCAGTGCCTGCTACTCCTCCTCCCCTTGTGAGGAAGTTGTAGACCACAATGAGGTCCCCCCCTAAGCCTCCTCCTCTCCAGCCTGAAAAGACCAAGTGACATCAATCAGCCTCTACTCTAGAGCCTTCACAAACTTTGTGGCATCCTCTGGACACTCTCCAGTAGTTTGATGTCCTTTTTATACTGTGGTGTTGGGTTGGAAGGAATTTCCATGAGCAGGGACACCTCCCACTGGATCAGGTTGCTCAAAATCCCATCCAACCTGGCCTTGAACACCTCCAGGGATGGGGGAGCCACCACTTCTTTGGGCAACCTGGGCCAGGGCCTCCCCACCCTCATCCTGAAGAATTTCTTCCTAATGTCCAAACTTAAAGCCGATCCCCCTCTACCATTACTCTAGGCTCTTGGAAAAAGTTTCTCTCCAGCTTCCCTGTAGCCCCCTGAGGTCCTGGAAGGCCTCTACTCACTTCATCTCTCACAGTTGGGCACTGGGGCACCGTGTCAATGCAGAGCTGGTTTCCATCCAGCGACATCGGGAAGCAGCTGTAGAATTTGACCATGGAATCAGCAGATTTCCTGTTGATCTCCAGATAGGCCTTCAGAGACAAAGAAAATAATGTTTAATAAAACAATCTGGATCATGGAATGGGTTGTGTTGGAAGGGACCTCAAAGCCCATCCAGTTCCATGGGCACGGACACCTCCCACTGGGCCAGGAGGCTCCAAGCCCCATCCAACCTGGCCTTCAGCACCTCCAGGAATGGGGCAGCCACCACTTCCCTGGGCAACCTGTGCCAGGGCCAGGGCCTCCCCACCCTCATCCTGAAAAAGTTCTTCCCAAGATCTCATCTCCCTCTTACAGCTCAAGACCATTCCCCTCATCCTGTCCCTGCACTCCCTGATTAAGAGTCCCTCCCCAGCTTTCCTGGAGCCCCTTTCAGTACTGGAAGGTCACTCTGAGTTCTTTATAGAGCCTTCTCTTCTCCAGCCTGAACAACCCCAACGCTCCCAGCCTGTCCTCATACAGGAGGTGCTCCAGCCCTCAGATCATTTCTGTGGTTTCCTCTGGATTCACTCCAAGAGCTCCATGTCCTTTCTGTGCTGAGGACTCCAAAACAGACTGCATTATTGGAATAATAATTATTAATTAATAACTAATACCAACTGGAATCACCTTCTTATGAGAGGATACAATGAGCACGTCCCTCACGCCTCCGAACGGCTTCGCCAGGTTGGAAACGTCCTCGACCGAGTAACCTTTTTCAGGCAGGTTCGAAACGAGCACCACGCACATGTCCTCAGGGTCCTGTCAGGGAACAGAAGGGGACATTGCTGATGAGTTCCTCAACTCCAAACCCAAACCTCAACTTTAACAAGGACACCTTGCATTTGGAACACGCAAAACCACTATTAAAGTGAACAAAGCACATTAAAAGATGTGCAATTACCCCAAAATAAAAGGTCATTTAAAAAGCACTTAAAAGATCAATTAAAACCTTTTGAGGACCTACACCTACACCCAAGGTACCTCTGCGCTAACCTGAGGCGCTCGATGTGAACTCATCGACACCCAAACCAAAGGAACTGCCTGGGATTACAGCCCTGGGATCCCAGGCCACAGCGTCTGGATCCATCCTTGTGACTGACCTTGCTGGGTGGCTCTGCTGTCTCCTCCACCTCCACAGTCACCACAGCAGCTCCTGAAAACAGAGGTGGGATTTAGAAATCCACAGATTTCTCCAAGTACTGGAGAGTTTTACTAACAGTTTATGAACAGACAGTGGGATCGACAAGTCTGCAGTTGACACCAAGCTGAGTGCTGCAGTTGTCACAGCAGAAGGAGAAGATGGCATTAAAAGGGAGCTGGACAGGCTGGAGAAGTGGAGCTGTGAGAACCTCGTGAGGTTCAATCAGGCCAAGTGCAAGGTCCTACACCTGAGTTAGGAATATCCAGGTACAAACCCAGGCTGGGCAAAGAATGGGTTTGGAGCAGACCTGAGGAGAAGGACTTGGGGTGTTGGGGGAGGAGAAGCTCCACATGAGCCGGCAATGTGCGCTCCCAGCCCAGAAACCACCCGTGTCCTGGGCTGCATCCAGAGCAGTGGGACCAGCAGGG
The DNA here is from genome assembly GCA_033556795.1 of Tapera naevia. Lineage (NCBI taxonomy): Eukaryota > Metazoa > Chordata > Aves > Cuculiformes > Neomorphidae > Tapera > Tapera naevia. The sequence continues at coordinate 29,849 of JAUMJJ010000238.1, read as the reverse complement.
CCAGGGAGGGGATTCTGCCCCTCTGCTCTGCTCTGGTGAGACTCCACCTGGAGCCCTGTGTCCAGTTCTGGAGTCCTCAGCACAGGAAGGACAGTGAGCTGTTGGAGTGGGTCTAAAGGAGGCCACGGATATGATCCAAGGGCTGGAGCACCTCTGCTATGAGGACAGACTGAGAGAGTTGGGGTTGTTCATCCTGGAAAAGGGAAGGCTCCAAGGGTACTTCATAGCAGCTTCCAGTACTGAAAGGGGCTCCAGGAAGTCAGGGGAGGGACTTTTTCCAATGACCTGGAGTAACAGGACGAGGGAAATGGCTTTAAATTGGAAGGGGGAAGAGTTAGATTGGACATTAGGAAGAAATTCTTCACAATGAGGGTGGAGAGACCCTGGCCCAGGTTGCCCAGGGAAGTTTTGGCTGCCCCATCCCTGGAGGTGTTCAAGGCCAGGTTGGAAGGGGCTTGGAGCCCCTTGATTCAGTGCGAGGTGTCCCTGCCCATGGAACTGGACGGGCTTTGTGGTCCCTTCCAACCCAAACCATCCCATAACCCTTAGCTGTGTTCGGCTGTAAACAAAGGGCCCCTGTGTTGCTCTGGAAGGTTGTGGGCAAAAGTAAGGTGTCCACATAATGAATACACTGTTTGATGTTTCCATCAGCAAACTTATCTTTTCTGACACCCTGTGCCACCATAATTTCTTTCCTCAAAAGCTTTCTCCTGAATTCACAAAGACAGGGGTTTGGGAGAAAAAACTCTCTCACTCTGCAATTCACCTTCATCAATTACAGCTTCGTTAACGTCCTCCACGTCCAGAGCTGCGACTGGAGGCTCCTCTGCCACTTGCTCTAAAAAAGAAATCGAAGATGACATCAAAACATTAAACTTTCTGTAACTGAGAAAGTTCTGGTCTGAGACCAATGAGATGAGGTTGAACCAGGCCAAGCGCTGAGTCCTACACTTGAGTCACAACAACCCCAGCTCCAGGACTGGGGAAGAGTGGCAGAAAAGAACCCTGGGGGTGCTGGCCAGCAGTGGCCCAGGTGGCCAAGAAGGCCACCAGCATCTAGGCTTGGATCAGCCATGGTCTGGTCAGCAGGAGCAGGGAAGGGATCATCTGCCTGGACTTGGTGCTGGTGAGGTTGCACCTCAAATCCTGGGTTCAGTTTTGGGCCCCTCTCTACAAGAAAGACCTTGAAGGTCTGGAGCACATCAAGAGAAGGGAATGGAGCTGGGGGAGGGGCTGGAGCCCAGGGATTCTGGGAGTGGCTGAGGGACCTGGGACTGTTTAATCTGGAGGAGACTGAGGGGAGACCTCATCACTGTCTACAACTCCTTCAAAGGAGGTTGTAGTGAGGTGTGTGTTGGTCTCTTCTCCTATGGAACAAGAGATGGGATGAGAGGAAATGGCCTCAAGTTGCACCAGGGCAGGTTCAGGTGGGACATCAGGAAACATTTCTTCACCAAAAGGGTTCTCAGGCCCTGGCAGAGGCTCCCAGGGAGGTGGTGGAGTCACCATGCTTGGAAGGGTTTAAAACATGAGTGGATGAGGTGCTCATGAATCTGTTTTCATATTGGGCAGGTATAGCTGGACGTGGAATTCTGGTGCCAGAACTACCTGCCACAGGTGCAGCATCCATCCCTCCTTCTGACTCGGTCTCCGCTACCTTCACAGGCTCTGTATCTCCGTATCCTTCCGTCACACTCGGTGCATTCAATGGCTTCATTTCCTCAACTTCCATTTCGGCCTCTGTTGAGATCTGGATGTCTCCATCTACAGCAGCTTCTGCTGGGATGGAACAGCAGCAAAAAGCCTCCTTCATTCCAAGATATTTCATCAATCCACTTCCAAAAGAAGAAAGAACTGAATGATCCATTGTCCTGCCAGATATTCAGAGCCCTCCAACCACAGGAATTCCTGCTCCTCATGACACATGGGCAGGAAAAGCTCATCCCAGCTTTGCAGGACAACTTTGTGGTTGTGAAAGGACCTGTTTCCCCAACCCAATCTGGTTTCCCTCATCCTCTGCTACTCCAGACCCACAAAGACCACTGATAAACCCAGCATCAGCCAAGCTGCAAGAATGGTGCTGCCCTATCCAATCATCTCCACTTTGGTGAGCCCAGAAAAGGGCTGAAAGCTTGGACTCAGTTTAAAATTCCTGCTTTGGGAAGACGCACAGAAAAACACCTCCCTGTGTTTCAAAGAATCATGGAACACCTTCGGTTGGAAGGTACCTCAAAGTCCATCCAGCTCTAAACCCCTGCCACGGGCAGAGACACCTCCCTGACCGGCACCTGATACATCACTGAATCCAAGCCTCATTCAACCTGGCCTTTAACACCTCCAGGGATGAAATCTCGGGCTTCTGGCTGATGGCAAGTTAGAATCAGGGAACCATGGAATGGTATGGTTTGGTTTGGAAGGGACCTCAAAGCCCATCCAGTTCTACCTGCCACGGGCAGGGACACCTCCCACCAGATCAGGCTGCTCAAAGCCCCAACCAACCTGGCCTTGAACACCTCCAGCGACAGGACAACCACCACTGCTCTGGACAACCTGTGTCCGTGTCTCACCACCTTCACCATGAAGAATTTCTTCCTCATGTCTAATCTAAACCCTTCCAATTTAAAGCAATTAGAGCTTTAATGCTCTAATGCCCCCTGAGAAGCTCAACAGGAGCCGGCAGTGGGCTGGATGGGCTTTGAGGGCCCTTCCAACCCAAACCATCCCATGATTCTGGGTACAAAACCTCCCTCCTCCGAGAGTCTGCGGTCTCTTTCTTTAATCGACTGCCAAGGATTCGTGTTTTCTATCCATAAGATAGTGCTGAATTGTGGTTTTACACCACCTTAATTCCAGTCTGGAGACTGGATTCCAAAGTAACTGAGCTGATGAATGAACCAAGACCAAGACATTTACTGATTAAGACCCAATTATTGTGGTTCCATTGATTCTGAGGTATTTACTGAGGTTTGTCCTCTTTGCACTGAAGAAGAGAAATAGGAACAAAGAGGAAGGCAATGATGGGTGGCATCACCAGATAGGAGGAACCCAACCCTCACCTGGAATCGCTTTTGTTGCTTTGGCAGCTGGGTCCCGATCCTTGCTGCAATGAGCAAAATATAAAGAAAGATCAGTTTTAAAGACAATTAATGAACATTAAACCATATAAAAAAGCTCAAATTCAGTAAAAGAAACCAAACACAGAGGAACCTGTCTGGTTTCCAACTGTTCTGCAACACCAGGGGCAGGGAAGGGCAACACTTACTGCATGCTGGGCACAGCTTTTTCAATGTTTCGGGCCCGTTTCTTTAAGTTTGTTTTGACCTGGAATGGAGAGAAAGAAAAACTTTTACTGTGTCTTCTATACTTTACAAATGTGTGTAAATATTATATACATACAAAAATAATAGTATTATTAATGGTACTTGTCCAGAGAAGTCACAGATGCCCCATCCCTGCAGGTGTTGAGGGCCAGGTTGGATGGGGCTCTGAGCAACCTGATCCGGTGGGAGGTGTCCCTGCCCATGGCAGGAGGGTTGGAGCTTTGAGGTTCCTTCCAAACCAAACTGTTCCATAATTCTATAGAATCATAGAATTGCTTGGTTGGAAAAGACATTTGAGATCATCGAGTCCAACTGTACCTGTCCAGTGCTGAACCAGATCTCTGAGCACCTTAGCTACCCATCTTTTAAATTCCAGGGATGGTGACACAATCATGTGAGAACCCTTTTGCTGAAGAAATGTTTCCCAATGTCCAATCTGAATCCAATCTGCCCTGGTACAACCTGAGGCCATTTCCTCTCGTCCTATCACCTGTCACCTGCGAGAAGAGACCAATACCCACCTAACTACAACCTCCTTTCAGGGAGTTGCAGACAGTGATGAGGTCTCCCCTCAGCCTCCTCTTCTCCAGGCTAAACAACCCCAGTTCCATCAGCTGCTCCTCGATTCCTCACAGGACTTATTCCCCACACCCTTCCCTACCTCCCTTCCCCTCCTCTGGACGTACTCCAGCCCCTCAATGTCTTTCTTGCAGTGAGGGGCCCAAAACTGAACTCAGAATTCGAGGTGTAGCCTCACCAACGCTGAGCATAGTGGGACGACCCCTTCCCTGCTCCTTCTGGCCACACCATGGTTGATCCAAGCCAGGACACCGTTGGCCTTCTTGGCCACCTGGGCCACTGCTGGCTCATATTCAGCCACAGCTGAACAACATCCCACATCCTTCCCCACCAGGCAGCTTTCCAGCCACTCTTCCCCAAGCCTGGAGCACTGCCTGGGGTTGTTCTGCCCCAAGTGCAGGACCCGGCACTTGGCCTGGTTGAACCTCATCCCATTGACCTCTGCCCACGGATCCACCCTGTCCAGATCCCTCTGCAGAGCTTCCCTACCTTCAAGCAGATCAACACTTCTACCCAGCTTAGTGTCCCCCACAAACTTGCTACGGGAGCATTCGATCCCCTCATCCAGTTTGTTGATAAAGATATTGAGCAGACCTGGATCCAACATGGAGCCCTGGGGACACCAGTTGTGACCGGCCTGCAACTGGACTTGTGTCCATTTACCACCACTCTTTGGGCCTGGACAATCAGTCAGTTTTTACTCAGCAGAGGGTTGGCCTTTGCAGGCCAATTCTACAATTTTCATGTTTATTTTAGATGAGTGGTTACGAAAAGAAAACAAAAATAGTGACTAAATCAAATTTTCTAGAGGACTTGGGGTATGGAGCAGAACACCACGTCACACCCGTGGTATCAACCTGTTCACCACGGGGCTGCTCACCTGCTCAGGAGAAGCTTTGGGCTTTTCCGCCACGCTGATCGTCACCCGTTTGCCGTTCACCAGCACCGGCACGGTTTCGCCGTACTCCACAGCCGCCATCACGGCTTCTTTGTAGTTCATTTCCAAGAAGGCCTGAAATAAACAGCAATTTCAGTCTTATAACAAACAAAAGATACAATTCCCTGAAGTTTCTCATTGGAGAACCCAGTCCTAATGGAATTGCAGCTCCTCCTCTCTCCAGGTTCATAGAATCCTGGAAAGGACCTCAAAGCCCATTCAGCTCCACCCCCCGCCACAGGCAGGGACACCTCCCACTGGATCAGGGGCTCCAAGACCCATCCAAGCTGGTCTTGAACACCTCCAGGGATGGAAAAGCCACAGCTTCCCTGGGCAACCTGGGCCAGCGCCTCACCACCATCATCCTTCTTCCTAATGTCCAAATTAAACTTTTCCCCTTCCAATTTAAAGCTGTTCCCCCTTCTCCCATCACTCCAGGCCCTTGGAAAAAGCCCCTCCCCAGATTTCCCAGAGCCCCTTTCAGTACTGGAAGCTGCTCTAATGTTTCCCCACAGCCTTCACTTCTCCAGGCTGAACAACCCCAACTCTCTCAGCCTGTCCTCACGGCAGAGGTGCTCCGGCCTTTGGATAATCCTGTGGCCTCCTCTAGACCCGTACCAACAATTCCATATCCTTCTTATGTCGGGGATTCCAAAACTGGATGCAGGACTTGAGGTTGGGGTCTCACCAGAGTGGAGCAGAGGGACAGAATCCCCTCACTCACTCTGGTAGCCCCTGGAATCTGTTGAAAAAGCCTGGATTTTGATGTTCTACAAAGAACATCCCAGCTCCTCTGATATTTACAGCCCAGACAGGCAGCAAGAACGAGGTCACAAAGTCAAGATTCCAAGCGATTCCAAGACTCCAAGTGTGATCCTTAGTGAGAAACTCTTCAAGAAGCCTTATCCCAACCGAAATCACATTTGTTCACTGCTTGATGATTTCTTTGGCATTCAGAATCAAAACTCACCTCGTTTCTCGAGCGAAGGACAAGGAGGTCACTCACTTTGCCAAATGGTTGGACGATTTTTTTAATATCCTGATCAGAAAAGCCATCATCTGGTAAATCAGAGATGTGAAGAACCGTGCCACGACTCAGGAGCTCCTCTCTCAACAGCTATGAGTTAAAACCAAACCAAAGATAAACATATGCCAAGTCAAGCCCAGTAAAAGGAAAATGATCATGGAATGGCTTGGGTTGGAAAGGATCTCAAAGCCCATCCAGTTCCACTCCCCTGCCATGGGCAGGGACACCTCCCACTGGATCAGGGAGCTCCAAGCCCCATCCAACCTGGCTTTGAACACCTCCAGGGATGGGGCAGTCACAGTTTCTCTGGGCAACCTGGGCCAGGGCCTCCTCACCCTCATCATGAAAATTTCTCCTTCAGTTCTCATCTCGATCTCCCCTCTCTCAGCTCAAGACCATTCCCCCTCATCCCATTCCTGCACTCCCTGATCAAGAGCCCCTCCCCACCTTTCCTGGAGCCCCTTTCAGTACTGGGAGGCTGCTCTAAGATCTCCCCAGAGCCTTCTCTTCTCCAGGATGAACAACCCCAACTCTCTCAGCCTGTCCTCATACAGGAGGTTCTCCAGCCCTCAGATGATCTCCGTAGCCTCCTTGGGACCCGCTCCAACAGCTCCACGTCCCTCCTGTGTTGGAGATTCCGGAACTGGACACAGGGCTCCAGGTGGGGTGTCACCAGAGCGGAGCAGAGGGGAAGAATCCCCTCCCTGGCCCTGCTGGTCCCACTGCTCTGGATGCAGCCCAGGACATGGGTGGTTTCTGGGCTGGGAGTGCACATTGCCAGCTCATGTGGAGCTTCTCATCCCCCAGCACCCCAGGTCCTCCTCTTCAGGGCTGCTCCCAATCACACCGTCCCTCATCCTGCATTGAAGCCACAGATTGCCCCAACCCAGGTGCAGAAGAGAGAGGGAAACAGAAACTCACCCTGTTATAAGGAGCAAGATGACGTTCACTGCTTCCTGTGGATTCTTCTTCGTCATCCTTTTCCTTCTCCTCGCTTTTGGGTAAATCTTTGGTTTTAGGAGATGAAGAACCTGGTGCAGGCAAAGCAGGTTTATCTTTCTTCAAAGCCTTTGTAGAGACATGTTTTTTCAGTGGCGTCTTCGGTTTTCCAGGCACCTTCCCTAAAGGTCCAGGAGAGGGTTGTGATTTTCCCAATCCCGATGATCCTTGCTCAGATTTACGTTTATTGAACTCTGCTAGAAAGGCATGGCCCAAACTTTTCACTATGGCCTCCAGAGCTGATTTCCTGTCTGTGTGGAGAAGGGAAAACAAGCTGGGGTTGATTGGTCTGGTTTTCAAACAAACCTCAAACACACCTCTTGGTGGGTTTTCCACAGTTTCAGGTTCCCTACCCGCTTCTGGGTCAACCCTGGGCCTCAATGAAGTCCAGCTACCTCACTCACAGCCTAGCAGAGGTGGTCTACAAACACTGATGAACCTCTGTGCTCTTTCCACTGCATTGCTGTGTGATTTGATGTTTCAAGTTAGTCCAACAACAAGAAAATCATAGAATCACCTGGTTGGAAAAGACCTTGGAGATCATCAAGTCCAACCGTACCTGTCCACTACTGAACCAGACCCCTGAGCACCTCATATACCCATCTTTTAAACCCATTCAGGGACACAACCATCTCTCTGGGCAGCCTCTGCCAGAGCCTGAGAACCCTTTCCATAAAGAAACGTTTCCTGATGTCTAATCTGAACCTGCCCTGGTGCAACTTGAGGCCATTTCCTCTCATCCTATTACCTGACACATGGGAGAGGAGATCAAAATCCACATCGCTACAACCTTTCAGGGAGTTGTAGACAGTGACGAGGTCTCCCCTCAGTCTCCTCCCTGTACTGAGGACTCCAGAACACCTTCTAAGCCTACTTCTCATAAAAGCTGACCTCTGAAACAGCATTTTGCCTTGAAAAAAGTCAAGGTGACACAGAAACCTCTTGAAATCAACTCAGCATTTCTGAAATCTCAAGAAGTTCCAATGCCTCAGAGTGTCTTTCCCCTTTACCTTCTGATCGGGTCGATCTCTCTGATGTCCAGCTGCTACTGGACGACCTCTGCAGCCGAGCGCTGGTTCTCAGCGTATTCCTCGATCGCTGAGGTGACCTGGACCTGTGTCTGGGGCTGAAACGTCGCATCCCATGAGGGCTTCGGCTTCTTGGTCTTCTTGGTCGGAAGCGACCAGGGCTCCTGGACCTGGATCGCGAGCGGTAGAGACCAGAGGTGGAGCTGGTGACCCTGGAATGCCTGGGACTGGGGCTGGTGGAGCTGGAACGGTGCCGCAGGGTCTGGTTTTCCTTCCGCTCACTGGCATTTCTAAGAGGATAAAGACACCAGATGAGTTTTGAAGAGAAGAAACAGACAAAAAAAAAAGAACCCAAACTGACAAATTGAGAGTCTTATTTGTTAAAAAACGAATTTTAAACACTGGTAAAGTCTTTGCTGTAGGAATTTAGGATTGGTAGAATAGGAAAGGAGCAAGGAGGACAGAAAAACCTCCATGAACTCTGCTTTCATGGAGAAAACTGTCCAGAAAATTGATGCTGTGAACTGCAGCACCATGGGAAAGGAACAGGAAACGGGGAGGAGTAACAACTAAGACAGAATCATAGAATCATAGAATGGTTTGGGTTGGAAGAGACCTCAAAGCCCATCCAGTTCCAACACCCTGCCATGGGCAAAGACACTTCCCACTGGGTCAGGTTGCTCAAAGCCTCGTCCAACCAGGCCTTGAACACCTTCAGGGATGGGGCAGTCACCACTTCCCTGAGCAACCTGTGCCAGGGCCTCCTCACCCTCATCCTGAAGAATGTCTTACCAAGATCTCACCACAGTCTTCCTCCTTCCAGTTTAAAGCCGTCCCCCCTCATCCTGTCACTCCAGGCCATTGGAAGAAGTCCCTCCCCAGCTTTCCTGGAGCCCCTTTCAGTACTGGGAGGCTGCTCTAAGGTCTCCCCAGAGCCTTCTCCTCTCCAGGATGAACAACCCCAACTCTCCCAGCCTGTCCTCACAGCAGAGGTGCACCAGCCCTTGGATCATCTCCATGGCCTCCTCTGGGCCCATTCCAACAGTTCCATCTCTTTCTTATGTTGGGGACTCCAGAGCTGGACACAGGGCTCCAGGTGGGGTCTCACCAGAGCAGAGCAGAGGGGCAGAATCCCCTCCCTGGCCCTGCTGCTTCCACTGCTCTGGATGCAGCCCAGGACACCTCCAGGGATGTGCCACCCTCACAGGAAAACATTTCTTCCTAAGATTTTATCTCAACCTACATCAAACTAATTAAGGAAAGCCATAGGAGAAAGTACCAATAATCCAAGTCACATCATTCCTATTTCTTCATAAGCTGAAATTCGTGGAGACATTGAACCACTAAAGAATCCAAAGTTGCTGAAATTTGAGTAGAATTATCTCACAGGGCGTGTGTTAAAAACATTAACAGTAAAGAGAGTCATCATGGGCGTTGGAACTCGATGATCTTTAAGGTCCCTTCCAACCCAAACCATTCCATGATTCTATAACCTTTAAGGGCAGAATATGAGTTCCAGTGTTCTCCAGCTGGTGATGGCGTAGCTCCTTCAGGGATCTCTCGTCTGAGCAGCTTTGAAACAAGAAGGAACACCCATATGCCAGCGGCCAAACGGGTTCCCAGTGGCCAACAAGAGTGGCTCAACTGGAAAACCATGAAGCTCAATGGTCTGAAATCACCTGGGAAGTTTAATCAGGATCTATCCCTGCTTGGCCTCGCTTGATACCACAGTTCTACATCCAATTGAGGCCCTGCAGAGGGATCTGGACAAACTGGAGAGCTGGGCAATCACCAAGCACAAGAAGTTCAAAAAGGAACATGATGGATTTTGCACCTAGGGCACAGCAACCTTGGATGGAAAAACAGACCATGGAGCGAGAGGCTGGAGAGCTGCCCTGTGGAAAGGGACCTGGGGGTTCTGGTCAAAGGCAAGGTGACATGAGTCAAGAAGGCAACCGCGTCCTGGGGGACACCAAGCACAGCATCTCCTGCCAGGTGAGGGACCCACTCTGCGCTGGTGCAGCCCCACCTCAAATATTGTGCTTAGTTTTGGGCACCACACTACAAAAAGGACATCAAACTACTGGAGAGTGTCCAGAGGAGGCCACAAAGCTGGTGAGGGATCTAGAGGAGAAATCGTCTGAGAAGAGGCTGAGGTCACTTGGACTGCTCAGGCTGGAGGAGACTCAGAGAAGACCTCATTGTGGTCTTCAGCTTCACAGAATCATAAAAACAGAGAATCATAGAATGGTTTGGGTTGGAAGGGACCTTAAAGATCATCCAGTTCCAACCCACCTTCCACGGGCAGGGACACCTCCAACTAGACCAGGCTGCTCACAAGGGGAGGAGGAGCAGGAGCTGATCTCTTCTCTCTGGTGACCAATGACAAGCCCCAAGGGAATGACAAGAAGATGCCAAGGAAGGGTTAGGTTGGACATCAGGAGAAGGTTCTTCACCCAGAGGGTGGTGGAGCACAGGAATAGCTCCCAGGGAAGCAGTCACAGCACCAAACCTGACAATATTCCAGAAGCATTTGGACAGTGGCCTCAGCCACAAGGTGAATGTTGGGATTGTCCTGTGGGACAGGAGTTGGACTCGATGATCCTTTTGGGTCCCTTCAAACTCAGGTCATTCTATGATCCTATAGCTGGATTATTTACCAGGTGCTCATACGAGCAGGACATTAAAATCAACCCGTTAGCAGCAAGCAGTTACCTCTTGGAGGAGTGTGACTCAGGGTTCCAGTCTGGGTACCTGTCAAAACAAACACAAAGCATGAGGGAATCGATCTATTTGGTACCTGAAGGACACTTTCATGGATGTGTAGTGGTGTTTATGGATGAACGTTCCCGTTGAGGACTGCAAAGCACCGAGTACCACCTCAACTTTAACTCCCAGTTTAGAATAGACTCATAGAATGGTTTGGGTTGGAAGTGACTTCAAAATCATTCCAGTTCTGTCCCACTGCCATGGGCAGGGACACCTCCCACTGGATCAGGTTGCTCAAGACCCCACCGAACCTTTGAACATCTCCAGGGATGGGGCAGTCACCATTTCTTGGAGCAAACTGAGTCAGGCCCTCCCAACCCTGATCGTGAAGAATTTCTTCCTAATGTCTCATGTAAATCTTCCCCCTCCCAATTCAAAGCCATTCCCCCTCATCTTGTCACTCCAGGCTCTTGGAGAAGGCCCTCCCCAGCTTTCCCGGAGCCCTTTCAGTACTGGGAGGCTGCTCTAAGGTCTCCCTGGAGCCTTCTCCTCTCCAGGCTGAACAACCCCAACTCTCTTAGCCTGTCCTCATACGGGATGTGCACCAACCCTTTGGATCACCTCCATGGCGTCCTCTGGGCCCATTCCAACAATTCCATCTCTTTATGCTGGGGACTCCAGAACTGGACACAGGGCTCCAGGTGGGGTCTCACCAGAGCGGAGCAGAGGGGCAGAATCCCCTCCCTGGCCCTGCTGGTCCCACTGCTCTGGATGCAGCCCAGGACACAAGGAGTTTCTGGGCTGAGAGCGCACGTTGCCAGCTCATGTGGAGCTTTCCATCAACCATCACCCCACATGTCCTTCCTCGTTTGAATACCAACAATCCTCATCAAGGTAAGCAGACAAGGATGCCCTACCACGTGTCGGGAATGCTTCCTGCATGGAGAGAAGGTTTCAAAGAGGTTCCTTACTGTTGGCGCAGCTGGCGGCAGCTCTCGATGTGGGAAGTGCTGTTCTGGTGCAGGATCCAGTACTGAGAGAGAAGAGACACCCAGAGAAGGTTGGTTAGAAGGGAAGACGTTGGTGTTTGACCCCAAGTTCTGATTACGTGTGGTATTTCACATCCTACCGCATTTTACCGAATGAATAATTCTTATTTCAAGGTCAAATCTTTCATTTAAAATTACAATTTTAACAAAAAAAGATGAAAACTTAATAATTATCAAGAGCTCTTAATGAACGCAAAGGGATCTGAGTAGACCTTCACAAGCTTCACCAAATTAAACAAAACTGCCTTCCAGCACTACTCTGAGCCAAGGTCACCTCACTTCCGATTAAATGGCCCATCACAGGATGCTTTGTGTTGGAAGGGACCTCAAAGCCCATCCAGTTCCAATCCCCTGCCATGGGAAGGGACACCTCCCACTGGATCAGGGTGTTCAAAGCCCCATCCAACCTGGCCTTCAACACCTCCAAGGATCAGGCAGCCACAGATTCTCTGGGCAACCTGTGCCAAGGCCTCCCCACCCTCATCATGAAGAATTTCTTCCTAAGATCTCATCTCAATCTCCCCTCTTTCAGCTCAAAACCATTTCCACTTGTCTTATCCCTGCACTCCCTGATCAAGAGTCCCTCCCCAGACTTCCTGGAGCCCCTTTCAGTACTCCTCTAAGGTCCCCCCAGAGCCTTCTCTTCTCCAGGCTGGACAACCCCAACTCTCTCAACCTGTCCTCATAGCAGAGGTGCTCCACCTCAGACCATTTCCGTGGCCTCCTCTGGACCTGCTCCAACAGCACCGTGTCCTTCCTGTGCTGAGGACACCAGTATTGAACGAAAGGGAACCATTAGCAGCCTCCACATCTCCTCAGGCTGAGGAGTGCGCGCACAGCAGAGCAGACTCAGGGTGGTGTCTCCAGATCTCAGCTCCCTTCTGCAAAGCCACCGCTCCCCGTGTCGGCAGCTCAAGGGCATTAGTTCCCGATAACGTCACAGCCAAAGGTCAGCCAAAAGGTCCAGTGATGTTTTCCATACACACCCAGATGTTCTTTATATCAAAAACCCCTAAACACAAGTCCTCCTCAGGAACTTGATGGGTCGAGCAGAGACGTCAACTCTCAAGCTTGAAAATCACTTAAGCCCAGGTTTAATCGCAAACACAGGATCAGTTCCCAGCACGGGAAACCACGTCTGGAGACTTTACTCCAGCTCTAATCCAATGAATAAACTGCCCTGCTGAGAAGACACATTGTGTGGTCTGAAACTGGAAGGTAACATGCACCATCAAGCGTCCTTAAAAACCAACTCCTGGCTGCTTTGGTATTTTCATGGAATCCTGGAATGGTTTGGGTTGGAAGGGATCTCAAAGCCCATCAGTTCCAACCCCATCGCCACGGGAAGGGACACCTCCCACTGGATCAGGGGGCTCCAAGACCCATCCAACCTTTGAACACCTCCAGGGATGGTGCAGCCACCATTTCTTGGGGCAAACTGAGTCAGGGCCTCCCCATCCTGATCGTGAAGAATTTCTTCCTAATGTCTCATCTGAATCTTCCCCCTTCCAATTTAAAGCCATTCCCCCTCATCCTGTCACTCCAGGCCCTTAGAAAAAGTCCCTCCCCAGCTCTTCTGGAGCCCCTTTCAGGTCCCATCTTTATTATACTTCGTGTGTGTCCATCCCAACAGCTGTACAAAACCCTTCCCATCATGAAGTGAAAACAAGGACAACGCTCACAGGCTGCTGATGCTTCTCTGATGCCAACCATCCTTCCAGCCCATTGGTAATCCTCATCCACCCCCAACTCACAGCATTCCAGGCAGCTGCATTGTCCATCGGAGAGGTGACGCTGCCTGAAGAGAGCCCGAAGTTGCACTGTTGAGTCAAAAGGCTTCTCCTTCTCCTGGTTCACCTCCAAACAAGACGCAGCTGAGATGGCTGAAGGCATCATCAAATAACCAAGACTCACAGAATCATAGAATCACAGAATGCCTTGAGTTGGAAGGGACCCACAAGGATCATTGAGTGCAGCTCCTGTCCCTGCACAGGACAACCCCAACACTCACACCGTCTGTCTGAAGGCATTGGCCAAATGCTTCTGGAATATTGTCAGGTTTGGCACCGTGACTTGTTCCCTGGGGAGCTGTTCCAGTGCTCCACCACCCTCTGGGTGAAGAACCTCTTCACTCCAGCCACCCATTGTTGAACATCCAGGGAATGGCTTTGGTGAGAAGATAAACACCAAACATAGACTTTCCAGAAGCCATCGTGGAGTGTTCTTCACATCCAGCTGCTGACTTGCCATGCATCATCCCATATGGAATGGTTTGGGTTGGAAGGGACCTCAAAGCCCATCCAGCTCCAACCCAGTCCTACATAAGGACTGTACAGATGTTTACAATAAAGTATCAAAGCTTAAAGAATACAGGTATCTCTATCTTTCATGAACAGACCTGTGACAGGTGGGCCATGGAGATGGAAGATGCTACAACTTTTCACTTCCAAACACCATACTCACAAAAAACACCTTTAGAGACAGAGAAATCATGCTGGAGGATCCTTTCCAGGTTACAAAAGGACTACAAAACACATTTATTGGTCTAGGTGCAACATCCTGAACAGAACTTTAAATTCTGGTGCTCTGTAGACACCTCAAAGCCATTGAAGATCCCATCAGAGCTCATTAATTAAGAAGAAAGACCTCCAGGAGAACTGCTCCAATGCTTTGGGAACAGGAGAAGCATTTCTCACTCCAAGCCAATCTTTCACCACAGTCATAAAATGGGTTGGGTGGGAAGAGACCTCAAAGCCCATGCAGTTCCAATCCCCTGCCATGGGCAGGGACACCTCCTACCAGATCAGGTTGATCAAGACCCCATCCATAGCAGAGCGAGGTTGAAAAGATGAGGGAAATACAGTCCAGATGCCGGAAACACAACAGTTCGGCCACTACCAGTGTCTCCAGAAGCTCTCCAGGAGCAGGAGCAGAGTCTCACATCCATCTGTGATCCTCTCTTTTAAATTAACACCAGATATCTTCCTTAGGTCTCTTCCAACAGGCGATGCTGCTTTCGCTCCAGCCTTGGCAAGAAAACAAATCCCAGGTGACTCTGGACTTCAGGGCAAGACCAGATTAAAGGCACCTATGGAAAAGTGTCATCACCACAAGTAATCCAAACATGAAATCCATTGCTTGAAAATTCACAGAGACTTTGTTTTTCAGATATCCAATGTTTTCCAGCTTTGTAGAAGAAGCTTCTCCTCATTCGGTCCCTTCCATCAGCTTCATCCACTCTTGTTCCACGTTATGCACCTCATTCTCCCCATCCGCCACATCACAAGGACAATTCTTACAACACAGCATTCCCAAACTGCTCATCACCACGTGGTACCACATGCCAGGAGTCACCTCCTCTGGCCACTCTGACCTAAACCCAGCTCTGAAGATCTGACTCACCCATGGGTGGTGCCAGGGAGACCACAATCGACTTCTTGAGCCACCAGCAGCTCTTTCGCCTTGGAAGGGCTTCTTCCAGCTCTTCTTGTTCCATTATTTCTCAACTAAGATGTCACCTCATCATGGTAAACATCATCCACATGATGATGAACCAACCATTTCCTGGTATGGTCACCCACGTGTGACCACCAGTTCCTGCTGTGCCCTTGCCCATTGCTCCTCTTTGCAGTGTGAAGGTCCCTTTCTAGATGCTTCCTCCACAACACCAGCACGATTTTAAAGACAACAACTAAATGTTAAGGTCACCCTGCAACTGAGACAAAGACAACAAGCACCAAACCAGGGAAACCGGAAGCAAGAGGAAGTCTTCGTTCTTCAGAATTCACAAATATGGAAGAGTAAAACTTTGGGAATAAACCTTTATTTCTTCAGCAAGGAAACCTCTTGACTCTTCAGCTTGTGTTGCACCACTTGCCTGAACATGGGAGGTCTTGGAGCAGCCCAAGCCACCCACACAGCCATACACGAACCAACATCCTACTGAACATGGGCCAGTGGGAGGAGATGTGACAAGAAGAAAGGGTTATAGAGCTGCAGTTGGATCAGAACAGCTGGAGACCAGGAGCAGCACCATGGTGCCCTTAAGACAAGGCCTTCTGACCATTCATCTCATCATGGCTTAGCTGTCAACACATGGTTTTAGCGAAATGTTTGCTTAACTCCTGAAAGCACCAAGAGGCGACTTATGGAATGGTTCTCATTTCAACAGAGCTTTCCCAAGGTGCTCCAACCTTTGGCTGACACCGCCCCACGTGTGTCACCTTCTCTGATTTCACGTTTTCACCTCAAATCACACTTCCCTTTGGGTTCCCATCCCTGCCTGATGAGTGTGCCCAGTGTGAAAGCTCTTAGAGGTGGATTTGGGCTCTGTGGTCCCTTAAGCAGCTGTCACCACCTCAACTGCTCCTTCATTCTTCTTATTCACAGCCCAACAAGTCCTGGAAATTCCATGTGTGTTGCTCAATTGGCAAAAAAAGAAATATTTTCCACCACAGGCTTTGAAATTCAAACACGTGAAAGCAACAAGGAAGAATTTAATGGTTTTAAATCACCTTCTCCTGGGTTATTCACAGAATCGTGGAATGGTCTGGGTTGGAAGAGACCTCAAAGCCCATCCAGTTCCAACCCCATTGCCACGGGCAGGGACACCTCCCACTGGATCAGGGTGATCAAAGCCCCATCCAACATGGCCTTCAACACCTCCAGGGATCAGGCAGCCATAGATTCTCTGGGCAACATGTGCCAGGGCCTCCCCACCCTTATCCTGAAGAAATTCTTCCTAAGAGCTCATCTCTATCTTCCTCCTTACAATTTAAAGCCGTTCCCTCTCTCCTATCACTTCAGGCCCTTGGAAAAAGTCCCTCCCCAGCTTTCCTGGAGCCCCTTTCAGGACTGGAAGTCCGCTATGAAGTGCCCTTGGAGCCTTCTCTTCTCCAGGCTGGACAACCCAAACTCTCTCAGCCTGTCCTCATAGCAGAGGCGTTCCAGCCCTCGGATCATCTTTGTGGCTTCATCTGGACTCACTCCAACCATTCCCTCTCCTTATGTTAGAAATTCCAGAACCGGACACAGGGCTCCAGGTGGGGTCTCATCAGAGCGGAGCAGAATCCCCTCCCTGGCCCTGCTGGTCCCACTGCTCTGGATGCAGCCCAGAACATGGGGGGTTTCTGGGCTGGGAGTGCATATTGCCAGCTCATGTGGAGCTTCTCCTCCCCCAGCATCCCAAGACCTTCTCAGGGCTGATCCAAATCACATTGTCACCATTCTGTATTGACACAGGGGGTTGCCCGGACCCAGGTGTACCCAGGTGTAGGAGCTTCCCCTTGGCCTTGTTTGACCCTCATGATGCTCACACAGCCCTGCTTCTCCAGGCTATGCCCCATCAGGAAAACCACAACGCTCTTCTCTCACCCAGCATTCACCAGTCCCTTCCTTATCTTCCTTCTGGAGTCGAAGCCATCGCTGGGACCTCAGGTAGAGGGAATGAAAGCATTCTGAGTCTCTCAGTGCTGCTCTTCAGCCTCAGGAACAGCCAATATCGCAGAGATCACGTTAATTTTTGCAAATAAATAGGCAAGTAACACAAATTAACATAAATAAATGATGAATTAACACAGAGAAGGAGCTGAACACATGAACATCTCAACCCTACCCAGATGCAGCACACAATTCACGCACACAGGGCCGCTTCGGCCTCCTTTTGTCTACCCAAAACTCATTGCAAAAGACACAAATCATTTTGAACATCAAAAACCATAACAAATCGATGAGGTTGGGGACAGAACGTGGTGGTTACAATCATCAACCAGCGCTGAGAACCTCACATGGAGCCCCCTGAGCTGGTGAAGAGCATCACAACTCGTTTAATGCCCAGGAAAGCAAAGAGTTCATGGAGATTCCAAGTACGAGGGGTACTCACCTTCATATGAGAGCACTCAATGTTACACAGAGAACATATGTGTGGAAATATCCTTGGAGAGGTGGCATAGTAGTCATTCATCACAGATGGAGTGGGCAACTTCTTCCTCTTCTGGCTGTCAGATTCGGGGAACGCTGGGAGCCACAACGGTTTCACAACCCCAAAAGGAGATTTAGATGGCTCCTCAGGTGGCATCTGGAAGGGTTTCGGCCTCGCTCCGGTGCCACTCTGGGCATTGGGTTGGCTCATGGTGCCTTCCCGCTGGATCCTCTCATGTGAGTTCAAGGTCGTGAGGAGCTCGGTGGAAAAAGGCGGCTGGTTGGCAGGCAGGAGGACGTGGTGGGAAACAGGAGGTGGCACCACCGGAGGCATCGCCGGCTGCGCCAAGGGTGGTAGGAGAGGCGGTGGCAGCAGCGGTGGCATCACAGGCGGGACTGCAGGCTGGGAAATGATTTTCACCATGGGGAGCCCAGCAGGCGCCGCACACAATCCCGACACCTTTCCCATAGGCTCAGCTGGGAAGAACGAGCGAGTGGTTGAGGAACCGTTCTGGAATCCAGTCGGTTTTAAGTCTTCAACTGGAAAGACTGGATTGCAGCTCACTCCCGGTGGTGGAAGGCCCACAGGCATGTTCTGCACTCGTTGGAAGTCTTCACGGTTCTCTCCACTTGATGCTTCAGGATTATAGCCCCGTGCTTCCAGAGGATCATCTGTAGGCACTTCAGGATCATACACACGTGCTTCAAGATGGTCTTCGGTGTAACTGTACTTGCTCGTGAACCTGTAATCGATCACCTTGCTCTTCACCGCACCACCGCCCGTGTCTTCTCCTGGGCTCGGAGCACGCAAGCTGGAGGAATGCCCCATCTTCCAAACCTGTATCTCCCTCAGGATGAGCGGCATGTTTTCAGGCGTTAACTGATCATCTGGGTAGCGACTGAGCTCCTCCAGATCTTCATTAGACAACCCAAAACTTGCCAAAATACTGGAAGCACTTTCCGGTGTGTAGCAGTTCTGGGCGTTCGAGTTCTGCTCCGGAGATGGCTTTGGCCCAGTTGGCCCAGTTGAGCATGAGTTGCTGTCCCAGCGACTCGTACAAGGTTCTCCTTTCTGCTCCTGGTGCAGGTTGGTTGTCTTCTTCACCTGCCTGGGGTCAGGCCTGTGCAGAGTGACCCGGACATTGATCCGCTGCGAACCCCGCCATGGAAATGTCTCCAGCCCCGAAAACCTTTGTGACATCCCTTGAGGCATTGCGGGCGTTGGCTTTCTCTGAAGACCTGAGGCACCTCCATCCTGAAAGGATCCAGGAGGCTTCGTGCCAGATGGATTTGGTCCTCTTGGCCTTTGAGGTAAAGCTCCTCTGGGACCAAACATGGTGTTTTGTAGGAAGGCCTGGTTCAACCAGGCATGAGGAGACACAGGAGCAGTGGGAACGAGCGAGGTCAAGTGCTGGAGAGCCAACTGCGTCTTAAGGTGCGCGAGCTGCAAGGGAGGAGGACCCCACAGAAAGGGGTTGGGAACGCCAAGGTGCAAGGAATTCACAAGCGGAGCGAAATTTTCCAAGAACAACACAAAGCTGAAAGTTAAAAGACAAGGATTAGGTCACTTCACCTCTTTCTGTTTCCACCTCCTTCATGCAGAAGGTTTTACCAACGTCGAGGAGAACATCGCATCACACAGATGGGAATTTCAAGCTTAAACAGAGCTTTGGATTCAGAATTCTTGTGTTGGATAAAACCTTGATCTCAGATCATTAAGTAAACGAGCTCACCCCAACAAGTTCAACATAGAATCATAGTGACCTGAGTTGGAAGGGACCCACAAGGACCATTGAGTCCAATTCCTGTGCCACAGGAAAACCCCAACATCCACCCCACAGAGGGCGTTGGCCAAAGGCTTCCGGAATCGTGTCAGGCTTGGTGTCACTGCTTCCCCTGGGAGCTGTTCCAAGGCTCCACCACCCTCTGAGGGAAGAACCTCTACCTAATGTCCAACCTAACCCTTCCCTGACTCATCTCCCTGCCATTCCCTCAGGTCCTATCATGGGTCACCAGAGAGATCAGCATCTGCTCCTCCTCCTTCCCTTGTGAGAAAGCAGCAAACTGCGATGACATCTCCCCTCAGTCTCCTCTTCTCCAGGCTGAACAGTCCAAATCACCTCAGCCTCTTCTTCTTATATGATTTCTTCCCTAGACCCCTCACCAGCTTTGTGGCCTCCTCTGGACACTCTCCAGTGGTTTGATGTCCTTCTGGTCCTGCGGCACCCAAAACTGCACCCGGTACTCAAGGTGGGGCCTCACCAGTGCAGAGCAGAGCGGGACAATCTGCCTCCCTTGACATGGGATCATAGAATGTCATGGATAACACACCCAGGGATGATTCTTCCAACAAGTCCTTCCCAGCTCCTAATAACACCACAGTCTGGATTTATTGACCCTTATTGACACTTCCAGCTGTTTTGTAAGAAGACAACGCATCCCAGCCCTCCCCAAATATTTAGGAGGTGGGAATCAAAGAATCATGGAATGGTTTGGGTTCGAAGGGACCTCAAAGCCCATCCAATTACCCGATGCTGTGGGCAGGGACACCTCCCACTGGATCAGGGAGGCTCCAAGCCCCATCCACCCTGGCCTTGAACACCTCTAGAGATTGGGCAGCAACAGTTTCTCTGGGCAACCTGGGCCAGGGCCTCCCCACCCTCATCGTGAAGAATTTCTTACTAAGATCTCACCTCAGTCTTACCCCTTCCAATTTAAAGCCGTTTGTCCTCATCCCGTCACTCCAGGCCCTTGGAAAAAGTCCCTCCCCGGTTTTCCCAGAGCCCCTTTCAGTACTGGGAGGCTGCTCTAAGGTCTCCCTGGAGCCTTCTCTTCTCCAGGTTGAACAACCCCAACTCTCTCAGCCTGTCCTCATAGCAGAGCTGCTCCAGCCCTTGGATCATCTCTGTGGTCTCCTCTGGATCTGTTCCACCAGTTCCATGCCTTTCTTGCGTTGGAGATTTCAGAACTGGACAGAGGGCTCCAGGTGGGGTCTCACCAGAGCGGAGCAGAGGGGCAGAATCCCCTCCCTGGCCCTGCTGGTCCCACTGCTCTGGATGCAGCCCAGGACACGAGTGGTTTCTGGGCTGTGAACACACGATGCTGGCTCATGTGGAGCCCCAAGTCCATCTCCTCAGGGCTGCTTCCAATCCATTCTCCAATGTCCAGCCTGGATTTGTGCTTGAGATTGCCTCAACCCAGGTGCAGAACCTTTCCCTTTGCCTTGTTGATCCTAATGAGGCTCTCACAGCCCCACCTCTCCAGGAAGGGCGAGGGAAGTCATTACAGAGAGGATTTCCAACCAGTCCAGTCACAGCTTAGACATCAAATGCTGGTGGGACTGAACAGCAGAGCAGTGTGCAGGAGGGGTGCTCCCACGGGTTAACGACGACACCCTGGAAGCATCCAAAGGGTGGGACAATGTTGGAATTGTGTGGCTGGAACATTTCCCAGCTGTTAAAGGCAAGATTTTCTAGTAAAACAAAAATGAAAATATAGGGAAATTGAAACCAGTGACGTGCAGGCACGGAAACAATGCAGTGGCGATGGAAAAACGCCCCTCTTATTCCAGATGAAGCTGCTGAGAACTCACCTGAAGAGAAGTATCGGAATGTCCAGGTCTGAAATAAGACAAAGAGATGCTTTACGCTACCAGAACTGAAACACAAGACCTTTGGGAACACCTTCTCAACGCACTAATCCACACAGGCAGTGGGACCCCAAGCTTCTTGGTGTCTTCCTTATGTTCAATTCCCAGCAGGAGAAGAACATGGAACTGTTGGAATGCGTCCAGAGGAGACCACGGAGATGATCCGAGGGTTGGAGCACCTCTGCTATGAGGACAGACTGAGAGAGCTGAAAACCATGGAATGGTTTGGTTTGGAAAAACATAGAAAACCATGGGCAGGGAGACTTCCCACTGGATCAGGGGGCTTCAAGACCCATCCAACCTGGCCTTGAACATCTCTAGGGATGGGATACCCACAGCCTCACTGGGCAACCTGGGCCTCCCCACCCTCACAGGAGAACATTTCGCCCTAAGATCTCATCTCGATCTCCCCTCTTTCAGCTCAAATACTTCCCTGTCATCCTATCCCTGCACTCCCTGACCAAGAGCTCCTCCCCAGTGAAGCCAGGCTTCTTCTCAAGAAATCCCAAACCCTCTACACATTATGACAGCTGGAAAACTGTAGGGTTAAAGCCTGGGAAGTAACAGAGAGAATAACACAGAGGCCTTGACAGGGTTTGATAATGAGCTGAGAACTGGCTGATCTTGAAGTAGTGGAAAGTCTCGAGTGGTTCATCAGCAGGGATTAGGTAAATAAAACAGAATTTGTGCTCCCAACTAAGAAACAGCTGAAGGCACCTCTACGAGTGCTTTAACCCAATCACCGACGTTAAATTGGTGCGGGGACAATGACTTTGCAAAGATTGTTTAAAAAGAGCAATTTGTGTTACAAATAAATGATTCCTATTCAAACTTCATTTTGAACCTGCATTGGGGTCTGCACCTTTATCCGCTGCCAGAGGTGCCCAAAACAGGGACCTGACTGAGACCTGACCAACTGGGACCAGGGATGGGAAGGAACCTTGGGCCTATGAAAATCGCAGGGAGAGAGGGACCGGCGGCGGCACCCAGTTGTGAATTCTAACCAATGAGAGAGAGCTGAAGGATCTGGGTGCCACCTTACCTGCAGGACAGGTGAGACACACAACTGGGATCTATGGGAAGCAGTGTGACAGCTGAGGAACGATCGTTAGTAAATATTTTTAGAAGGATCCTTTCAAAACGGGGAGTTAAATATGACAAAATGCAACTGAAATTAATGTTAGTGCATAAGGCGAAATCAGGAAGATGTAGATGTAGTGAACATTTTTGACATAGGAACTTGGGAGGACTTGAAAGAAAAACTTTGGGATGCTGCCACGCGGGGAGGAGGACCGGCAGCTGGTGTATTAACAACGTGGAGAATAATCGTAGAGTCACTGCGGGAACACAAAACAGGAAAAGTAGTTGTGACAGAAGGAGCGGCAGCTCTGGAGGGTTCAGCAGAGCACGGAAAAAGCCAGGAGATACCGACTGCCCCACCTTGGGAAGGCTGGGAATACAATGAGCCCGAACATCAGCCACAGCCTTCCGTGTCCAAACACCAGCTGCAACCTATCTTACAGAGGAGGAGAGGATCTCTGACTCCGAAAGCCTTGAGACAATTGACATTTATAATTCCACAGAAAATGCATGGCTCAGAGAACTGAAAAATGAACACTTATTGTTATTAGAAAGCTTTTTTAGTAAACACTTGTTGTCATGATTTTTATGTTCTGCATATCCGATCACACACACAATTGCCTGGGTTTTGGGTGGAAGGTAATAGGTGAGCAGATCACTCAACAACACCCATCAGGTACCTCCTGTTCCTGATGTTATGCAGCAAGCAGTTACGTCCCATGCCTTTTTTCACCAGTCAGCCAGAGCCCTGAGGAGGCAATTCCAAATCTCATGGCCTCAAGCTCACCAAATTGTTCAATCTTGTTCTGATTGTCAGCCTTTTGCAAACACCTTATCCAGTGGAGTAAACCCTCATGGTTTGTCTGCCTTACAGCTATGGCAAATGGATGTGATTCCTGTTCCTGAATTTGGGAGACTCCTGAATTTGGGAGAAAAATATGTACATGAAACAGTAGATTCGTTTTCTCATGCCATTTGGGCAACGGCTTGAACTGGTGAATTTGCAAAGGATATGATCACACATCTATCAGGATCATTTGCTGTTCTTGGTGTTCCTAAACAAGTCAGGACAGACATCACACCAGCCAAATCTTTGCTCAGTGGGGGTGCAACGTGTTCTTGGCATTGCAAACTCCCCCCAAGGCCAAGCTATTACTGAGCAAACACATCAACCCTAAAGAGCAGGCTAGAAAAACAAAAAGGGGGAATGTTGGGAGAAACCCCCCCAATGATAATTATATAAAGCAGCAAATACCCTGAACTATGTCAACATTCTTGAGACAGCACCAGAACCTGCCATATCACAGCATTTTTGTTCTTTGTCGTCATCTGAGATGATACCACACAGGGAAAAGCCACAGGTATGGGTCAAGTCATTATTATCATAAAAATGGGGAGGAGTCAATAAGCTGGGGGAGAGGTTATGCTTGTGCCATTGCAGACCAAGGTACCCAGTGGATTCCTGCCCGCTCTGTTCGACCCTCCCTTGCGAGCAACACGGACAGAAGAACACCAGAAGATGATACTCCAACTCCACAACCTGCTGATGCTGATCTATTGCACCCTGGTGAATTGGCCAACAACGACCTCATGGATACAGACACATGGAAGAAAAAATGTGTGACTTACCTTGACTGGTACCATTGTCAGACTTTAGTTCAGTGACAGGATTTGTGAAGGATTGGAGGTTGATTAAACAACTTGTTAGCTAACTTGTTAGTAGGTTCAGATTCTGCTAGGCATGCTACACCCCACTGCTGTTCATTTTTGTTGTTAAGCACAAGGTCACAGGTGTGAGGAGTAAGGGAATGTGTTGTATGAATTTATCTGATCACTTACTAACGATTCACCAAGCCAAAAAAAAAAAAAAAACACACAAAAAAAACCCCACCCTGACCCATGAGGATTGGGGGATTGGGGTTTGGACAAGTAGCGAATTAATGGTTGGATAAATGATTTAGGAAAAAAAAATCATGGGTAATTAGTGACCGATCAAAGTTTTGGGAAATAATTTGATAATAATTGGCAGGTAATTTGATAATAATTGACAGATTGATTCTAATATTAATTTTGTTGATCCCGTGTACAATGACCTGCCTGCAAAACAGTTCAAAAAGCAGCACAGGAGGTCATGATGATAGAAAAACAAAAAAAGGGGGTGATGTAGGGTTAAAGCCTGGGAAGTAACAGAGAGAATAACACAGAGGCCTTGACAGGGTTTGATAATGAGCTGACAACTGGATGACCTTGGAGTAATGGAAAGGCCCAAGCGGTTCATCAGCACGGATTCGGTAAAGAGAAACAGAACTTATGAACTTATTATCAATTAAGAAACAGCTCAAGGTGCCTCTACGAGTGCTTTAACCCAATCATCGGTGTCAAATAAGCGTGGGGACAACGACTTTGCAAAGATTGTTAAAGAACAATTTGTGTTAAAAATAAACGATTCCGATTCAAACTTCATTCTGAACCTGCATCAGGGTCCACGCCTTATCCGCCACAGAAAACCAAACCAGATTAGTTCCTTATTTCCTTAAAACCTATAAAAATCCAATAAACAGACTGGCTCCAATGGAAACAAACTCAATTTTATGACTTGCACTCCCTTGAACAGCTTCTCGACCCTCAACAAGGACCTCTTGGAATGCAAATCCAACCATGAGCACAAATTCCAGAGCAGGAACGCAGAAACGGAATCACTAACTCATACTTTGCTCCTGTCTTCATATTTTACCCCAGGGAAAATCCCTCCTGGCATTCGTTAAAGCTGGTTAACGAAGACATTAGAAGAAATTCTTCATGAGGAGGGTGAGGAGGCCTTGGCCCAGGTTGCCCAGAGAAATGGTGGCTGCCCCATCCCTGGAGGTGTTCGAGGCCAGGTTGGATGGGGCTTGGAGCACCCTGATCCAGTGGGAGGTGTCCCTGCCCATGGCAGAGGGGTGGAACTGGATGGACTTTGAGGTCCCTTCCAACCCAAACCATTCTATGGTTCCACTGGATAACTGGGGCAGCCACCAGCTCCCAGTCAAGCCCCGGACATCCTGAAGAGAAGCTCAGCACAGGGAGCTCCTCACATTCAGTTGGGGCCGTGCACGAAGCTGGAGAAACATCAGGTAGAAGAAACCTGAGCAGATAATCCCAGAGCTCCTGGTGTTGCTGAAGGAGGGACTCAGTGTTGCACAGGAAAGACATGGACCTGCTGGAGCAAAGCCAGAGGAGACCACGGAAATGATCCAAGGGCTGGAGCACCTCCCTTACGAGGACAGGCTGAGAGAGTTGGGGTTGTTTTCCACTGCGTTGTCACAAAAGCAGCTATTGAGGAGTCGCAATCGCTCACTCTTGGCTTCGGTGCCGAGGATGAAGTCAGCGGTGGAGAACAAGGACCTCATTCCCAGCCTTTGGTCCAGCACCGCCCAGAGCTGCTGCCCCCAGGATCTGCTCCCTCCAGGGAGAATCCGAACGGAGCTCTGTGAGCACTGACTTAAACCTGATGAGTAAAAATGAGCAGCTGTGGGAGATGGAGGTTGAAATCGATGTGGTTTGAGCACTCAAAAACCTGGATCAATCAGAAAATACATAGAAAAAAAAGAACAAATGCTCCTAAATGTTACCAAAATTCCACTGATAGCATAGAATCATGGAATGGTTTAGGCTGGAAGGGACCTCAAGGCCCATCCAGTTCCATGGGCAGAAACACCTCCCACTGGGTCAGGGTGCTCCAAGACCCCTTCAGCCTGGCCTTGAACACCTCCAGGGACGGGGCAGCCACTGCTTCACTGGGCACAGGGCCTCACCGCCCCCATTGTGAAGAAATTCTTCCCAATATCCCATCTAAATCTTCCCCCTTCCAATTTAAAGCCATTCCCCTTCATCCCATCACTTCCAGGCCCTTGGAAAAAGTCCCTC
The DNA here is from genome assembly GCA_033556795.1 of Tapera naevia. NCBI lineage: Eukaryota > Metazoa > Chordata > Aves > Cuculiformes > Neomorphidae > Tapera > Tapera naevia. The sequence continues at coordinate 3,647 of JAUMJJ010000238.1, read as the reverse complement.
CCCAGCTTTCCTGGAGCCCCTTTCAGTACTGGAAGTCCACTATGAAGTGCCCTCGGAGCCTCCTCTTCTCCAGGCTGGACAACCCCAACTCTCCCAGTCTGTCCCTATGGCAGAGGTGCTCCAGCCCTCGGATCATCTCCATGGCTTCCTCTGGACTCGATCCAACAGTTTCCTGTCCTTCTGATGTTGGGGATTCCAAAAACTGGACACAGGACTCCAGGTGGGGTCTCATCTGAGCGGAGCAGAGGGGCAGAATCCCCTCCCTTCCCTGCTGCTCCCACTGCTTTGGATGCAGCCCAGGACACGAGTGGTTCCTGGGCTAGGAGCGCACATTGCTGGCTCAAGGTGGGCTTTCCCGAGCTGGACCAAGCACTCCCGCAGCCTCCAGCTCAGCTGGACATGAGAGGGCAGGAGAAGCCAAGGCAAGGAAAGCCCAGGGATAAAATAAAGTCAGTGTGACATCTCCTCCAATGTTCGGCCAGACTCAAAAGCTCCTCAACCCTGGAAGTGAAAACCACTCTCCCGGCCGTCCTCTGTCCCAGTTTCCCCTAGCAAGTGTGATTTTCTGCAGCACCAAGCGGCTCTTCAGGCAGCTCAGGTGGCCATCCAGGCCATGTCCCCTCCCAGGACGCTTCCTCCAGCCCTGATGCCATGCAAGCCCTGCCCAGCAGCAGAAGAACCATGGGATGCGATGCTCACCAGCTGAATCACGCATCCAACCAGAGCACCACTCTCCATCCCAGCAGCACCCAACTCACCAACACATTCCCAAACACTGGAGGTGCCCTCAGATCTCACCAGGGTTCCTGGTCTAAGGGCCCCAAGGAGGCCTCGAGAATGCAGCTACATTCCTCGCAGCTGGTCCCATCCTGGTCTCCTGTTGGATCTGCTGGAAGGCCCCAGTGGAAAGGGTCCTTCCTTTGGGATACTCAGAGAGGACCCACAAGCTGCTGACACACAGGTTCTCCAGAATCCCATCACGCCTGGGAAAGCTGTCACCTCACTTCAAGAGACTGACCACAAGGATGTGACCACATCCATCCTTCCACCCCAGTCCCACTGGATCTCCTTTACCTTAACCTTGCTTTCTTCTATGGTCAAAACAGCCCTTGGTCCACCCTTGGACACTTTCCATGCTGCGTCACCCATCACTATAACACTGTCAATGGGCACTCAAGGCCTTCCCATCGTCCGGATCCATCCCTGTGGAAGATAGGGCTGCGATTCCACCCCAGGGCAACCAACTCCAGGTATGCAGACACTGGGTGGATGCTGCTCCAGATGGGTGGACGCCGCTCCAGGGGGGTATCCACTACTAAACCAGAACCCTGAGCACCTCATCCACGCATGTTTTAAACGCCTCCAGGCATGGTGACTCCACCACCTCCCTGGGAGCCTCTGCCAGGGCCTGAGAACCTTCTTGATGAAGAAATGTTTCCTATGCCAAATCTGAACCTGCCCTGGTGCAACTTGAGGCCATTTCTTCTCATCCTATCACTTGGGAGAAGAGATCAACACTCATCTCGCCTCAACCTCCTTCCAGGGAGTTGTAGACGATGATTTCTCCCTTCAGCATCCTCTTCACCAGGTCCCTCAGACACCTCTCACAAGACTTGTTCTCCAGCCCCTTCCCCAGCTCCACTCCCTTCTCCAGATGCATTCCAGCCCCTCAAGTTCCTTCTTCTACTGAGCAGCCCAAAACTGAACCCAGGACTCGAGGCGCTGTGTGCAGGGGAACGATCCCTTCCCTGCTCCTACTGGACACACCATGGCTGATCCAAGCCTGGATGCTGGTGACCTTCTTGGCCACCTGTGGGGGAAGGGGGGGTTAGGTGAGGGGACTTAGGGGGGGGATGAGGAGGGCACGAGGGGGGGGATGAGGAGGGCACGAGGGGGGGGATGAGGAGGGCACGAGGGGGGGGATGAGGAGGGCACGAGGGGGGGGATGAGGAGGGCACGAGGGGGGGGATGAGGAGGGCACGAGGGGGGGGATGAGGAGGGCACGAGGGGGGGGATGAGGAGGGCACGAGGGGGGGGATGAGGAGGGCACGAGGGGGGGGATGAGGAGGGCACGAGGGGGGGGATGAGGAGGGCACGAGGGGGGGGATGAGGAGGGCACGAGGGGGGGGATGAGGAGGGCACGAGGGGGGGGATGAGGAGGGCACGAGGGGGGGGATGAGGAGGGCACGAGGGGGGGGGGATGAGGAGGGCACGAGGGGGGGGGGATGAGGAGGGCACGAGGGGGGGGGGATGAGGGGGGCACGAGGGGGGGGGGATGAGGGGGGCACGAGGGGGGGGGGATGAGGGGGGCACGAGGGGGGGGATGAGGGGGGCACGAGGGGGGGGATGAGGGGGGCACGAGGGGGGGGATGAGGGGGGCACGAGGGGGGGGATGAGGGGGGCACGAGGGGGGGGATGAGGGGGGCACGAGGGGGGGGATGAGGGGGGCACGAGGGGGGGGATGAGGGGGGCACGAGGGGGGGGATGAGGGGGGGGATGAGGGGGGGGATGAGGGGGGGGATGAGGAGGGGGATGAGGAGGGGGATGAGGAGGGGGATGAGGAGGGGGATGAGGAGGGGGATGGGGGGGTGAGGTTGGGGGGATGGGGGGGTGAGGTTGGCTGGGGGACGGAATGGGGGGGGTGAGGAGGAATAAGGGTTGGGTAAGGGGGGGGTGAGGGGGTATCGCCGCCATTTTGTTCGCCCCCCCCCCCCCCCAGCACCCCGGGAGGGGCTCACAGAGGCTCCCCCCCTGCTGCCCCGCTCCTACCTGCAACCGCCCCTCGCACTCCCCTCCGGCCCCGCTGCCCCGGGCGGGGCTCGGCTCGGCGGGCGCGGAGCCGCTGCCCCCGAAGGCAGCGCCGTGCACTGCGCATGCGCGGGGGAGAGCCGGTGAGCGGCCGGGTGGGGCGCATGCGCAGTGGCGGCCGTGACGCCGCGGTGCGTCACAAACCGTGGGCAAAGTGTGGGCTCTCCGCATACGCAGTGACCTCGGCCGTCGCCGTTGCGGTTCCATCACTGTGGGCAGCGTGAGGTCACCGCGCATGCGCATTGCCTTCTCTCACAGCCGGGACACGGGGGCGGCGCATGCGCAGTGAGCTATCGCGACGCCGCTGGAGTCTCGCGCTGTTAGCAAGGTGTGGGCAGTACGCAGACGTGGTGCGGCCCGTCACGTGAGCACTGCGCGTGCGCAGTGAGAGCAACGAAGCTGGTGCGCGCCCATCACTGCGGCCAGGTCCATTACTGTGGGCAAAGTGTGGGCACTGCACATGCGCAGTCAGCGCTGCTGCTGCGCTTGCTGGGAGCGCCCTGGTCCCTCCCTCCCTTCTCCTGGTGTTCCCCTTCTCCTCTGTTCATCCCTCCTGCCCTTCTTCACGGGCACTGGGCGCGCTGGTAGTTGGAGAACTGGGGACACTGGAAGCACTGGGAGCTGTTTCTCCATTTGGGGTCACCCAGGCCGGCACTGGCACCTCGGGGGTGACACCTCGTGTGACAGCAAGGGGGACATGGGAGGGGCATCTCGTGATGTTTGGGGTCACCTCGATTTGTCCTATGACGGAACCAGGCAGGCACCAGGGAACCCGAGGCCTGTGGAAAACTTGGGGGGGCTATGGGGACCCCAACATCTCTGGGGACCCCCGAGATCTG